>JALIRH010000001.1:68684759-69884759 GCA_023055505.1 Callipepla californica brunnescens | reverse complement strand
ATGCAAGCAGCATTCTGGATCAGGGAACTGACTAAGTACAAACAGATCTTCCTTCTTGTGAGACTGTTTTTCAGTCTGATCAGCTTGGCACAGTGCACAAGCACACTGGCACTAACTTCATGAGTATTTCAATGGAAAGGAAAGGGCAGGGGATTGTGGTTGCCTTTTCAGCATTATCAGCCACTTATTTGTAGGCTCATGTTTGAATTCTCTCCCCTGTTTAAAGGACCTTAGACATATGCTTAAAAGTGGTTCTGTATCTCAGATGCTGAAAAGAGCTTTGTAGTGATTTTAAATTCTACCATAAATTAAATTCTACTCATAAAATCTCTCCATGTTAAGCCTCAAACAAGTCAAATGCTCTACGTATTAGTATTATGCAATGTTTGTGTAGCTGTATAAAGTCATAAAAAGCAAACAAGAAAAAGGAATTCACTCAAGATTGTATTATGACTGTAGTTCCAACTACACATTCATTTTGGAGCTGATCGAAACTCACAACTTCTTTTCACATTGAAGAGAGACATTTTGAAATTCAGTTTTAATCCATGTATGAAACCAAATATATCAATATTTTTCTCAATAAATGGAAAACCTAGAGGAAAAAGAAAGGGTGAGACATGTTGTTTCCAGTTTTAGAATTTGGAATATTCATTTTAAAACATGTTCTATTTAATGGAAGTTTTCTCACTTTTTGTTTTCCTGATACTCTATGACTAATCAATAGAATTATGCACTGACTAATACTGACATGTCACAATATGACATATCACAACTTCAATATCCTTCTATTCTACCAAAAAGTGTTATTTTTAAAACCACTAAGTTGCTGCCTAGTACTGATCAAAACATATTTTTTTTTTCTCTCACAGGGCAGTTTGGTGCTTTGACACAGAAAGAAAAGAATATAAAATATTTCAGTCAGCACCGAGGAGAATCTACCCTACCTAAGTTACATTTAAAATAAAATAAAAAAATAAAATTTAAGTGATAGAAAGTTTGAACTGCATGTCATCATGTATGTGCTACATCAGTGTTAACAGCACATACAATATCCAGAAATAGTTTAAGACAATGACAAATAGAAAATAAAACAGAATGAAAATACTTCGAAGTAAAAAATAGCATTAAAATAATACAAAACTATTTCATTTTCCAAAACAAAATGTGCAATAGGAGGAAGAAAGTAGCAATCCATTTTATTATGCTGCAGTTTTTGCACCCAGATCTGGCTCCATCTTACTGATGAAAGCATTTTTCTCTGAAATTGGATAGGACCATTTCTATGAGAATAGCAAAGAATACTGGCTCAAAAAATGTCTTTCTCAAAGAGAAGGAAGAAATCTGAAACGCCGTTTTATGTCAAATTTCTCTTTAAAACAGAATCAAAAACAGAACACTTTTGTGTTGCTGCTAACAGTCACACCATATCTCTAGGTTTTCACTAATAAATTTCAAGTCACCTGGAATATATTGGGATAATGCCTGAGTAATTTGCACCTGCACATTAAATTGCACAAAATGATAGGACAAGGGGGAATGGCTTTACACTAAAAGAGGGGGAGATTTAGGGTTAGATGTCAGGGGACAAATTTTCACTCAGAGGGCAGTGATGTGTTTGCACAGGCTGCCCAGAGAAGCTGTGGTGCCTCATCCCTGGAGGCACTCAAGGCCAGGTTGGATGGGGCCCTGAGCAGCCTAAGCTGGTGGTTGGGGTTGGGGTGAGTGGACTTTAATATTGCTTCCAACCCAAACTCTTCTGTGATTCCATGATGAGATAATTGGGTTTCAAATAAAAGGCCCAGGTTTCTGTTGCTCTCAGCATTCACCATCTGCCACATGGGTAGTGGCAAAGAGAGCCATTATATACCCATGGACAACCAGCCCCCACCTGTCCCTCAGGCCCTGTCACAGCTATGCCTTGCTAACATCGTCGTCACCTTGCACTGCCTCTCTGCGCACTCTGAAACAACCACATGCCCAGGGCTCGCTCCTGCTGCCAGCTGCTCAGCCCTGCAGGGAAGCAAACACAAAGTTCTTGGATGTGGTTGTTGCCCCCCTTCACTCTTATACGAATGGCATAGGATGCTGTCAGGAAGAAAGTCAGAGTTGGTTGGGTGCTCATTTTCTTTCCTTCTCCTTTTTGCAAAGAGCCTGAGATGGTAGGAAGCCTATTTGCATAAAGAAAATAAATTCTCCTAATGAAGTGCAGAGGAGAGAAAATAGCTTCATCACCAGCAGCAGCCCCCTGCTGTGCTGGAGATTAGATGTAGGGAGCCTGTTCCATGTAAACTCTGCAGTGGGCTGAGGTCAGAGCCAGCATCTGGCAGTAAAAACAAAACATCATTTTTCAGTGGTCCTGTGTGGAACCTGGAGTTGGACTTGATAATCCTTATGGATCCCTTCCAGCTTGGGATCTTCTATGATTCTATGAATGCAGGAATGGAGTCTCACAATGTGACGATGTAAACTGAAGGCAGGTGTGCATAAGCCAGCAAGCAGCATTAGACATACAATTAGTGAATGGACAGTAAGTACAAAAGCCAGAAAACATATATAACTGTTACTGTGGGAAGGCTTTAGAAGACTATTGGAATCTGGTTCATGGGCCTCAGTACTCAAATTTTGATTAACTTCTCACTGCTGGGCAAGCAGTTGGAAACATTTTGTTTTACAGTGAAACTAAAGCTCTAGTATCTGTCCCCAGCCAAATCAGCAAGCCTAAGCTTTCAAAAAAAAAAAAAAAAAGTGCCAAGAGGTCAGTGTAAAGAAAGTCCATCGTAAGGGGAAAGGATCTGTGGCAGAAAGTTTCTCCTACATTCAGGTACCAGGTTACTAGGTATAAAACCAAGGCCCCAGCCTTTTATCACCATTCAGGTTCTTGCCATCAGCCCCTGCTCTGTGTGATTACTTTCTTGAGTCTAACCAGCAACATCCTCATCTGCAGAAGATGGGGTTTTCTTGGCCACACCAGCCCAAATACAGCAGCCCATCATGAGGCTGACAAAGCTCTGTCAGTAAACTAGAAGTTGTGGACCAATAAAGGGCTATCGTAGTCAGGCACACAGTTGCAGTCATAACTATTTATCTCTGGTCACCCCAATTTTCTCCATGCTGTAAACATGGCAGGCCTGCAGTCCTGAACTTGGAGAAGTGCCTGTGGAAGCAGAGCTTGAATGTAAGCTAATCCCATCCTGCATCTCTGCTTCCTACCTAGAGAGGAAATTGCAGCACTCCAGACAAGGGCCAGAGAAAGTCTATACACAAGGAGTGTGAACAGGGAGTTCAGGCTCCAGTATGAGTGAACACAAGGCCTGAAGTAACTGGATACTATGTGTGTTTATGCTCTTTGATCTCAAAAAATTTACTGTCACCTTTAGGAAACCAAATTGAAGAGAGATGAAGGCCATAATTTAAATGATTGTTTTCAATAATTTCTTTCTTTCCTCAGACTCTCTTGAATTTTCTTTTCTCTGATTAGACCACTTGGTTGTTCTAGTCAAGTGTTTTCTCAAAGTATTTCATTATTTTCATTTCCTTCACAACTTTCCTTTTTTTTTTTTTTCACTGAAAAATGTAAATTTCCCCGTAGTATCTTTTCTTTTACTTCCCAGTACCCTATTCCTTTTTTGCTTCTCAAATTAGATATTTTGCCTCCTACTGATCCTCCAGGGAAAGACTCTTGGAATGTATGGACTTCTGCATTCCACTTCATTCTTCTTCCATTCTCTTTCCAGTGGATGATGTGAAGTTTGTCTACCAAAACAACAGCAGAAACGGTAGGAAAGGTATCAGAGACAATGGGCAGATGTGGAAAAGCCCTGCATCTAAAAGTCAATACATTAACAACACCTCATCTCCTCTTTATATATATATATATATATATATATATTTTTTTTTTTTTTAAGGAGAATGGGACAAGGAGAAGGAGCATTTTGTAAACTAAATCTATGGATTCCTCAAACCCAGGAGTGAGAATCTACCTCTTTCAAACAGATGGCAAGTTGTAGAAAGCTAAGCAGGATCAACCTGAGAGTGATTAACCAATGGAAGAGGCTCTCCAGGGGCGGAACAAGATTAGCTTTAGCTTAAAACCTTCATTTCAGATCTGGCTGCCCTTCAGTGAGAGAATCTATGCCAAACTTAACTTATTGGGCCACTAATTTTGAGTTTGGAGTAGGGCAATAACTAGATCCTGTGATAACCAGTAAATTAAACTAAATGATCTGAGGCACTTTCTGGCCCATGAGCTGTGTATGACCCTATAAAGCTAGTAGAGAACAGTTCTAAAGAAATCCTTCAAGACTTAATGTGCACCTCACCTGATCCTCCGTAATTTCTACGGAGTACATTTTAGCAATCTAAAGAAAGAAAGTTCCTTAAACAGTCTACTGGCCATGGATGATGATAGAAGAGCTCAATTAGAAGAAGTCAGAAGAGAAGAAATAGATTTAGTAATACGCTGAAGAAGAGATGAGAGAAGTGTAGAATATGTGTAAATTAAACTAATTATAGAAAGACACCTGGAACAGCTTGAAAATCAAGTAAATGTGAGTACTTTAAATTGCAGTTTCCTACAACAGTAAGAGGATTGATTTTTTCCTGTTTGAAACAGCTTGTTTCCTGACAATGAAGCACAAATTAAACGATAAAAACAAACGCATTTAAAGCAGAAAACTTACAAATAACTACATGAGGGAGAAAACAGGTTTCAGATTATTTTCACTGAAATTTGTTCTGACCTCCAACTAACAGACAGAACTTTGAAAGATGTCAGAAACAAATGGTATCAGTTTACTAGAAATGAGAAATAGTTTTCATCTTTTCCCTAAGTGTGTCTACAAAAATACAAGCCTGGAGAAACCAGCAGGCTTTCCAAAACCTCCAGAAGGCTCTCAGATGAACCCTACAAAGTATTTTCATATCATGGACATACATAGCAAAAAGAGAAAACTCATTAAACTTAATTGGCCCACCCTGAGAGTCTTCTCTATGCCAAGTTTCTTTTTTTTATTTTTTTCTTTTTTGAAAGAACTCTGCAGAAAGCACTGATAGATGTCAAAACAGATGAAATCTCAGTGAGATCTAAGATTTTCACTTTGATCTAGGTCTAACGAAAAACTGACATCTGAAGGAGGATTCAACTGGTCTGCAGTGAACAGCTAGACTGGAAATATCCAGGATTTAAAATAAAAAAATAATAATCTGTAAAGTTATATATTTTCCAACAGATGTTTGTTAGAAATCTTCTAGAATGAACTCTGCAGAAAGCTCTGATTTTCAGACCTTCACGCCATGAAGCGAGTTGCTGATCTTACATGTTTTCAGGCACATGCTTAGCTTTGTGCAAGTGAGCAGTCAGACTGCTTAACAGGGGAAGCCAAAGTAAATAGATGTTCTCCCCCAGATGCAAGAAAAAATCAATGACATGGAAATAAAACAAAACATGTGCAAGTGTTTCCAGGAACGAGGTACCTTGCTGACCATCTGGACTTCTTAATTTTCATTCTCACAAAAATACCTTAGTGAATACTTTTGGTAAAATCATGTACCATGGACTCCAACTGGCTTCAGTGGGTTGCCCACATTTACCATTAAAAGAACCCATAACATTTCTGTGGATTCTCACATGAAGAAGACCACTATTGTACTTTTCAAATGCCAGCATTTAAGGACTATGTAATTCAAATCATAATAACACTCAGAGGGGGCTCTTGCTCTTACCAGTTCATTTTCACAGTGCAATTTACTGGGGGTTTTAGACCACAGCTGTTTTTAGAGTTCCCAGAGGTCGAGAGGAATGTCACGTGCAGGAGCCATCACGGTGCTGTGATTTACAGTCATCCTTGCAGTCATCAGCCCCACTCATCTCAGTGATTACTCAGTGCCAGCGGAGGTTTGTGGAGAAGCCAGCAGCACAAACCTACTCAAGGACTGCCACACTCTTCAGTAGTGATTCACCCCCCTTGCACAGAAAGCCTTCTCAGAAACCCTCCAAGCCTTTCTCAATAGAAAGGATGGGCTGCAGCTATGCTTCCCTTTTGGTGTCCCTTTCCTTAGTTTCTGGACCTGAAAAGGACATGTAGGCACAGATCTTGCTGGCACTGTGTCTCTTAAGTATTCCTTATATTTCCCTCTGGTAAATTTAAGGACCATCAAACGGGCATGACTATCAACTCTGTCAAGCACAGGCCACTCCTGCAGTCTGCAGCCTAAAGCACAGCCTGAGACAGTGTAAGAACTCAGAACAACCTGGTGCTTCTGAGTGTACATTGCTCGAATATGCATATATATTTAAAGCTAAATCTTGGGCTCAGTGGTCAGCAATCAGCAGTCCCTATGCAATTTTCTAACCTGAGAACAATCTCCTTCAGCCACATCACAAATATCTCCCAGCAGCTCTGACAGCACAGTTCAGCCCATGGAGAGAAACACGTGCAGCTCTGTCTCCTGAACCACTAAATCACCCTTCAGCAAAGCTTAACAAGGGTGCCAATGCAAGCCTGCAGTGATTTTTCTATGTGCTATCCCCATGGAATACCCATACATCCATGCAGATGGATAAGCTACCACAGTTTGTGCAGCCACTGCTGACCTGAAGGCCAGAGTAGGAATTGTAGGGGGACAGTTCCTGTGAACGAGCAGCTGAACATGACCCAGCATACAAATCCCCCACCTTCCATCAGCCTGCATCCTGCATAACAAACAAAGATTTGGGGTCTGGAGTTTCTTGAAAACTACTTTTTCATCCTAAGATTACGCAGATATTCCTTCCAGATGACAGTCCTCCTTTCTCTGGCTGCAGTACTAAGCCCTCCTAATGCGGCTCAGATGAATCTGACCAGCATCACGAGTGTATTGGATGATTTTTTGTTTTGTTTATTTTTTCCCTTTGGCTGGGTGAAGCTGTTATGTAATTTTTTTAATCAATATAGGGGAGGGCATTATTTATAGGGGATTACAGGGATTACTAAAGCAAACCATTTGCACTTTCCAGTGGCTGGTACAACTTGCAATATCCTACCCTGCCTCACAGTTAGCAAGTTGGAGGATCAAACAATTTTGGTTTGACTCTCCTCCAGCATGCTGATGCAGCACAAGTCTTGTGTCTACACTTTGAGCAAGCTGGGCACAAACCCATACCCACCAGCTGCTCCCAGCACTCCATTCAAACATGCAGCTTACTTCAGGGCAGAGGGAGGGATGTGCATGTTTTTTTCCCCCCCAGCATTCCTACATGCCTTTGTGGCCTGTGCTTAGTGAGAGACCCACTAAGGGGATTAACAAGCCCAAGTGCAAGGTGTTGCACTTTGGTTGGGGCAATCCCAGATACGTTTACAGACTTGGAGAAGAAGCCATTGAGATCAGCCCTGTGGAGAAGGACATGGAGTTTGTGGTGGACAAAAAGCTGTACATGAGTCAGTAGTGTGTGCTCACAGCCCAGAATGCATTTGGTCTTCTGGGCTGCATCACAAGAGGGGTGGGCAGCAGGGAGAGGGAGGGATTGTCCTTCTCTGTTTTGCCCCATCTGGAGTATTGCATCCAGGCCTGGGGCCCTCAGTATAGGATGGATGTGGAGCCATTGGGACAGGTCCAAAGGATGGCACAAAGATGATCAGAGGGCAGGAGCACCTCTCCTGTGAAGAGAGGCTCAGGGAGCTGGGCCTGTTCAGTCTGGAGAAGAGAAGACTCTGGGGAGACTTTCTAGTATATTAAGGTTTCATTATAAACAGGAAGGAGAACAACTTTTTACAGAGTCTGATAGTGATAGGACAAAGGGGATTGGTTTCAAACTAAAAGAGGGTGGTGATGTGCTGGCACAGGCTGCCCAGTGGAGCTGTGGTGCCCAATTCTTGGAAGCACTCCAAGCCAGGTTGGATAGAATCACAGAATATTAAGATTGGAAAAGATCTCTAAGATCACGTAGTCTAACCATTCACCTACTACCAACACTGTACACTAAACCATGCCCCTAAGTACTGCACCTACTCTTTTCTTGAACACTCCCAGGGACAGTGACTCTACCACCTCTCTGTGCAGCCTGTGCCACCGCCTCACTGCTCTTGCTGAGAAGAAATGTTTCTAATACCCAACCTGAACCTCCCCTGGCACATTGTGGCTATTACCTCTCATCCTAACACTGTTACCCAGGAGAAGAGACTGACCCCCACCTTGTCACAGCCTCCTCTCAGGTGGTTGTAGAGTGATGACGTCTTCCCTGAGCCTCCTCTTCTCCAGACTGAATAATCCTTGTTCCCTCAGCTGCTCCCCATCAGACTTGTGCTCCAGACCCCTTGGACTTGTGCCTTGTGCCACTTGTTCCAGTGCCTCAATGCCTTTCTTGCAGTGAGAGGCCCAAAACTGAACACAGTATTCAAGATGTGGCCTCACCAGTGCCAAGTACAGAGTAACGATCACCTCTCTGCTCCCTCTGGATGCACCATTTCTGATGCAAATCAGGATGCCATTGGCCTTCTTGGCCACCTGACACTCTACTGATTTACACTCAGTCAATGATGGAGCACTTGGCAGTCTGATCTGGTGAGTGGCAGCCCTGCCCCAGACAGGGACTTCAGACTGGGTGGGCTTTGAGGTCCCTTCCAACCCAACTCTTTCTATGATTCTATGATCCTTCATTTTCTCCTTGCTGATTCTCTGCTCCACAGTCAACTTCCTCCAGCACACTTTTCACCAGGTGTGGCCTATCATAATCATGCCTGCAGCCACCTAATTTTGAATGAGATATTCAACCTCATTCACCCTTCCATTCCAGTACTATGGATCACAGCATCTCTAAGGTGCTTGACATTTAAAGGACTGATTATTTCTTTCACAACATTCCCACTCACTGAGTAAGAGAATGGGAATGATGCTCATGCATTAATAAGATAATAAACACTCTGCTTTTTATATTTTCATCAGTCGTCTCTCTCAGGTACAAACACATACAGATGATACAGATTATGTATGACATTTTCATTTTTCCTGTCACACACAAAAAATGGTGCAGCAAACAGCCTGAGAGATCAGAATAGGCGACAAAAGCTTTCTCCACCTTGCTTCACCAGCTGCTACACTCAGGGTGAATTGTGAAGGGAAATTCAAAATTAAAGCCTCTTTCTCTATGTATGTAAATTCCAAGTAAGCCCTCTGCAGAAAACTGGGCAGAACTTACCTCATTAACACAGCCAGCAGCTCTCTGAGAGCCCTGCGTTAGTCATTCTCCAAGGTGTACCCACCAACTCTTGCACAGAAGCTTCTCATGAATCCTGGGAACCAATACAAGTCCCAGATTCTCCCAGCCCCGCCAAGTTGGCTTGCCCTTCGAAGAAAGTAAATCTTAATGTCAGGATGTAACTGTTCCTACAGAACTCAGTGAGAGGCCCCGTAACTGATTCAGTGGATCTGCACTATCCCCCCAAATATCCCCAACATCAGCACACTGAAAGCTGTAGTAAGCCAGATTTTCTGTGTGCAAGTTTGCACTCTCCAAATAAGGTTGACTTGGCAGCCTGAGCACAATGCAGAGACAACAGGGATGAAAACTCACCCAGGTTTACAGTGAACATTACCTTCCCTTAAAAATGCTTTTAGATGGCAACCTTGAATACTCCAGCAATGGAATCTGTCAATGTATCACTCCCCCTCTTAACCAACATTCAATAAGTGGTGACTCTCCCACTCCTCCACAGCGTTGCACAAATAGCAGTGCAACGAGGAGCAGCATTAGCCTAAGGTAGTCCACCAACTGCAGCCTATGTGTTTCTAAAGGTCTAACAAATCAGCACTAAGAAAGCAACGCATCACATAGGTCACAGAAAATAACACATTTTTAATCTTCTCTTCATGCAGCACTTGGGAAAATGCATGTTTTGGCTCCGCATCAATTCTCACTTTTATGGTATCTGAAGCTCCGAGTTCTAGGAAGGACAAAATAACAATTCCATTTTAATTTCCCTTGTTCTGTCTCAGTGGGTGTAGGGACACAGCACCGGCCCCAGTGCATTTATCAAGAATCTCATTTGCTATAGCTGTTTTTCTGAAAGCTCTTTGGTCAGATGTTACATGAAAACTGTGCCAGCCACTAAGATTGAAAAAAGTGAATCATAAAAGCTTAAAAATCTAAAAGGTCAATAAAAAGAACCTCACATTTTAAACAATACTCATTATTTTTAAGCCCATGATTACATGCCACAAGTTCAAATTATCTGGAGGGGTTTCTCATGATTCCTGAACGTTTGCTGGAGACACTGGCAGTGCTGGACAGATCCCAAAAGCCATTCTTGAGAAGGAATAAAATGTGGCAGATGGGTTAAGTCCTAGAAAAAAAGTGCTGTGATTCCAACTGCTTCAAACAAGTTAGCACCTTACTAAACAGAAACTTATTTCATTAAGTGTCAAGTGATGGGTTTCTGTGGTCAGAGCTCGTGAGTCATTTGAGAGCTGCCCTTCTAATTATTGCTGCCTCTCCACGTATTTGTTGTACCTGGCTCAGCCTGCTGCTCCAGAGAAGTCCAGCTGCAAGGTGATTTCTGGGGAGACCCATTAAAACATTTACAGTGGCAGAAATGCTCTGCTGACTTTGAGGATCCTGAAATCCTTTAAGTTCACACTATCAACAGACTGTTGCGATGTACAGAAGGTGTACAGCCTCTGGGGCAGTGGGAGCACATCACGGTGTGTGCAAACTTCCTGGGGTCAGGCCACACCAAGTGCTTTGCAGGCAGAGTGCTAAGCATTCCGAGGGTGCATTGCCTCCAGCCTGCTGAAGAAACCACAGTGCAGTCAGTATTCAGTTGACATCAAGTCTCTCCAGTGTGTGACTGAAGGCATACCTAAGATCTTCACCAGAAAATCTCTTGTGCTTATTTGTTTGCCAGAAGTAAGATAAGAGAAGATAAAGTATTTCTGAGCCAGAACCGTCAATTGGTATGTTAATACTTACCTAAGTCAGTGCATCTCCACAATCTACAAGAAAACAGACTAACCAGGAGTGTAAAACTGCTTATTTCATCCACTTGCGAACACAGAATCACAGAATGGTTTGGGTTGAAAGGGACCCCAAAGCCTACCCACCCCATCCTGCTGCTGTGGGCAGGGCTGCCCCTCAGCAGCTCAGGCTGCCCAGGGGCCCATCCAACCCGGCCTTGAGTGCCTCCAGGGATGGGGCACCATTGCTTCTAACATAATCTAAGGAAGTGTCAAGGAGCTTCATTATCAGACTATTTGGTAAACAAAATTTAAAATACTAGTACTCAAATATTTTAGGCCTTTGGGAATGCTGGTGGAGTCTGATGTTTGATTATCTGTCCACGCTCCCACTGCAAAGACTCTTTCAGCTCTCCACTGACATCAGACAGCATCCTGAAATTTTATTCTTGGAGATCAAGAGTCCGGTGGAAGAAATCAGCTCTCAACTATCAAAAAATTCCCAGCACACCTCAAAGACATGCTGAGATTTCCCCTCTCTCTGCTGGGAGAATCTGTGACCGCTCAAGGTATAGCTCCCAGCTTCTTTCTGTAGCATAACTCAGACTGCCCAAAACCAGAACCGCTCAAATCATCAGATACAATCCAATGCCCATTCCAGCGTTTATAGCTGCTGAGAGAATGTGTGCACTGTTCTGCATTACTTTCCTGAAATAGCTAACTACCAGTCTGAGCGGCTGACTGGGCTAAACAAATTGCAACCCAAGGCTCCTTCCTCATCCTCCCCCACCCAATCCCCATTAAAAACAAAATAAAAGAATTATGTTCATATTAGAAACTATCAATTACGAAGAAAATAGTACATCCAGTTAAGAGACAGCTATTCAGCAGACCTTTTATAAATAAATCCTGCTGCTGAGGAAGCATGAGTGCTTGTGTAACCACGTAGCAGGCCTGCAAGCACTGCTGTGCCTGTGGCCGCTGGCTTCAGTGGGCACTGTATCTATCCCAAAGGCAGAGATTTTCAGTCCTTCCCCTGTGCACATTCAATGCTTCAGAGGACAAAGAAAATGGTTTGGTAGTATCTCCTTTGTTTTCTGGCCTTTTGGAATCCGTGATCTCTCAGAGCTGGTACTGCTGTTTTTCTTTGGGATCAGCTGAGGGTCCAAAAGATTCACTATTGCTGATCCACTCTTGGGATGTGCCAGATTCAGCAGACTAAGTTCTCTACCCCTGGCATCCATGATGCTCTGCTTGGACCAGAAACAGGGCCCACAGAACACAGGGATATGAAAGTCCAACTCACCTCAGGTCCTAATTCATAACAAATACGATCATGTGTTTTTTGATAGATAATAAGCTGACAGCTCATCTTCAATGACCATCTACAATTTTCCTTCTGAACACAGGCATCAACATCAAAACTGAAACAGATTAAATGGCAGATTTAATATGATGCTAAAGGGAACTGAATGAAGACAAACATACAGTATTTGTGCACGTGAAGCCTGTTTTCAATCTTCTTCATTTAGTGAAGCTGAAAGCTTATGTATCCTCCTTTCTATTCAAATGAAGTCCAGGGCCCAAATTCCTAGCCAGAGGGAAACTGTTTTAAGCTAGATTTGAAAGCAATTTTTCTTTTCAAGAATAAAATACTAAAAGTGACAAACAAGTACCCTTTTTGCTCACCTGTGCAAAACAACAAAAAAATAAAAGGGGAAGAATGGAGGGAGGTGTAGGTGAATACCTTGCTCAAGTGGTAACACAAGGGAGAACCTTGCCTTGTTTCACACAAGGAAGACCAATTTGTTCTGTGAATAGGCAGGTGACCAAAAATAGTGAAGCACTCATTTCTCAAAAGACTGAAACCACAAAAGATGATGGGAATCTTGGCGGCTTTAGGCTACAGGTTTCTGCTCATGTCCCATTAAGGAAAACATCTGAGGAACTTGAGTAAACCACATTTGTACGAATTTCCCTATTTTAGTTTGTGCCTCATATGCTGCCAGCCTGAGGCAGAACACGCATCCAACCCCATAGCATGAACTTACAACCGCACAGCTCCTCCTGTCTAAGCTCACACCTATGAGGAAGGAAGGGCCATCCTACAACTATTTTCCTCAGTTTCAATGTCCAGTCTGGGTCTAGTTGATGGTAAAACAGAACATCTTTTATTCTTCTTCCACTCAGCACTGTAGTCATTTTCCCAAATGCCAATTGGAAGTTTCTAGCTTTCTGTATACAGAGTAACTCTTTACCTGTACTTTGAACGCAGTTCTCACATGACCTTAAAGAAAAGTTTGGCATGTCTTTTGGCAGCATGAGTGGTTTCTTCTTGTACTTTTTCTGGTCTTAAAAAAAAAAAAAAGAGCCAAGTTTTATTTTTAATCACATTTTTATTACCTTTTTCCAAAAACAAGCAAGAAAATCCTCAAACAGATCACATACTATTGTGCTACATGTCTGTAGACTTCTTAATCTCTTATGTAAATATGCATATTATGAAGTAATCTGTCTTTGGAGAAGAATGCTATTTTGAGTGTTGTGATGATGGATAAATCTTATCAATGTAATATTCTAAGAGAAAAGAAAATCCATTTTCAAAGCTGTCAAATACCAAGATAAGCGTACAGATTAATTCTACTCAAGTTATTTTAAACAAAACAAAACCTCAAATGTTACAACAGTAATTTAAGTGTACCACACCACACACATAACATTGCTAAAACTGATTACTTTTGATGGACATTACTTATCAAAATTGTATTAAAAAGTAGGACTAAAAAAATCTCTTAAAAGTTTCAAACATGAGATTTAGAATATTTATTTCTTCGTGGGCATTAGTTTGTCTTCATAGTTGACTGGAACTATGCCACTGCATTCTTCTTTCTTTGACACAGGATGCTTTACAAAAGCACGTCTAATTACATCAATATCACGTCCTAAATGATCCATCATGGTCGATACAATTGAAGGTGGGCCCTCTAAGTCCACCAAAAAATACCTGCAATGAGAAACACACATACAATAAAAAAAGAAATACCTGTACTACAACTTTAATTCAAATAAAGGTGAGATTTCTCAAATGAAAATTTCGCATTTTTCTCTAAACTTTTGCTCTAAACCAGATTTCTTTTAAATAAAAGCTCAGTATTATTTTGATTTCAAATATGAAAAGCTTAACACAAGCAGGCTCAGTCTGAACATTTCTTGGTTGCACAGCACGTGAAAGAGACGTTAATCTTCTCATACCTGCTCCATTCTTCTCCATACCTAGATCTAAATATTTGTTGTTTTTCTTTTTTTTCTTAAAAAGAAAAGAAAAAGGTAAGGTGGCATATTAACTTTGCTTACAATAATCATTCTCCTTTCAATTCACAGCGCTGTTTCACTGGGAAACAGATGTCAGCACAAAACACCTCAAGCTTATGTACACACAGGTATATTTCTTTAAAGTTCTGCTTTGGAACTGAATGTAAATTAAAAACAAAAGCGAAAAAAATGCAAGCAATAAAATAAACCCAAATAGATGGACTTATCCTGAATTAGGCACCTCTCCAATGCGAGCAGAGCTTAAATCATCAATCTGGGGGCAGGAGCTGAAGCTGCATTCAGGAAATGCCAACTTGCACAGTTGGCACCTGACAAGCGCGCTGTCTTGCTGACCTTGGCAAGACTGAAAAGGTCTTCCTTCCACACATGCACAGAATGGATGAAATACACTGCTCCAGGTAAGCACCTCGTCTCCACCACACAACTACCTTTGGCATCTGCAAAACAAACCCTACTACCTACAGAAAGGAGAACATTGCTCCCCCGTTAGTATCCTAAATCAGTATAGCATGTAGTATATATATCAGTACAGTAAATACCTTGACTGAAGAACTGCACCTCCCCACGAAGCATCAGAATACTCTGAAAGTAGTTTCTCTTAAATGAAGTCATACAATGCATTTGTCAAGAACCCTACTCCCAAATCACTAACACCCAAGCAGGATCAAGTGTCCCAGCTGGATTTAAAAACTGTACCTAACAGGACTGCATTCTGCAGTGAAAGTTGCTTCCATAGAGGTGATGCTGGTGGATCAGTACCCATGACCAGCAGCTGGAATGGGAGGCTGAATGGGAAATACAGGAGGTGGGGTCTCCAGAAAAAGACAAATGAACATCAGTGTTGATGACCTGCATTAGAGCTCTTTTTTGCCCAACTAAATGCCTTGCACAATTAACACCAAGAGAGAGTACACACACAGAAGACCTGTTAGGTCACAAATGAAATCCAGAAATCTGCTGGACTGCCGCACAGAGGTGAAATTCACACATGGAAAATACATCAAAGAAGATTCTTCTCAGCCAGACATCTTCATCCTGAACCTCTTACGCAGGCACTGTATTAATAGTTACAACTCAGGGCTGAAGACTTTTTCAGAAAAAGCAGATGGAAGCACCAAGTTCCCCCAGGTGAAGAGCCTGATGGCAAGAAATCTCCATTGTAGCCTTCAAAGCTGCCCTCCTCCAGAAGCAGCCACTCCTCCAGAACAGGTGCCCAGCCAGTGCGGACCTTGGCTGCGCATCACAGCAGTGGGGAACCAGTGCCAGCTCACGTCTGCTACAGTAACCGCAGCAGGGAGGGCTGCTGAGAGATGCAGGGACACTTCACCTTAAGGAGGGCTTGGAGGGTTATGGGGAGTTCAGTCCTCCATGCAAATCTCCACAGAGGGAACTGGGTTTGGCTTAATTTGTTAGGAAAAATGACCTGCCTCCTGTTTTCTGGCCATCAGAAAACAGGAGATACCACCTGGTTAAAAGTTTAGGGAGAAGAATGAGTTTAAAGCTTGGACAAGTCATTAGGATTGTGGCATAACAATTCTGAGGGATGCAAACCCCTGGAAAAGGGAAAGTGTTTTTTCTGTTAAAGCCATTAAAAGCCACTGGTAAATTTAACAAATGCCACTTAGATCTTCTCCAGTGGAGGAACCCTTCTCAATCCTCTCACAGTTGTGACTAATATAAGGCAAGATGGGGGGAGAAATCGAAGCTGATGCCATGCCATCACTCCCATGCCCCCTTCCCCTCGCTTTTAGTTTGCAGGAGCATTCATTCATTTTGCAAACTGTGCTCTTTGACGCACCATACTAATCCCACTTCTCCAGAATCTGATTTCATTTCTGCTATGCTGCTTTTCATTGTGCTTTTAAAACGGCAGTAGATTTTTTTGTTGGTTTTGTGGTGGGTTTTTTTTTCCCTTCAAAAGGCTGCTCTGCAACTTTGTGCTTTCTCTCACATTAGCAAACGGTGGAAATTTCCACTGACGCACTGTTGATAACTGAAGGAGAAGTGGGGGATGGGAGGATGAGCTGTTGCAGCATATCTTTATGACTCCTCGCAGAATAGGTATTTTATCTGAGGACGCAAAACTGCAGTAATTGGGGACAAAGTCATTTTTTTAAAACAGCAACCAGTCTTCAAGGTAACAAGCAGCAATTGCATTCCTGTGTAAAAAAAGAGCAAAGGAGGACCAGCATAAAAAAAATGTTATTCTTTCATTAAAGGAAGAGAAGAAAATAACAGCTGCAGAAAGAATAAGCAAACACAATTGACAACGCAATTCCCGCTGAGATCCAGAACACCTTCCTTCCAAATACATGCATTTAAATCAGCTGTCATGAGGTTATGGGCTTTTTTCACCCACTCTAATAAGGCATGCCTTCATTTCAGCCAGCCATCTATGACCCTATCCACCACGTCGTCTCTGCTGCTTGTGTAGTAAGCAAAAGCAAATCCCAGTGAGACTTAAAGATGGGGAAAAATAAAGGAGAGGAACCACCTCATTCGTGCAAGCAGAAATGAAAAAGCATTTAGGCTGTCTAGGAGTCAGCCAAGTCATCAGGGGAGAAATGCAGGAAAATTCCACTGATTCAATACGAGACCACAGTTATTTTTGTCGACTTGCTCGACTGTAAATAGAAGGATGATGTAAATACAGGAGAGCAGACTACCCAGGGAAACATATTTAAACAATGCTTAAATTAAATAAATAAATAAACAAACACAAAAAAGCCAGGTTTCATTTATCTTTTTTAATATATCCAAGCCAGAAATGTTTTGAAGGTTGAGTCCTAGAGATGCCCAAATATTTTGCTTTCAAATGGACACTATATGGCTTCAAAGAACCCTGAATGACACCTGGATCAAAACTCACTTGTAAATCCTCCTGGAACATGACTGCTAGTCTACGTGCAATGTGCCTGGGAAGCAGAGGACAAAAGCACACATATGGTAGATTTGGAAAAGGCTGTGTGGTCCCACAGTTGTGCCCAAAAAACATTTGTGTGCTTAAAGATTATAAGCTCGATCTCCATTAGCTATCTTGCCTTTACATTTTCCCTTTCCGAAGCAACTGTGAGTGTAAGTAAGCTTCCCTAACAGGAAAGTGGAAGATAAGGCAAGAAAATACACTATTGAAGCACCCAAGAAGGAAACAAAGAACGGTGATGGGGAAAGCAAGCTGTGGTACTCTCATGAAATGAGCTGGACATTCATTTTCACTATGGTAATCCTCTGTTAATGAAATTGCTTTGCTACATGAATGCCCACTTCATCTTTGCAACCACTGCATTGTTCTTGAAGAGCCACAGTTTGCTTTTTCTCTCGACTCTTGCAGCTACTTGTCCTCAGTGGTGCGCGCAGGCGAGCTTCTGCTCAGAGGGATTATCATTTTGTAGCTGGAAGGATTAGCACATGTGCTACCTCTAGCTTTTAAAAAACATGCATGGAATAGACGGAACCCCTTTAAAATCACCAGGACAGCAACGGGGAAGTTCCAGATCAAAACCAAGATCTGGTATCTTAGTAATTAAACTGTGCCATAACAGGGATGCAAATAATCCATAACAAACCAGTACACTGGGGAAAACTAATTTATTTATTTTTTTAATTGCCCAGTCTTCAGAAATTTCATTTGCCAAACCTATACATAGTTGTCTGTCATTAAGCCAATTCGATAACAGAAAGGTATTATGCAGTGTTAAAGAAAAATAGAAAAATACTGTTTCACTGCAAAACAGAAACAAGCCTGACCTATTCTGAGTATTTTAGAAGCCATGCTCACAGGGCAGCATTCGAAAAGTCTGCCAATCTTTCACAAAGACAGCCGAAAGGATTACTGTTTAGGAGTGGCCATTGCATTTAACCAACATGCTTGCACAAAGACGATACAGAATTTAGTGCACCAGAAAATGACACTGGCGCCCCAACATCTCACATTATTGCACTATAACACTTCTAGAAAGCAGAAAACTGTAAATTGCAGTCTCAAAGGTAAGGTGAGAAAAGAAAACAGCATTTCCGGGCTCTGGTACCCGAGGTACGTGCACACTTACACATGCACATGGACAAAAGCATCTGAAGGGAAAGTAATGGTTCAACTCATCAATGGAGAAAGCCCCATCTAGTGGAAGAAGACAATCAATTTTGTGGAAAATACTACATGCATGCCTAATACTCAGATATTCAAACTGGTTTTGTTCTCACCCCAGTACAGTGCAGACCCAGAACTACTTTTTGCTGAAACAGCCCAAGACACAAGATGTTCTCAAATCTGAACAAACCAAACAGCATAGGATGCACATTAACTATAAACCTAGTCCGGTGGTATTAAGAAATTTTGCAAGGTCTTTTCTCCAATTTGGCCTTTGGGAACCATAAAAATCAAGGCAGTCTACCTGAGGGAAACTGAACGCGTATTACCTTCAGTAATGTAGGATGAAGTCCTTCAACCATATGATCACTTAAGTTGTAAGAAGAGATGCCAATAACGAGATGGTTTGTGAAAACCTGAAAACAATCCTGAGAGTACCTCTGATGGGTAACTGTTATTTTACTCTTAAAAATAAATAAAATTATATCCAGATACCATGGGTTACTGAAAGACAATTTAACATCTCTTGTCCTCAAGGAATAATACTCTACCACAAGCTGTTCGCTTAAAAATAAGTTGTGTAAATACAGTTCCTATCTTGTAGGAAAGGAAAACTTGGAACGTGTAACAAAATTCACATAGATAAGCTTATAAAATACTCAGTCTCTTAAAGAGACTCTGTCTCTTAAAGACACTCAATTACTGAAATACTCCTCTTAACAACAGTCTATTCCTTGTACATTAGGCTACCATGGCACTAAGAAAGGAGGTGGACTCACATCCCCATTCTTTCCTAAGCCCATGTTTTGGCAATGAACCATGAAGTCACGAGCCACATAAAAGCAAAACACAAAGAGCTTCCACAGAAGGAGAAACTTCTTCAGACCCTAAACCACCAAAGGGAGCTGGGAGAAATTCTTGGCAAACCCAGGACAGCCTGCAAGGGAGGTACCTATGCTACTTAGCATACTCCAGCAACACTAGGGTCCCTGTAAAACTGCAAAAGAAATATCCCAAGCACATGTTAAGATAGCCTTGCAAAGCACAATTCACCAGGAACAAATGTAAGACCTGAACTTCCTATTTCAGAGAACAAGTGGGCTGATGAGGTAACTGGGAGTGAAGAGCAAAACAAAAAAAATTAAGAGACAAGTAAGCAAATAACAAAACAGCACTGCCATCTATTCAAAATCATATTTTAAAGGAAAAGAAAAACAAAAAACAAAAAAAACCAAGGTAATGTAAAAGTTGGCAAAGAGAACATGGAAATTGCAGAATTATGCACAGTTTGGCTAGAGAACTCACAAGTAAAGAGAATGAAAAAGTGAAAAACTGAAAGAAAGGTCTAAAAACATTACTGTGTTACAGGTAGATTAAGCAGGGGAAAGCACACTTACACAGAACAAAGCAGAAGGGAAAGACCACATTGCTGTACCAATTTACAAACGGTACTAAATTTGAGCACTGACTAAACTGATGAAACACATCTTTTCTACAACAGAAATAACAAAAAATAAAAATAGAAGTAACATTTAAAAAAATGTCTAACAACAAATCTCTAGGGCATATCAAGATATCCAGAAGGCGGCAATATGCAAACTCCAATTATGCTTGGCCACTTTCTTCTCCCTAAAGTCCCTGCCATAGCTCCTTCCAGTGTAACAGAACCCTAGTTTGCAAAATGTTTGAGCCACTACCTTCCCAAAGGAGTGCCTCAAACCTATTTTTTAAAGATGTTTTGCAGCCTCCCTTGTACCAGCTTCCCTGAAGTAAAAATATCCTGCATACCAACCACCTCCCCCAAACCAGCTCCTTAATCTGATGCCTTGAAGCATGAAGTGTCACAAGCGTATGATTAAGGCATAGTCTGGCAAGGCCAAAGAAAACAGGTATGCCACAAAGTGCAAACCCACAGACTGTACTACTGAGATCTATCATTTTACAAGCAGTTGCAATATTCCTCAGTTCAGCACTGACCACATAGGCAGCAATGGCTCTGCAATGTCACCAGCAAGCCATAGTCTAGACCCTTCATTTGAAAGCAGCTTTGAGAGATTCGTTGTTTCTGTATCATTTTAAGCTGCAAACAAATCTGGAGTTTAACATTCCTTGAATTCATACACTTAATTTAAATCAGTTCACTTCTGTTTGTCCCAGAAATAAATACATCCTGATATATATGATATAGTATTAAAAAAATATACCACTGTATTAAAAGCAATTCAAGTACGACATATCAAAAGTGATTAAGTCATGGCTAGCAGAACAAATACTTGGCACAAATCTATAATCCATTAGGAAATACAGTTGAGAAACCTTATTTACACTCTCCCATTGTTTTTTTCTTGGAGACGTGATGGCCATGGGCAAGTCATTCAGGCTCAGTGCCCAGTACCTAACCCACACTGGAACCAAAGCATGCCTGTGTCACGTTTCATTCATCTGTAAGGTGAACAGTATTTGTTACGATTTTTGTGATACACTACAGAATATACTTGAATCATACTCTTAAATATTCAAAAACAAAATAATGTTCTGCTACAGCAATTAACACTTTAATTAGAAGTCACTTTAACTTCTATTTAAAATACCACACTAACAGTTGACAAGTTTTATTCTTCTGATGTGATGTACCCATCCAGTCCCTGAAACATACTCTTTTCATAATTCCTTAAATTCAAAGCCTATCAGTATTAGGTCTCTAAAAAACAGAAGGTGCTTTCTGTCAGAAGAGATGCATTTAACAGAAAGGCCTAAATTTGTTTTAATATACACTCAATGCACAGGCACCGCCTGCTCAATTCAGTCTCGAGAGAAAAAAAATAACAAGTCAATTATACATGCAATCTGAGGTCTTCAAAGCTGCCGGTGGAGTAAAACAGTTCATTCTAGTGACAGCTGTGGGTCACTATCTCCTATGGAACCTTTGAAAAATCTCAGCTTTATAGATCAATTGGCAGCAAAATTCTCATTCTCCACAAAGTCTCCTGGATATTCTTAAATTTGTAATGCACCTGTAATGCCGTATAGCTGAGATGGACAATGCTGAAGCACTGCAGAACTGAGAGGGGAAAAAAAGCTGTATGGAGAGCTCAGGATACCTGCCTAATGACCAATGATAATGCATTTTAGGTTTCATTCCTTGCTATTTACTAAAGACACTTCTTCCTCCAGTCACTCCATTTTATGCAACACACCTTATGTAAAGACTCGAATGCAGTTAAAAATGGACTAAATGAACTAAGAAGAAATTAAAATCACCTAAATTAAGAAAACATACAGCAAGAGGCTGGGAGAAGGATGGCTTCTTGACATGCTGCAGAGCACGTCTCCGCAGAGCTGTGAGCAGCTGGCAGT
Source organism: Callipepla californica brunnescens (assembly GCA_023055505.1). Lineage (NCBI taxonomy): Eukaryota > Metazoa > Chordata > Aves > Galliformes > Odontophoridae > Callipepla > Callipepla californica. Next base: position 69,863,053 of record JALIRH010000001.1, on the reverse strand, counting down.
GCCACGCTGATGGTCCTTGAGTCAGGATAAGGGGAACAGCTTGGGTAACAATGGGTGTTTATAAGGGAATCAGGATGTTGAGGAAAATCATTTTGTCTCCCCAGTAAATACTCCATGCAGCTGAGGGGAGCCTGTGCCACTCTGAGTGACAAGAAGATGGTTCGTGCAGAGGTCACTAGGGCTGTCTCTAAGAGATGTGCTCTATTCAGCTGTGACCCACGCTATGAATATTGCATTGCACTATTTTCACACAGTAAAACCATCCATGAGGTCAAAGGAAGTAATGGATTCAGTGTGCATCCTGAGCCCACGACATCTACATGCTTTCAGAAAACAAACTACCTGAAGAGTTCTGTTGAGTATCACAAAACCACACAAACAATCCCACTCCTCAACAATGAAAAGCTTTCAGAGGTTCACCACTCTCCCTGCAGAAACATAGCATCACTTGCACTCTCACAGAAGCCCTTTGAGTCACTTCAGAAAAAGTCCAGAAGAATTAAAAATAAAAATAGGTTAGAGGCTACACTGATTAATACACTGTTTAATCTAGTGCTCGGTACCAACTTGATATGAAAGAGGAGACAGGCAGAATTAAAACCTCATTGCGAAGAAAAAAGATCTTAAGATTTCTTAGTGAGTACAGATGCACATTTAGCTTACTGAACAATCTTTATAAGTTTTTTTGTTTTTTTTTTTCTTTTTTCCCTTTCTTTTAAATGTTTTCTTGTTTGGAAAAAATAATAAGAATAATAAGGTTACTTTTACAGGTGTTGTAAAGTAGAGCTGACTAATTTTATGAGGTGGATAAAGAACTGACTTTTCACTTTCTGTTCCCATATTATGCTTAATATCCTGAGTAAGTTATTCTTCAGACCATAACAAATATCATATTAGGAATCCACCACACTTATACAGTGAACTGCAACCTCCATGGCATATATACACAAATGCATTTTCTCGCATTACAAGGTAGAGAAACTGCTACTGCTTCCTGTTACAATATCTTGTTTCTCCTGAATTTAAATTCTTCAAATAACATTCTTTCCTGTAGTACACACTTTTAATCACCTCTCCCTTTTAAGAAGCCAGGCAATTTAGATCAGGGAACTGCCACATTCAAGCACAGAGACTCCAAATCCAGGGCAAGCAGAACGAAGGCTAATTGTTTAGAGATACTTGAACTTGGAGGTGGAGGAAGGACAGCAATGGTCACATTAATCTGACAGCTTCATGACCATGATTTAAAACATGGTAATTACTTGTTACTAAAACCCAACCTCAAATAGAAAATCTGTCTGCTCTAAGGACTAGAAAGAAGAACATTAGAGTATACTGATCCCCTCCTCCTGCATATTAAACAGATAATCTGTTGTAGTAAACAAGTTAAACTAGCTTACACATCTGAAAGATCCTTTGGAGAAAGGATTAATGTTTATAAATAACTAAAGGGAGGTGGGAGACAAACAGACGAGGCCAGGCTCTTCTCAGCAGTGTGTAGCAATAGGATAAGGAGTAATGGCCTAAAACTTGAATATGGGAAGTTCCATATAAACATTTGGAAGAAATACTCGTGGTGAGGATGACAGAGCACTGGAACAGGTTGCCGAGAGATATGGTGGAGTCTCCTTCTATGAAGATATTCAAGACCTGTCTGGACATCTACCTGTGCAACCTATTGTAGAGAACCTGTTTTAGCAGGGAGGATGGACTCAATGATCTCTTGAGATCCCTTCCAACCCCTGTGATTCTGTGATATGCCCTCACCAGCTCCTCACTCTGCATAATCACCCTGAAAAGAATGCAGACTATCATGGGCACCATGGAGCAAGAGCACAAGAAATCCATGGCCACAGCGCCATTGCTCTTGGGTAAGGAACCAGCACACCATGGGGGTTTCCTGCCCTAGCCTTTCTGTCAGTCTGCTGCAGCTGGAAGCTGCCACCACTCCCCTTCACAGGAGAAAGGAGAGGTCTTTAGCAGAGGAAGCAGTTATTTGGATTACTGCTGGCAGGCCCGGCACCACACAGCACAAGTTGCCTAGCAACATTTCTCAACCTTAGTGGAGAGCCAGCCTTCATTTCCATGTCGGAGGTAGTCCAGAGAGCAACAAACAGCAATGTGAGCAGCCAGGGTAAAACCCACAGCACCCACACAACCTGCCTCAGAGAAGCCCGGCACCTGATGGGCCAGTTGAGAACTGCCTCTGCGGGCAATTGGAACCATTTATTCTCTAAGCAAGCCATACTTACATGGTCATTTTTAACAACTGCACCACAAACACAAGTCCTACGGGATACATATGGTGATTAACATTTAGTTCAGATGCATTAGGGAGAAAGAATCAATCTTGCCAATTAGCAACCAGCAGATTAAGTAAGACTTTTATCAGTAAACAGCCTGACTGGCTTGGAAAACAGTTACGTAAAAACGCCCTAACAAAATAACATTGTGTACACTAAGGAAAGCAGTTCTGAAGGCCTGAACTTGGGCCACACACAACATGACATCTAAAAAGGAGCAAGAAGCCAACACCATGCAAAACAAAGAGGCACAAAACAGGGCAACCCACACACAAAGAGCCCCACAGAGCCTTGCTGAAGTGACAGACATCGCCTATCTACTCCTCAAGAGCACAAGGAAGACCAGATGATGACAGTTACATATGCATATTTTATAGGAGTGCTGAAAAGCTTTTAAGGAAAAATGCATCATGCATACCCTCCTCTTCTGTGGCGTTGGTTGTGCTTGGAGATTTTATATGGCAGAGCCCTTTCTCCCAGGTTTTCGAGGTTCCTCACAATGGCTCCTCTCTCCATGAGAGCCTCTACAGTGCGCTTCAGCACAGCAGCAGTCTCAGGCTTTTAAGAGAGAGAGAAAAAAAAGAAGAGCAGGAAATGTACACAAATCTAGTTATTCTTTTTACATGATTACAATCAATGCATGCATTTGTATGGCTAAGTACCAGAAGGGAATGTGTAGTGACCTGAGAACACAAAATGGAAGTAACTTCCCTCTAAGAAAGACAGTTTTTCTGAAACAGCCAACAGCCAGTTCCTCTGTGAATTATGGCAACAGTAAAGTTTCTACAGATTTCAGAGGCAGGCAGCACCACCACCAACAAAAAGTCAATAGTCAATGGATTTAACTCACCTGGTATCAACTTGGCAGATCTTTGCACAGGTCTAAGTAAATGCGTATGGTAAAGAGCAACTATGAACTGGCAACAGTTTTAAAGACCCCAGGACCATGGATGCTAGTTAATATTGCTCATCAAAACATCTAACGTGAACATTATGGGGAACACCAATCTGTGGCTTGCTAGAGACAACAATCACCACTACTTTCACTTTGCACCATCACTTCAACTGCACACATGTAAAATACACTTGGACCCTTGCCTACATCACTACATGTCTCATTACTTTTGTGTAGCTGACAACCAAGCCTTTTTAAGAATAAAAGAACTGGCATGCAGTAATTAGTCTAACATGCAGAGATTTCACTCCTCAGAAAAACAAGTCTGAGGAACAGGCAGCCAAAGAACAGTAGATAAAACAGACACAACATTTTCTTGCTTACTGCAATGATTTCAGCTGCAACACTTAGTTCTACCTATGAAAATGTTAATAAAGTATAAATTGCAATGTTTTGAAAACAACTGCAAGCCTGGTATGCTCCCAGTGACAAGAAGTATTTCAAGAAACTGATCTACAGGGAAAGGAAAACAAGTGGACATCAAACTAAACACAAAACAAACTGCAAAGTGCTACACCCAGCTCCCTGCAAAATTTCACATCAATGTATATTCCCAAGTCTACTTGTCTGCTGAAACAGCAATAGCTGTGAATGAAAAAGTAATGAAAGAGTTGGTTTTCAGAGTAGTTCCGATTTTGTTAAATTAGACCACCATGATCATTTTACTGTTCTTTCTCAGCCAGGAAAAAAAAAAAAAAAAAAAAAAAACCGTACGTAATACTCCTATCATTTTATGGAGATTACTTAAAGTAAGTCTCATGACTCTAAAAAGAAGGGTTATTTAGCATCCAAATGATTTTGCTGAGGATTAAAGGTGATATGAAAGTCCTTCTAAACGCAGAGTAAAGATGTTCAACATGCAACATTTTGCAACACTGACATGGAACACAGACATTCTGAAACTCTTTCTTGTTCCCATGGGTTAACTGACCTTTGAAAGAGTCTGCACCTATTGCTCTGAACAATCAACAAGAAATTTTATTTCCTCCTCACCTGCTAGATGAACTGTTTGGGAAATTTATTTTCAACACAATACAAGCCTAAGCAGTTATGAAGTCAGCAAAAATGCCTGGGATTTGTTTTCAATGAATGTTTATGTTGTGTTGTAAAACCATCGAAGCAACCACACAAGTACCTTTGCATATGAAGGAATGTCACTACCATGCCAAAGTTCTTCAGTGCATTAGAACTTGTTTCTCACAACAGACAAATACCAAAGGTATCTCGTCATGGTACGAAAAATTAGGGTGAAGGCATTGTTAAAACAGCTTACAGATTACATTATATTAATTTAAATCATATTTTATCAGAAAAAAATAATTTTCCTATTTTTGAGCTGACTTTGGATGTCTTTTAGCCTTCCGGCCACAAAGCAAGCTGTTCTCACTAACATTTCAGGTGTCTAAATTTGATTTCAGTCTCTTCCTTCTAGTTCATCTGCAACAAAACCAGTGTGTTCAAAACTTATGAATGAGAGACTGACAGGTGGACAGGTAAACTCTATAGTCCTCACACGACGTAGATGTCTACATATAAATAATGCCATCTGGAAAGCCAAGTATACCAAATGTCATTTTCACAATAACTCCAACACACCCATGTTTTGCTTAATCATAATGAAAAACGTTTGTTCAAATTTCTGCTATTGGAGAAGTATCAGTAACAGCCAGAGAAGGGTAACAGTTTGCTTTACTTAACCCCATCCTCCACACTCCACAAACAGTAACACAAAGCAGTGAGAGTGAGCTGGGGCTCCTTTCAATATTTTTTTTTTCAATGAACAACTGTTTTCTCAAGCTCCTTATCGCTCTTTGACACAACTTTAAAAGACACAAAGGTTTGAGAAGCTGGACAAAACTCTAGATATGTTTTTTAAGCTACTTCCATTAACGCATGATCTCAACACTCAAAACTCATCTAAATCAGGAGTTGCAGGTAAGACACCTTCATAACAGTGACAGCTTCACAGCATTGCACAGACAATCCAAAAAACAGGGTGACAAAAGTGTTAATGACATCCATAGGTTCATGCTGCAAGCAAGAACCATATCAGAAATCTGGCTTCAACAAAGAAGGGGAAAAAACAAGTACTGCTTCTATGAAACAAGCACTGATATAAGTAACATTCTCTAGGAGGTTCTGACTTCAAAATAGTCATCGTCAGATTCTCATTATGATTTTATGTACTTGTATCAAAATGAAAAAAGTGGTTTTAGATTAACTACCCTTTCTTCCCTAATAGCTTTAATATTCTGCGCACTGCAGCACACCTGTAGTGCTTATAACACTAGGCTGGAAAACGACACTTAGAAAGATATAGGATCTGCCATTCAAGTCATCTTCTGTGCCTGCTGTGTGTGTTTAGGTTGCAGAAGCTTCCATGGTGATCAAGCACTTATGACAGGAGAAATCTGTCAGATCAATGAATAAAAATATCATTAGGTTTACTGTTGCAGCTTGTTTCCCACTCAGACAAGAAATTCTAATCTATAAACAGAGCCCTGTTCAAACAAGACCAAAACTGACTAAGACCTTCAGTCAATCAGCTGCTGTGGAATTGTAGCACATACCCTTCTATAACAAACATGCATATTTAAGTTAAATGCATCAGATAAGCTTATTCTTCTGCATCCCTCCTACCCTCAAATGACACTCAAGCTTTCTCTATCTTTTATACTTGCCAACAAATCAGCATTTTCCTTGAGTGGCAGCGTGTCCAACATGATGAGCAGTTTCCAAACACAATGAATTTTAAGATAATGTCCTATGTATTTAAAAACAAAACAAAACAAAAAGAACAAGAAAAGAAAGCCACAGATTTCTACATTCAGAATTGTAAAATATTACGCTTTTTTGCAACCTCTCCATTTGTGGAAGTACTTTGAAAACATAAACTAATTGTTGGTTTTGAAAGCTTGTCACTGCAATCCCTCTCATTCCACCTCTCCAAAAAAGATCATGGTTCACCATAGCTTGCCTAAAGCCATCAACCAAACTATATATAGGCTAGCCTTTGCTAACCATAATATCCGCAGACACAGGTTCCTTGGCTTGCCTCAGAGCCAGACCAGTTGAGGACATAGGAAATGGTATCGCCTGGCTCCCAACCCAGAAGCCACAACATTTTTTCCTGAACAGCCAGCAGTTATTCCAGTACCACAACTGTGGGGAAGCAAGGAAGGGAAATAAAAATAAATAAATAAATAAATAAAACTGAAGGAAAAAAAACAGGAGCAAATGGCAACCAGTGCCAGAATACCCATGCTGGAGAGCAGGCAGTGTTAGAAAGAGCATGTAAGCCCTGGTATGCAATTCTAGCCCTTGTTCATCCTCTTGGGTGCATAATTAAGCCAGAGTCCTTTCAACTGGGTTCACCCCTAGTGAACTTAGTGAACTTGATCAGCGAACTCTGTTCACCATCATTTGGCTATAATAAACTTCTTCTTCAGGAGATGCAAAACTAGTGACCCCACTATAGCTGTGGAAGGAAGAAGGGGGAAGTAACTGCAGACTTTTCAAACGCTTTTATTTGGAAAATGTGTATTTGGAAAACTGCCCCAGGAAAACTGAAGGACTGTTATCTACAAATCAAACTTTCTCAATCCTCTACCCCACACTTTTAAAACTTACAGCTGCCCAGGAGAAAATGTGTTAACTGTCATGTTAACCCTATAGCCTGTTGTCAAACACAAGAAAGGTATATTGTAAAAGACGTTTTCAGTCTATGGTTGGCTTTCTCCATGGATGAGGAACACTGTGGTCGCATTTAGCAGAGAGAACTTCATGCTGCTGCTGCCAACAGTGCAGTAGCTACATATGTCACAATAACCAAATGCCTTTCCATAGATATGCATTCCTATGGGCCCACCACCACCACAGCCTGCAAACTCAGCCTCCGTGCAAACTTGAGCTTATCAATCAGTCAGGCCTGTCTACGGTGCACCCTTTCTTTCACTCAAAAGCCACCCTGAGTCAAAGATTAGTAGAAGTCCTACAGTTACAGTGTGGATATGTCCCTTTGTGGCTCTTTTCAGTGTACCATAAATATCATATGAGTGAACAGAAAGTTATTTAACGCACAGGCTTCTTCAGAATCTCAACAGATTGCAAAAGTAGGAACACATGAGGGGTACACAGCCAAGTGTTGCTCAGGATCAAAGCCACAAATGTACAGTAATATCCACTAAGTACTGCAACACAGCTCCGAAAACCTCTTTGTGATGGGAAGTTATGATACGCCACCAGCATGAGTAAAAACTCTACTACAGTTTTTATCAGTTGTAAAGAACTCAGATGGCACCAAGTAAGTGTATTAAAAAAAATAGGGAAACAGGAAAAAATGGGCAACATGCTGACGGCAAAGTATGTTTTTTCCTACTGGAGGCTAAATGGACGTGAGCTCATCAGACATGAAGCAACAGTATGCATTTCTCAGACAGGGCAGAAACTTGGCAAGAGCTTGAAACAGAGCTTGGGCAAAACTCATGTCTCCAAAAACACAAGGAGACGTGCACCCAGTCCTAAAGGAAAGGACAATTCTGTGGCTGAAATTAGATCCATCTAAAAAGGCTGTACCACTACTCAATGTTCCGTCTGGTTTGCTGGCCAGAGGGAGCTCAAGAGATAACAAAGTCAGAAGAACAGAAATAAAAAGAACTGTCTAAAAATGAAGTCTTCTCAACCACCAAAGCTCTTGTCCTAGAAGAAAATGGAGAGAGAAAAAAAAAAAAAAAGAAATTTATCCCAAATACTTAGTTTTAAGGGTTAGTTAGGACTGCATTCTTCTGACTACTTAGTTAATGTGAAATATTTATGATCAGTAGGCATCCATCCCTAAATTACAAACAAAAAGAATTTCATCATTACTAGTATGACTGCCTTCAAATACCCTTCAATGCAGTAACAGCAGCATAAAATTATGTCTTTTTTTGGTTGATAAACAGTTACAAAAGGCTCTTCTGGGATTATTTATTGGGGTGGAAATAAAAAAAAAAAAAAGGCAAAAATACATTTAGAAGAAAGCTGCAATTCAAAAGCAGTAAAACTAGGAAAAAAACTCTCCTTAATGTTATTGAGTATGTAATTAAACACTAAAAACATATTAGTGAAAATGATAAAAATATGTATTAGTAAACTTGTCAAGATCGACACTGGCCTAAGAAAGAAAATGAGCTTTACAATGAGAAATGATGGTAAACTGGAGAGAATCATTTAAGTGTAACACCCTGCTTTAGTACACAAGACACAGCAGACATAAAAAACAATCAGCAGATTAAGAATGGGGAACAAAGGAAAAAAATACTGCTGATAGTAGTAGAAACTGTAGTGCTGGGCATAAAGAGTAAGGGTATCACTTGCTGTCCTGTATCTGTCTAAGGAACGAGCTTGAACTCCTGGTGCAAGATGTGAAGCTGTAATCATCATAAAAGCATAACAAGATGGAACAGTAGCTGTTGAATGCAACCAGTGACAGACATGCACTACTCAGAAAATATCAAAATCAAGACAAAAGTGGTAGATCAAGTGAAAAGTAAGTGTGCTAGCCACACTGCACCCATGACAAAAAATCATTTGTGTGTGAATTCTGAGTGTAAGAAGGGTCTGAGGAAAGTAAGCAACAAAAATTTGAGGACTCTGGTCATAGACTGGATGTTCAGAGCTGAGCAGGGGATGGGAAGGAACTGTCTAGGGAAAGTCGGACATAAAGCAGCACCAGATAGCAACAGTTTTCTGCAACTGTGACAGTATAATCTACAACGTATAGAGTAAGGAAAAATGGCAAAATCCAAGTTTGTATTTCCATCCAACATTTCTTGGTCAAGACGGCAAGATACTAGAGAAATGGATTTGGAAAATAGTTAAGAAGTTATAGATGGGAAGTCACTAAAAATAAGTATGGAGGAGTGATCAAAATTGACTCAGTCTGAATTTTACATAACACCACATCTTCAAAACAGCTCTTTAATTAGCATTTTAAAGGAGGATAAGCCAAAGAATTAGCAACTTCACCTGATGAGAATGTGAAGCCAGGATGGCTGCATGCAAATAAAGCAACTTCTCTAGTCAAAGTGCTGCTAATCTCTCTTCTGTCCCCAAATCCACCTTTCTTCTTCCACAAGATTTTTTTAACTCAGCATTTAAGATCAAAGGAAATTATTGAAGCCAGAAAAAATGAATTTAAGCCTAAGCAATACCAACAACAGATAAATAGCAGGTTTCAGATAATTTAAAATATTAATCTCAACAATGAGCCTACCTACATTTAGCTCATTTTAGAAAGCATCAACTCTGATAATTTCTAAGAATTCTGGAAGTTGTCTTTTAAGTCTGAACTAAACAACATCACCAACTATAACCAAATCTTCTGTGATTCAGGGCCATTTCAGTGTTTTATTATTTGAAATACTCAATTTAATAAGTAGATACTGCTTGAGAGACAATTAAACATCTTCCTTAAAATGTCATTATGAAACTTCCCCTCTTCTTTTCAAACACAATGAATTATAACATGGACTCACATCTAACACTCCTAGTACAGAAAAGTCTACCTACCAGAAACACACTCAGACCAAGCTTACCAGAAACCACAAGTGAAAATATACAGAGTACATTTCATCAAGCTTACTCTATGTGTTTATTAAGCTTAAATGGGTTCAAATAGAAAAGGAAAAAACATTAAAAAAAAACAAAAAAAAAAAACAACAGTGGTGGGAGTTACTTCCAAACATCTTTTCTCCTCCATGTTTGCATCGCATGCACACTTACAACTCTACTCTTGCCTACAACTCCCATTCTTCCACATTTCCCAGGTTTAAGATTAAAAAGTAAAGGAATTCCAACAAATAGAACAAAAAGATGATGGGAAGAGCAGAAAATAGGGAAGTTTAAGAGAACTTTTTACAACGTTGCCACACAGAATGTTGGAACCACATTAAAAGGTTTCTTTTACCATCTCAGTATTTCCCATTGTTAAACCTCTACCTGAGTACATAAAGAGTGCATAAGTGACTACACAATTTGCCAGTTTAGGTCATCAACTGCCCCCAAAGCAGTTAGCTGACAATTTTTAAAACCCCTGAAACTGCTGACTTCAAGAACTTTCCCTTTTCCTCAAGTGTTTGATCTGGAAGTAGCCAGCATCAAAGATCCACCTTCAAGAGAGCCTTAACAAAAAGTAAAACCATACTATATCACACAGTCTAGTCTACTCAAGATCTGTATCAAGTCAATCTTAGATGTGTATGTAACAGAAATCCCATATGTGATGTATTTAGATGTAATCAGGATCTTAAACACCACTGGCAGCGAGTTTGCTCTGTCCTCCATCTTCACACACTGCAGCTACAGTTTACTGCTTTCTTGAGAAAGCTGTGTACAGTCTCTCTGGATAAGAGGACCTTTGATGCACTTTTGCCTATTACAATGTTTAGTGTGACATGATCCCTATGAAAACAGGTTGCTGCTGCTAACACAATTGACAATTCATACAAATACCGAACCATTCAACAACAGACTTCAGTTGAATCCTAAGTACCTCGTAAGAACATCATCTGAATTATCAAATGTCTCAAGTCAAGACTAAATTTAATTCATGTTCTATATTCACCTGTAAATTTAACACCAGTATGGAAGAGTTATGGACAGAAGGTCTCCAAAAGTAATGGCTGCTGTTCCAAGTGAAGCCAAAGCCAGTCATTTCCCTTGTCAGTATTCTAAAGGAGAAAGATGCCCAAAGGCACAGTATATTCCTTTAGGTGCCTATCACCTCAGTTCACTAGCTTCTGTACAAGCTGGGGAAGGGACACAAATCAAAACACTGTTACACTGTTGTTGCCACTGTTTGCCTTCCTGGATGCTTCAGGGACTAAGCTATCAGTATTATGAAAAAGAAGGGCTTTGCTGTTTTGCAAAGAGCACACAGCATCACAAGTGTTAAAAATGCAAGTTGCCTCCCTGTCCAACCCTGGATAGGTGATAGCAAGTCTGGTACTTTTCCCTGCAGGGAACAGATCACCGTCTGACACGACACACACACACTGGCAGCTCAAAACCCGCAGAGATTCTTTCACTGTAATTGCTCTGGACACATTCAGCATGCTAGGTATTTTTCAAGTCAGCTTTCACACTTCTGTAATTGGGGAAAAGCTGTGAGGCAGGGAAGGAAGCTGGCACTACATGCCTTCCAGAAGACAAACACTACTTTGGTTGAGAGCCACAAGCTGTGAAGAGCCTAGACAGTTAATTTCAGCATTCCCAGGGTCAAAGCCTTAGAGCTTCAGTCTTTGGAGAACACACATCCAACCCTCCAAAACATCTGCAGCAGTCATTGGGTCTTGGAATATATTCCAGTGAAGATCCAAACACTTCAGTCATAGGGTGTACAACTAGCACTAGATTGGTCTAAGTCACTGAAATATTTTAACGACTGGAACTAGAGATCTGGTTCCCAATATTATTAGCTGTTATCACAGTTACCCTCAGTGCCGAATAATGAGAGTTTTTTAATAAAAAAATGAACGTAGTAAGCAACAAACCACTAAGATTTTGTGTTAGGACTGTGGTCATAATTTTAAAATCCTCCTGCTTTTGCAGAAAATTAACTGACCTCGACTCTGAAACAAAACAGCATGTAGGGTGGAAATCACACTGTTTTAATTATATTGGTGTGCACAAGTGAACCTGAACCTTGGCAACTTCTTGGCCAAATTTTCCTATACACAATATATACGTAGGTTACTCTGAAAGTAATGCCTCCTATTGATTTCCATGGAAACTACATAAAAGGGCTCAATAACACTATTTGGTAGAGCAAATTCTAAGCTACAAAATACTATCTTTCAGCATAGTCACCACCAGCAGCTATGAATTTTTGCCAGCAATGAACAAGAGCTTGCATGCCGTGCCGTATCTTCACCAGTAGAGGTGACCTACTGTTTCATAGCTGCTATGATAGCTTTTTTGCTAGGAAAATGCTGCCCACACAGTTCAGAGTGTGGCAGGACAGTCCAGCTAGGATTGCCAACATGCTCCATGGTCTTCTAACTGGTATGGAGCCTGGTGTTATCATGTTGCATGAGAAAAGTTGTCATTTTCTCTGCCTGACTTTGGAAGTTTGAGCATCCAGCTCAGTCAGCACTGCAAAGTAGTGGTCAAAGGCGATAGTTTGTCCAGGAAATCCAGAAGGATCACCCCCTTTCTATCTCAAAACACAGTGCACATCACTTTAGCTTCTGTGTCTTGAACATTTTCTTCAGTGGGGAACTCACAGGTCACCACTTCATGAACTGCCATTTTGACCCTGACTCATAGGGGTGACATCACATCTCATCATCAGTAATGAGGCTGAAGGTGACAATTTCCTGGATCACATGGTATTGGTTCAATAGGTCCTAACAAACTTACATATGATAGTCTCTCCATTCCTGTGTGAACATGCATGGGACCCCCTGGCACAAACTCTGCAGTATTCCAACATTGCCAACACCATTTCCAATGCACAGAAGCCAATATCCAGCTCCATACACAGTTTTCAAGCAGTTATCCAGTGATATGTATGAATGAGCTGATCAAAATGCTCTTCATTTTGTGGTGACAGCTGTGTACAGCCATCCAGAATGTGGCTTGTCTTTCACAGAACTGTTACCACTGCTGAAATAAACTAACCACCTCCTCACTGCACTCACATCTGCTGTTTGGTCTCCAGAAATGTTCAGCAAGTGTTGATGAATATCAGTGGGTGCCATTTTTTCTGCATGGACATATTTAATTCCACACCTTTGCTGTATATGCACTTCCCTTCAGATGCCACTGTGTCAGACTGCCTCTCTGCTGCCATTTGTCTCACCACAACAAAATGTAATGGGATACTGATGGGAAGATTCAACCTCTACTGCCATACCACCAATATCCTCTAGCACCAGGGGCCAACAGATAACATAGAAGAGCAACCCTTGTACATACATATTTATATTTACACACATACGTACACGTGGATATTCAAAGCTGACTGACAAAACTTGTTTCATAATCTAGATAAGTATTAAAACTAGTTAACTAGTTCAAGGGTTATAAGCATCATTAAGTCAATAAGTCAAATCAACACTTTAGTACTATCAGTCTACATACTTCTCAAAAACCATGTAAAAATCACAAAGTTCGACCTGATTAAATGTGCTTACTAGATGGGTGGGGGGAAAAAGAAAAAAGAAAAAAAAAAAAAAAAAAAAAAGCAGACTCCAAACTTTTTGGCTTGCTCACTTTCCTGGCACAACATAGGCATAGTGCAAACTAGGGCAACCACATCCGAGGAAGGAGAATTCACTTTAGTGCCAGTAGGCAGAGTACTTATTACCACCCTCTCCTTGAGTTTTTCCAGTGAACCCTCAAAATAAATGCTGCTGCAGCATTTACAGAGCCTACCCACAACTTGCCTGGGCCAGGAATCCACACGGAGAAACATGAAGGTCTCAGTAAATTGCGCACTGGGAGTCTTTGCTAATTAATACAAATAGAACCAGTAGGTGACAAAAAGACTTCTTGATCTCCTTTTGAAATCAATGGAATGGAAAGCAGCTCACTGGATAATCACCCTACAGACCAATTAGATAACTAAGAAATTAACAGCTAACTAATAAAAGCATAAGAGTTCCTTTCCCTCCCATAAGTCACAAATCCACGCTAAGTCTGCAGGCAAGAATCTCCACTTACTCTGTTTCCTGAGTCCAAGCCTTCTCCTCCAAAGATGCTTTGGACCCATTTCTTTAAACATTGGCCAAGCTTCCATTTTGCTTTTGAAACATAGCAGCAAGAGTGTATCAAGAAAATATTTAATGAATGCAACATTTTCCTACAGCTGAAAATCTGTTTCATGTCCTTCCCATAATTTGTTCCTACTCTATGAGGTCTTTGTCACCATTCCATAGGCGTATAATCCACCGACCTGCCCTGCTCCTTGTTCAACTTTCTTCACTGGACAACGAAGAAACTGTGACTAACACCACACTTTTCATCCTGAGTAAAAGTATTCCACCCACTCTAGGGACAAGGGTCTAAGAACTGACTACTGCAAGCTGTAACTGCTTCCTACAAGGCAGAAGACAGCATCACAGTCATCATTCTCAGAGCATGACTACCAGCAGGGCCTTCCCGTGGGACTCAGGTACCAGGACCAATTTTTAGACTACAATTGGAAATAAACAGCATACAGATCCACCAAGTCTTACAGGCTGTGACAGTCCCAGAGGGATGCCAAAGTACAACTGTAGGTACTTAGGGATACTCTAGAACCAAGTAAGAAGATGTCCATCTCATTCACAAACTGGTTAATGAAGCAGCTGCTGGCATATAAAACAAAAACACAATTTTACACTGCATCTGACAACGCTGCGCTGCTAACTAAGGGCTCACACCCATATTTTCTTCTGCAAACAAGCTGCTGCTCTGCAGGGTGCACCTGGTAGTTAGCCTTCCCCTGCTGCTGGCTGGCGTCCTGACCTTCAGATTGTAGAAGGAGCAGCCCACACCACCCGCTGGTCTCACCCACAGGCCCACCTCCCCATAGCGCAAGCTGGCCCCTCAGTTCCACAGCCAAACTCTGCAATTACAGTTTGGATCCTTAAGTTCTTGCAGTTTGATAGTCCTGCTTTTTTCTTTTGTTTGTTGTGATTGTTTTTTTAAAACTCTGCTAAGAAACTGCCCGTGCCCTGCTTCAAGAGGCTTGCCTTTACGAACAGGTGCAAAATGGAAGGTATTCTTTGTATATGGGGTCATAAGGCTCATTAGAAGCAAGAACATATGCGGCATAACTATGTGGAGATTCTCCAAAATAGCTTCACAAATATCTATTCTTGTTTTTCCTCTATTTTTATTGAAACTTTGTACAGAAGTTTTAAACATTTCCATACAATACTTTTAGACAGGACAAAATGCCATGGTAAAGGAATGTAAACTGCAAGAAACACAGTCTGAAGTATCCAAATACTCTCTAATAAGAGTTTTAGTTTGAAGACTAATGCAGTAGGCGAAATAATATGCGTACAGTATACAAAGAACAGTATACACAGGGCCAGCAATGCTAACTATGAAAATTTTGCATCAGATTTACTTCAAAGATTTATAGCAATATGATAATTCTATACACTAGACCAAAATTAATTTATCATACATCGTTTCTATGACAAAAAGCTTGTCATTATGGACAGTAGCAACTTACAAGTATAATTAAGCTGTATTAATCTCATTAACACTTCTAAAACTATATTCCTACTACAATATTTTTTTTTTCAGTATATTGTCTTATAAGATCTTAACAGACCTTTAAATAACACTTTACCAAAAGAGACCTGGATCCATTATAGCGATCTTATCTACATGCCCATTTGGCTTATTTCAAAACAAACAAACAAATAAAACAGAAAAAGAAAAAAAAAAAAAAAAACAAGGGACAAGGAAAAGGCAGATTTCAAATGCTATGTATCATATCATTTGGTTTTGGTCTGAAATGCATTTTAGTTGAATAGTTAAAAAAAAAAAAAAAAAGGCAGTTCATTAACTGGTATTTTATATAAAATCTGCAGAAAAATACAACAGCAACGAAAAACAAAAATACTTCACAGATATCTAAAAAAAAACATTATATCAGAAATACAAGGTAAAGCAGCATCACTTTGACACTGTGCTTCAAAAATAAGAAGATGAATGAAAAGACTGCTCTAGTGATATTAGAAAATTTGCTTTCTTCTTGAAGAAGACTACTAACATTTTGCACAGCAACTATTTTTATAACCACCTCATTTAAAAACGTGTATTCATAGACACAGAGAATTGTCATATCATTACCATTTTTGCTCAAAGTGTCTGACTTTACACAGTGAAACTGATAATGCTAAGTGTCACCAGATGTCACTATACCATGAATTCAATATTATAACAAAAGTGAAGCAAATGCCTTTGAACCAACACCATAAAAGAAATAATTGAAAGTGTTTTGTAAACAAAACAAACCACTTCGCAAAACAAGAGAGTTCAGAGATCTCACAGTGAAATCAGAAATCCTAATTATATATGTTTACATTCTAGGACTACTCTTTACCTTAGGCCAATTAAAGCACATTAAACCATTTAATTATATACAAACATTTTCTTTAAAAAAAAAAAAAAAAGAAAAAAAAAAAAAGAAATTAAAACATTGCACACAAGTTTGCTTTTTAACATCACGTAACAAGGTTAGTTTTATTTTCAAAACCATTACATTTAAGGGCACAGAACATACAGAATACCAAATTAACAGGTGAGTTTTTTTTCTTTTTCTCTTTTTTTTTTTTTTTTTTTTGCTTTGCTATACATGCTAAATCCAAAGATTTCCTCAAAAGTGTTAGAGCACATCAGCTCTAACTTCCTCCGTGCATCCTGTTCTCTGAATGGGAGCATCTCCCAACACCTCCTTTATCTTAGGATTTAAAAAAATATATATCTAAAAAAAATAAAGCTGTACGTTTTAAAGTGGTAAGCATCTTCTGCTTTAAACGTTCACACAGAGATCCACTGAAGGCTCTGCCCATTCACCATAATTTTGTGGGAAATCCTTTTTGCTACTCAGTTACAGTACTTTCATGACTTGCATCAGAAGTCTCATGATGGCCCTTCTGGGATAAGGGTGAAGCACAGATTTGGAGAAGTGAAAAAAACA
The DNA here is from genome assembly GCA_023055505.1 of Callipepla californica brunnescens. Classification (NCBI taxonomy): domain Eukaryota; kingdom Metazoa; phylum Chordata; class Aves; order Galliformes; family Odontophoridae; genus Callipepla; species Callipepla californica. The sequence goes on along the minus strand of JALIRH010000001.1, from coordinate 69,846,108 downwards.
GAAGTGGTATACTGAAGGCCATTTTTAATTTCTTACAAACTCTCACCATTTCCTTTCAGGTATTAGCAAAAGCTAACAGGAAAAAAAAAAAAAGAACAACAGTAGAAGTAATAATTAAAAAAAAATATTAAAAATAATAACTTTGGCAGAGAACAGCATCAAATCATTCATTTAAAAAAAAAAATTAAATAAGAATAGTCTCCCAGAACGTACTATTAACCACTCAAGAAGCCACTCTCTTTTCAGTTTGTTTAGTTTGTTTTTCTTTCTTCTTCTTTTTAAAAATAAAAGGCTTCTAACGGATTTCTGAGAGAATATTCAAATATTTTAACAGAAAAATAAGTTAAGGGTAAACAACAAAAAAAAACAACAAAAAAGGTGTAGTTCCAAAATGACTTCTTCAAGACTGTCATTCTAGGTTCAAGGCAATAAATAAACCCCTCACCGCAGAGAGGGAAGCCAAGCGTCCCCCTGGCTCTGCCCCCATGCAGTTAGCCAGTCCCACCTCAGAGGAGGCCAGTCATCAACGTGCATGGAACCGATTGGCCATTACGGAATGAACTGCAGTTCTATCAGACCAAAAAGTTGGTGTTCAGACCCAAACGTATTAACCAGGATTGTACATAGATCGTGACCAGAAAATTAGCAAAGGCATGTTTACGCTATAAAAAAACCCTCGAGCAACTTCTTAAGCTATAGTCTCTAACGCTGGGTGAGGCATTTGTTCACCAATAGTTTGCTTGAAGCCTTAACTTTTGGGAGGATAAAGGGATTTTATTAAGTGGTTACATGCAGCAAAGAGTATTGGGCAAGTTCTATAACCTCTAAGACACGGAAACAGAACACGACTGAAGAGGCCGACATTAGGCAGAGAGTAGAAACATTTGTAAATGAATCAAGAGGAAAAAAAACACCAGATAAACAATTTACTTAAAAGCTTCTTCTCAGTAAAAGTTTGAAAGGTGAGAGTATTACTTCATGAAGATTCTAACTGCCTGTCAATTATCACTTACATTGATTTCGCAAGTAAGAATGTATTAACAGGAATATTGAGCATCTTAGATTCAACAGTCAAAGGCTGCACTGTACATTTGGGAAAGATTATGACTCCATATGATGATCAAAGGATCAATTTCACTACGGATCTGACTGCAGTTGTACGGATTAGGATACATGCATCCCATGCATTGACTATTTAAATAGAACACTGTTCTGTTTAAATAGCAAATGACTTGGGGAAAAAGGAGGGAAAAACACCCTGGGAAAGCACATTATAAGCAAATTGCTATTTAGGTGGCATTAAAAGCCATGCCTTCAGCTTCATAACTACATAAGGCACCCTGGAAAAAAGTAAGCAAGGATGAAGCAAGGGCAGCCAAGCAGAAGGGTCCCTGAGCTAACCTAACTGCACAGGTTAGGTGGTAATGCATTTGTTAGTATTTGAGCCAAAAAGACTGCTCTGGAAAACCCAAATACCAGCTGCTGATAGAAAGACAAGCCAAGTTAGTAAGGGACAGTGCCCGGCATGTGAGTCTCTCCTTCCTTGTGCCAAATCTGGCACATTAGGACCTAGGCTTTTCAAGAAAATACCAATAGTGTGAGGCTTATTCTTCTCCTACAAGTCATTTTTCACATCAGTCAAGCTGTCTTTGATTATTTTATCCTGCATAGAAACAGTTAACAATGTTTTAGATCTTTTACATACAGTAACATTATTCCCAACTCAACCCACTAATGAACTTGAGATTCCTTTAACATACTTCATACACTAGAATTTATCATTAAGAAAGAATTAAAATACTTTTTTTCTGAATGAAGTGAGCCACAAACTGCAAGAAAATGTGTCTTCTCACACTGGTATTTACACGAAGACTCAGGTATGGTAACTCTCCTCTCTTAGATATATTCCAACAGGGTTCCAGTTAGAGTGTTCTACTTCACAGCGGCAACAACTAAATGAAGTGGAGGAAGCTGAGACATCCCATCCTCAGACTAAAGTCTCAGAGCTAACGGGAGTCAATTGATTTCAAAGCAAACAAACAAAAAAATCCTCCACAAAACCAAACATTAATGAGTTTACCTGAAAATACACATCATGCATGATATTGCTAAAAGCTATTTAAACAGCCTGCAGCTTACAGGACCCACTCCACTGTACAGGAAAACAAACGGTCTCCAGCAGTCAATGGCAAGATTAACCCAAATTTTATCTCTACAGAACTATTTGTTCTCAAGTTTATGAAGAAATTTGCCTGTGCCAAGGAAACATTTCTGGACCCTTAAACCACATTTGACATTGTCAGCATGGTCCCTCACAGTGTTTCAGCCTGGTCAGTTAGGTTCTCCCAAACAATTCCCCAGACAAGCTCAGGAGCAAAGACTGCTTCAGGAGTTAGTTCCAAAGGCAGCCTTGGATGTGACTCTGGAAGATAGAGACCTTCCACCTCTTTCCCTCATTTCCCCTTCCCCTCTCCTTTGTTTTCTCCCCTTCCAGACTCAGCATACAGTAGTGGTAAGGCTGTGAAGCATTCCCTTTTAGACACATCGTGGAGGAAAAAGAGTTGTATTTTAGCGTGTTTACCAAACTTAAGATATGCAAAATCTCACTTTTCCCTTTCTCACATGTTGTAGAGCCTATGTATAGATTTTTCTCTATAAAGAGGTTAACCCTAATTATGTCAGCAACAACGTAAGGCAAAAGTGTTGGGGACTGTCAACACTGAATGTATATTCTTCCACTTCAAAATACTATAAAATGACAATAAAGAGAATCTTTTTTCACCTCCTTATTTGTCTCTCTTTCATTGCCAGTTAGTCACCTCCAGGGTTTCTTTCTTTTAAATATAACAGCTTTTCAGCACTGCAATTTACAACGAATAAAGATCAAAAGATAAACATTTCCTTACAGGGAAGAACGACAGAAAGCGACTAACAGACATCACATTTGAAATTACTACAAGAGAACTATCATTCCGTTGTTGCCGTAAGAGAACTGAGAAGCTGAAAACACTGGAAGTGATGAGCAAAATTCATAAGTATTATGTTGGCCAAGATAACACTGTTACGTTACAAAGAACAATGATACAATGATGCGCATCACAACTTTGCATTTAAAACCTTTTGACACAGCTTTAATCATCCATATTTTACACAAAGGTAAATGATTACTTGTTATCTTCATCTTAATGTTGACTGAACTCTAGAACTGCCTGACTTCAAACACAGCCACCTGCCTGCCTTTGGTATATTTACACATGTGTACATGGAAAAAAGAAAAGATTAGTACTGCAAACAGGGGAGAGGGGGAAGAAAAAGGGTGAAAGACACCACACAACAAATCCTGCGCTCAGCAGATAGGACAACATGTTTCAAATGGTCTCTAAATATGCTAAAGTTGAGCTGATTTTACAATTATAGCGTAAACAATGCCTGGGTTGCAGTTATGTTGTTTGGAAAGAATAAAAATTAAAATAAAAAATATCTCCAGAGACCTGTATCAACTTCTGTATGTTTAGCCATACCCTTAAAAGTTCACTATTCACTCACAAAGAGAAATAGACAAACATGAATATTCCAAGCGAACAGACACAGACCAGTCCAGTATTTAGTAATAGTTTAACTTTTGGAGTCTCTTCCAGCATTTGTAAACAAACAGTCTCTTCCTCCATCTCCCGAACAACTCTCTTGTTCATATTTTTACTTTTAAAGCCACAGAACCAATCTATGAATTTCAAATGTCTCTCTTTATCATCAGTTTCTTCCTCGTGCTTTTTCTCACCCATCAAAGCCGCTTGTCCATTCGAATAGCAATCAACTGGTGTCTCGACTTCAGAGTGACTTACAGAAATCACGGGGTTGCTGTCATCTCTGCAAGTAACCAGAAGATTGATATCCTCAGGCTTAATATTTTTAATGTTTTCTTCAGATTTGCCATTTGGAATGATATGATTAGCATTTTCATTGCACCTCAAGATGTTCTTTTCTTGTATTTTGTACCGTTCCCCCTTTGCAGTATTCTCTTTTACGTTCCTGTTTCTCACAGCCCAGAAAGTGGTTGTTCGAACCTGTTCCTTTGTAGGCGGAGGTGTAAGAAGGCTCACTATAAAGGTCACAATTCCAGTGATCCAGAACAGAGCTGTAGCAACATACATGTAATGGATGTTTTTGATAAAGCTTGGCCTAGTGTCTGGCTGGTTACACTCCGGAGCACGATAGATAAATGCCAGTATCAACCGTATCGCTCCAAGGATGAACCCAGCCATTCCACCATAGAACGCTCCCTGTTCATTGCAACGCTTCCAAAATATACCCATAAGAAACAGAGCAGCCACCGGTGGGGTCAGATAGTCTGCTACCTCTTGAATATAAAGGTACATCTGACCACCTTGCATTTCAACAATTATGGGGACCCAGGCAATGCTTATAACTACCATGAATGCCACAAAGACTCTTCCTACAATCATCAGTTCTCTAGACGTTGCACTCTTCCGAATGAGTTTGTAGACATCAAGCGTGAATATGGTGCTGGCACTGTTGAATATAGAGTCCAGGTCACTCATCAGTGCAGCAATCATCACAGCCATCATCAGTCCCCGAAGACCAACCGGCACAAGTTTCATCACCAAACGTGGATAGGCAATGTTAGAGCATCCGGCTCTGCTCCCGCAGACTTGAAAACAGTGTTCTGGATTAATGCAGGCGATATCATCTGCAAACAGTATTCGTGAAATCATCCCCGGGACAACTATAATAAACATTGGCAGCAACTTTAAGAAGCCTGCCATCAGAGTGGATCCTTTGGCATGAGCAATGTTTTTTGCAGCTAAAACTCTCTGCACTATGACTTGATCAGCACACCAGTACCAGACAGATGCCGGAGTCTGTCCCAACAGAAATCCAGGCCAGGGAATATCTTCATCTGTTGGCTCACGCAACATTTTAAGAGCGTCGGGCTTTGGGTCCACATTGCAGGAATTGGTATTGGAAATGTTGTAGGTTAACAAGATAGACGTAATATTTGGTGATGCTAACATGTACCTTCTTTTAACTTCTTCAAACCCACCAACCTCCATAATACTTATGATCATAAGTGTGAGGGCACCAATAATCATAAGCAGAGCTTGAAGGGTGTCTGTGTAGATGACAGCCACAAGACCTCCGGTCACAGTCAACAGTGCAGTCATTCCAATAAGGAGGATTACTGACAAATAGAGATTCCAACCTAGCGATTCTTGAATAAAAAGTGCCCCTGAATACAAGTCAACTGAAAGTTTGGTGAAGATATAAAGAATTAGAGACAATGCTGCAAAATAGATTTGGATTCTATGCCCTCCAAAACGCTTGGACAAGTATTCCGGCATGGTGTACACTCCTGACCGGATGTAGACGGGGACAAAGACCCATCCTAAAAGCTGCAAAAGCATTAAGGCGTTGAATTCCCATGCACCTACTGCAAATCCACTCGCCGCTCCAGATCCTGCGAGCCCAATGAAATGTTCACTTCCAATATTGCTCACAAATAAAGATGCACCAATCGCTACCCAGGTCATAGAACGCCCTGCCAAGAAGTAGCCACTTACGGTGCTTCGATTGTATTTCCACATGGCAAAAAAACCTATGCACATTACAAGCACGAAGTACAGCGCCACAATGGCAATGTCTGCTGTTTCCAAAGAAGCCCTCATTTTTGTAAACAAAATGACTTCGCACAGCTGATGTCCACTTCTCGCCCCCCAGCAAACGTCTCTTAAGCAACACGTGAACCAGTTAACATGTATCAACAATGCGGATCAAATTCTTTGTCCCTTGGTTTGCTGTCCTGATGCTGGTGGTTGTGGTACATTTAGTTTCTCCGCTTCTCAAATGGAAATTTGGAACTTAGCACGCACTTTTAATCCACATTCCACAAGAGCATCAGCCTTAACTCAGTTGATGTAGGAGAAATTCTTAGTTGCAGCTAAGTTTAGTGAGGCCTACTGTACCAACCCTGCAAGGCAGCAAAGACAAAAGACAAAGATTGAATTAGAGGAGAATTTCATGAAGTAATGAGAAAAAATTTGAAGTCTAGTAAAACAATGACTGAACACCACAGATTTTCCCCCTTAAATTTCCTGCAATCCATATTGTATTTAAGCAATCCATAATACACACAAATTCAGTACTTGTAAAACTAAGTCATGCCTTTTATAAGTCAACTTTAACAAGCACCTTAAGATGCACAGCAATTCCAGACTATTGAGTGACCCAAATTCCCCCAAACAAGGCAAGAAACAGAAATACATTTTCATTAATCTTTGCTTTACAGTCTCTTGATTCTGCTTCTCAAGCCACTAAAAAGGTCTTCCTCTTTCAGACAATCTTAGGGAAAAAGAAAAAAACACAAAGGAACTTTAACCTGGCTAGTCATCTCCTGTATTGCTCTAGCACTGCACCCTACAAATCATAATAGATCCTGATGTCATACGCATGCACTCAAGACGCAAGCTGGATACTAGAACTACAAAGACATAATGCTGTCAAGAAAGGACATAAATTTATCGTCACCTGGAGAACCAAGGTTATTCCACAGGTTTTAAGCAAGCTTGCACCTGCCTAGGGTACAAATTATAACAGGGTTACATTTTACTCTGAAAGCTCTTCATACGTATTACACATCCTCTGAGTGAAGAAAAAGTCCCGCTCATCCAGACGACAAAAGCAAAACTATGCCTCACATCCAGCTTTAGGGTATCTCTATCTTCCATGTGCTTTTTGACGTCTGCACCCATGTGGCTTCACCATCCTTTGGGAGCACTCCAGGTACCGCGATGAAAAACTGGATGGCTTTTGGTAACTTCCAGTTCCCAGTACAACCCATCTGTACTCAAGCATGAGAAGGATCACATTAACACCAGAGGCAGGTTTGGAGGAAAAGTATATCCTGTCGTTCTATTCCCGAACCCCCAAATCATGCCTTGTTCTACTAAAGCACACCAGTGAACATGGAAACTCATTTCAACACTCAGGATTGAAGGGCTCAAAGTGGAGGCAAGGGGATAATAAAAAGATCTGCCGTCAAGATAACTGAACAGGTGGGAAAGAAAGGGGGCATTAAAGAGCTGCACAATGATTCTTATCTCTGCTATGGAGATAAGATCTCCCTTTCTCCCAATTCTGCTTTGGAAAGTATCATTTGCCTACCCACCCAAAATCATTTGATGGCTTATGGGAGGGCCAGACATGAAATTTTTCTGCTCCCTCTGGTAAACAAGCACAGCCTTGGTATTCAAGCTTATTACAGAGAAGTAAAGAACAGGGACTGACACCATTTCTCTTTCTCATCCACTAACAAAGGCAAGCACACAAATCACAGATAAGGTGAACATAAGGTCTATCAGCCTTAGGAGGACTACAAACATCAGTTTTAGGCACTCCGCCTTCTACTTCCTTTGCAAAAGTACTTGGGTACCATGCTGAAAGCACATCTTTTCCTATTAATTCACCTCTGATTAACACAAACACATGGACAACATACCACTATTTGGGTCGTTTCCCCTTTGGTACTTTCGTAGCATATTTATTTTGCTTTTTTTAAAAAATTAAAACATAAAAAGTTCTCAAATATACCATAAAAAGCTGTAGTTACGACTGAAAACACACACATACCCTGTCTGTCTTACTGAAGGCAGCAAAGATGCTGACATAAGAATGTATGCTTCTCATTAAGGCAGATGTATTTTAAAAAAGGCTTACAACAAACTGTTAACTTCAGCCTTAAGGAGAAAATCGCAATCAAGTTATTTGTACAAGCTGGCTGTTTTTCAAGACTAGCTCAGGATCAGAACAAGATAATAAGGGTTCCCCACCACCACCACAAACCCACATGAGAATACACGTATTCATTCTGTGGGAGCTATAGTCAATAATGAGAGACTACGGAGACGTGGCACAAAATGGACTGATTACAGTACTGTGCTAAATTTATCATGCTCATAAGCCTCAAGCCACAGATGTATTTCAAGTTCTTCCATAGAAGAATTCACATTTACCCCCACTCACGAATGCAGCACAAGTTAAATGATTTAGTTTAATCCACACAAACTTCTAAAATAATTCAGATCATAGGATGCCATAACATACTAGTGTTATGCACTAGTATTCTTAGTTTTACACATTTCTGAGTAACACTTCCATACTGTTGTTTCTTGTACTATATTCCTCTAAGTTTTCAAGTGCTACCACCTTACAGTGTATATGCTCACACCAAAAATATAAATATTTTAAGAGAAGCGGAAGAAGTAACACAGTGGACAAGAAGAAAACCTACACAGAGTCGGAATAATAGGCAAGCTAAAGAAATAGCAAGAATCTATATTACCTCTCTCCTACTATCTCACTTTGTTATTGAAAAAATCTTGGACTTGAACTTCAGTTCACTTCTCAACATTTTCCCTGTAGGTTAATCAATGACCCTGCAAAGTTATACTACACAGTAACATTTATCAAATATGAAAATATCCAGTGAAACTATGCCTATGTGATAAAAGAGTTAGCCAGCTCATAAGACCATTACACAAGCACAATCCAACCCCCTACAAGAGCGTAAGTAGAATATGCAGCTGCCCTTGAATAAATTGTGATATTTCCCAGGTGGGATACATGCCAAACTACTACAGGCTCATTCTAACTAAAATAAACAATACGTGAGGTTTCTTGAGTATTTTCCACTGGAAGGTACAGCCAAATCATTCATTTTAAACAAGCAGCCTACAGAGGTTTGAATCATCACCTTCGCAATCACCATCTGAAATTTACAGGGTTCAGCCTGCTTGAACAGGGAGGTGTAAAGTTTTCAGTAGCTGCCACAAATTTGCTGCACTGTCACTAAATTATTGTACTGAAGTAGTCTTTTGTACCAGTTTCTTATTAGACCTAATTCTAAAATAACCCTGGAACTTCTTTTTCATTGCGAAAATGAGACACGTCCCTCTGAACTTTCAGCAAGTTATGACCTCAAGTCTTAGGAAGGACTTTTGAGACATTCCATGGGAGTTTAATCTCAAGTTATTAGAACAATATACTTCGGGGAACCCAACAGAAAAAGACAAATAATAATAATAATAATAATTAAAAAAAAAGACAGCCCTGCTGCCAAGAACTGTGATTTTTTTTTCCCTAGAGCTGTTTTCTGGCTGGATCATATCAGAGATGCAAAACGTTTTCCCCTCTTGTATGAAGATAGGTTATAACTCTGGTGAAACAATGCTCATGTCTCCAACAGGCAGCCTGTGTTGCAAAAAAAAAAATAAATAAAAATAAAAAAAAAAAATTCAAAATCCCTGAAGAGATGCTAGATAATGTGAAGCAGATTTAGGGTGGGATTTGTAGGAGAAAATTGTATGATTGTTTTAAAAGAAAACTTTCTCCACAGTGCTTTTCTAATAAGATGGGCCTTTAAAAATGCCAGAATCAAACTGTTCCAGCCCTGAAGCAACTTTGGTTTGTGCTTAGTTTATTTCTCTTCATTGCAGATGGGAGGCTTCCCATTTTATTTCCTCACTCCCTTGCATTTAAAGAGCTAGTCCAAGTGACCAATGTTTTAAGGGTTAATTTGAGGATACAAGTAGCCACATAACACACACAGTAGTCTACACTCTAGCAAATTAAGTACATAGCTTTGTTCATAAAGTAGTTTTGAGGATCTTTCCTAGAAGTAAGATTTCTTCACTCCCACCTTCTTCAAACAGAGGCTAGTTAATTCAATCTAGTGGTGCCTTACCTATTGAACAACTCACCTGTGTAAGAGGAACATACCCAGACTTCCAGACTCAATACCTGCACAGAAAATATTAATGATCTCTCTCCCAAAAAGGAGGGGGGAAAAAAAAGGAAGAAAAAAAAAAAGGAATGAAGATTGATGTTTTGAGCAGGCTGCACAATATCCAACCCTCTGAGCGCATTCTCATAGATAACCAGAACCAACTGACACATTTCAACTTCTCCTTATGTAATACATGTCTTTTGAAAGGGCAGGGGCTGCCCAGCACTACCCAAAACATCCAGAAACAGACTTTCAGGACTTTCCCTCATAAATGATAAACTGGGCCAGAAAGGTCAGGCTAGAACAGCACCCAAAACCAACTTGGTCCAGCAAAGGAAGCAAACTCAGAGGCAGAAGAATACGTGTAACATTTAATAAGTAAGTCTGAAATGACATTTCTAGCAGCTCAACATGCTGGAATTATCCAAATGGGCAGCTACCTCACTCAGCCTGATTGAAAGGCTGCCCTGAAGTGATATCACGTTATCACGTCTCCAGCCCTGGAGAACACAGGTGCCACAGAGGTATGTGTGTAAACTGTCACCACCACAAAAGTCTGATTCAGGGTGCAAAGTTCAAGTCAGTCAGTCAAAGGAATTATCACAAGCATGCAATGCACTTCTTTGTCCAGGATCTCAGGAATTACTCCAGTTCTTCATCATTTTATAGATGCATCAGAAAAAGAAGGTTACTCTGTAGCACGTCCTTCCTGATTCTAAGACTGATGAAGAAGATATAAGAGAAATAAGTAACCTCACAGCATGCAGTTCAGCAGAAAGAGAACTACATCTCACTTTAGGCAGCTGCACGGCATTTGCCTGTCAGAAATGTAATGCTATTACAGCCTCTCAAAGAAGCAGTTAACACTTTGAGGCCACATGAAGCTCAAGGCCAGTGTAACTTACAGCACTAGCATGTAGACCCCTTTCGATCCTTCCCCAAAAGCATATACATGTATCCAGGACCTTCACCAAGTTACAAAATTAAGTCCAAAGAAAGAAAGCACAGAAAAGAGGACGCAGCTTTACTACAGTGATCACACAGCACACAAAGCAAAAACACAGTTAAAGAACTGCAAACCAAGTGGTAGATCATTTATTTTCCAAAATCCACATCATACGCAGTGTCTCAGCAAGCCACTTCATGCTGCTGCCTGTGACTTCCCCATTCAGACACCTTCTTTTCTCTTTAGTCTCCTATATTGTATCAGGAACATAATCAGGATTATTTGCTTCTACCGTTCTTCCCAACACTTCACACATCTAAGAGGAAGAACTTGAAGAAAGAAGATACTGAAAATTCCTCTTTATTTGTTAAAATAAAAGCCTACAGAAAGACCCTATTCTCATGCCTACCTAGGCATGCTGTAGTCTGCTCACCCGAAGAACTACACCATCAACTTCCTCTTCTTGTCAGAAGAAAGACCTGGACAGTGTCTATGCAGGGGCCCATATTATCAGCTCTGAGATTAAGTATAGCTGCTCAATACCACTGAAAGATTGGGCCAACCTTTCCTGGCAAACACATAGTATCATTAGAGGGTTAGGATGGCTGAGGGATGAAGCCATTGGACTTTAAACCCAACAGTTTTCCTGTGCAGGTTTGTAAGCCTGCAAACAGCAATGGATTTTCAAGTGCAAGGTGCGACAACTGGAGCAAGGCAATTCCAAATAAAAGGCTGGAAGGACGACATAGGAGGCCTAGTGGATGTAAAGCTCAACACATGTTTGCAGCCAAGATGGCAAACTGTATCCCAGACTATAACAAAAGAGAGACAGCCAGTAAGGAGAAAGAGGTGGTTGTCCCTCTCCATTTGGCCCTCATGAGGCTCCATATGGAGCACTGCATCCAGGCCCAGGGTACCCACTGCAAGAACAATGAGAAGCTGTTGGAGCAGGTCCAGAGGAGGCCACGAAGATGATCAGAGGGCTAGAGCAGCCCTCCTGTGATGAAAGGCTAATAGAGCTGAGCTTGGCAAAAAGAAGGCTCCAGGGAGGCTGCACTATGTCTTCCTGCAGTACTTTAAGGGAGCTCACAAACTTCTGGGAAAGCAACTTTTTTTACACAGACAGTGACAGGTCTAAGTGGGGTGGGACAACATTTAGATTAGGAGGAAATTCTTTACCCAAAGAGCGGTGATGCGCTGACACAGCTGCCCAGAGAAGCTGTGGTGTCCCATCCCTGGAGGTGCTCAAGGCCAGGTTGGATGGGGCCCTGGGCAGCCTGAGCTGCTGGGGGCAGCCCTGCCTACAGCAAGTGAGAGGGAGTGCAACTAGATGATCATTAAGGTCCCTTCCAATCAAAATAATTCTGTTATTTTGGGATTTGTGTCTTCACCAAACTCCAGCAGATGACTACCAGAAGCTCAGAAGCCCAGAGATGGATCACTATAAGCAGCTCTTTCATTCCCTCAGGTAGAAAGTCATGCATTTCCTTGCAAAGGCAGATAGACAGATGACCTTCCTTGTACACAGGAACTAGAAGCAAAAGAGGAAGGAGAGTACAGAGAAGGCATATGGTCAACAATAACAAAACCAAAAGCACAACGGGACAAACAGGGAAAGAAAGTAATTTTAAAGGAAAGTGAGAAGGGGTGTCTCCCCAAGCAATGGGGAAAGGGAGAAGGTTCTGGCATCAGGAAGAATTCAACATGCCAGGTAAGCCTGTAAAGATGTCAGTTGACGTACTACATTGGTAGCTGCAGAGTAACACTGAATCTGAAGACTCAAATTCCTTCTTGTAGTGGCCTATCGATGTTCAGAAGCACCAACATTTCCACAGCTTCTTGCAAGTGTTATTAACCTGTGGATAAATTAGTTTAAGTAGTCAGTGATTAAGATCAATAGCAAGAGAAAGGATAAAGGAAAAAAAAAAACAAACATGCAAGTACTTGACTTCCATAGAGGACTTGGGACCACAGAATACAAGTTTTCTGTGCATACATGACAAATGCCAATATTCTATTAAAAGCACACAAGCCATCAGAAAGCATTGTACATCTCTACTACTATTGAAGATTATTCTTCTTAAGCTGCAAGGCAAAAAGACACCATCTAGTTCGTGGTTGCTATCATCCAGCAGTTTATTGAAACAGTTCCTAATTCAGAGAAACGTGTTGGTTCACCTCATTTGAAGAAGATTTTGACTAGGAGAGCAGGAACTTCATAGGCTACTTAAAGAAAGAAACAATCACTAAATGTGAGTCACCATACAACTGGGCAGAAAATGAAGTCATCCTTCTCAGAAATTCAAGGTTAAAGGGAAAAAAAAAAAAAAAAAAAGAAAGAAAAAACACACTCAAGGCTTATTCAGGACTTCCCCAGGTTCCTATCACATTTATGGCTGTCCACAATCTTTCCAACAACACAAGGCATCACAAGTTTTATTGTTAGTTGAGACTGAAGTTTCTCAGGCATTTTTAAACAGTAGAATCCAATCCCTCAAACTTCTTAGCCTGGCAATGCTCTTGCAAGATTTTTTATCCTAAGGCACTTCAAGGCACCAAAATGAGTATTAAATGAAATTATCTTTGTTAAAGAACAACTTGATTCTAAATCAAACTTGCTAATTACCTACAGTGAGTGCTCCTCAACTTTTGAGTAAGTGGTCTCAACAAACTCCATTCAACATATTTCCATCCTCCATCCATGCTCTGCATGTACCTTTGTTTATGCTTACTATTCCTTTAATGTTCTTATGACTGAAGCACAAAGACCGGCTTGCAAGCGGACAAGCCAAGATTAAAAAAGAAAAGAAAGGATGTGAGAAACAGCAAAAACAGCAGTTCCTGTGTCAATGTGAAGAACTACATTTTTAGCATTCATGACAGTTTGCCACCCCCATGCATGTTTCTGTTCCCTCTCCTCAGCTGGGCCAACACACTTCTGTAATATCTCATTTCCAGCTCCAGAATTTGAACTAATGTTCCCATAGCAGACACCCCTTAACTTGCACAGATCTTGCCTTGCTTAACTGTATTTTTAGTTCTCATCTTTCCTGTCAGACTTCTACATAGCTAGTTGTATTTTACCTGTCTGCCCTCCGTTTCACTGTTTGCCCCTTCCACCTCATTACTGGCTCTCCTACAGGAGGCACACCAGAGGCACGTTCCATGGGGAAGGCAGCTTTGAAGTGAATAACCCAGTAGCTCCTGCTGCTCTCAGAAGTTAGTAGAAGCAATGCTAACCACTGCTTCCACTTAAGCAATGCTTCCTCTGTCAGAGATTTGTAGTAGAGCAGGTGCAAGCAGCTATGGGTCACAGAATTAACAATCTGCTAAGCCTGTAATTTGACAAAAAGCAAGACAAGTGACACAATCAATAATCAACAAAGTGCCAGTGTTACAGCACTGGAACAAGGAAATCTGAGGAAATCATCTCCTGAAAGAGTATATAAGACAGCAAGAACTTTCATTATTGTAGAATACATATTATAACTAGAAAAAAGCCAGTATATACACACACTCATTCTTGAGTTAATTCAGCAGACAAGTCTGATACAAAGGACATCTTCAAGAGCAAGTCACTCTTGAGGGTTTTTACAGTGGAGAGCAATGATTTTATCAACACAAGTTCTCCTTCATTCATTTATTTAGGCTAGAATACAAACTACTCCCATGCTGAAGTTCACAAGCCTCGCCCTGATCATATGTATCTGATGCATACACACACAGTGAACAAATGAGAGGAGATGTACAGCCAAGACAGAACAGCACAGTGAATAAGTAGCAGGAACAAAAAATGGAATTCTTATCTTAAAAGTTTAAGCTGCCACATCTATCCACTGCAGAGCAGCTAGCCAAATCCCACTGAGGTCTGTTGGGCACAGCACAGGCACAACAGCCTGTCTACAGCCCTGCTCTATGCTCAGGCAACAAGAGCTGCAGAGTAACCAGCAAGTTCCATTACACACATTCAATCACTGAACAAGCCTGTATAAACCAAGAGACTTTTTATTATCTTAATTCCTGCCATCATCTTAGTACTCACTTGGGACAATTTTGCCAAACACATCTTGCTAACAACTACCTGCTATAAAAAGGTTTAAACTACTTTGCAGAAAATAATAATCTTTTACCTCCCCCATATCCAAACCAGGCAAATATCATACACTTGGCAGAGACCTGCAACTCTTGGATCCCAGGAAAGAAAAATGGCAAGCGTCAGCCAAGAGGGTATCACTCCCAAATGCTGTCTGCATCACACAGCTCAAATACAGTAATTCTGACAGTAACGCTTAAGGCAGAAAACAAAAAGCTGACTCTTACAAGAGAGTCAACTGCAGACCCTGTAGCTTTCCAATCTTCTCTTCTAGTTCCAACTATCTGGTCTACTTTCCAGTGCCTCCCCCACAGAACTCCTTCCCCTGCTACACACAATATTGTGGAGAGCCTACTTCAACCTACTACAGAAGTTAAAGGAAATAGAAGAAAACTCATAATTTCAACCAACCAAACGGGGGTGGTTGCGCAAGAGTGTACAGGAAAGGCATAATTCAGTGGTAAGAATAGGTGGGTCCATCAAAAAAACGAAGGAAAATAAAAACAGTATCTGCCTGCTTAGTGCCCTCTTCATCCCCTCTTCTTTTCCTAGCAACTAAAATATCAAAAGCCCAATTGCTGCAGCTGCCTACATAGCAATTAAGTGTAATAGCCAATATGTCAAGCAACACTATTGCCCATTACTTCAGCTTTCTTAAAATAGAAGAATGATCTTCACAGCAGGTAGCCAACTTCTGAAAAGCAGCAAGCAGCTCAGAAGACAGCAAACAGGTGCTGAACACCAGTTACACTGTGTGAATATGCTGGTCAAACTGAGAGTCCAGGTGCACCACAGGGCTACAGAGGTGGATGGAGGGGCTCCCTGGCCCAGGGAATGGCTGTAACAAGGTAACCAGGTGTTAAATCACGATGCCTTCATTGTGTATGAAGTGGGGGAGGGCACAGGAACAGGTTGCCCAGAGAGGTGGTGGATGCCCCATCCCTAGAGACACTTGAGGTCAAGCCAGACAGGCCTGGAGCACCTGATCTAGCTGTAAGTCTCTTCATCCACCGCAGGGCAGTTGGACCAGATGATCTTTAAAAGGACTGTTCCAACTCAAATGATTCTACGATGCTAACAAAAATATTGGTATGCTTCCTAACTTTCAGCAAGATCCTCTACTAGAAAAGAGTTTTCAAGTGCCCATTCTCTGCAGCTGCAGTCACAACGCTGTCCTGTCGCAGAGGGTTGTCCCAACTTGCCAGTCGGGCAGCAGCAAGCACAGCACGGGGATTCCGCCTGCTCTGTCTGTCCTACGCTCCCCAGGCTGCTGGCTCCCGCGTGGGGTGTCTCGCACTGCCGCCCTGCGGTCGGTCTGCAAAACAGCAGCAGAGCAAGAGGAAGCCATTTCCAGTTCTTCCTTCCCTTTCCCATTCCCATTCCCCACTTCCTTCCTTCTCCAGACTCCCAAGGGATGTGCAGCAGGACCAGAAGGAAAGCTCCCTGCAAGAACAGCTCATTCTTCAGAGACTGGAGCTCCAGCACATCCACCGATGGGTCACTGTCCTTTCCTGCTTCCAGAACCCCCCCCCACTGACTGCTCTCCTGGGAGAAAGGCAGAAATAATTAGAAAATCATGCTCTAAACTTCACTACTTGGAGCCAGAGATGAAGAGCTGTGTCTTCCCTCAGCATCCCTTCCACACAACTGCATCCTTTGACTCAGGCTCCCAAGCATAAGCAGTGCAC
This sequence comes from Callipepla californica brunnescens, assembly GCA_023055505.1. Lineage (NCBI taxonomy): Eukaryota > Metazoa > Chordata > Aves > Galliformes > Odontophoridae > Callipepla > Callipepla californica. The sequence goes on along the minus strand of JALIRH010000001.1, from coordinate 69,829,582 downwards.
CTTCACACACACATCTGTATGCTGCTAAGAAGTGGTAAAAAGCCTGCCATCACACTAGTTTTTACTAGCATTTTGAGTGTAGAAAGCAAAAGAAACATGAAAAATAAACTACTTCCACTGTGAGTTACAGTTACCTCACTTCCCTGGTATCACTCTCTGCCTTTGCAAGAGTATCTCTTCCTCCTCACTCTACCCAAATGCTTCCACTGCAGCTACTTCCCAAATACAGTGACACCACAAAAATGGGTTTTCGTTTTTTTAATATTTTTTTTTTCCTAAATTAATCTACTTGGGAGACCCTTTTAGGTATTTTTACTAATTCGGGTTTCTTTAGAGTCACACAGGGATCTTTGCTGGTTGAGGACTCAGCCCACGGACAACTCGCAAGGGAGATTTTTGCTACAAGTCTGATATATGACTGCACACCACCTACAGGACAGGACAGGGAACAGCTCCTCAGCTCTGAGCAGAATAAAGCCACAGTCCTTCAGATCAATACAGTGCACCAGCCGGTGAGAAAGGTTGAGCAGTGCAAGTTTTCCCTCTTCCCCCTAAGCTTTCAGGTACTGCATTTTTACTGTAACAGTAGGAAAGCTAGAGAGACTGAAGAGATCCACTAAGTGCAAAAGGAACAGAGAATGAGGTGGGACTGCAGGGCCACACTGAACAAGCAGAGTTCAGAAGTCAGCTGGATATGAAGACTCCTTGCTGCACCACACACTCTATCACTCACAACAGAAGCCACACGCAAGAGAGGGACTGCCAACTTGAACACAGCAGTACTACAGAACAAGGGAACCTAAAGCAACAGAACTGATTTGGGGGGAGTTCATTTTACCTCGGTCTATGCAAATGCCAAGGCAACCGTGAAAAACAGTTCTCTGGGGTGGAGGGAACCCCAGAGAACTACAGTGCTTGCCTCCAAAGAGAGAGCTGTGAAAATCCACCAGACTGCAGTTCTGAAGAGGTCTGCACTCAAGCTGCTGGGAGAACCCACAAGAGTTAATAGTGAAGCACAAGGAAGATGGTGCAGGGGAGCTGTTGGTTAAGAAGAGGTACCAGGGACAGCAGGAGATGAGCCTGCACTTGCTCAAGGCTCACCCTGAAGCAGGTATAGAGCTCACAGCCACAGCACAGAGGGACTGACACACTTGCACGGGGAGCATCTGCCTGGGGTGGCTTCATTAGAGTCCTCGTTAAGGAGAGATGAAATTTACTCAGCACTGTGTACAATTGGTCCAACTTCTGCAGGGCTGTGTAATTTCAGACCAAAATCAGGTCTCCGTATTTTGATCAATTGTAAGTTAGCATCATGCTTCAGATTACACATCATTAAGGAGCCATTAGAGCAACCCATCTGTCAGGATCCAGCAGTACTATGTGACATATAACCAGTATGTACAGAAATTTGTTTCAAATGTACACTGCATGAGAAAAGCAACAGTAGTAAGATACTTATTAAAAAAAAAACAAACAATAAAATAGCACCTAGAGATTGACTACCTGTATTTTAGAATCATAGAACAACACGGGTAGGTTAAAAACAATAATATTCTTGAACTAAAACTTGATGTACAAACACACAGCTTGCAGGAGAAAAAAAAATAAAATGCATCTATTAGGAAAGAGTATACAAGGGTCAAAGAGAGAAAGGTTGCAGATGTTAGATCTTCAGTGCATTAAAGCACATTGGGAACATTTTACAATGATCCTTGGGTCTCAGTGCTCAAACACTAGGCACCAAAGATGCTCTTCCCCAGCACAGCACCCCATAGTATCCTTTCAGAGCAGCACGTCTCCGTACCTCACCATGCCACACTCACTATGCTTTCTGCCCCGTTCTGCCTTAACAGTGCCTGCGTAGCACCAGGCATCGTCCACATTAAGAGCCCAGAAACAAAAAGCATCCCATCCCCGTAGCTAGGGCTCACATGGGTACCGGGCTGAGCGCTGCTCCGCGAGGGGGTGCAGCGATGCCCCCAGCTTTGCTCCACTTGCCGCAGATCTCCACTAGGGGACTCACCTGAGAAATCTACTACAGCTCCTGCAGTTAAGCCAAGTTAAAAAAAAAAAAAAAAGCCAACCCTGACATGTGGATGCTCCATGTAAAATGAATGGAAATATACCAGTATATGTAGCAGATGCAGTGCGTGAAGACGTGCACCCGCAACTACGGGAGGCACAGAGAAATGCCGCTTGACTCGTTAATGCCCTATTGCAGATGTATGTGCACATAGAAACAAAGGTGAAATGCGAGAGCAAGGGGTAGAACCAGGAGGGTATAGGCTACGGGTGCTGCTCCCTGCCAACCCCAGCCCTGCGTGCTGCATTGAAGGCAGAGATAAAGGCTCAAGAAGGCACTGGGGAGGGACGGTTGTGAGCTATTGTTCCCTAAACAGAGGGTCCCAGGTACCGAGGGATGCTGCTATTTTATCGCTATTTTCACACGCAGGTATCACGCAGCCCCGATGGGGCTCTCGCAGAGCACCGCATCATCCCGCTCACTCCCACCACCGCTTATCACCGAGCCACCGAAGAGCAGCGGCGGTTGGCAGCCCTTTCAAGGGGTGATATCGCTGCGGCTCAACTGGTGGCGGCAACGGCAGGGATGGAGGGGAAACGGAAAAAGGAATAAACTGGAAAATTATCACCGAGATTCCCCTCCCCCTCCCGAGGGCCGCACCGGGGATGCCCGTGTCCGGGCGGCACCGCGGGCGGGGGGGGGGACCCGGGGCAGGTACGGGGTGAGCCCGGGAGGCAGCGGGGGCCGCGGGAGGACGAAGCCGGGGCCGCGCTCAGCCGGCAGCTGCTTACCTGCGGGGAGAGCCGCGCTGCGACAGCTCCCGGCGGGGGAGGACTCAAAAAAGGGGAAGGGGACACGGGAACGCGGGGCCGCGCACACGGCAGTCCGGAGCACGCTGCGCAACTCCGCCTCGAGAAGCGAGGGAGGGCCGGGCGGGCGCTGCTCGCCCCGGGGAGGGGGATGGAGAGGGCGAGCGGGGGAACAGAGGAACCCCCCGACTGCCGGTCCCACCTGGCGAATCCCACCCGCCCGCCGCCCCTCCCTCACTCACCCTTTGCATGGCTTTCAGGATCAAAGCCAGTTCATAGCGGGGCATCGCAGAGCTCGGCTGTGGCGGGAGGAGCGGGGATTGGCGGGGCACGGGGGAAAGAAGGGGGGGAGCGGCGGTGCCGGACAGGGGGCAACAGAAAAGGAGAAGAGGAGGAGGAAAGCGCGTCCCCGGCGGTGCTGGCGGCGGCTCCCGCCCGCGCGGCTCCCGGGCTGCACACACACCGAGCGGGCGGGCGGGCGGCGCGGCTTAAAGGGCGCCGGCAGCTGCGCACGCTCCGCCGCGCCGCCCCCTGCCCGCCGCAGGCACCGCCTCCGCCGCCGCGGCCTCGCGCCCGCCCGCCCGCCCGGGGGCTGCACGGCCGCCCCTGCCCCTGGGGGGCCGAGTGGGGGACGCCCGGCGGCGGGGAGGGGGCTCCGGGCCGGGCGGGTCCGAGCGGCGGGGCGGGAGCCGCCTCTCCCCTGCGGCGGCTCGGGGCCTGCGCTCGCCTTCCTCCTTGTCGCCGCCGCGACAGCCGCTGTGGCTGCTGCAGGGAGTGGAAATTTCCACTGTGTCCGCCCCCTGCTCCCCCCGCCGCGCACACGCGCGCACCCGAGACCGCGCGCGGCGGGGCGCGGGACGGTGCCGGGGAGCCCCCGCTCCTGCCCCGGGGCCGCTGGTCCCCCGCAGCCGGGTGAGGTGCCCGCAGGTGGGCACCCGCAGGCACCCTTCCAGAACCTTCCACGGCCGGGCTGGGGGTGACCGTGTGAGCGGCCCCGCTGCTCGTTGGGGTCGTGTTTCCCCACGGCACGGACGCGCGTCTGTGGGGCGTCCCCTTTTGCTCGCTTGTATGTAGCTAAGAACATCCCAGACACACAACGCTGGAGCTGGATTTCTAGACGCAGCGTGTCCTGAGGTTTCTGCCCTGGGTTTTGAAGACCTTCTGGGCTTCCTGTGGCATCTGAGGTCCTCGCAGGGCTCGGATCTCGGCAGCACAGAAGCATGAGCCGTGCCGGCCAGCATGGGCTGAACCTACTGCCCTGGTGCCAGGAGGCTTCCCCCATCGCCTGGGAAAGGCTGTTGCTATGTGATTGCTGCCGTGGACAAGCTATGTTCATTTGCCTGGGCCACCATGCCGTGGCTCAGGGTGAAGAGGAAGCAGGAAAGAGAGCAGACTTCAAAAGTAAAGAACTTCAACAAGACATCTAGGATCCAAGCACCCCAAGTTACTGCTGTGTACCCTTGCTCCATCCTACAGCAGGCCCTTATGCTGGAAGTCCTACATCCTCCCATTTTCATCAACATTGCCTCCCACAAAGAAAACCTCTTCATCTCTTTTACATACAGTCTTAACCTCCCCTTGAAAGAGAACCTGAATTCATACCTCACTCTTCAGCAACGTGTGCTTTCATGCATCTCAAACACAAGCTGCAGGCCTGCAGCCCCGCTCCATTCAGAGGGACCTCTGCTCAGCCAAGAGCTGCAGCCATGACCTTCTCCACCAAAAAAAAAGGAAAGAATTACCATCATCTCATCATCGGTCTTTCTGTTTGCACAGTGATGATATAGCGGCTGGTAAAATGAATCCAAGATGCAAGCACTGCTAATTGAAAACTTTTCCGAGTGCTTCCCGCAGCAATTTGTGGCACAGATAGCACTGGTGATGTTGCAGGCCTTCACCAAATCTGAGCTGTAGGTCATTCCCTACAGGTGGTATGAAGCAGCACCCACACAGGCTTTGTTTCAGCAGACATTTTTTGTGCCCCACTGTTAGCTGTCAGCTGTTCAGGACTAATTGCCCATGCACAAGTATACTCCCAGTCTACACCCCCCAGCTCGGGTAAACACCTGTGCTTTGGCAGTATTCACCAGTCTGCAAGCACAGGGACTGTTACACCTGCCAGCTGGCAGGTCAGTTTGCTTTGGTTTTGTTTTGTTTTTGGTACAGTGTTGTGCAGAATGAGCTTCTTGTTCTGAACAGTTGCCTGAGTCCTTCCAGAGGAAATCAAGGTAGTCTGCAAATGGCAGTCCCCGTGGAAGATAGAGCCCGGGTACCCCCACCACACAGACATGACTGGACAGCAGGCACTTCCTGCCCTGCTGGTGATGGTGTAAGCACACATGAACCACGCTGTTCTTGAAATCTTTCTCAGAACTTCATGTAAATCCCCAGAACTATGTACTGAAATTTCTATTACTACTCGTGCTAATATTTGATATCAGCTGATATTCACCATTCATAAGCACTTATAACTACATTGCACACTCAAGTCCCACAGATACAAATACACACCTGCATGGGCCTAACAGGCCCTCCCTCCTTTGTTTGTGAATCTCACCCATGCATCTCTATCCTTCAACACTTCACCTCAAGATCCCACCAACATAAGGCCGAACATGAGTCCATTTATGTCTGTGCTGGTGATTCATGCATGAGACCTAACAACTGTGCTCCTGTGCATATTCTCTGAATGACATTGCTACACTTGGGCATCTCTTGATACTCAGATTAGCAGCACAGATACAGTGACAATGTCCGTACCTGAATGCTGCATATACACGGGCCTCTGGTCTGATGTGCAATGCCCACCTATAGCTGCACGCACTCCCTGTTGAGCCAGCTGCTGTATGCAGCTGTGACATCCAATATCTTTGTGGAAGCTCCTAGTGCCTTCTGACTTTCTGACAGTGTTTTCTCTTCCATGTTGCATTTTGAAGTTTGTTTGTTCCTCAGAGTGCTACTCAGAAGTATCTAAAGACTGTAGGAAAGTCTCATTTAACATTTAAAAGCATGGAGATCGCAGAGGAATGGCTGAGAAACAGTAGCGAGCATGCCCTAATAACTCAGAAAGCAAATATAAACCATTCTATTAATTTATTTTTGAGAGACCTGTGTCATTACCTTTACGTGCTTGAGGTTGAAGGAGCTACAAAGGCAAGCTGTCCTACATATGAGTATCTTTCGTGTCCATCTGTACATCGGAAAGCAGCAGAAAAGGCACTAATGAATGTTTGCTCTTTCTGGAAAGCTCTGCAGAGAAGGCCCTGAGTGTCCTGGTGAACAACAGGTTGACCATGAGCCAGCAGGGTGTCCTTGTGGCAAAGAAGGCCAATGGCATCTTGAGATGCATTAAAAGGAGCGTGGCCAGCAGGTCAAAGGAGGTGATCCTCCTCCTCTATTCTGCCCTGCTGAGGCCACTTCTGGAACACCATATCCAGTTCTATGCTCCTCAGTTCAAGACAGGGAACTTCTAGAGTCCAGCTTAGGGCCAGAAAGATGATGAGGGGTTTGGAGCATCTCCCATTTGTAGAAAGGCTGAGAGATTTGGGACTGTTCAGTGTGGAGAAGAAAAGACTGAGAGGGAGGAGATCTTAACAATGCTTGTGAATATCTTCATGAATATCTTTACTGTGAGGGTGACAGAGCACTGGAACAGGTTGCCCAGAGGGCGATGGAGTGTCCTCTGGAGGTATTCAGAACCCTCCTGGACCCTTTCCTGAGTGACCTGCTGTAAGGAACCTGCCTTAGCAGAGGTTGGACTCAGTTGTCTCCAGAGGTCCCTTCCAACCCCTATGATCCTGTGATTCTGACAGGGCACAGGGCCCTCCTGCACTCTGCACGCACATGTACATGCAAAAAGTAATATGGGAAAAAGCTTTTGGAAATGATTTGGAGAATGAAAAACTGTGCACTATCTGATAGACTTTTGATGAAGAAGCTAGTCCAGTAGGATAGGATTAAGGGGGGGGAAAGGAAGAAAAAATCTTTTGAAAGCTCAAGATGATCCTTAATAGCCTCTCTAAGCATAACTATACCTCGCTTCTATGATCTTTCTTGTGATGGAATATACCTCATTTTCTAAGAAGTGCTCTGTGCACCACAGAAAAGCTAATGATCTCCTCTTAAAAAAGCTTTAATTTCTGGATGTGATACATCACACAGTACCAAAACAAAATCAAAATTTACTGCAGGTTTAGTACCAGGGTGTAGCCCATCTTTATTTTCAAATCAGGACCGATTTTCAGAGGTGCTAGGTGAAAACAGGAACCAGCTGTGGAAAGACTGCTGCCATACACGCATATACTGCCAAGTGCTTGTACTGTTGTTTGTCTATAGGCAGGGATACATAGACAGTGATACAGATACAGGTCTGGAGCAGACTGCACAGAGAGGTGGTGGAGCCTCCTCTGGAGACATTCAAGACCTACCTGGACACCTTCCTGTGCAATCTGGGCTAGGGAGCTGCTTCGGCAGGGGGTTGGACTCTGATGATCTCTAGAGGTCCCTTCCAACCCCTACAATTCTGTGATTCTGTTCTCTCTAATCTCTACTGACCTTCTTGGTAGGGTTTGCAGCTGAGCAGTGTACATGTGAGGCAGCAAAAGGTGAAGTAGCTGGTGTGAAGTTATTGTGGGAATATCTGTGTGGCTCTGCAGCTGTGGCAGTGATTGTGTTCCAGGCCTATCCCAAGCAGGTGGTGGGTGGAGCTGGACCAGAGATCATTTGATCTTGAGGGAGCAGGTGAGTGAGTAAGGTTGAAGGGAAGGAGACTGTACTAACAGATGTGGCTGTGACAGTATGGCTCTTTGACACATGGGCAATGTTGTCCTTGGATGGAAGAGTGAAATGAAACAGCTGAGAAAAGAATGAAGGGAAAAATGAAGGATGATAATCGACAGAGTCCTGGGTAAAGAGCCCAGAGCTGGGTGACTGAAACTTGTGGGAAGGAATACAGAGGAATTTGAGATGTGATGCTCCCAAGCTGGGAGTAAGATCTAATGAAGAGATATAAAAAGGGAGAGTAGAGGGGAAAGAAGACTTAAGAATGGATGGAAAAAGACTATGATGGAGAAAGCAGAAGAATAGGGCAGGGAAAGATGGGGTATTAGGAAGCTGAATTAACTGTGCCAGAGGAAAGTGGGGAGGATGAAGTATTTCACAGCTTATCATAGAACCACTGATCTCTGGATACTCCCATCCATCCACCAGTCCTCTTCTGTTAGCAAATACCTGTGAGTCTCTGCAAAGTAATTTGTCTAATGTTGCCCCTGTCCAGTCATGGATGAAAAGACACTGCTCTTATCAGTTTCCCTGTTAGTTCCGAGTGGCAGGGCACTCTGCCATAGATCTAAACGCTTCAGTCCCTATGACATGTACAATATGATGCTACACAATTGAAAGGTTTTTCTTTTCTTTTCCTTTTACTGTTTGCTTTTTCTAAAAGCTAGCTAATTGCACGTATGAAATCTGCTTTAAATGAGGATTAGATTGAAAATCAATACTACATAATGAGTGTTATTTTATCCTTCCTCTCACTTGCATTTTCAAATAATGGCAAATAATAGAATTGCATTCTATTCTTTCTATGGGATCTATGCTACGTTTACTTCTCAGAGTGGAGCTGCTCTGGAGTTATGTCAGGAGCTACGCTGTGGAAAAGGCCACTGTCTCTAAGTTTTTCTGTGTCTGTTTCAGAACAAACGTGCATTAAGTGACAGCATAGGAGCATGAAGAAGAAGGATGAGCTCTTGGTTGGAACAGCTGAGCTCTGCCTTAGGGATGGATTCAATCCTTCCTTTGCTGCACAGTTCTTGTATAATGCTGAATAAGGTCAATTAAATCACATTTTTCACAGGTGGCCACAAACTTCATGCTCCTGCTTTCTGGGTATCTTAGTTGAGATTTTGTGGTCGAATCTGCAGAAGTGCTGAATGATGCCAGCTGAAGCTGAATTCAGGTGGTGCTAGGCATGTAAAATGGTCTGAATGTAAAACATATCCTTGAAATATTCAGTTAAGTATTACCTGTCTCAGACTGAGTTGTCAGAATCTGTAAGGTGTTAAACTCCAGATAATTCCAACCCAAGCCCATGCATTGTACCCAAGACATAACAACAAATGTGTAAAGGTGGTGATTATTTACTATAGAAAGGGGAGGAAGAGTCATCCTTCTGTCCAGCCTGATACTAGGAGGTGTCCTGCCCACCAAAAACCCAAGTCCAAGAAGGTGCAGGAAAGCAGCTGGGACTCACCCAGCCCTCACACAGAGACCCTTTAAAGCTCCTCTGCAAGTGTGTTCATAGTTCTGCCAGGCTGAGCAGGTCAAATATGATTATGTGGAGATAGGAGTGATGGTGCAGGGCTCAGGAGCCCAGTTCTTCCAGACAGGAGTGCTGGCTCTGCCACTCTGGAAATCAGTGTGTGGCTGGGGAGGAAGACTTATGAGGAAGGCTTGGGTGATGTTTCAAGAACTGCTTAGTGCCAGTGGAGCCTAGGAAAAAAAAAATGGGTTTGGGGAACTTAACTGTGCAGGGATGGCTTTGAACTTAAAGCTAAGCAGATCAGTGGTACGAGTTCAAAGTTATTTGCAGCAAATGGTAGTTAAGGGGGAAGACAAGGAAATACCTAGAAATGCATGAGCGGGTAGAGAAAGGCACTGGGAAGAAAGCTTCAGAGCCACAGCAGACATGCTATCCATTTCCATGCCCCAGCATATGGGCAGCAGCTTCTTTAAATCTTAGTAAGTGGCTCATTGGTGCTCTGATGTGGTCACACGCTACAGCACACTAAGGACCAGAATAAAAGGATAGCAGGAGCCTGTACGAATAATATCAGAAAGCCCAAGGCAAAAAAAAAAAAAATAGGCAACGTAATTAACAAAGAAAAATGAGTTTAACAGGAAGACACTCCTATGCATTAGAAGTTAGAGCAAGACAATGGCAAAAATATGATTTATCCTTTCAGGATTGAAAGCTAGTATGAGGTGACACAGAAAGATCTGAAGTGTTTAATGTCTTTTTCCCTCACTTCGGTTAAAAGAATTAACTGTGACCAGTTGGGTAACCATTAATGTCTAAAACTAAGTAGCACAAAGAATAGAGCAGACTAGAGTCAGGAGTTTTCCAGCTGGCCAGACCTGACAGACCTCATCTGAGGAAGTGTGGAAAACCAGCCGAAGCAAACCAAGAGCCATTAGGGATCCTTTCCCACGTTATTTGGAGATCAGAAGACTGGGGATGGGCTGTTGCAGTACCCATAGTAAGAAGAAAAAAAAAAAAAAAAGCAGTTTGAGGAGTATAGGCAGAGAAAACAGCCTAACTTGAATTCCTGGAAATACACTGAAACAAGAAAACTTCTTCTGTGCATGGGAGGTAATGAAAGGATAAGTAGAGGCCAACAAATATTTGCCAGGAACAAATCATGCTGAACAAAGCTAATTTTCTTCTTTGACAAGTAGCAAGTCTTATGGACAACAGATCTTACATATCTTGACAAGGTTTTCACTACAGTCTCTTGTGATTTCTTGCGAGGGAGTTAAAACTATTTTAAGGTGGACTCACAGCTACTTTGAAGAAAAAAAAGAAGAGGAATTATCATCTGTTCATTGTTGATGTGGAATGAATATGGAAAGTAGTTCTGCAGACACCCTGCTGGAGACTTGTACCACTCACTATTTCTGTCGTGTTTTGGAAGATGATGTATAGTGCGCAGTTATCAAGTTTGTTGAAAAAGTTCTGTGAGCACGATTAGCATCTTGACCAATTGAAGAAATGGTCTGAAAGCAGAAGGATTCAGTATGTACAGGTGTAACCTATTACATTTAGGCAGGAATAAACCCCCGGATGGAGAACAGAAAGGCAAAATACAAAAATATGTTGGGGGGTTTTGGTAGATCTCAAGCTGACTAAGAATTAACAATGCTACACTTGTGTGGAGAAGCAAGAGTCGTGCTGAAACGTGTGCATGGTTTAGGTGAGATGTGAAATAAATTGTCCACTCCTGCTCAGCACTGGAGAGGTCTCAGTGTGGAAAATCGACTGACTTTTGTCACTGGACTCAAGAGAAGCATAGGCAATTAGGGAAAGTCCTAGGAGTGACAGAAAGTACTAAAAGTCTTAAGAGACTGACCTTGGAGGCCAGTCTCTAAGAACTGGGTTTGTTTAGTCTAGAGAAAAGAGGACTGAGAAGGAACATGATAATGGTCTTCAAACATGTAAAAGGTAGCTACTCACTGGAAGGCAGCAACTCTCAACTCTTAGAAGAAAGCAGTGAGTTTATATAGTATCTAGAGATACAGTTTTTGTAAGGAAAACTTCCTAGCTAGGAGCCTGCATAAGCCTTGGTGCCAGTGGAGGTCACTGAGTCTCTAGTACTGATGGTTTGAAACGTCTTTAACAAAGGCATCTTTGTATGTGGATGGGAAGGGAGATACTAGAACTAAGGGAAGAGCTTGTCTACATAATAACTTGCAGACACATATGTTGCATCTGCAGCTGGGGTTGCGGTGTCATGAGAGTCTCATCGCTGGGAAAAGCAGCTCCCAGTTATCACTGTGTTTTGTCCAGTACATGGAATCTCAAAGCAAGGAAAAAGAAACTGGATCTTAAATGCAAACTTGGAAAGGTTGCTGACCCCTAGAGCATTTCTTGAGGCTTCTTTGTACCTTTTATAGTTGTAAATAAACACAGCCTGTCCAAAATGGCTGAATTACTGCTACAGGGGCTTCCTATTACACGTGAAAAACAGATAATAAGCCTTATTTGAAATATTATCTCACTTATCTAAAATTTTTTTCTAGTTACATCATGTACATTTCTGGCCAAGGGAGCTTGAAATCCCATCACCTGGGAGACAAACAAGCACTAGCATTTCTTCTTTATGAGGAGAATGAAAGGTTTTGTCACGAACCTGAAAGACTGTTTTGTTGCATTACTTTGCAAATATTTGGGAGGCAGCTGTCCTTGTCCTTGTCCTGGGGGCCTGCTATTCTGAAAAGCAAAGCCAAGAGAATGGAGTGAGAAGCTGCAGATGTACAAGAGGGAAAAATGGAACGCCTCACATTGCACAAAACTCTTACGACATGAGTGGGAGTAAAACTCAGGGCTTTGTGGTGTTCACAGCAGCACCATCCAAACTCTGGCACTGCTGTCACTCTGTAACAGTATTTGTTTTAATGTTTTAGTTTCCTTTGCAGAGAACCCGTCTGAAGGTTGCATCCTGTGTTGGCAATGGCTGCGGACTATGTATATTGCTAATAAATCTTTCTAGTGCTATAAAGGCGATAATGTAATTCTGTGCGATTAAAATGCTGCCTCCTACATGCACAGTGCCTCTCCCTAGTTTTACAGCTGTTTACCATGTTCTGTGTGAGGGCATTTGCTTATAATAAATTGTGTTGGGGAAATATAATAACCTGAACAAGGAAATCTAGTATGATCCAATTATTTAATCTAGTTCAAACCTACATTTTTCTCAGAGGAATCCCTAACCCAGATTAATTTAGATATGTGATGAGGTTTGATCCCATCCATCTTATAAATCCCACAAGCAAAACACATGCAATTGTTTCGTTGCTAACAGTGCTTTCATGTGTACATATTCTCATAGTCCTGCAACCATTTGAGAAAAAATAAAATAAAATAAAATAAAATAAAATAAAATAAAATAAAATAAAATAAAATAAAAAGCACTTTTATTTCTCTCTTATTTCTCTCTTGTTTCAGCCCTGCATCCTTGCATCTGATTATTCAGTTCCCAAACTGTAGTTTATTGAAGCAAAGGATGTTCAGTCTGTCCTCTCTTCTGGAGGCAGTAAGTTCTACTCCAGGCTACCATTTATCCAGATTTCCCTGAACATTTATTCTTTCTCCATTCAAAAATTGTGTCTGGGCAGGAAATGCAGAGTGCATACATTTGTTCAGGATGTTCAGGTTATCAGACAGTCTAACTGGAATTGTGACTTTAAGCATGGCTGGTAGATGTCACTATCATCTACTCACCTATTGCACATCCATAGGTCACCTGTATGTTTCATGTACAGTGAAGCTGATGCTTCTGAGATGTGTGAGATCCATTGTTCATGTGTTGTGGAGTTGATTCATATTTGTGTAGGAATTCCGATGTGGCGGAAATGTTTTGGATGTACTGTGCATCTTTACCACCTTGCAGAGCTAGTCTGATGGTTTCAAAAACTTCAGAATTAGTGTACACATTTTCCGGATCATGCATATATATTATTATCTGAGAAATCTCCCTGAAAATAAAAAAGCCTCCACAGGTCTCTGTGGAGATATTAGAAGTACTGAGGAAATGAGGAATATTTAGAGCTAAATCCTAATTTGCACTACATGTTGGGTTTTTTTCATTGGAGGACAGAGCAGGTAAGTACAAATATGTTGAACAGGTAAGGAGGCAAATCTACCTCTTCCCAGGCTGCATGGCACATAAGGTAGCTGTGACATGCTTGACTTCCACTTTGAGATGTGCTATATATCCCACATCATTCATTCTGTAAGATTCAGGAATTCTCTCCTGCATGACAGGATGAGTATTCATCAGGTCTCCTCTCTGTTTCCCTCTCATGCTGCCAGACTGAAAAAGATTGCCATGGGAAAGAGCCTTACTATTGTCTTTATGATGTGTTTCTTTGTAACAGGACAACAATTTACAGATGTCTGTAACAATCAGGATCCTATATTTTTCCCAGTGTTAACTCCAGTTCACTGTAGTTAAACTACAGAGGAATTTACTCCTAGCTAAGAAAGCTATTCATTGCCATGTGAATGATTTCAATTAAAGAATTCAAAATCTTTCAGATAATACAATTATTCCTGTGTATTCAACCTGCAGGAGATGTGTATGGTATTAAAACCAGAGGTTTCACGTTCCATTTTTACAGATGTCTAATGCAGTTGTTACTGAAATTGTACAATTAACGTTTGTGAAAATGTGCTCCCCCTCAGAAAGGTCAGGACACTTACAGGTGCATTATGTTATTGATATCCAATCAGATCACCTGCGGATTATGTGGGTTAATCGTAAGAGATTTTCTAAAATGATTGTGAAATTTCTGGCAATTTATATTTCTTTCTGCAAGCATATTCAATAATAAAATGCTTTCTTAATAGTGTTTCACTGAATCATAGAACCATAGATTCACAGTGGTTGGAAGGGACCTCAAGAGACGATCGAGTCCAACCCCCCTGCCAAAGCAGGTTCCCTACACCAGGTAAAACTCAAAAACTCCGCACAACCATGGGGCTTCCAATTTGAAAGCAAAAGCTTGAATACCTGTCTGAAGTCCCACAAGATTTTGGGGATTTTGGATAAAATCACAGATTCATATCTCAATCATTTTTTATTTTTCACAGAAGATAACCCCAGGTCTTGGAAAAGTTTTAGACTGCCTGCTATACACTGCCCTGGAATGACCTTGAGAATCTCTTGGCTCTTCCCTTCTCAACAAACATTGTCAATTGGATCACAGAGAAATGGCAGGTAGCTCATGAAAGTTCAGCAGCTGGCTAAGTTAGGCGGGATGAACAGCTCAGACTGAAGTTAGGCAGGATGAAGACGGTCACAGCGGAACAAGAATAGTGCTGTAAGAGCCCAGCAGATACTCCAGCTCCTACTGCTGTGGAAAGCACTGCCCCTTCATTTAGCAGGGAAGTAGGAAATCTCTCACTGGAGTTGCTTTTGATGCTGAGTGTTCTGAGGGATCACAGAATGAAGGGTTGGAAGGGACCTCAAGCGATCATTGCTAAAGCAGGTCACACAGGTAGGTGTCCAGAGGGGTCTTGAATATCTCCATGGAAGGAGACTCCACCACCTCTTTGGGCAGCCTGTGCCAGTGCTCTGTCAACCTTACTGTAAAGTTGTTGTTTCACATGTTAGTATCAAACATTTTGTGTTCAAGTTTTAGGCCATTACTCCTTGTCCTATCACTACACACCACTGAGGATGCTTTCTCCAACTTTTGCAGACCATTCCACTTCCTCCTAATGAATATACAAACATTTTGATTTACGCACTTATCTCTGCATCTTTAGAATAATCTCACATCACACAGTCGGAGCGGAAAGTGGGGCCATGTCCTTGTCTGACTTTGTTCTTTCTGCACTTCAGAAGTCAAACAAGAAAAACCATAACCTTGGTAAAAATATTCAGCTGAAGATCCTCTCTAACATGAAAGTGTTTCTACACATGAAACAGGTGCTTCATCCTGAGGTCTTTCAAGTCATAGCTGTCTAGTAAAACAGACAAACTTCATGGATGCTATCTGGTGATAAAGCAGGATCATCCATGGCCATCAAAAACTAATACTCCAACAGATTTATTGCCCCTTCACTCCTTCCTTCTCCTCCTCCCTGCAGATCCAGCCTGCCAAAACAACTTTTGTATCACTTTGTTTTTACCTGATTCAACTACTGTTATAATTTATGGTAAGACAAGGTGCAGATACAGGTTTACTAAATGTTTCCATGGAGTGCAGTACAGTGAACCTGTGTACTAAGTAAGTAATCTGCTGGTTTTCTTCTTTATTGTATTTTGAAGATTTACTCAAATTTAAATAATCGATTCTGAGAAAGGATTTATGCATGTCTGTGTAGTAAATATACTCTGCTGTGTATCTGATTCCCATCCCACGCTCTGGATCTACTGTATTTAAATCATGGGTATATTTAATGCAATCCACATTAAGAACTTAATGGCTTTGGGAGAGCTGATGAGTCTCGTAGAACAACTTTAGCATGATATCTTCCATGTTCCTTGGCAAATGAAGTGGCACAACAGTATGGTTCTGAGCAAGTGGAAATTACAGGCTGGTTCTGCATTTGTGAGGATGAAAGTTTCAATTTGTCTGGAATTTTAGAAGTGATTATATCTTGACAGAAAAAAAAAAAAAGAAAAAAAAGGAAAAAAAAAAAACTAAAATAGGAATCAGGACTTCTATATTATTATCACAATGATGTTTTCAGGAAAAGTGCTCCACCTAGAAATGAAAGCATACTCTGACCCTCAGACCTGAAAAAAGCGTGGCCTCACCAGCTCAGTGCAGGTGGTTTTTAATAGCATAAGCATCATTTCCAGTTGTAAAGCTTGTTGTCCTTTTTATGCTCTCAGGAGCATCGTAGCTATGCCATCATGTTGAGTGAGTTTGAGAAGAGTTAACTGAATGCAGTGCAGCTACAAGCTCATCTGTAAGAGAGAAAATGCTCCAGCTTGTTTGGTCTTTTTTTTTTTTTTTTTTTTTTTTTTTTTTTTTTTTTTTAAATTATTCACAATAAAGTAACAAAATGAAAGCCTTGAAAAACAACACTGCAAGCAAGAATATCGGAATGTGCAAAAACAGAAGATCAGCTGTTTCTTCCAGACTTTGAATAAAACGTCCGAAACCCCTCTCAGGGCAGCAACTTCAGGAAAAAAAAGAAAACGAGGCAAAAATGATACAAGCAACAGTTGAAATAATTTGCAGCATCCGTCCTTAGCAATAGCAACCTGTGTGCAAAATCTCTGCCTTCATCTTAGCTTTTGAGCAAATCAGTGGGATTTCTTTCTATTTATAGCCCTGCTGGGTCTGTTCTGCAATTTAACACACAATTTAACAACACAGCAAGCCTGGTAGGAGCAAGAGTATGTTGAACCTGAGTTACTAAGCACAGCAAGTTGGGGCAAGCACAGAGCCTGGCAGAAGTGCCCACAGCCCTTCCCGAGGGAGGGAGGCAACATACACACACGCGTGTGTGCACGCTTCATTGTTCAGCAACTGAGAATGAAATGGGTCTGTCATTATGAGGTGCCACAGTGATCTTCAACAGTGCATCCC
Source organism: Callipepla californica brunnescens (assembly GCA_023055505.1). NCBI lineage: Eukaryota > Metazoa > Chordata > Aves > Galliformes > Odontophoridae > Callipepla > Callipepla californica. Next base: position 69,812,926 of record JALIRH010000001.1, on the reverse strand, counting down.
ATTAAAATGTGGATTTCCAGGATTGCTCCAGCAGCTACGAGGATCTGGGAAAAAGCCACACAGTTTTGTTGTTTTTTTTCCAGTGGAAGGTGATGCAACTGTCACCTTTACTGGGACTCCCATCGTGTGCAGAGCAATTGTGGTGTTAGTGACACCAGCAGCAATGAGGTGAATCTGAAATGTGAGGCTCTGTGTAAAGAGGTTCTGACTATAGTCACAGAATTATTTCTGCAGCAGATATGCTTGGGGAAAAAAAAATATGCAGGAGAAATAGCAAGACAGATGACAGCTGCAGAAAAGTAGGAAATCAAATAGCCCCTCGCAGAGATGTTATGAATGCTGATACATGAAAAATATTCTAGCAATTTCCATTTCCATTGATGAAATTAGATCCAAAGAAATGGACACTGTGAAACAGTGAACTGTATCATTGCTTTATGGGATGTGGAATTGTCTGTATTGTGTAATAAGATGTTACGAGTCTGCTCGGCAGAACAACTCGTGCTATTCTCAGCAGAATAACTCAGGACATAACAGCAACTCCTTTCCTTATGTTTTAACATTAAAGTCTGCACAGTTCCCTCCCTGCACAACATTGTGCAGAGGATATGATAACATCAGTAATTCTCAAGATCATTTCTTTCAGCTGGCACCCCTTTAACGTGTCCCATTCCCTGTTCTCATGGAAAAACAAGATTTTAAGATAGGAGGTACCAAACACCTACCTCATGTTAATAGTGCATTAATGCACTTAATTACATCCAGTGCTTTTCACTCTCTTCCATTCCAATATTGGCAGCGCAGTCACTGACAATTCTGGCATGCTTCCACTGGCAGCACCACTACTCACGCTCAGCGCTGTGCCAACATCCCCTGATGTAAAATTAGAACAGTAACACCACATCCTCCCCTCCTTTGTTTGCTCACCTATTTAGACAGTGGTTTCAGCTGAGCCTGAGCCGACCGCTCCTATGCACAAAAAGGGAACCAAGTGCAAAGCAAGTGTGCTGTCCAGTGCTCTCACTGCAGGCTGCAGTAACATCCGTTGGTACCAGTGGTGAGAACAACCTCTCCACAGTGGTCTCAGACCACTGCAGACACTGGTGGTGCTCCAGGCTGCATTTACACTGGGGATTTTTCTTTGCTGGCAGAAAGCCCCCATCAGCAGCACTCTCTTAGCTTCTCTGCTGGTAGAATAGATGCTATAAAAGCTGAAGTCTCGCTGTCGCCAGTGGTTAAGCAACACAAGGTTTTCACTCACCTGGGGTATAGTTACAATCTTTCAATTGTAGTACAATTAGTTACAATATAAAATAGTTACAATCTTTCAATGCAACAATCTTTCCAGGTTTTCTTCAACTTGGAAAAGACACAGGTCCTAGCAATCACGGTTACTGGCTATGACCACTTCCGTGGAAGTGTTATTTGTCCGGTGTTTGGTGTGTACTGGACACAATACCCAAACTACTTACAGTCTGCTGCCCGAGATACTGACTCTTCGGTAACTCCAAAGGAATGCATATGTGTGTGCAAAGTACATATATATCTGTTCGTGAGGGAACCGTGGAGTCTGTTTAATTTTCAACCAGATCAGACTCACAATTTGGCTCAACAGACAGCTAAATAAATGCTACCACTGGCAAGAAGAGGTGGGAGGAATGAGCATGTGGGGAGGAAAGAGCCACAGAGGAAATGTAGGACCACATTTTTTGGTGGCAGTGAATGCTCAACACAGAAATGATAAAGAATGGAAAGGAACTGAACAGAAGTTCATTTATCTGTAAGAAACACCAATTCTGCCTCACACAGAATCTGTGGAAGACTTTTTGACAACCATACTGGAAAGCACAATAAAACTGCACTCAGAAATATACCCCTTTAGCAGAGTGGTTTGCTAAAATCTGCTGCCTTAACCTTTAACTTCCTAGGCTCTGAGAATTTCTAAGTCTTGAAGCTGAGCAATCCCATTATCAGTATGAAAATGCCAGAGAAACTGGAACGCTTCAGCTTTGCTTTCTTTTCTATCTAAGTAAAAGAAATAAAAGCCTTTTTCCAGGCTCTGAGTCAAAACGCTACCAAAAGGAATAATTAACAATACTGAAATTGTGCCATCTTGTATAAATAATGGTCCCATCTCTTGAATTCTATATTGATTTGTTATTTGTTTCTTTTCATTTGAGAAGGGATATAGTTTTAGCTATACCTATAGCTAAAAAGATAGGTATAGATATCATACAGCAAATGGCTGTCAAAGTTTTGAATCAGTTCTCTTGCAGTTCTGGTGTGTTCTGTCCTGTTTTTATTCCGTAACATCCCCAACAACCACCCTGCATTGTCCATAAGGGATGTTTTAGTTTTAACAGATCCTTGTTGCTTTCTCACATTCAGCAGGCTGCATCCAAAATGTCTGTACCCTGACAGGCTCCAAGTAGTGGGCTTTTTTTATGTTGTGTCACATTCAGAGATCACTCTTTAGGTAGATGAACGCTGAACAATGCACCTTTCCAGGAAAATGTATGCTTTCTAACACTCGTTTTTTGTCAACAGAGCAGCTCAGCTCCGGACTGCATCTCAGTTTTTCTGTCTGCTGTGGTTTAACCCAACAGGTGGCTCAGAACCACCCAGTCATTCGCTCACTCCTCCCCTTCCCTGTGCGACGGGGGAGAGAATGAAAAAAAGAAACAACAAAGTAAAACTTGAGGGTTGAGATTAAACTATTTACTAAGACAGAAAAAAGGAAATGGATAATAGCTATGACTGTATGTATTTAGGGATGTATGCAATGAGTGATGCACAAGCAATTGCTCGCCACCAGTGCCCACCTAGCAGTGGAAGAGAGCGAGATGAACTCCCACCCTCTTTAAAACTCTTTTGCTTAATGTCATATGGCACAGAATATCCCTTCGGCCAGTTTAAGTCAGCTGTCTGATTCCCTTCCCTCCCAGCTCCTTGGGCCCTTCACAGTGAATGGCCTTGGCTCTGTACAGTGCTGCTTAGCAAGCCACTATAAACACCAGTGTGTTATCAACATTGTTTTTCTTCTAGAACCAAAACAGCATCATATCAGAGTCTCTGAAGAAAACAATTCCATCCCAGATGAAACTAAGACACTACCTGGACTGCATCTGAAAGAATGATCCATTTGTTTCTCGCTCTTCAGCTGCCCTTCCAGATGACAAACACGTTTCTGTACTGAACCCAGGAATAGAACAAGAAGGACTAATTTATAACTTGTAACTTGGCATTGCATGCTTTGCAAGTGGTGTTTGGAAACAAGGAGAAAGCAAAAAAAAAAAAAAAAAAAAACAATATGTTCAGTGGAATTTTCCTTCATGTATATATTTTATCTGCAGCTGCAGCATAGAGCAGCCAAGTACTAGAGGTGAACTGGAAAAGAAGCAAGAAAATGCCATTAATGTTAGCGCTTTAGATGTTAGGAATGGAAATGACCCATAAGGACAGGGGAAAGTACACTGCACAGGGAAGAGCAGGAGGTGTGTGCACCATACCATACCTCTGCCTTCACAGCTGCTCTACCATCCCCTGCACTTGGCCTCTTTCCCTCCCGGGTGGCATGGTGCTGGGTTGGGCACAGCTCAGAAGCTGCCATTGCCCACCCACCATCTCCACTCAAGGTGGAAGCCTGCTGCGCTGAGAAGAAAAAGGAGGATAGAAAACGGACCTTCAGAAATAGACTGCCATATTTTCATGGGAGCTTTTCAGCAAACAAATGCTATAGTATGAGAAGATGAGAGGCTATTCCTCGCTGAATCCAAATGAGAGATTTAGTGTGATGAAAGTCCACTATCAGTATGTAGCTGCAATATTTTCATAAGGGCTTGTCCTTCAGAGATGGATTATACAACTTTTCTTATTACAGGGATGTGAAGATTAAGGATCCAAAACACTCTATATTTTGAGTGTAATAAATGTGTCAGGAATCTGGGGAGATTTCCAAAATGCATTTTAATCCGCAGTAGGCCAAAAGTTGTGTACTGTAAGCTGTTTTCATTGTTAGTTGGAAGTAAATATAAATTACTGAAGAATCAGAAAATCCTTTTCCTACCTGCAGCTCACACCGTTTCAATCATATGCATACATTCTTTTGGAAGGAAGGAAGGCAAAAAAAATCTGCAATAAACTACCACTTAATTTTATTTTCAAAACCCAGATGTTAGTTTGCATACAGAGCAGCTTTTCCCACATCTTCTAAACTGCACAAATAGCTTTTCAGGATGAGAACAGAGTGTAAACACCTATATCTATGATGGTGCATATACTAAGATGGATGTGAAAATTGAGACATAATTTTAGAGGCCAACCTGAGGTCCTTTTTAAAGTTAGTTTTCAGGTACTTATTTAAATATATAAAGGAGAAGAGATTGGGAGCTAATCTTTCTCCCCTCAGCGCTCATTTTGCATTTTGGACTTCCCAACTGTGTTAGATATGAAAGAGTCTGAGAAGAAAGCGCTATCACAGTTAGTGCGATGTCCAGGCAATGAGTCATGCATCAGGGCACCTACTGCTGTGCATGGACATAGGGACTTGTCCTACAAAGGGCTCTGAGGAGGAGGGACGGCAGATTTACAGCCCCTGGCTACTGGGAGGCTGGAGGTGGAGCTGGCTGGTGATAACGGGATGAATTGTTTCCATCACATGGTTAATGACTCAGCATCATTATCCCGAAGTATTTGTTTTTCCATTTCTACCAGTGCATCCAGCATACTTGCATGGAAAAGAATGGGGGGACTGGCAGAGGGGAGGTTGCCAGTAGGTTTTGTAGCCTCCGCTGAGGGAACATGATGCCTATTTTCCGTGCTGTTGCTTTGTTGTCACCAGGGTTGTAACACTACAGCTGTGACACCACCAGATGGTTTCCTACTGTTGAGGTGTACACCCTTGTCTTCCACAGCAGTAATGAATTCCAACCCAGTCTTGTGTGCGTGCACACACTGCTTCTATGTGCACACACGCACTTGGAAGCCCATCACCTAAGCTGACAACAGCAAGGGGGCAAAGCAAACATTGCCTACCCTGTTCCTGCGTTCTCCAAAACACCATGAGTTATGCAGCGCTGGCAACTGTTGAGTAGAAATGGCCATGACAAGAGTGGGTGTAATCAGCGTATGTGCAGCATATACCAATATGTAGCTCCTGCAGCCCTCATTCCCTTTCACCGCTTCCTAAAATAAGAGAGTGATAGTATGTGTAGGTTTATTTTAAGTAGGGCTAGAGCACACATATAGCTGGCTCATCACACAGTTCGCTGCAAATATTGCTTACTTTGTGGGATCGATTATGTCACAGTGGCCCTAAATACCTCTCCTTTGCAGACCAAATTTAACACACGACTTGGAAAAACAGTGACACTTCCAATACCCTTTCTGTCATCAGTGAACTGCAGAAGTGCTGGTGTGGATTGTGGTGCCTGTCTGTATTTACTGCCAGCCTGCTGGCTCTCTGTCACTAATGCTCATAAAGACACCCACAACAATGAACAGTGGAGCCTTGCTAATGCCACCCACCAGCCAAATGGCATGCAGAGCTTCAGGCTGGAAGGTCGCATGCTCCTCTCCTTTCTTTTCCATCTTCCATTTGGTAAAGATCCACCAAGGAAAGGCACTCAGTCACCTGCATCAGTTGGCCTGAAAGACATTTTGCCAGCAGAACTACACTCACTCCCAAGTCTTCAAAACGAAACCCAAAAGGCAAAAGCAGATGAGCGCAGTCCTTCAGAGAAGACAGTTGTTGACAGTGAGGTGCTGGGAACCATCCACCCCCGTGTCCTGCCCTGCTAGCAAAGAGCAGAGGTACCGGTGACCCCAGTTCATAAGGAGCAGGGTCACGGAAGGCCACTTTGTACCAGGCAGCCTGGTGCCACAGGGTGCTGCGTGCCCCTCTTCCCAGCACCAACTGACTGCACATGGTGTCAGCACCTGCCTTTGCAGCTAGGAACAACACGTGCATATGTTAACAGAAGAAATAGCCCATTAGCTATTTTCTAGTTACTAGGAGCTACCTAGGCATGCAGCCTGCTACATGAGCAGTATCTTGTAGTGCAGAGAGCAGATTTGTTGGCTGGACATACTGCATGTAAGGTCACTACTTTAAAGTGAGCTTTTCTACCATCTGTGCTTCCCTACGCTCAGTTATGGGGGGCAGCCAAGGGCAGAATCCAGCTCTTAATTTAGACCCCAAATGTTATATAAAAGTTAACCATCCCAGATGGGCTCAGCCCCAGAAGTCACTGTTATACAAGACTTGTTAAACAGCCGCTTTTACAAATGAAGAGGAATCAATGTCTCCCATGTTATCTATTCACATTTTCTGTTGCTTGCTTCTGGGGATGTACTTGCTTAATATATATGCCAATGGATTAGGAAGAGCCACCTTGAATTAATAGATAAGCTATGTTACCAAGTAAGAAGATGTAGAATTTGTGCTTAATTTGTCACTTTCAGTCACTTTGTGCATCAAGAAGAAACGGTCCACAGAGTCTAGAAAGGCCATCATCCAAATTATCTCCTGATGAGGCATATTCATAGTTCAATCATTTATAGGAAGAAAAGCAAGATTGAAGTGAGCATTTTCAAAAGCAGCACCCATTCTACATCCCTTCAAGGAGGATTCACCTGAGCCTGAATTTCTGCTGGGGAGCCACTCATTGCAGGTGGCACTCCAGGGTCTGAAAATCAAATCCCAGGTTTCTCAGCTTCGTTGTGCATAAACGAGGCATATAAAACCACAGTACACTGTTGAAAATAGGGTCCTAAGTCACTACATCCTTGGGAAGTCAGATTAAAACTCAGAGCAGAAATTTCACCTACAAGTCATGTCCTGAAGTACAAAACTCACATACAGATCTAATAGCATAACACATGTTTGTGCTGCCTGATCATTAGCAAGATTATCAGGAGCTGTAGAAAAATGTGTATAATTGCTGTGTTCTCACTTTTACAGATACAATCTTGGGAAGTGAAAGGGGGAAACATATCAATTGCACAAGCAAGTATGGTACTTGTCCTCCCTTTAACCTAATGCTCTGAAGTGTGTGAGAGATTAGCATTAAGGATTGCCACGGGCCATTTGCTGTAACCCTATCTGGACGACTTCCTGAAATAAAAGAACTAATTTCAGCTCCCAGGTAGAAGACTTTGGACATAGGAATATATAACCAAAGAATAATTTGCCATGAATATGGGCTGCATGTAGAAGTAAGACAGATTAGTGTTTTACTTGACTCGAGAAGAAAAGGTTCTGAAGACTCCTGAAGTGCCTGCACTTGGAAACACACACTCACTAAGACATCCAAAATCTCATGACTTATTTCTATTGTAAACATAAGAAAAAACTGAGATTTTACTAGCAGCATTATGTGATGGCTGTGTATAAATGATGCCTTTTAAATACTGAACATCTTACCTGTTAGATGCCTTTCCTCTCTTTTCAGAGAATTACTGTTCAGCACAAAAGGAAAAAAAAAAAAAAAAAGAGGAAATTCACACATTAAAATCGCTTGAAAAGATAATCCCAGGGCTGAAATACACATTAATAAGCCCAGTGTGTCACAGCAAAGTGAGTAGTCTTGCAGTCTTACAATTTTAGTCACTATCGGATCTAATTTAACAAGCTTCACCAATATAGAGTTTGTTGGCTCTTTCCCCCTTGAGTCGGCATTTTTCCAGTTTTAGTTCCTCACTAATTTTGATTCCTCACACTCATTCTCCTTATTTTTTTTAACATGATATAATTCCCTTAGTATTTATTTATTTAAATGCAACAAATCCATCTTCCCAGTGTACATGATTCCATACCCAGCATGGATTGCTGCAGGTTAGTGCTCAGTGAGCATCAGAACTAGGTGACTCAAGAGCCGTACTCAGAATGTTGATGAACAAATTTTCACTGAGATGTGGTAGGTTATCCTGTGTTCAGTGCAGTTAAGTGCACACACACTTGCACACCACACACAGCAGCATGTATATTTTTCACTTGCACAAGTTCAGCCCTTGGAGAGGAAGTAGTGGGACCTCTTCCCCTCTGGAAGGAAGCAGTGTGAGCCATGAGGCTGTGTAGTCTCCTCCATGGAGATGTCCAAAAGCCACCTGGACATGGATCTGGGCACCCTGCTCTGGGTGTTCCTCCATGAGCTGGGGTTGAGCCACATGGACTCAGAGGTCACTTCCAACCTAAGCTGTTCTGAGGTTCTGTGATTATTGGCTGCCCAAGCAGAAGTGAAATTCATCTACCAGGCAACCACCACTCAGGTGTTCTGCTACCGGCAGGCACCTGACAAACAACAGAAGTATCACTTTTGGCACCCAGGACCCTCAAAATATCACACATAGCAGAAGGCCCTCTTTGCAGTGATCTGGACAAATTTTGGGAAGGAGGGTATCTCTCCTTCTGACAGAGGAGAAGTAGACAGCAAGAGGCCTGTCATCTTCCCACAGAGGAAGAGTGAGGACAAAATGATCTGCCTCAACTTCAACAGCGTCTCTAATGTTGTTGCTGTGTTCTCTCCCTACCTCTGAACTCTTCTGTCGTTCTAGCTCGCCATTCTTACAGAGCCTTTGTTTTGCATGAGCTAGGAAATAGCATAACAAAGGGCTCCTCTCTGATAGATACAGCAGAAAGGAACGTGTCAATTTGAGCTAAGCATACTAGAGTGTAAATACCTCATAGGGAAATTATCCTTTGATGGGCAACTTCCTATTTAAATAGCCTATGCCTTTGTTTTTGTTTGTATTACACTCCTGTCAGCCAAGGGAGGAAGACCCGGGCCTATAATCTGAGACATTTCTGGTTCTGAGTCAAAAAAAACCTTAAAAATGGAAAGGCTACGGATGAGCATTTTGTGAGAAATGGCCCTTGGGATTTGCAGCTTTCTGGTGACATTGACCCTGAGCCTTCCCAACGGCCAGCAAAGTGTGAGTCAGATTTAGTCAATACTTTGCATTCACATCCAGGACGAGGAGTTCGAATTCTTCCCAACAGACTAATGAGGCAAAATATTTAGAAATGCTGTAATTCCATTCATGCTTTTGCCATAACATTTAGAGAAACAACAACGCTTTTGATATTCACTGCTACCAAGATCCTCTGACAGCATGGAGAAACGCATGGTACACAATGTCCACCCATTTACACCCAGACCTTCATAGCTTTTATGACAGAAATGCCAGCTACCTGCCAGCCGCACCAGTGTACACACACCACAGCATCCAAAACTTGTTCACATGAGCACACCTGAGAAGCCTTTAATTGGATTCAGAAGGGCTTGCATCTGTTCAGTAAAAGGGTGATATCATTTACAGCAGTAGCAGAAAGATAATCAGGCAGGTTTTTTCTCTGCCAAAATGTGCAATGTATATTTACAAAGCTTTTCAAGCTCCTTTGTTGTGCATTCTTTCCACACACCATTACAGAAAGATCATGTTAACAACAGTGGCTGCTGCGTGGTATCGTATTGCCTTTTTATTTTTCCAAATCACTTAAAAAAAAAAAAAAAAAGGAAAGAAAGAAAGAAAAAGAAAGGAAAGGAAATCCTGGAAATGTTAAACAAACAATTCTACTTTCATTAGGCTCTAGCAAAACCATTAAAAACGCTGCTCATCTGTGGGGCAGAGGGGCAGCGCAGATATTTGCCTGCCTTTTTTTTTTGATTAGTGCGTGTCATGATGAAACCATCACTGCGTCACGATCAGCGTGTTTAAGAGAGCAGCCAGCCGGTTCCAAAAGGGTATGAAAGCCAATGCCCAAGAGTTTATAGAGTGACAGAGCCAACTCTAGTACTGATTTATTGAAACTCAAATTGGAGCACTTAGATTTCATTTCTGCCAAGTGATGTCGTTGGAATGCCTAGTTATTTTCTCATGCGAATTACTGAAAAAAGAAAAGAAAAGAAAAGAAAAGAAAAGAAAAGAAAAGAAAAGAAAAGAAAAGAAAAGAAAAGAAAAGAAAAGAAAAGAAAAGAAAAGAAAAGAAAAGAAAAGAAAAGAAAAGAAAAGAAAAGAAAAGAAAGAAAGAAAGAAAGAAAGAAAGAAAGAAAGAAAGAAAGAAAGAAAGAAAGAAAGAAAGAAAGAAAGAAAGAAAGAAAGAAAGAAAGAAAGAAAGAAAGAAAGAAAGAGAAAAAAGGAGGAAAAAAAAAAGCCCTGTAACTCTCAATATTAAAGGCCTTCTCTCTTTGTCAGGCTGCTACAAAACCGACACATTCCCTGGTGCTTCTCCTTTGCCAATGTGTTCTAAACCTTTAAGATGCTGCTGTTTGCTTTTTGTTGACATAAATCCTGACTGGATCTTCTGGGTCCAGGTACATGCCACTGCCAGACAGGCAGACAGGGAGGCGTGGGCTGCTCCCTTGCCCTCCTCCACTCCTGTTCTCTGGTGTCTGCCCAGTCCTGTAAACACCTCAAACAAGGGCTGGCTTTGCAATCTACTATTTGTGCTATCAAGTGGGCAGGCATTTTATTTTTCTGAAATGAAAGAGCCAATTTATGCCCTTTTATGGACCATTTGAGAACTCGTTGCAGTGGAAACTTTTTCTGCAATAAAGGTTCCCTTGTTTATGAGCCCTTTGTGTTGCAAGTTGCAGTACCACTTGTTACACTTAGGGAGCATCCTGCAAGCTCTGCTAAGGAAATCAGACCTTTTCATTCCTTCTCCCCAGGATTCAATACATGGATTCCAACAGTGTCTTTAGCCTGCCACTGAATTGTTACAAAGCTAGGGAAAAAAGAATCAGACTAAAGCTGGTTTGTTCCACACGTGGCATGACACAGCCTCCCTTGACGTGAATACAAGTGGGTATTTACAAAATAAAAAAATAGCACTGCATCCAACACAGTAAGATAGTTTTTCTTTAAAATGAGAACCTTCCTGTCACCCAAAGCTTGGCCATGTTCACTTAGGAACCACTTGCCCCAGCCCCATCCTGTTCATGTACTCCTCATTTGTATCCCAGAGTTCCAAGATAAGCCTGAAGAGCTTTTGGTAGCAGGAGCAGTTCTGCTCTCTGTTAAAACCAGTTCCATCCGTATTGATGCTGTAGTAAAAAAACAACGACAACAACAAAAAAAGCAGTTTTTATGCATAAATTGGTCCTGCCAGATGTATTCTTGTTGCCTTTTCAATTTTGAAGCAGTTTTTTCATTTCCATTTTACAGAAGGCTTCCTTCACTGCTGAGTGAAGATCAAGCTGACAACCAGGGAAATGAGGAACATAGCTAGCTGGCTCTATCAGGGCTACAACAGAACTACAGAGCATGTTTGTATCAACATTTAAAAAAAAATGAGTGAGAGAGAATTAAAAAAGAAAAAGAAAAAGAGACCAACATTTCTATTTATCTATTTGTCTGTCTATCGATAAACTGAAATACAACTTAATACAGCATTATGTGGTAGGTGCTGTTGTTTATTAAATGGGACCATAACATTTCAGTCAGTTATATTCTTTTGACTATTATTTAACCACACACAGCAGATAATAATCAAGTGGAAGAGCTGAGGGTCTCTTAATACTATTAAGCTTTGAAGTTGTAAAAATGACAGCAAAATAATCACCGCTGTGCTTGTTGAGTCATAGGAGCTATGCTCCATGTTTCCATGGATATAGAGTTTCCTGTTTATGGGCTGGTCTTTTCCTATTTAAATATCAATACTGTTCTAAGTAGAAAGCAGGATTCAATTTAATGTTTTTTGTGGTGTCTAAACACCAGTGTTGCAAAGCACAGAGCAGCCTGACAGGTCACATACAAATTGAGTTCTATCCTGACCCTTGTTCACGGGGTGCTAGGTGACCAAAAAAACAACCAAGCACTCCAACATGTTCAGAATCATCACAGAATCGTAGAGGTTGGAAGGAACCTCTGGAGATCACCTAGTCCAACTTCCTGCTAAAGCAGCTTCCCTACAGTAGGTTGTCCCCCAGATACTGAGCCTCTTGGACATCTTTACTTCATCACCAAAACCTTAGGACTGTAAGAGGTGGCTGGGCTGTGGGAGAAGCATGCATGTAGTAACTGTAGCATGTAGATCTCTGAGTATGTCTCTCTGATCAACATGAGTCAATCCTTTTCCACTGTCCACACCCTTACACCTGTGAGGATTCCAGGCCCACACGAGCACTAGTGTGACTGCAGGAAATCTAAGTAGAGGGTAGGTCAACTGGGAATATGCATGTGGAGGAAGGTGGGTTAATGGATGGAGATCAGTATAAAACCGTGTCCACAGGACTGTGTCATGAGAGCTTTGATTTACCAGCACACCCTAAATATGGAGTTAAAGGCAATCCTGATGGTCACTTCTCCTCTGTGCCTATCCCACACTGGGCTCCCAAAATGGAGTAGCTAATACAAGAGGAGTAAATATCACATTATTGCTGACATGCCCATTCGAGGCTTACAAAATCAGCTGGTATTTGGTCAGTGAGGTTATTATTTATTAGCACGTTTCACATTCAGAGCAATGCTCTGCTAGTCAGTATAGAGGTACCACCCCCACTAAAGTCAACAGGATGCAGGAAAACAATGTCTATGCAGAACCAGTCACACCTCAGAAATACGTGTGTCCCAGACTGAAGGGCTCCCAGGGCTGCAACCATGACACCATTAAGGGCAAACAAGTCAGGCAAGAGATGATGAGAGATCATTGCGGAAGATGAAAACAGTGAAAATGTACGGAGAATGTGCGCAAAATGCACTTTAGGTCCTAGCACTCAATGGGCAAAAAACGGTGACAAAAGTTACTTGATATTTAACGGTGCAGTTAAGTTGTGCAGGAGCAAAGGGTAGCTCAAGCCCGCACATTGTTGACTTATTTCCAGACTCTCAGTCATGCTGACAGTGGGGTACAGCACAACTGCTCGATGCCAGCATCTGCGAGTGAGAAGATGGATCGTGGTGTTTCCCAACACTTCCTGGCCCCCGTCTGCTGGCAGCCCAGGCTGTCTGCGTCCCATCCCGGTCAATGCCCTCCATGCAGTGCTGCCTTCCTTTCCTCGCTATGTTCCTGGCCAGAGGCAGTCGTGAAAAACAGCAGCTTTGAAGGAAATGAAACAGCCAGCTGGACTGGAAGCCCTTGCTAAGGGTGGCGGTTTAGATCAAGGGAAGCTGGCAGTGGAGGATTAACATTATCACTAGCCATCACATAATCAAGGACATGAGAGAGAAATGGTTTTAGCAGTGCAGCAGAGGCTGAACTTCAGCTGTTTAATAGAGAAAACAACCACCATGCTCGGAAAACTCCGCAGGTGGGGTGACTAGACAGAGGCATTGCCAGCCTACTCCTTGGGCAGCAATGGCTTCCCCTTGAGCCACAACATTTTTTTTTAGATGCTGTTATCCTTAAGTTTCTGAGCAATTCTCTGCTCAAGCTGAAGTTTCTCCACTTCGTGTCAGAAAAAGATTTTGTTGGATCCTTTCAGCTGCGGGTGGGTTTTGCAAGGGCAAAAATGTATCTGGAAGATGTGCAGAACCTGACAGCCTTGCTGTGCTGTCGTTGCACTGAGGAGCACAGCCCATCACAGAGGTCTTCAGCAAGGCTTAGTGTCTGTGTCTTCCTTCTCCTCTGATCTCAGTAAGGATGTGCTTGGTGCTCAGCCACTTTGTAAAAAAAAAAAACAAAAACAGGCTATTTCCACAGAAATTAAGTCATCACTTGGCTAAATTCTATCATGTGCTGTTCAGCAGATGTAGGGGGCCTCTTTTTCCGGCCTGCCTAACTGATCAGATCCTCCATGCTCAAGCAAGTGCTAGCACGGAGGACCAGCTCACCATGTGGGAGAGCTCATGCAAGAACATACCATGGCATGTGGTTTGGGAGGATGGCTACTTTATTAGGCTTGCTAGCAGGACAGCTGCCTCTGGAGGAAGGCTTGGGTGTGTTTTTATTTCTAGAACATACTGCATCAACTATCCCAAGGAATCTCGGTTTGGCCCACAGGAGCCCTGTGGCTCAGGGCCTTTCAGCAGCACTTCCTCCTCCCTAACTTGGGCAGTATTTTGTTCTGCAAGAGCAGTGCCACTAAACCTGGAGACCATTCCATTCTCTTAAATATAAATTAATTTTATTTTTTCGATGGTACATAACAGTATGCCGACTCATTAATCAACATGATTCTGTTGTGACAAGTTTCATTCTTGGTGTGTGATCTGTCCTAGGACATCACACAATTTTTCATTCTTCTTCCTTTTAATAGCAGAATACTCTCGCCTGCCCTTTCTTTCTTCTTTTCTGATAATCAGCCATTAAAATGACACAGAGAATAACACCTTCATTTGCTCAAACTGTTCAGCCTGTCACTTGCCATCTTTCTCTCACCATCATGAAACAGTTTCCCTGTTTACTCTCCACTCTGACATGAACCTTCTGGTTCTTTCTTTGCCTCTTCCTTTCTGTGTGTGAGTCTAATACCAACTCATCTACAGCTGTCCAGCTTCAACCAAAAAAGGAAAAAAATGGAAAAAAAGACGACTAAAGGTCATATTGAAAGAGTCTTCCGTGGAAAAACAGACAGCTGCAGAACTCTATTTCTACAAATCAGATGGCATGGGACAGTAAACAGTACAACTTGATCTTGAAGGTCTTTTCCAACCTGAGCAATTCTATGATCCTGTGAAAATCTGTGGTCATTGGGTTGATCGGTGTCCCTTCACATCCTCTGCTTCTTTCCTTTTTCTTATCTCTTTCCTACCTGCTCCTTGTCATATGAACAGACAGTCATCAGAAGGTCTTCGGGGCAGAAACTCTTTCTATTATTTGTGGATGTGGTGGGTGGAAAGAGAGGATTTTTAAAATATAAGTAATAAGTTGTACTAATTTGTGTCATTCTTACGTGATGTTATATGTAGGTCAGTTTTCATTTCGTTCCAGATCGAAGGTTCATCTTTACTCACAGGATTTGACCTCTCCAGTACTGAAGTACAACATACAATTCAGTATGCAATAGCTGTCTTATGACCTTGTAATTTCTTTTATAAAGATCAATACAGCTCTTTAAAAAGATTTTATGTGAGCAGGAATAAACACCGCAAGCTATTGGCTGTCTTTGTGAGGTAGAATGAAAACTGGTCTCTGTCACCAGAAATATGAAAAGATCGCATGCTCTTATGTTAAAGAGAGAGTAATGACATCTGAACAGCCTGTAGGTGACCTTTACAGTCTCTTGAAGCAAAAACACTAGCCTGGCGGATACATAACGTGCTACTGAGATGTACCCTGAAGAATAAGGCCACATTCCTGAAATTAGCTAAAAGCAAGTGTCCTCCTCAAATACTTTCTAGTGGAGCTGAAGCATGCACTGCTGTCCCTGCTGGACTGCAGCTGGTGCTTATGTGCTCCCCAGAAGCTGCAGAGGATGGAAAATCACCAGGTCTAGAAGCTGTCCCACCATTGATTTATTCTGAGGCATTCATTATTGAGCTCATCTCCGCTCTACAAAAAGACTGTCAATAATGCCCTTGGAAACAGAATTCTGCCTGCAGATCAGGCACAACCCCACCACCTCCCTAGATGGCCAGTGAGCAGGCTTGGCCCTGTCTCACCTCTAGCTTCCACAGACAGCCCCAAGTCTCAGGGCCACCAAGAGGGGCAAGGGTCTTGCTCCTTGTACTGCACTTCTTTCTCTGCTCCAAACTCTGCCTCAGCATTCACCAGACACCTCATTGCAGCTCAGTACTCCATCAGAAAAGTATTTCCTGGGTTTGTGTATTGCTACCACCTTGACGAGGGTAGATGAGCATGTAAGTAGGGTCCAGGTGAGGAGGAGGAAGCAAGTGTAACTGTCATGATAAGTCATCCAGCTCAGCTCACTTTGCTGAACACCCTCGGGTTTATGCCACCACAAGCAAGGCCTACCGCAATCTAATCCTTTGCACAACTGCATCTCTCACAGCTCCTCAGGCCTCTTGTTCCACCTTGCACCCCACTTTGCAATGTTGGGTACTGACAGCCCCACTGTCACCTTCTACCTTGGCCTCAAAGTCAGTGGAAAACCTTCCCTATCATGTTAGTACACAACCATGCCCATAAAACCTATGTGCCCTCATAGGAGAGGTTGTGAAAAGGAGTCTTGAGGGCATGGGTCAGCACTTGGAGCTGGGACTCTCCTTGACCACAAACCTGGCAGCTGGTTCCTACTCCCTTGTCTGTGGCCTGTCTGTCTTACATACTTTGTTCTGATCACCAATATAAATGACAAATTGTTGCAGTAAATTTTCATTGTCACCCTCCCATTCCCCACAAGTTGTGAATTTTACGTGACTAAAGTTATAAAATGATGCAATAAATTGTCATCATCAAGTTATCACCTTTGGGTTGCTCATCAGTTAAAAGCATCCAAAGGATAACCAGAATGGTAGGGATCAGTCTTCGTGGCTCCGCTGATTGCGGATACAGAGGAGGCATCATCTTCCCAACAGCTTCCTGCACACGGGTTTATCTGGTCCCTGGACCACTCAAACCCCTCATCAAAGGAAAACCAGGTAAAGGAGTAGCAGCAGCAGTAAGCAGAGAATTAGCAAGTTTAGACTTCACCTTTCCTTGCACTCATTTGACTCAGGGCCATATACAATTTCACAAGGTCCACTTTTGTTCAATGATTGCACGGCTGCCAGACAGGCAAAAATGGCCAGGCCTCACCTCTGTTCATCTTTGCCATAGCCAGAAGTCCTCTGCCCTCCAGACAAAGGAACTGTCTCTGCTGGGTTTCCTTGTCGCGTGGAACAGAACGGCTGCCTCTGGCCAGGGCTGAGCTTTAAAAATATTAGCTACACCACCACAAACTATTATGAGGCACATAAACAAGTCATCCAGACATCAAAATTGTCAAGGAGCGAGTCTCCTGCTGCTTCTCCAGCACTGAAATGAAGTCCTGCTACTCTGGATTTATACCAGAGGCAAATTTTAGCTTCAGGTTTCCAAATCTTTTTATTGAATTAAGGGCAGAATTCCTGTTTCCAGAGTTTCATATCAACATGACAACATTGGAGCAAACAAGAATAGTCTATTTAAAAGCAGGCAAACATTTCACAGATGAAAGACAAACACTGTAGGTATTTATTAAGGCTCTAATCCAACCAAATCTCTAATCCACTTAGCAGTAGAAAAAAGCTTCAAACAACTATTTTCAAGATTCTCAAGAAATCCACAGCATCTGAACTGCTTAACTTCATCCCCTTCCTCAAAGGTGTCCCCTCACTGAAAATCTCTTGCATTTTCTGGACACTGCCATGGTGAAGGACCACAGATTTAGAGACCCTGTGTGCAGCTCAGCTCTTTCATTACACTGCTTCACTGCTTTTTTTTTTTTTTTTTCTCTCTCAATTCCAGACTGGTCTCAAAAATCTCCATACATGGTTGGACTCAATACTGTATTTTGGAGTACTCCTGCCTCAATGGTTTTTCCCCCATGGCTTTTCCATAGAAAAGAACTGGAGCCACCAGGCTGAGAATGCCTAGCTGATTTTCTCCTAATAGAGCAGTGATTTTGAAGGCTTCATTCATCACTACTGCAAAGTATTTTGTTCACAGGATGCTCCCTGCATGCACATCATGCAGTTGGAGATTCTTCTGCTTCCCTTTCTTCTGTTCTTGCTGCTGCTGTTACAGAGCCACCTCTCCCCTTCTGGGACAATAAGGCAGCTATCAGGGCCTAAGTGTACTTAGCCCATCTGATGCCTTTTCAATCTCGATCTAGTTTGCTCCATGTATCTTCAGTTCTGCCTTCTTCAGGTCAGATCTGAATGATTGTCATGAAATCTGTTTCTCTAAATATGAAGAAACACACAAAGTATGTTCTTTTGGTGACTATTCTGAAATTCTGCAGAATAGTTGTCCTCAATCTAGCTGGTGTGGTGAAGGATCTTACATAAAATTCAAATCTTTTTTCATTCTAATGGCTTTCCTCCTAACAAATAATGAAATCTAAGTTTTAGCAGAAAAGCTGTGTGAAGAGCTGTCTAAAATATGAAGTTTTCCGGAATTGCCTTGTTTCCAAGAAGAAAAAGAACATTTGCCTGTTTTTAGATCAGCAGAGGAATAAATACGGATGATTAAATATATCATGAGTCTGAAATTATTTTTATTTTTCTGATGACCAAATGCTGTGCGACTGGCTTTATTGTGCAAGGTTTTTCCCATTAGTTATTTTTAGGGGGTTTAGATTGTATTTTCCCCTAACTGGTGACATAATGTCTTGTTAAGACAATTGACCCAAATAAGACTATGCCAACTTCATCAGAATTGGTCTTATACATCTGGATTTTTGATATTTTGGTGGGTCACAGACCAATAGTCTCTGTGGCATGGAAAATATTTAATTTTTTTTAGACTGCCAGCTTCAGCAAGACTCCTCCAAGTTGACACTAGTTAACAGTGACCTAATTCAAGCTTGATCGGACAAAGATGCCTGGCCCTAAGGGAAATAGAGCAAGGCAACCCACAGAATTTAAGGGTGAGGCAAAAAGCCTTGTCTTATGGGTCAGGAAGCAACCTGAGGGAAAACTGCTGCTTCAAAATATCAACAGTTATCACTTGGGGAAAAGCAAGTCATTGCATCAACATTAAAAAAGCTCCCTCAGTAGCTGACTAACCCATCATCTCCTTCCTTTCTCCAGTCTGAAAAATCCCTCCTATTGTGCCAGCAAAACAGTGCCACATCTGTTCCACACTCCCGGCCCCTGCTACACAAGTGTGCAGAAGGCTCTGAGAACTGAAGAGCTTGCACTGCCCTCGTATTTTTAGTATCTTAGTTACTCCTCTGTTCTTTAGCCTGGTTTCCCAAGGACACGAAGCTAAAGCGATTACTTTGTTCCCCCAGCCATTAGTTCTGCAACCCAGTTGTCTGCTTCTGCCAAAACTAACAGAGAAAGGGAGTTTTCCAAGAGGTGAGGTCCTCCTAACCTGGCACACAAGAGATCTGGGACCCATGCTCCCCTTGGAGTGGGCAGTCAGCAGCCAAGCAAGCAGCACACCTGCAGCCAGCTTTCTGGGCAGCTCGACAGGAAGGGAATTTTAGGGAACCAGTGGTAGAGACAGAGAGGGCACAAACCCACAGGAACCCTATGGAACAGTTTCTCTCATCTTTTCTTTTAACTTGTTATGTAGATAAATCAATCTCTTTCTTAATTTGCAAGGTGTAAAAGTAAAAATGTAGCTGCGTGTTTGCCCTGTATAAAGCTAGAATGCAAACTTTAAAAATACACTCTTCATCAAAGACAGGGGGCAACAAAAATAACCTCCGAACTCAGTACAAAACAGCCAGCTAAATTCAGATTATTAATAGAAGTGTTTAATACAATTATATATATGACATTTATAGGAAAACTTCATATTCTACTTTCTAGAGTTGGTCTCAGGATTGCTTAGAGCTGGTGATTTAATTCTAACTCCGTATGAAGACTGATTTGCTCTTTATTAAATAAGTATCTCAGCTGCAGACTGGTGTTGTTTTACTAATGATTCCTTCATGCTGATCATGTGTCTCTCAGTTTTATTTTGCTTTTTAAAAGCATTTTAATAGCATTTCTAAAATAAAAGCTGGTACTGAGTTACTTTTATTACAGTACATAAAATGGGTCCAGAATATTTCAGGGCCTGCTATGGAGACCAGGTTTCCATCTGGCTAGGTCTCTAGGGGACTAGGAGTTTTAAACTGTTGTTATACTTTGGCATGAAATTTTTGGAAGAAACGATCCCCTCCCTCCTGTCATTGACTCACTGGATGACTTACATTGCTAGCCAGTGACAGCCTCCCCCTCCTCCCAAACTTACTGCTCATCCCCCAAACCAGGTTTGCATTTATTCTTTATTTTATTAGTGGGCTTACATGCACATTCATCAAGGAACGACCAGGGAAAACAAACTTTGATCCTGGGAAGCAGTCAACCTTTTAACCTGAGCACGGCAATTTATTCCCAAAGTAATAGAAGCTGTTGAACTCTTTGCTTTAAAATATAGCTATAGGGCAAATCAGAGATATCATTATGCCTTGAGCCTCCAGAAAGATGACAAAACCCTTTCCAAACTGCAGACAAATCTGCTTAGAATTTGACTGGTGCATGCAGTACTTTACACTGCCCTTTTAAGAGTGAAGGACAATGAGGTATTTGAAACCTGCAATACTTTTGACCTTGCCAATGAAAATCTGACTGTAGCTACTGAAGGAAATCTAGGCAGGGCCAGGGTGTCAATACAGGTGAGTTGCATGTGTCCAATTACACTAGCAACCCTAATGTTTACTCTAACAGAATCAGTGCCTCCAGGTATAAAATCCAACCTAGTTATTTTCTGCAGTCAGCAACAGCAATGAATGCAAACTAAATCCTTGGATACACACAGCCCAAAGAGATATGCTGTTCCTGACTGACCACTACAGCTAAGATCATGATGCCAGGATACAACCCAAAACTCACTGAGAAGAGGATTAAACATTCAAAATGAGAAAAGGTAGACTGCATTAAACGACCCACCTGAAAGAGCTTCAGGCAAGAGAGTTAGCAGTGCTCCAGCACTATCTGTAGTTCCATTGCAGAGTGATGGCATTTGCAACGAAGAGCTTTGAATCATATAGGTTCCATTTCAGTAGCCTTTAACTTGACAATCTTGTTTCAGGTGTTTTGTGTCATGAATCAGGTTGGCCACTGGAGCCCGAAATTGCAGGTGAAAAGCTAGTCCACTAAGGAAAAGATGCTCCTGAGTCCAAACTAATATTTTTAACCAAGGGAAAAGCAACAACTAGAAGGGTTTACTGATGTAATACTTGAGAATGTAAAGCTATTTTGAACTGGTAGAGAGGTACCATAGAACGGGGAAAACAAGGTGTTTGTTTCAAAAGCAACTAGTCGCTCTGTCATTTCCATGCAGCAAAAGAAAAGAATATGAGGCTTTTTCTAAAAGCTTTGTTGGTATGTCATGAAAGTATCTGCAGCTAAGTGCTTAAAAATGAGCCGAGATGAAATACAGCGTTTACATAATCTGTGTCTTTGTGAAAAGACAAAAGCCATAAAGCATCCGAAAGATACTTCAAATTCAAAACCAAGAAAAGACACTGAAGAGTCAGCATCACCTTTCCAACATTGTTTTCCAAGTTTTTCTACATTCCAACTCTGTAGTCCTCTATAATTTTGATCCTGTTAGCTAATGCATCCTTTACATACCAGTATGAAGAGCTGCTTGTGGCAGTGAGGCTATTCCCAGGCACTAAGTGGGATTCTTCACTGAACCACGGAATCACAGGATCATAGAGGTTGGAAGGGACTTCTGGAGACCACTGAGTCCAACCCCCGCTAAGGCAGGTTCCTTACAGCAGGTCACTCAGGAAAGGGTCCAGGAGGGTTCTGAATACCTCCAGAGGACACTCCATCACCGTCTTGGCACCTGTTCCAGTGCTCTGTCACCCTCACAGTGAAGAAGTTCTGCCTCGTGTTCATACAAAACTTCCTATTTTCCAGTTTGCGCCCATTGTCCCTTGTTCTGTCACTGTGCATTGTTGAAAAGAGCATGGTCCCAGCCACTTGACTCCCATTCTTCAGATATTTACAAGCATTGTTAAGATCTCCTCCCTCTCAGTCTCTTCTCCACACTGAACAGTCCCAGATCTCTCAGCCTTTCTACATTATGGGAGATGCTCCAAACCTCTCATTGTCTTTCTTAAGCTGGGCTCTAGAAGTTCCCTGTCTTTCTTGAACTGAAGAGCATAGAACTGGATATGGTGTTCCAGAAGTGGCCTCAGCAGGGCAGAGTAGAGGAGGAGGATCACCTCCTTTGATCTGCTGGCCACGCTCCTTTTAATGCATCTCAGGATGCCATTGGCCTTCTTTGCCACAAGGACACCCTGCTGGCTCATGGCCATCCTGTTGTCCACCGGGACACTCAGGGCCTTCTCTGCAGAGCTCCTTTCCAGCAGGTCAGCCTCTACCTAATGCATGCAGTTATTCCTCCCTGGGTGTAGGACTCTGCATTGCCCTTGTTGAACCACATCAGGTTCCTCTCTGCCCAACTCTCCAGCCTGTCCATGTCTCGCTGAATGGCAGCTCAGCCTTCTGGTGTGCCAGCCACTCCTCCCAGCTTTGTATCATCAACAAACTTGCTGAGGGTGCATTCTAGCCATTCATCCAAGTCACTGATAGAGGTGTTGAACAAGACTTGTACCACAGCAAGTGATACTTGTCCGAGTAATAATTGCACTCACACTAGTGACTATGCCTTTATCATAACAGCAGAATAAAACCATAAAAACTCCATTTCTGAGCCAGTTGTAGTGTCAAAAATACGTAAATGTAGGCCAGTCCTTAGCAATGGTAATGTTTGAACACTGGCAACTTTATGAACAGATGAATGCTCTGTTGAAAAACTGTGACTAAGACTGAAGATTGAGAGTATGGCTCAGTGGGATCTGGCTAGCACCCCATAAAACAACATCACACTTCCCTTATAAAATCCCTGCCACTGAAATACCACCCAAACATTAGAGTGCTTGGGAATGAGCAACGAAGGACTCAAATTGCTTCCCTCCTGCTGAATATAATCCTTCATCACTCCCTCCCACTTCATTATCTCAGTCACTCATGGCCACGCACGGACTGCGCTATCACAGACCAAAGTTAAGTCTTCCAACACCCTCTGGTTCTCAGGAGATTACATATCTGCTGCCAACCCCTGCTGCAGCCCCACTTCCCAACACATCCAGGACCTCCTCCTCAAGTCCCCACTGATCTCTCATCTATGCTCTTTTTGCCTGCCTGCCTGCTCTTCTCAAGTATTGCCAATACACGCCTGCTCCCTAAGCAACTGCCCTCCATTTTCACCCTTCATCCAGAAGCAACACCTCAGCCCATACTGCCCACACTTCATCAGCTCTCAGACACTTATCTCCCTCAGGTTGCCCAAAGCTGGCTTTCCTGAGTCTCTGCATTCCTCACGCCATCTCATGTTCCCACCAGGGTATGCAGGCCCATGCAAGACCATGGGCTTCTCCCAGACATTACTCTTATTTGCAGTAAAGGATTCTGGGGCACTCACACATGTAGCAAAAACTTGGCTTTTGCAGATGTGACACATTTGCTGAAACATTAATGAACTGCTTAGAAACATAAAAGCATCTGCCAAACATTAATTAAAAATTTAACATAGCTGCTAATGAAAAAAATAAACACTTCTTTGAGGCAATGCTATGGACTGTTGAGAAGCGTCACCACTTCATTGACTGAGTTAACTTACCAAGAATTTTTAAAGTAATGAACTGTGGTAAGTCGTTACCTCTTGCTTGAAATTAGGATAATTTATTCCCTCTTTTGTTCTAAAGTCTATTTCTTACATTTTTATATCCTGGTGCTGGGGGAATCAAATTAACCCTTTGCATTCTCTCTGCTAGGCCCATTCCTGCTTAGCTACTTACCTTAGTGTGAGCAAACAGTCTCCAAAGAGGACACTGAAGTGCTTATGGTTACTAACACCAGAAAGCCACTGCTGTTGTAAGGCCTGAAGATTACTGCATGGTAAAACCTTTTGAATATATGTATAATAGCCTTTTAAATAACAATTAGAAATGACTTAGAAATAAGCTGCTCTTTAGCATGAAGGCTGTCAGCATAAGATCAGAATAATCTAGGTTGCTGCAGCCCTCAGTCAGCCAGTGCTCAGTCCAAGACAAAGTTAAGGACCCCAGGATTTACAGACACACAGAGTTCCAACAGATCTGTTGAATTTAATCCAATCTTTCCAAAGCTCTCTGCTGCTACTTTATGCTCCCAATTACGTTAAACAAAATCCTCTTCTTGGTATCATACCACGTAGGCCGTTAGTCTTTACAACTCCTTGTAAGGATGACACAATTAAAACATTGCAGAGCCAATCAAAACAATTGCCGTCTATGACATCTCTCTCTTCCCGGTGGGTTCCCGGCTGGTAGCTGCCTCCATCCCAATTCCTGACATCCCCCACTCTTGGGCACAGCACAGGGGCTAGCAGGGGAGGAACAAAGGTGGCTCCAAGCCACTTTCGTGCCTTGTAACTGATGCCAGGCTGCTTAAGCTGTGCTGGCTTGCAGGCAGCCCTGCAGGGGCCCTGATGTCAGCCAAGAGCAACCGTTTGCAACACATGCTGGTTCCTCCCCGCCAACTCCTCTTGGTTCTACTCTCACAGCCCAGCCCAGCAGCCAGTTCTGCTGCTGCCCCCTCACCCCAACAGCTGAGAACAGTGGGTCCTTGCTCCCCAACTCACCACATAGCACACAGGGAGCAGCTCCAGACAGGGGCTGCATTGTACCATGCCTCTAGGAAGTGGAAAGGATGGAACAGGGTAGCAAATCTCATTTTCCAGGGAAACTTTCCTCTAAATGCTCCTCTGAGGGAGACAAAAGTCCTGTTTCCATGACATAAAACATCACCGTCCCTTAATGGCACTTACAAACAGGACACATAGTATTGCAAAATGATTTCCAGGGCTAATGAAGCAGAGGAATCACAAGGGTTGAGATATGAGAAGTGCTGTTAGCCTCACTGGTCCCCACACGTAAGCCACTTGGTTGCTCCAGTGACACCTGAAATCATGGCTTGGATTGAACTACAAGAACTCAAAACATGAAAAAAAAATGATACAAATGCATAGATTGTTTTTCTCCCTGACCCTTTCCTACCTCTGTTTGTTTGCCTGGTAATGATTATTTCAGCCTTTTGCATTGCAAAGTGATGCCAATTTGGCCTTAAAAAAAAAAAAAGATTATTTTGTTGGAAATCATGGGATGTACCCTCTCTGAGCTGGAGACACATGCAGGCCCATCTGGCCACAAGCTGCCCATATCCTCTTGCCCACCTCGTTTTCTCTTTGTGGCTACAGAAGAGGGATGGCTGTGCTTCCTGAGGGGAAGGAGGCCATAAACCAAGCAAGTGAAACCAATAAAGGAAGAGGTATTCCCATGCTTTAGACAGACAGAAATACATGTAAATGTAATGTGGTCATTAATTTTCTAGTCAGTGGATTAGCACTCTGAATGGGTAGTGATAACAGCACCCCATTACCTCTATAATCTGCCCTGGCACTGAAGGATTACAAAGCCTGTGACCATGATTACAAAGACTCCCAGTTTCAGAAAGCTCTAAATGTCACTGATAACACCGATCTTTGTTAAGCTTGCCTGGTTTATGTGGTGATGGTGTCAATGGGGAGAAAAGGAGGCATGAGAAGTGGGGAGGAAAGGAATAGGGCACAGGCAAATTGCACACACGCCTCCTGTCTGTGTTGATACCCAGGCCCACCAGAGCTCACTGGGATAAGTGGAAAGGCTCCCACTGATTTCAGTGGATTTTGGCCGCAGCCCCAGAAGCTTCAACATGTAAACAGACAGATATGAGTATGTGCCTGCCAGGGTAATTTCCCCTAAATAAAACCACTCCGACACAAGAGTGGCCCCTAGAATATGTGTTTGCTGGAAGCAAGCGTGGGGAAGAAAGCAGGAGAGCCTGCTGCCATGAGGCAATGGCAAGGATCACCACACAGCCCAACCTCGAGGCCCAGGTCCCACGCCCTCAGAGCCCTTGTGCTCTCTGGCTGTCCCCCTGGGGCCCAGCTGTCCAGGCAGCACGTACAACACGAGCTGTCCTGTCCAAGGAGGCCACCGCAGATGGGCTACAGCAGGAAAAGGGGAAATGCATGGGGATTGCCAAGATCAAGCTGCACCTTCCAGTAACCTCCATGCCTCCAAAGCAGCCAAGAGCACGGCCCCTTGATGATAAAAGACATTGTGAAATCAGTGTCAACAGACCTCATGTCACGCTGGCTGCTCCTCTGGCCGTTGTGCACCAGTGCCGCGTGAAAAGTATCGAAGGAGACTGCCCAAACATTTCGGGATGGATGAGACTCTGTATGTAACTCTAGCTTAAACTGCACAATTTCTTTAGGAATCTTACATTTCTCTCAGTCGGACTATTATCTCTGAATGTTACAATAACTAGCAGAATATTAGTTGCAGGAAAATAATTTTGACCCGCCATTAAAGACATAATGATTAATGCCCATACTTAGCTGTTCATAGTAAACATTTTTCTCCTACTTTCAGAACAGAAAAGTATTTCAACACATACCAGGACTCATTGTAACATCATTAATCATGATGAATTACCCTAGTGTTCATTTGGATGCAAAATATAATTCCTTGGGAATTTTATTGTAGCTTAGCATTAATTCACATTTACTCTATTACAAAGTCCCCTTCCCTTTCAATCCTTTTCTTGCAGTTCCCGCAGGTTATCTTGCATAGCTACATACTGTAACATTTAATCTATTTAATAATGCTTTATTTAAGTTTGTATTATTTGTTTGTTGCTCTTTGCTGCTTGTACCTATTCAGTTATTCATTCATTCCTGTTAGAAATTAACAGGCTAAGGCTACAGCAGCATGTCCTCAGTTAGAGTCATAGATTCCCCTCAGCGTTTCACTAAGGCTACATGACAACAGTACAACACTTTAGTCTCCTCTCTTCCTCAGCTTCCCTACTCTACATTCAAAGTGTTCAATCCTCAGTCCTGCAAGTCTATGCTGTAGTTAAATATCAAAGACCTGCTGTCTCCAGTTCTCAGGGTATCCTGCATTTCTTAAAATCAAGCACAAAAGTTACCACCTTAAAAAATTACAGATCTTAAAGTGAGGGACCTCCATACTTTATGATAGTCAAACAGTATCTCTGGGAATAGTCACAATGACAAAGTCATTCTCTCCTTCAATTTTAATGGGGAAACCAGTACAAGAGCCCCTGGAATCAACAAAAGCACATGAGTCCTACACAAGTTTATGCTTAAACAAGCTGTCCTGAGGGCAATTACTGAAGTAATCTGGATGGAAAGAGCAAAGAGCAGATTTGTTTGAATTAGCACATGGAAAAAAAACAAAGGAAAATTTCCGTTGCCCCAGAAAAAGAGGACTGCAAATGCATCCCAATGATTTGTCCTCCAGTGGTAGCTATTACGTTTAACATTAACGAAATTTTTATTCATAGCAAGCTTAAATAACAGACCTCAAAATATTTCCTTGGTGCGTAGATGTGCTTTTTGAACATCCGATTAAGAAATTCTTAGCCACGGGCACTGTGTATCTGTCTTCATACGTCATTCTTTTTACGTAGTTATGGTGCGTGTCATACATTTTTGATGCATGGAATATTTATGTGAGAAGATGCTAGCCGAAACATAGACTCTGCCATAACCAATGAAGCACCTTGTCCATCAAGCCCCAGCACCCAGCCTTTAAAGAAAACATTCCCTGCTGGTACAGTAGGAAATAATGGCAGTCCAAGAGAGGCTAGAACCAGAATTCTGGTTCTGAAAACATGCTGATTTTGAGAAAATTAGGATTGGTCTCCAAAGCACACAGGTGGGACCCTTCTCTAAATGCCACTAATTCCAGTTCCCTCTACTGTACTCCCTTAAATATCAAGAAAGATTGACTACAGATTCAGAAAACTACTTTATGTTCAGCTTCTTGAAGTCCTTAATTAAATCATTGGATTAGAAAAATTAAATACAGGAAATGAAAATATCACATGGGAAAACTCCATAATATGTTGTATAACCAGTAGTCAGCTTCCTTGCCATTTGCTGTCCTTTTGCCCTACCTAAACCACTGCTCCTTTACCTGTGAGATTTCTGTCAAATAAGAAGGAGCACACAGGGCAGCTAGTGCAGGGCTACACATGGGCTCATCAGCCAGCAAGACTCTCACTACCCCACAGAGGAGCTGATGGCTGAACTGTGCCTGCCTTTCCATCGGTGGCAGTGTGTTAATTTGAACTTCTAGCTCTCCAGATTCCAATTTTCAGGAAACTGGTAGGGATTGAATCTCTCTGAAAATCCAGCCCCCTATCCCACCTAGCTGTTATCAGCCAGAAGGTGGGGACAAGGAGGAGATGGACAGTGGTTACACAAACACAAACAGCTCCTTAGGAAGCCAAGGTGCAGCTGAAGACCAGTGCCACTCCTGACCCACACTGATGCCAGCTGCATAAGTGTGGAGTGAGGGGTCTTTGTCCTTACCTTTCTACTGTGAACACAGCCCTGTGACTCCCCTGCCAAGTGACACTGCATGTAACTATACTGGCCACCTCCTTAGATAAGAGCTTATCTCCCCCAGCATATATCGAGTACATCATGCAATGTCATTAGATTGCAACTCATATCAAGCAGTTGATCTACAGTTATCCATAAATCTTTAGTTCCCAGTTTTATTACACAAAACAGAGAGCAATTACTTAAATTTAACATATGACTCATTACAGATTAGTTCATGAAGTGAATAACCCCTCCTCATCCATTATGTCATAGCAAATCACTCAAGCGCAGTGTTTCATAGTATCTACACCCATCTTCCACTGCACACATTAATATTTATACATGAGATAACCTGTGGCATCTATGTGTATACAACCTGTGAAATAACAAGCTGTGAGATAACGTTGTGTAGCTGTGGAGCTCACCATTTGCTTTGACAAAGACTGCATCACTTACTGCAAGACACAGCAGCAAGGCTGGTAAATAAATCCTAACGGTTTGCTGTGCAGGCAAGGGCAAGGTGAAGCAAGTTTTCTCCTGTTATGGACTGGCAAATGCCCTGAGACTTATCAAAGGAAGCAAGATGCTGACACTGGTTCACAGAGCTCTGTAGGGAGGTAGGTGGGGAGATTCCCAGACCTGCTGGGAAGAAGAGAGAAAGAGGCAGTCCATGCTCACAGGGCCGGGTGTGGTTCCATCTGAAGTTGGAGAAAGATGACTGAAGTGGGCTGAGAAGAAGCACAAAGCTGCAACAGAAGAATCACAGGCACTTACAAGTGAAGGCTCCTTCAGGTAATGGAGGCAGAAAAAATAATCAGCAACTTATGCTTTGTTTTGTGTTTTGTCAGAATGTTTGCTGTGTTATCAAAGTAAAAAAACAGGCCCTTTTAGAAAAAAATGATAAGGTTAGAAAAGACCATTAAGATCACCTAGTCCAACCATCAGCCCACCCCCAACATACCCACTGACCACGTCCCGCAGTTCCACATCCACACGGCTCTTGAACACCTCCAGGGACAGTGACTCCACCACCTCCCTGGGCAGCCTGTGCCACTGCTTCACCACTACTTCTGAGAATGAGTTGTTCCTAATACCTACCCTGAACCTCCCCTGATGCAACTTGATGCCATTCTCTCTTGTTCTTCTCTACTTGCCTTCAGAGCCCATTTAAAGTGTAGTACCTCTAAGATGTGCTGCAACTATCACACAACTCTGTATACCACACTGTGACCAGGACACAGACCTACTGCTGCTCTAGAGGAACACATGCATGTAGTGCTAGTTATGGGAGGCATTAAATCTAACTCTTAGTATAAAAGGGGAAAAAAAGAGGGAGCCTCTGCACTGGAAAGGGGTGTGAGGACTTGAGGTGCTAATGATATCGTGGGACATTACGTGGAAACAAGTGGAAAGTATTTAACTCCCTTGACAATCTGTACTCAACTTGGTTGATTAAGTAAAGATGATTTAAAATTGCTCCTAACTTTAAAGTCCACCAAGGGCCTAACCTGGCAGGAAACACAACTCAAATTGTGGGATTCTTCTCTGGTCCAAGCCAGCAAGGCCAAAACCCATCACTGCTGTTGGATAACAGAAAGCCATGACAAAGGCACGTATTATGCCTCTTCACTAAACTCTGAGTTTCCACATCTCCATAAGAAGAGCATCACGAGGCCCCAGTCTGATATCACAGTATTGACAGGAGGTGAACGTTCTCCCAGCAACAGCAGCCAAAGGGCAAAGTCTTCCTCCTTAAAGATAACATCACCCAAAACAGTCCCAATTTTTTTTTTTTTAATAGACTAACGAACTATTGTATCTGGGTGGATCACACAGCTACTGTGTGAGTCATACCTTGAGATGTATTCAATTATTACTCCATTAAGATAAACTGTCAATGAAGTCAGAGGGAGTTTAACCTGAAAAGGGAAGTGAGGAGTGGAAGAAGAGAAACATTTTTCCCCTGGTCTTTTAGATCCTATTTCAACATTATTATATGGCTGAAAATCACTATGGGTGGTCCATAAGGCTCTCCCTAATGGCAGTCTGTTTTTGTGAACACAAATTCCACATATGTCTTCATAAGTGTTTAATTTTGCTCAGGAGCACCCCAAAATAATAAGGGTCAAGTTTAAGAGGTAAATAATGATCTGGCCAAATGACAGTATTTAATGTTTTGACCTAATTTTGCACCAGTTCTCTGGCTCTAAAACACAGTTCAAACCCACACTGCACTTAGTCCTTAACTTTTAAAGTAAGCTTCTTGAGTTATGGTGAAGCAAAGGTATATTTTAAAAAGCCTAGTTCTGCCCACACAACAGTGGCCGGCCTTATTTTGCCATGAAGGTAAGAACTGATCTTAATCCTCCTTTTGATCAAAAGTGTTTTAAAGCAATTTTTAAAATTTAGATAAACTACAGAGCTTCAAACAGTTGCACATTAAATAGTTAACCATGCTTTTTGCAACACACCGGTACACTGGACAAATTGGCAGAATGCTTGTAAGCTACACCTCTTCAACAACAGAGCTTCCAAAACAAGCAAACCCTGCATGGTTATGTTTGTATTATTCTTGTTTAATCTGGAGCAATCTTGTTTAAAAAAGAATTGATCGGTGCCCAGCAAGATTTTCTGATTAAAAAAAAAAATCACAAGCAAACAATGAAATACATTGGGTCAACTTTCCTCCTGATGTCATTTTACTCTTTTCAATAAAACAACGCTAGGAATGCCTGTGATCTGCACAACATACTTGGCAACAAACTCTGATCAATGTACTACTAAGATAGTAAAAATGACAAGAAAGCCGAGAGTGCAACTGGCTCCTTTCCTGCTTCCAGTGAAGGCAGAGTAAAGACCTGCCATTTGCTCATAACAGTTAGCACGAATAATAGGAATATGAGTGCTAATTAAAGTAACCACTTGTTTCCTCTTTCGTTTTCATAGTTTGATAATACGAATGGCCACTTTTATCCTTGATGCTTCTCAACAAAGCATTCCTTTGCTTTCATTTGAAAAGCGGCGTGGGCTGAATTGCACTGCCTCTCACCAATTTGATGGTGGTTGCAGTGAAATTACCCTGTATTTACGCTGACAGAAATGTCAGAGAGCAGTAAAACCCTACCTGTTAAGTACGTGCTGGGACTCACTCAATAGTAAAAGCTAGTCACAACTCCTGGGAAACACTTTCCTGCTTTTCTGCGATCCTACCTCACACAAAGTAGAGCAGGGCAATGGCCGGGACATCACAGTCCATTCCTGGGATCTGAACTTTGAGCAAGACCTTCGTCTTATTTCTTGTCATCTGTAAGACATCTCCAGACAAACACTTTGATAGCTCCAAAAGAAAGCCACGATATAAAAAGAGTCTCAGGCAAGCAGTAATCTGAATAATTTAAACAACGACATTCTCACACAGTCATAGCTGCTTTCAGGGAGGACAAGAACCAGATACGCTTGAGTCAGTTGTGATTTGCTGACCCTGGAGGAGGAACTGAAAATGATTACCCTGTTTCTCTTGGCATTTATGAAAGATATGATACAGTATATAACAGGGGGAGGGAGCGAAAGAAAGTGCAGTATGTTGTGATTAAAGGCTGACTAGGCTAGAATTGGATAGTTGATTTCAGTGTGATTCAAAGTGGCTCATCCATTTTGAAATGCTGTATCTCTGTTGCCTCTTCTTCCAGGAAAAAAAAAAAAAAAAAAGAACAGTGGAGGTGCAAGACATCTGCTGGGATTAGGAACCATCTCGGGGGAGCTGATGAACTGAGAAACAGCGGAAGTTCACTAACCCTAGCCATTATTTGCACCAAATTCCTTACACGCAGTCTGCTATCGCTATTGTAGTCTGAAAGTGAGGAGAAAAGGAGAGATGTTTGTTTTTTCTTTTTGAGGTGATGCCACTTCAGTCAGTGTTGACTGAACCATCTCTTGACAAGCAATGCCCTGCAACCATTTGAGTCCCTTGAAGCATTTCCCACTGTTCTCTCCATGTTTCATACAAAGCGCACATGGGAAAGTAGCAGAAGTGGAGTTTGAGGTGTGTGTGTGCATACATATCTCAAAGTATACATTATGTAGGTTTTTACAGCATAAATTGCATACATACGGATATATGTATGTATGTAACACTCTTTCAAGTAAGCAGAATAACTTATCAAAAAACATCAAATTGTGCCAAAACCCGAATTCTACAGTCAGGCACAATAAAGTCTGTCACATCAGCTCACTCCAGGATTTTGTGCATTAACTTAGCACTTATTTTCAGGGTTTTCAAGTGTTCACCCTATAGCAAATTTCAAGCGGAGCTGCAGATCCCTCTGTAGTGATTTGAACCCCATGCCAGTGAATGCCTTTCAGTAACCACATAGGAGCAATCACAGCCCATCAAGAAGCTCACAGTCTGCAGGTTGACAGTTGCTGTGTGCAATAGACAGAGACTGTGGTGACTTTTTTTCCCCCATTTGTTGTTCAGGCTCGTGAGAAGACTCACGCAGGCTTTTTTTTCTACATGCCCATCCACCTCATGCTCCCATTCTTCCATCTGGGAAATCTCAACACAATGAGCTCACGCAGTGCTGGAACAGCTCGGTACTTGGTGTGGGCACGCAGATTAATCCAGCAGCTGATGCTTTAGCACATCCCAGACACACTGGAATTGGACTCATTGCACATCCTTTGCACTGCTATCCTCCACAGCCACCATGGCTATGGCTTGGGACATCTGTCTAACAGCTGGGAGCTCAGGGTGAATGCCTACCTTCTTCCTTTTTTGACTGTAGAAAACTTCTGGATGGAAAAAGGTGTGTCTGGACATTTGATTGTCCTGATCTTGAATGGGATATTGCACACACAGAAGCAACAGTAAATCTTAACTGTTAAGTTTCTGATGAAAGTGAACAGATTATCTTTTAAACCTCTCCAGGTCTTTAAAAGATCTGACCTATATTTCCTTGCTCTGACCACATTCATGGCCATTATTATCCTTTTACATCTAGCACACTTGAGCCATTCCATTTGTTAATCATCATTACTGCTCCAAGGCCGTGTAGTTTTAGGGTTTACCTGTACAAAGTCTTAGAAAAGTCGCAGATTATTTTCTCCCTCCTAACAGTTAATTACATCAAATCTGAGAATTTCAAGCTTTCTTCTGTGCAGTCCATCAAGCCCCAGCACCACAAACTATTTAACAGGATTTGGATCCCAAAAAGATTTATTTCTAGACTTAACTTTAAGCAGAAAAAAAAAAAAAAAAAAAAGAAAAAGAAAAAGAAATACTTGCATTCTTACATCCAGGGCTAGTTTTGTGTGGAAAGAGGTGTCCGAATGCCAATACATATGGCCAGGGACATTTTAGCTGATTGAGAAATGCATGCTTTTTTTTTTTCTTTTCTTTTTTTCCTGGAAACAGATATGCCCATTCTAGAACTTTCTGTTCCCAAATTAACCCCATTTAAATTTAAATACTGGAAAAATTTCTCACAGAAATGGGGTCTCTATCTTCCTTCTTTGCATCAGGAGTTATTCCAGACCTCTGGCCAGCAAATTTACGTGTTCTGTATTGATTTTCCTTTGCTGGCACCAGCCAACAAGGCAGCAAAGCCCAGAGAAAGCTAGCTGAGCTCAAGGGTATTCACAGCATTTATTGCAATAGACACCCCCTTCTACCCACATGGGAATGTTTAATCTGGCTGGTCGGAACATGCTTGTTAACCATCGGCTGGAAAAAGCACTTGACAGTATCCTGTAGAGAAGTATCTGAACATTGACAAGGGCTGAAGAGCAAATAGATTTTCCCAACCCTGCTTCCTGTGACTTGCTGTTCAGCGCTGGGTGGTGGATTACAATATACAACTCATAAATGTTGTTTAGTATTGTTTTTTTAATTCGTTGTTTGTTTAGACTACCACAGTAGTTTGAAAGACACTTTCAATACAAATGAAATGGAAATCCCCAGAAGTTGAATCAGTTCATCAAATACAAGCTGAAGCTATGGGAGGTGAAAACACCTATGAAGAAGGAATGCATGAGCACGTGATAGTCATATGCAATGAACAGCTCTTAACATTTGAAGAGGAAAACATCCCCTCCAATCTGAATGTAAGATATAGTATACATTTTAGTGGGCTGTCAAGAGGACCACAAAGGTTGTCATAGCAGATTTAGAGAGATGAGGAGCCACTGAGACAAGAGTCAACAACAAATTCTAGTCTATAGAACAGGAAGCCTGAGCAAGGAGCTGGAAACTTCTGTCCTCCTAACACTGAAAAATGAATGGAATTGCAGGATCACTACTGCTGTGTAAATTAAACCACAGGTTAATCCTTCAGGGCAGCGTAGCTCCAATGGCTCTAACTAAATTACAGGCAGTTTTCATAGTGGTGAGATCAGAAGCTATTTTTCCAATCTAAAAAAAACAACCACCAAACAAAATGTTAGCATTGAGTACGTGTCATATATTACAAAGGTAAAGAGCTTGCTGGAATAAAACGCACAACAACAAGCTGACCAAAACATAGGTTGGCATCGCTTTCACTGACCAACATCAGCAGGCTCACATTACACCTGAGTGCAAACGTTACTATGCCAAACAACAGAATAATATCAGAAGCTAGATCGTGTTACTCACCGAGACTGAAACAACAGATTTATTGACAGAGAGGAAGCTGGCTATGGTTGTGTTGCTACTACCCCTAATCAGCACAGCTACATTCATGAATCAGAAAGATTTCTGAAACTGTTTTTCAGTAATTGAGTGTTCCAGTGAATTCTTAGTTAGCAACAGCATGGTGTTTTACTGTGAGACGGCAGCAACATTAACACAGGTTTAAGGAACAAACAAAATGGCCCCAGAATCTATGAACTGGCAATCAACAGCCTTCCATGTATTGGAAAAATATTCAGTAGGGTGTTACTGCCACTTATCCAGAACCAGTGCAAAAAAAAAATCAAGCTTAGATATTTCTGTAGTGAATGTTCATCTTCCAAACCAGATTTTAAGACTCTGGTATTAAAAATGATTGAATAAAGGAAGAAGTTATACTATTTTTATTTTAATTTTCCCCTCACCTAAAAAAGGAAAAACCTCTTGAAATGTCTACGTCCACAAAAATCCTGAGTGTCTATTTTCTTCTCTGCTTGAGGGGGGGGGAGCTTCGTTCTTTCAAAAAAGGAGAAGGGAAGGGAAGGGAAGGGAAGGGAAGGGAAGGGAAGGGAAGGGAAGGGAAGGGAAGGGAAGGGAAGGGAAGGGAAGGGAAGGGAAGGGAAGGGAAGGGAAGGGAAGGGAAGGGAAGGGAAGGGAAGGGAAGGGAAGGGAAGGGAAGGGAAGGGAAGGGAAGGGAAGGGAAGGGAAGGGAAGAGTTCATCCAATTCAGTGCAATTTGATGTATAAATATTTAAACAAAACATAATATGCACATCAGTAGAAGTAGATATAAATAAAAATGAGCATAAATGTGAGGTGAGACTTCTTCAGCAACATTTAAAATAAAATTTTGCACACAAAGCCTTTGCTCACATTTTGTTAGGCAAACCTGAGGTGTCTTATGCTGTGACATAACATTAATAGTGCAAGCCAAAATGCAAGTAAATGTTTAAACACCAAATTAATTTCAACAGTCACACATATTATAGCCCAAATAGTAGTTTGAGGCTGGAGGTATGAATTGTAGACTAGGGACTGATGGTTTGAATTTTGCAGAAAGCTTGATGAAATGATCATGAATATTCTGAATAGGTTTAAAAATCCTTTTAGTACACTCACATTATTACATCTTTTTATTACAAGGTCAGATATTCTTTCCACTAAGAACATCTACCACATTAAGCACTCAGTGCACCGAGTTTAACTGGTCTTCTTTCTTTTCAACTTCATTACTTAGTTTATGACTTCTGCATTATACTTTGTATACATGGTTCCAGTCCGTCACAGGGAGGCTTCTTAGAGACATTTCTGTCATGTCTGCCAGCCAGCAGACAGGTATCTCAAACATTATTCAGTGGTCACTGAATGAGGAGGGTGTTCCATCGAC
Source organism: Callipepla californica brunnescens (assembly GCA_023055505.1). NCBI lineage: Eukaryota > Metazoa > Chordata > Aves > Galliformes > Odontophoridae > Callipepla > Callipepla californica. Next base: position 69,776,854 of record JALIRH010000001.1, on the reverse strand, counting down.
AAGGTAGCAGGGGATGGTTAATTAAAAGCTTGTCCTGAAACCCATGCACAGAGGAGGCAAGTTAATGGTGTTGTCTCATTCTTCTATTTATCCATTCTTAGGGGGTTGGCTCATAATTTTGCACTGTTTTTTTAAGCGCTGAAGATAGTCAAGGAGACTAATACTCACACAAAAGGAGACTAATAGCCACAGAAATACATGCACATCCTATCTGATTCCACGTAATTTTTATTAAGTGCTGTTTTTCACTTTTGTTTCCAATTACAGTTATTGTAAGAGCTTTTCCAGGCAAAGTAGGTGAAATGCAACCTCTCTGACATATCACGTTCCCATTCTCATCTTTATGTAAGAGTTTCTGAGTAGAACTGGATGTTGTATCTTACACAAACCAGTAAATATAGATGTAAAGGAAAAGGAAACATGCAAACAATTTTTGGAGACTTGCACTGGATTTTCTTTTTGTGGGTTTATCTGCAAAGAGCTTGTTTTGTTAGAGCTGTTTTTCAGATTACATTGACCCCGAGTCATTTGGAGACAAAGAGGGCTGTGATATCTCCTGTGGCATGAAACAATGCAACCAACCCTATTTCTTGCAAATCAATAGGAGGAAGGGAAAAAACAAACAAACAAACAAACAAACAAAAAAAAAACGGTGATGATCTGATTAAAGAAGTAGAAGACAAGTGTTGCTTCTTCTTTAAGGAAATAAATTTAGTTTCATAGTGACTATAGAAGCGTTTGTAGCAGCCTCCTCCCTTGCTTTATCTTGGTAGATGCCTACACTACAGTTGCTGGGTGATCCTCTCTCCAAGCCAGGTGGTAATGAAATGATGATACAATATTTCCAATTGCTAGCACAATCTCTAACTTGTAAAATGCTGAGACATGCCCAGAAAATAGAGGCATAAGTAGGCAGGGCTGCTGTTTAATAGTAGTCATAATAATAAAATGTTAATGATACCGAAAACGGAGTGGTATTTACCATGAAACTCAGAGAGAGGAAAAGTCCTTCAGCTATTTTCTTTTCCAATGTCACTTGAGATTAGCTTGCTTATTTTTACCTCTGCCCAGCATAACACTCTTCTGCTTTCTACACAGACTGAGATGCTTGCACGTGTTATATTCGAGTCCGTTTTGTTGTAAGATGCAATTTATCTTCTAACTTTTGCTGTGATAACTCTCATCCCTTGGGAAGGGCTGAGACAGGTTGTCATTTGTATTATCACTCCACAGAGGTCTCGCAGCAGATATAAATGACATTTATGCTCCTAGTACCTTCCTACTGCTGAAGTCCTGGTGTTGGCAGGAATCAGGCATGGCACACTCACTGTCCTAGATATGTGCTGGGTCCAGCATCCCTCCACCAGTCATTGGTGTCCATCCCAACAATTCAGCTCTGTGAATGCACACAGTTACAGGCCTTGAAGTTATTTACTTGGTTCTTCATTCACTAAAAGTTTAACAGCTCCGTCAGTTGTCAAACGTTTAAGCTGAGAAGCTTTCTGAAGTGAGAGAAAGACTTGCAAATGGATGGTGACATTCTGCAAGTTTTTCATATACCTTAAATTTTACTGTGACTGCTGTCAATATTTGTCAAAGCATTTTATAGAAGAAATCTCTTGTTAAATTAAAAAAAAAAAAAAAAGTAATATAACTGGGCAATCATTCCAGTTAAATTACTTCAGTTTAAAAAAAGAAAACAGATGATAAAAATTCCATGTTTTTCTCATCAACAAAAATGGCAGCAAAACCAGGACAGACTTGTAGATGTGCCTGAAACACAGCTATGGAAGGGCTGGCATTTTACTTACCTGTAGCAGTACTTCTCACTCCAAAGTGTTACACCCAGATACACCTCTCAGAACTGTTTCTGAGCATCTTCTCCTAGGATTAAATTGGTCTTAAATGCACAGGCTGAGGATCTCAACAGAGGAGCTGAACCATGGGTGCTGAATTCATTTCAGCCTGCCGCCGTTTGTTGAAAAGCATGAAATGGAAGTTCTGTTGCTGTCTTTGTTCTGCTGTTGGACAAATGCCACTGAACACCTCGAGAACAATTTCTGTATCAAAGTCCTCTGAGATCTATAGTGTGAAGATGTATCCACTCCATTGTTGGGCAGTTTTGTTTGTGTGATTCCACCACCCACCACAGAATGCAGCAAGGTACGCCTGCAGTACAATGAGTTAAGCTAAAACTAAACTTCTTGTCTCTTAAAAGTAATTGGAGGACAAAGCACAGTTTTGCTGACTCCACCAGTGCTCTCATATCTGCGAGCGTAGATGAGGGGCAATGCAGCGGTTCATCTCACAAACCGTTGTATATTTTGACACTGTGGTTTTCCCCTCTTGCTTCCCTCTTCACTTGGGCTTAAATAACATGTCTGTCTGCGGATGTTCAGTACAAAAACATGGCATTCAACTGCCAGAAATGATCTACTGCCTTTTATCCGCTCTTTTGCATCCTTCTTGCCGCCTGGTAACATTACAAGTAACAGCAGGTCCAAAAAATGAGCATTTTTGATCCAGAGATTTCAGAACTATTGAAGCCCCTGTCCTGGGTAGATCCTTTGTGGAGGGCCTTTTCTGGCTCTGCATACCTGAAACGAGCTGCAGATAGCATCTCCTCTGCTGCTCTGGGGACTAGGCTTTTTGTTGTTTACCTTCTGCAGTAACGATTCAGCTTCTTATAGAATAGGACTGGTTTTCTTGGTTTTCTCCCTCCCCCCCCCTTTTTTTTTTTTTTTTTTTTTTTTTTTTTTGCACATGCAACAGCTGGGTTATGCAATCATTTCAGGGAGGGGGCTTGGCAGGCAGTCTCCACTGCAATTACACCCATCAATCTAGCAAACTGTCACTGGTGTTTGTGATATGGGCTCTCATCCACAATGCCCTGGAGTAGAGGAGGCTCAAAAAAAAAAAAACAAAAAAAAACAAAACAAAAAAAAAACAAATAAAATAAATCCCCAAATGTCGAGGAAATTTCCTTCTCTTTGTGTACGCAAACATGTGGTCCTCACATCAGGATTTGCTTATATGAGTCACAGAAAAAAAAGGAGGGGGAATATATTGTACTTACATTATTATGTCTGTCACATAATCTTCACCGCCTGGTTATTTATTAATTTCTTTGTGCTAAAGCCAACCTGTAGCCCATCTCAGGCACAGAAAGCGTTTATATCTCGGGAATCATGCCCACATTTTACATCCCAGCAGCTCAGCCCAGACTGGAGCTGCCCGTGATTCCCGTTACGGGGCCGCACACGTCCACCTGGGAGGGAGCACTCCTCGATCTCCTGGTGCCACCTCCACCTGCCAGCAGAAAATTAATATTTCATAGCCGATAAAAAGAATTGGAAGCAGCCTCACCGCACCGTAGTAGCCGGCGCCGCGCATGATGTATAGCACGCTGCCTAGCAAGGTTGCTAAGCAACACGGCACCATGCACGAAAATCCCGCATCAGCTCGTGGTGGCTGGAGGGGTGGGCTGGACGTGACACTTGGCACACGGAGCAGTGCAGAAAGAGGCGCGCATGGCTCGGGGATATTACAGCAGCCTACCGATACGCGTCCTCCGTTCCGCTCCCCGCACTGCCCAACGACATCACAATGCAGCAGGCACCGCGATCATTTTCCGCTGGAAAAACAAACAACAAAAAAAAACAACCCTCCCCCCCCTCCACACACACACACACACACAAAAACCCACCCTCCCCTGCCTGCCTGCTTCCTGTTTCTTAATGCTCTTCAAACCTGATTTACAGAGTAGTGGAATTTTACAGCTGCATCCCGTGATGCTCTCGCTCTCAAACCCATGGCCTGGCTCATACCTCAAACTAACCGTAAAGTCAAATCACAATGATGTGACTCACTATTATAACTAAAGATAGATCTTGTCATAGCAGTCATGAGCCCTGGATGCTGGAGGGTGTTTTAGTGTTGGATTTTTTCCCTCGCTTCTCCCTCTCTTGGCTCCATAATTTTTGACATTTGGAGGCCCATCCCACGTTAGGGAGTATTTGGGTGAGCAGGCAGGTAGGGCGCATGCTTTTGTAGACCACAAGAAACCATGCTGAACTGCACTGAAGTCTAGCTGAGCTTCACAGAGCTCCCAAATCACAGCTTCACAGCAGTGAGGGCTGGGGGGTCCCAAACATCCCACAGGCAAAAGGGAGGACAGCCACAGAAGAGAGAGAGGAACATTTTTAAGAGGGTCTTCTTCTAAGCCTAAATAAGCTTATATTTATATAAAATCTTCACGCTTACACACCAGTTGTTTCCAAGTGTGAATATTCAACCGGAGCACCTCCTACCCACAAAGACCAAAGAAGCTCTGGTGCAGGAGGAGACCACACAGCGGAACATCCAATACATCAGCTGAGAAAGTCAGGGCTCTTGCCCCAAGACCTGCAGCTCCTGCTAAGGCCACAGAATGCCTCAGCATCAGATAGGAGCAGGGAAGAGGCAGGACAGGTGAGAGCTGTTTCAGTGTGGCGACAAGGTCGTGTGGGTTATAGTTGAAGCTCCACAGGCATATCTCTAATAGCTCAGCAGGGCAAGCACACCTGATATCCCAGGAGATGCTGTGCTGGAGGAGAGGAGCTCTCCTGGTGCAAAGTGATCTGAATTCCCTCCGCTTCAGCTGCCCTAACCTGGGGAACGGAGGACTGAATTTAGTTACACTGTCAGTACAAAAAGCGGCAGGTGATGGAGCTGGAGGTAGTTCCCTGTTTGAAAGTACTGGATCTATTTCAGCCCTGTATAATTCCACTAGAGTCAAAGGCATTACATCAGGGATAAAACCAACCCATTATTCTTAACCTGGCTATTTCCTTTTATGCCCCTGGTTCAGGAAATCCCTATGCAAGTGCATGGTTTTGGTCATGTGAATATTCTCACTGGAGGCAGTGTGACTGCTCGCATCCATAAAAAACACCTGCACATATACACACAGGGTTGGGGCCAAAAACAGTACCAGAGGGAAAGGCGAAACAGAAGTAGGGTGAGAATGTCTGAAAAACAGTGCTCTGGGAGAGTCTGAGAGAGGTGTCTGCCCACCTGGGGGACAGCAGTATTTCAGGCTATGCATCCCCTTCTAAACTTAACAATTTCTGTGAGATAGCAGTACCTTTAGGAAAACATTTTAAGGTATGACTGCTCTAAAGGGAGAAGGAAGGAGAAGAAAATATCCAAAATACTATTAAATGTTCCTAAGTATTAATAAAAAAAAAAAAAAGAAAGAAAACTTAACAAAGAAGCTAGTTACGCAAAGGCCCTTTGGGGACTGCAATTTATGTCTGTGACTTCCATAACCTTGCCCCGATTCCTTCTCCTGCACTTGCAGGGAACACCCTTGGGGGCTTCGTAGGAAGCCTCAACATATGTGTTTTTCTGCATTGCTTCTGGCTCCATGTTTCTGCTGTGCCTCCAGGAAAAAAAAAAAAAAAAAGACACGAGCCAAATCATGACTTTGAAATACCAGGAATTATGATCTCTAACGACTGTCATATGACAGTAATGCTTCACAGAACTCTTCTGAACAGTCACTCTCATGTATATGCATCTTGCTGCAGGAAAATACTAACCAAAGAAATTTTTTTGATGAGGCCCTGTTCAGTTTCTGTTTTACACCCAAACAGTTTCTTTAAATTCCTACATATAAAAGCTCTGCTTTCACCAGTTTCTGAAGACCTTTTCGAAAAGACCGTGCACATAATTCAATGCCTGGATGCAGGATGAAATGTAATAACAAATCTTGACCTAATAGATTTAAGCCTTCAGCATGTGATCTAAATAAGGGTGACTTTCACAGATAACATACCACAAGACAAGTGATTCAGTGAAGTTCCTGAAATCAGCAGTTACTCTGGTTTGCAGCACAGTAAATGAGATCAGGTCTGACATAATAAATGAATCTATAAAGAAAGTGCTCTCATACGTTGCAGAGCAAGCTAAAGAACAAGAGTCAGCAGGCTCGCTGAATTCAGTTGCAACTATTTTGAGTAGCTCTTGCTCGGTAGTAATGATGCCTACAACTCGTCAAATACTCTTCAATTTTTCATATTCACATAATCATAGAGTGGTTTGTGTTGGGAGGGACCTTTAAGATCACGTAGTTCCAAACCCCCTGCTGTAGGCAGGGACACATCCCCCTAGAGCAGGTTGGTCAAAGCCCCATCCAGCTTGGCCTTGAATGCTTCCAGGGAAGGGGCATCCACAACCTTGCTGGGCAACCTGTGCCAGTGTCTCACCGCCCTCACAGTAAAGAATTTCTTCCTAGTATCTAGCTTAAATTATTAATACTCAGCCAAATGAGGGAAAACACCACCTTTATTTTACCAGCTGCCATGCCCGCAGAATTTTCCCTTGTTTGCAAGTGGACTGCTTAGATTTGCCATGAAAACAAACAGCTCAGTTTTGCCCCTACTTTCTGTTTCAGGTTTATGTATGCGCTGTTCAAACGAGAAGCAAATCCATGAAATTCATTTCACAGGGCATTGAGCAAATGGAATGTAGAATAATGTTCTTTAGTTGCTGACATATGATCAAATGCAAGTTTGCTAAAAGGAAAGAGAAGGAGACGCAACAGCCTTGAAATGGATAAAAATCTTGCTACATTAACCATAGTTAATACATGAATACAGTTATATTATTAGTATTGGCTTCCCTCTTGTGGCAACAAGCAAGTTATAGTTCTAATCCATAACTAAAATCTGCTGAGGCATCTGTCTAATACAAAATGCTGCAGCGTGTTCATTCAGCAAGATCCTTGCATCCAGGACACCTGATTTCAGTTCAAGGCAGATACAAAGTCCTATGCATGGCAAGTGGATGGCAGGTTGGGGGTCTCAGGTCTGTAGAAATACCACTGATATGAACACTTCAAAGACTTACCCTGGTGTGACTCAAGCCAGAATCTAGCCCAAGTCCAGTTTAAACTAAAAGAAGAGACATTTTCCACTTGAAGGTACACTTTTTATCCTAAATGAGAGGTGGCTAAAGTGCTAGCTGGTTGAGATGGTGGCTCGTGTTCTAGGCCTATTCAATGGCTTCTGCTGAGCCTTCCAGTTTAGTGGCCATCTCTGTGATAGACCTAGAGGATATAGACGAGCATCTCTCATTCCCTGCACACATCTCCTTTCTGACTCCAGAAGTGAGACAAGAGGTAATATCCCATTTTCCGCAGCAGTGATGAAGGAGCCATGGAAGTTCTCCTTTATTTTCTCCATAGCCGCTTGCACATTACCATCATTGAATATTGGTGAATTTACAAATAGTTTGTTAACAACAGCATGTGGGAAAAGGTATCACTGCTATTAATAAAGCATGTTCCATCAACAGAATTTATAGCTCTTTATAAAGGTTCTTTCTTTTTCACAGATGGGGGAACTGAGGCATAGAATAATTAGAAGCCGATCAGTAGGCCCAAAGCAAAGCTGAAAATAGATGCCAGCTCTCCTGAGTCTGAGTCCAATGTTCTTGCTGCTACTCTGCTAATATGTGAGATGGCAAAGCTCAGCTGTTAGTACTGCCTGCACCATGTCAATTATTTGCATACTTTCCCCCCCCCCCAAAAAAAAGTTCTTACTACCACTGATATTTTGTGGACATCATCTAAAACGATCAAATACTCAAGTGAGCCCTCATCACCTTTTCTAGTGAAAAGCCTTACTGATTAGTGCTAACTTTCTAACCCATTAAAATCACATCATAGTTTTCCCCAAAATAGATTTTTCAGGCTTACTAGACTATCCCAAAAGAGGCACAGAGGAGACGTTTTATCAGTGAAGCTACAAGTACTTAATTGTGCCTTTTTTTCCCTTTTACAACTTAGATTACTATGGTAGCTCAGAAAACTACCATTCACACATCCTTCTGAGGTGCTCTTGGTACAATAACATCGTATTGTTTTACCATTTTATCATGAATGCTATAAGCTAGATTGAAAACTCCTTTGGAGGGCAGGAGAACATAGTCACAGGTGCTCGGTTTTGCAAAGAACTTTCAGTACAGTGCTCTGATGCTAAGGTCAGCTAGTTCAGCGTCCTAACTCAATTAACAGGGCTGCAGCTCCTGTTCTGAATTCCCCTAACAATGGTTGTGGTTTTACAATCGTTCTTGCAGGTTTGGAGGGAAAATAAATAAATAAACCTGTCTGCTGAAAAACACTTCTTTAACGGGAAAATAAGTCAGGTCTTCCCTAGGCAGCTAGGTTTTAGTAGGCGGGTCACTCCACCTGTAAAGGGTTAGTCCCAAAGGAACTCTTGTGACAGAGCACTTGAACTTACCTGTCCAAGCAGAACAGCTCACGGAGCAGAGGTTTGGAAAACAGCCAAGTGAATTAGATTCAGTGAGAGTACCAACTGCTTCCAAGGATGAAAAGGGCAGCCCCTGGGAGAGAAAAAACAACACTTCCTTCAGACAGCCACAGGAACAAAACCACAGTAGCAACAGGGAGGTGAGGTGGGTCATAGCTTTTCTGTACTGCATTCCCTGAGCCTAAGGAGCACTGTGAGTGAAAGCCTCCTCCGTTTCTTGTAAGTAACATAAACTTTTTTACAGAGGTCAGGAACTTGTTTGCAGCTACACCCTAGTTGTTTTGGGACCCTCCCATGCTGCTGAGTGTGGGAATCCCAGGCAGAGCCAAAGGAAAAACAGCTGGGTGCAATTGCTGACTAGCAGGTGCAGAGCAGTGCTCCAAACAGGCTGAAAGCTAATGTTTCAGGTGAGTTGAAAGGTGAGGGAGCCAAGTACTGACTGCTTGCAGCCTACACTTTCAGAGGTCTGACATGCTAGTTTAGTCAGTGGAGGTTTTTTTGGAGGTTTTACTGTGTTACTGATTTTTTTTAAGGAGCTAGCCATAGTATGGTGGAGGGTAAGTTTGGCATATGCTCTCATCATTGTGAGGACACCAGATGTGCTGTTACAAGCTTTATCTCATTTTAACACTACATGCTGCAAGCTCTCTGTGGAACAGTCTATGTCTGACTACTTTTATGAGACTTCATGCAGCTGTACACTGGTTGAAACACATCCCCACTGCAACTGTGGTAGAATAATAATGAAGAATCATCCCATTCTTTTTAGAGACATAGAAGTGCTGATTACTGTAGGCTCTGTGGTTGTTATGCTGGTATGAAGTCCATGTCTTCCATAAGCACGAATGTCTATTTAAATGAATCTAAACTCAGACCAATTATTTGAAGACTTCTCAAAGAGAAATAGAGAGAATATGTTTTGCAGGATTTCAGTTCTGGTCTGTCTCAACAGGAGAAAGAAAATGTGATGTTTATAGCATCACTATGTTTACTAAAAATGATTACTCAAAGGTTACAATGCTTTTGGGCACTGACCCTGACATAAACTTGCAGACCTGTACAGAGATCTTCTTCCAGGTGTTTATTGTAGAAGAGCTTATAAACAGAATATGTGCTTGAGTGCTCACTGGTATTGGACCTACATGAGCAAACTGAAATGATGGACAGAGGTGAATGCAAAATGTTGATGGACTGGCACAACAGGGAATTCAAATACCTTTCTAGGGGGAAAATAAACTTGTAATAACAAAGGTGCAAGATCAAGCTTTATCAAGATTTATCATTTATCAAATTTATCATTTTCTTTCCTAGGACAAGCCATAAACGTACAAACTGTTTATCAACTGTGAGATAATATTCGTCTAAAATTAGCAGAGAAAGTTGATCTGATTTTATTTCTTGATAGTATTATCAGGATTTGACCCAATCCCCAGCTCATGACTGGCCTCAGTAAGACAGATTTTCTTACGTATTGCTATAGAATGTAGAATTATTTGGATTGGAAGAGACCTTAAAGATCCCCTAGTTCCAATCCCTCTGCCTTCATGTTGCTTTGACCACATTGTTCAAAGCTCCACTCAACCTGGCCTTGAACACCAACAGGGATGAGGCAGCAACAGTTGATCTGGGCAGCCTGTGCCAGTGCCTCACCACCCTCACAATGAAGAATTTCTTATTTACATTCAATCTACATCTACCTTCTTTCAGTTTAAAGCCATTGTCCCTTACCTTACCACTACACTCCAGGATAAAGAATTCCCCTCCAGTTTTCCTGCAGGCCCCTTTAGGAACTGGAAGGCTGCTATGCAGTCTCGTTGGAGCCTTCTATTCTCCAGGCTGAACTTCAGCTCTCTTAGTCTCACTTCACAGAAGAGGTGTTCCAGCTCTCTGATCATCCTCCTCTAGACCCACTCCAGCAGGTCCATACCCTTCTTACGTTGGGGACCAAAGAGCTGGATGCAGGTGAGGTCTCCCAAAGGCAGAGTAGAGAAGGAGAACCTCCTTCCTTGACCTGCTGGACACACTTCTTTTGACGCAGCCCAGGTTACGGCTGGCTTTCTAGGCTGCAAATGCACACTGCTGGGTCATGCTGAGCTACTCATCAACCAGCACCTCCAGGTCCTTCTCCTCAGGGCTCCACTCAGTCTGTTCTCCACCCAGCCTGTATTTGTGCTTGATATTGCCCTGAGCCTGGGGCAGGACCTTGCACTTGGCATTATCGAACACCATGAAGTTTGCACAGGCTCACCTCTCAAGCCTTTCAAGGTCCCTATGGATGGCATCCCTTCACTTCAGTGTGCCAACTGTGTCACACAGCTTGGTGTCATCAGCAAACATGCTGAGGTTGTGTTCAATCACACTGTTTATGTTGACAACAAATATGTTAAACAGTGCTGGTCCCTCTACCAGCCCCTGAGGGATGTTGTTGATCACTGGTCTCCACCTGGACACTGATCACAACACTTTGAGTGCAACCATCCATTCAATTCTTTATCCACTGAGCGCTCTATCTATCAAATTCACATCTCTCCAATTTAGAAACAAGAATGTCATGTGGGACAGTGACAAACACTTTGCACAAGTGTAGGTAGATGAGCTCAGTTTCTCTTATCCACCAGTGCTGTAACCCCACTGCAGGAGGCCACTAAAATTTTCAGACACAATTTAGACTTACTTTAGACTTAGCTGTCACCTCTTATTTTCCATGTGCCTTAGCAGAGTTTCCAGGATCTGCTCTATAATCCTGACATGCACAGAGAGAAGACTGACTTCTCTACAGTTCTCCAGGGCTTTCCTTCACTCCCTACTTCAAAATTCCAGTTGGTGGGAACTTGACCGGAGTGCCATGACTTCTAAAAATATGATGGTTAGTGGTTAAAAGATCATAGAGTGCTAAAAGATCATAAAGTGTTTCAGAATTACTACAATAATTATTTTTTATATGAGGCTTCAAACAAGTACGGGACTGGTGAGGCTGCATTTCATGTACTCTGTTTAGTTTCAGGCCCCTCGCTACAAGAAAGACACTGAGGACCTGGAATGTGTCCAGAGAAGGGCAATGAAACTATGAAGGGTGTGCAGCACAAGTCTGATGTGGAGTACCTGAGGGGATTGGGATTGTCCAGTCTGGAGAAGAGGAGGCTCCAGAGAGAGACCTCATTGCTCTCTACAGCCACCTGAAAGGAGGTCGTGGCAAGGTGGGGATCAGCCTCTTCTCTGAGGTAACAGCGACAGGACAAGAGATGATGAACTCCAGTTGTAATAAAGGAAGTTCAGGCTGGGTGTTAGGAACAATTTCTTCTCAGATCTGGTGGTGAGGCAGTGGCACAGGCTGCACAGGGAGGTGGTGGAGTCACCATCCCTGGAGGTGTTCAAGAGCTGTGTGGATGTGGCACTGAGGGACGTGGTCAGCAGGCATGGTGGGGGTGGGCTGATGGTTGGATTCGGTCATCTTAGAGATCCTTCCCAAACTTACTGGGAATCAATATCTTCATCACGATTCTATGATTCTCTGTACTGTTCCCGAATTTTAGTGCATGCACACTATCAAAATGAAAATAATAATAATAATAGCGCTTTTAAGAAGAACAAAGCCTTTGCTGTGTTTTAGGCTCACTTCTCTTAGTACTGTAGTTATTAAAGGTACCAAGAACGGTGTTATGTCAGGCTTAAACCTGTCATGGACTACACTTGTGGCTTCGAACGTCCCCACAGCAAGTAACTGGGAACAGCTGAAGGAGCTCAAGGCCAGCATGCAGAACAAAGCATGCTGGTGACAGTGCCTTACTCCTGATGGGATGCTAGACTCATTCAGACCGCACTTCCTCAAGGGCTCCGCTCTAATCCCTCGGTTTTGCCACAGTTTAAAGGAGCGCTCAGTTCTCAATCTGCAGCAGCAGCAACACCTAGCGTCTGCGGCCTGCCCTGCACGCCTGCAGCTAGCGCAACGCCGTGCTGCAAGCAAGTCACAGGATCACAGAACCGCAGAACTGTCGGGGTTGGAAGGGACCTCTAGAGATCATCGAGTCCAACCCCCTGCCAAAGCAGCTCCCAGCACGCAGGGCCCGAGCGGGCAGCTCAAGGTCGAGCACAAGCGGAGGTGAACGGGGACCGCCCGTGTGCCCTAGCTGGCACCTGGGCCCGGTTGCTCGGCGGAGGGGAGGCAGCGGCTCGTTGCATTTCAGGACAACGCGGCCTGCGGGGCCTACTCCGCCTTCCCCCTCACACACACCCGCGCCGGGGAACTACGGCTCCCAGCGTACCCCGCGCGGCGGGAGGGGGCGAGGACAAGCTCCGCGCATGCGCACTGCCCGCCCGCCGGTTCCGGGCGCGGCCGTGACCTCGAGCGGCGGCGGGAGAAAATGGCGGCGGCGGCGGGGCTCGGCGTGAAGGTGAAGCGGGGCCGGGAGAGGGGGATGGGGGGCTGGAGGGGCACGTCGCGTCGCGGTGCGTTCCCGACGGGGTTGGACAGCCGCCGTGTGTCCCGCAGGTGCGGCAGCTGAGCACGTCGGCGGCGCGGCCGGTCTCCAGGCTGGTGAAGGTGAGCGGGGCCGGGGCTGGGGGTGCGGGGCCGGCTCCCCGCCGCGGGGCCGCGCTCAGGCGCCGTGTGTCCCGCAGCCGCCCATCCAGGTGTACGGGCTGGAGGGCCGCTACGCCACCGCGCTGTATTCCGCCGCCACAAAGCAGAAGAAGCTGGAGCAGGTGGAGAAGGAGCTGGGCAGAGTGTGGGTAAGGCTCTTCGGTGCGCCTCGGGTCGCGCGGGGGCTGGGGGCCGTGGGCCGCGTTGCAGTGTTGCTTGGGTGTGCTCTCAGACTCTCTTGAAGGACCCCAAGCTGTCCAGCGTTGTTATGAACCCTCACACCAAGGGCACAGTTAAACAGAAAGCTGTAAACGATGCTTTAGTGAAAGAGAAGATGTCCACCGTTATCGTCAACCTGATGAGTGAGTAATCGCATTTTGGCAAGCGCTGCTCGCAATGAGTCGTTGCTAAGTGAACGTGCTCCATCTGGGTGCACTGAATCCTTCTGATACATCTGCCTCTTCCAGACCTGCTTGCTGAAAACGGCCGCCTGCGCTATACCCCGGGCATCATCTCTGCTTTTGGGAAGATCATGAGCGCGTTCCGAGGAGAGGTGCTGTGCACCGTCACCACTGCACAGGTGGGTTCTGAGTTTAAAAGGCTGACTTCCTTAGCTGTAGTGTAAGCAGCTTGCTGTGTGAGGAGTGAAGAAAAATCTCACCTCTACAAAACACTCCGGTGGTGTTTCAGCATACAGAAATTACTGGTTGGCTATTATACCTGTTTCTTCCTGTTTCTGCTTAACAGATAATGTTGTCTTCTGTGTGTGAACCCTGTGGCTGATGAAAGTCAGATCTGCAGATAAAACTGCCTCTGCTCTTATTTTTGTCACCCAGATCGTACTGATGAGGTCCGAACTAACAGATCAGCTCTTAGCTGTAGTGAGGCAGATCTCTGTGGCGAGAGCAAAGATTACATTTCTGTGAGCTTGAAGGCAGATAGTAAGGAGACAAGGGGGAGCTAAACTTGAAGAGGGGAGATTGAGGTTAAGTGTTAGAAGGCAGCTCCTTTCTCAGAGCATGGTGATGTGCTGACACAGCTGCCCAGAGAAGCTGTGGTGCCCCATCCCTGGAGGCACTCAAGGCCAGGTTGGATGGGGCCCTGGGCAGCTGAGGGGTTATTATTGCTGGTAACACAAAAATCACTATTTTTCTATGCAGTCTCGTTTCTGTTGCAGCAGTATCTGAACGACTCACAGGGAAAGCAAGGGCAGGTTCCTGCCACAGGGATGCAGAGTTGCTCTGTGGTGATGAAGTGAGGTGTACTTGGCTGAGCCCGCACGGCTGTGCTGGGCACCCTCTAACAGCATCCCGAGTCCCTGTCCTGCACTGCACATGGAACTTTTTTATTAAGCTGATATTCTGAACTGTTAGGAGCAGCAAAATGAATCTCTCCTCGTGTAGGCTGAATGCTGCCTTGAAATAGATGTGAGGGTCTTGTGCTGAGTGCTTAATTTAGCAGTTCAGGATGTTAACATCAGGCAGTTGCTGGGAATATGCGTGCAGATAGCAAAATGCTTAATGAAATTAAAGGAGCACAAAATGCTGCTGTTTCTTAGCTATCATTTGATGATTGCCATCCAAGAGGGCTGCTTCCACTGCCTTCCTGGGAGTGTTTCTGTAAGGGATTCTAAAGAGAAAATGAAGTGTTCTCATTATATTGCTTGAATTTTTTACGTCCTTTGTTTTCATTGTGTTCTGTGCAAATTCTTTCAGCCCTTGGATGATGCCAGCCTCACTGAGCTGAAGAGTGCTCTGAATGGATTCTTGGCCAAAGGGGAGGTCTTGAAGCTGGAGACCAAGGTAGGGGGTTTTGATTTGTAAATACACTTCGTGCCAAGCTGTGCTTTTTTGCTCCCTCTCATCTTTGCAGAAAATCAGTAAAAAGAACCTTTGGATTCTGTTGTATATATTCATCTGATTGATTTCAGTTGCTGTATTATGTACTTCTGACGCTTTAATTACTGCAATCTTAACTTTGAAATACAGTGACTGCAAAATTATCTTAAATAAGGCACTTTTAAAAGCTGTTTATGCCGAAGCTTGTTACCCTAGTATACTTGTTTTGTTTTGTTTTTTTGCTAATGGAGCTTCTGTTCAATCTTTCTTCTAGACTGATCCCTCAGTCCTTGGTGGAATGATTGTCAATATTGGGGAGAAGTATGTGGACATGTCAACAAGGTCAAAGATCCAGAAACTGACCAAAATAATGAAAGAGACTGTGTAGCAAGCTGTCCTGTTCATTCATTCTGAAACCTGTCAGGTGGAAACAATAAATTTATTTCTTCTTGAGGAGCTGTTGTGGAGTTTTTTTAATTCTAATATGCAGCAGTGGGAGAAAGATGATGAGGCCTCCAAAAGCTTGAGCGTGAGAGGTTAAGATGTTTGTATCTTAAAGCTAAATATAAAGACGTTCAGAAGGGGGCACTGATTCACAGCTGCCTTTGTTGGGTCGCTGTTCTAATCTCCCCAAAACAGCTACAAAGAAACACTGCCTCGTGGAGTCCCGTTAGTGGGTGCTGAGCAGATAATGTTTAATGGGAGACAGAGGATATTGACCTCAGGGCAGCTGGCTGGGTGCAGCTGTTATTAACCAAAAGGAGGGGACACAAAGGGGGACCTTCCAGTCCTGCTGTCAGAAATACAACCCCGAACATCCGTTTGCCTGTGAGACCACAGCGCCCTTCTTCAGCGCTTCTCAACGACATCACGAGAGGCTGTTAAACTTTAAAAAAAGAAAACACAACCCAAACCAACAGTTTATTCTTGCATAATTTCGCTTGCACAAATACAGTCTCATCTGTGTCAAACAATTTGCACGGACTGAAGTCTGATCTGCAGCGTCAACCTCGCTGAACGCAGTCTGGGTCGCAGCGTAATTCCTGTTTTAAAGACTTCTGTTTCATCTGACACTGCCCGAAAGTAGAATTATTTAACTGAGTGCAACAGAGGAAATAAATAACACAGTCAGAGCAACCAAAGTACAGATGAAATTGTCTTATGAGAAACAGTGGTGACCGATCTGTAGTTAGTTATTCATTATGCCCAGTAGAAATTCTTCGTAGCAAACCCACTTCACGGTACGGACGTGTTCCTGTAGGATAGATGAGATGGAGATGAGCAGTCCAAGCGAATTACACCCTCTCTGAAAAAAAGAGACCATTTCTCCTCCCTGTCCAGCTCCGAAGACATAGGTAGAACAGTTACTTTATAACGCCTTGGTAATTTTTAAGATCTTACAAACACTATGCGGAGTACAACACTTCCTTTCTGAAGAAGGAAACTAATTGATACGGCTTGTCTGGCGACAACAAGTGCACGGAAAAGTAACACCACCGTGGTGGGGGTGGGGGTTCCCCGGTTCTAAGGATTAACATTGAAAAAATACTACGCTAGCTTTGACACTGAATAAAAAGTAACTGCGTGAATAAGTCTGCAAAGGCTGTTGGAATCTGAAGTCTATTTCGGCAAATGGAGGACTGGAATAGGGTATTCTGCAAAAGCTGGGGGTCTGCCCAATGAAAAGATCTGACCCTTTGCAAACTGTCACCCGGATGGGGCAGCTTCAGCCCAATCCGGGCATTTCACGCTGCCAAAAGCAGTGTGCTCTCACACATCTTTCCGTACACTCCTCACGGGGTGACTTTCTCTTGAGATAGTGTGCAATCAGCACTCAGACTGGTGCCAGGAGGGCTCCTGCTCCCAACCTTCTCCCCCTTCCCCCTGTTAAGTACAGGTTCCACTTGCAGTCCCATCCCTGTGCAGCAGGCACTATAACCGGGAGGGATTTCACTTCCAGCCCATCACACAATGGACAGCACACCCCACGCTTCCTGAGAGCATTAGAGCCTGCTGCTCACTGAGCTCTGACATTTCAGCCACTGTTTCTTCCTTTTTTTCCCCTATTTTCCTGCAGCCCAGCCTCCCCCTGCCACCTGCATACACCACGGTAGGCAGGAGAGCCTGAGAGCCCAGCAGAGGGGCTCCAAGGGAGCAGCAATGCCTGGATTCACACAGCAGGTCGGGATAACAGAACCAATGCTAAATCCGGGGTTAGCAACACCTCACAGCTTTACAAGAAGTGCAAGGATTCACGTATGGTTGCAGCAAAACCTTTTTCTGACAGCTATGTCAAGCAACTAGGCTAGTTTAACACATTCTTTATTCACTGAAGTTCAGTCCTAAATATATCTGCATATGTACAGAAAAATAATTTCCCAAGGATGGCCTTTATTTTAAAATCTTTAAGTGAACAAACAAAACCGTGTGCCTACAAACGCTTCTGTTAGATCGACTCCATATTTGACAACAACAAAGTAGCTATGTTCTTATATTATATATACAAATAATCACATGTATATATATATATATATTTCTCTATAGATACATTGATACGGATGGAGGAGGGGAGTGTTCGGGCTGAACAAACATGGGGGTACACGTGGAATGTACGTACAGAGCAAACGCCTCAAAGCGAAGCTGAGCTCACCTGATTCCCCACTGTTCTGCGTTTCAAGGGTTCGGCCTGCTCCAGTGGAACAGTGAAACACCACAGCGCAAACGGAGCACTACGAAAGCAGACACCGCTGCTGCGGTGAAAGCCTGGGCTCGCCACATCTTCGTTTGGAAAATGTATTGAATAGTACTACAAAAACGTTGCAATGTTCTTCCCCCCGAACCCAACTCGCACGTAACAAAAAGGTGTTTGTTTTTTTTTCGTTTTTGTTTTTCTGAAGGGTAAAAATATTCCGGAACGAACGTTTAAAAAGTTCCCTCATAAAAACTCATGTTGAGAAAATACATAATAATTAAGAGTTATCTAGAAAAAGTTCTGTCATTTATGGGTCATTTTCCTTAGGGTCAGCCCAGCGATGTGTTCTGCCCCTTGAGGTGCCCACATCAGACCACCAACTGCACACGGCCTCTCAGGGCCTTATACACTGCATCCCTACAGCACTGATCTTGGGGAAATACTCAGTATTTCCAAAGCCAAGATCAGCTTTATGGTTTTTATTTTACAGTGCTTTCAAATGCATTATAACCTGTAGTTACAAGACTTACAATTAGCCTGGTAAATACCATTCTGGAGAATCTGGTGGCTATAACCCAATGACCACAGACTTTCAAAAGACAGGGAAGAAAACAGATCTGCCAAGAACGTAAACTCCTTTATATTAACCTTGAATACTTGCTTGATGCTCTGCTTAGCTATCGCAGTCTACCAGTCCTTATAGAATTGGAATCAGCTTCATCGTGTAGGCTCCTCAAACTCATCCCTGCATCTCCAGTGTGGCCACATGGGCGTGCAGCCAGCTTCCAGTGTGCCTTTGCTCTAGCTGGGACACAAAGGTAACTCATGGCACTGGTTCACAGCCTATGGGATGACAGGGCCAGATAGATGGTGGAGCTCACAGCCCAGCCCTGCTGGGAAAGTCTGTGGTGCAGCCAGGCATGGAACCATAGAACCATGAAGGTTGGAAAAGACTTCTAAGATCACCAAATCCAACTGTCAGCCCACCCCCACCGTGCCCACTGACCACATCCCTCAGTGCCACATCCACACAGCTCTTGAACACCTCCAGGGACGGTGACTCCACCACCTCTCTGTGCAGCCTGTGCCACTGCCTCACCGCTATTCTAGAGAAGAAATCTTTCCTAATAGCCAACCTGAACCTCGCCCGGTGCAGCTTGAGGCCATCACCTCTTGTCATATCACTGTTACCTGGAAGAAGAGGCCTTGCTAGGCCCATAGCTCCACAACACGTGAAGTCCTGGATGGACAAGTGAAATTAAAAGGACGGACTGCAAGTTAGAAATCCATGAGCCAAACACCAACCCTTCATCATCATCACATATGCATGACTTCCACTGGCATTAACAGGAACTAAACATTCCCATGCATGGAGGGCAAGTTGGAAATGAGAAGCGATGGTGGTTGGGAAGGTGCTCGGTCATGTCACTACACAAAAAGGTGCGATCTGACATGCCCATGACAGGGGCCACAGTCTGAGAGGACCCTCCCACAGCTACCTGGCCACTACTTCCAACAACAATTGAATCTCAGAGGAAAATACAGCAACTTGAGCCTTCTTCTGAAAACCTGCCCTGGATTTCAGCACCGCATCCATGGTTGTTTCCTATTTGTCTACTTATTTGTTGCTGTACTTCATGCTGGTGAATCCAACTCTCTAAACACTGAAAGGAATGTTCACTGTATGTCCAGCTACTGAGTAAAATTAGGACAGCAATAAAAGGTTAGACAATGACATTTAATGTTACCCATTCATAGATTTTATCACTTTTTTTTTTTTATCCTACCACAACAATGTGTATTTTCATATACATTATATTTAATAAAATGTATTGATATGGAATTAGGAAAACATGGGTTTAGTACTATTTACATATTTTAATCAAAACAATTTTTCTTAACAACATTGAAAAATAGAAACTTAAAGTTCTCTTAATCATGTTTTCTGCCAGTTAGTGGTAACCAAATGCATGCCCAGGAATCACTCCCTCTAAAATGTGATCAGTTGAAAGTTTCTAACTAAAGCGTGTATCTCTGGTTTTCTGTTTCAAAAAATACATAAGTATGTCTGTCATTTCTGATACAAAATTCTACACTATCTTCAATAAATAAATAATAAAGCGATTCTGAAAAGTATGAAATGTAAACTTTGTCATCCCTCCAACATACATTTTCTTCCCATTGCTTGAAACATTACAGTGGTCTCGTAGGAAATTATAGTACACAGACACTTCCCAGCACAGTTTACACTTATTACCATACTGTATCTACCTATTCGTTATGAATATATCCTAATTTCCTAATGGAAATCAATAAGAATTGTAGTGCTAGAGAACACCATCTATACAGGGAAGGTGGAAACCAGTACTGAAAGGACATGCAAGGAACATCAAAACCTAACAACAGGCTCCACGAGAACATTCACATGCTAATGGAACAGGCTGACACCTCCCATTCAGAAATAAAGTCATTACAAAAATACCAGTGTATGCATGATAGGTAATGAATGAAATGATTCCAGGCAGAACAAAGATGAATTTTTACTCTTAGGGGTCTGTCACATCTCAGGACCAGTCTTAGCAAAGCACTTACTCGTGTACTTAAGGGAAACACAACCTACGCGCGCATTTAGAGAGAGGTGCTCTGCCAAACGCGGGAAGTTTGCTGCACGTTGGTCCGTATGTATGCTATGTGTTAAGTTAAACACATATTTAACCTTTTGTGTTCCCCAAGATGAAAAGACGTTCCCCTGGGGTTACCCACTCCTTACAATCACAAACGCTCCGTTCTGTTCACGTCTACCATCTTTGCCGCCAACTCCATGACCAGCCCGGTTTGCAACAAACACTGCTGTGAGTGACAGTGTGCTCCTGTCCTGAATTCAGCAACGTCGTGTCGAATGCAGGCAGGCACAGTACAATTTAATAACGGGTCACCACTGATCGCTCTGCAAACTAGACTCTGCGGGGTAGAAATGAGCTTCCTGAGCCCGAGCCATCATTTTTTTCCTTTTCACCCATCTGCATTCACACAATTGAGCAGCAGTAGTAAAACAGTATCGAAGTGGTACAGCACAACATTCAGCAGGGCTCTATATTCCGTCCTTCACATACTGTTCAGACACTTCTTCCAAAGGTACTGAGTGGGTGAGCTCTTCTGGAGCGCAACTCATCTCTGTGCACAAGGCCTGTACGTAATTTATTTTGGGGGCAATGTGAGTCATGAAGTGGTATGTTAATAGAATCTTCTCTGTTTATAGATATAGACTATTTATTTTCTAAATATTTTCAGTATCGCCACGAAGATCTCCAGAGATCTTCTTACTGCATAACTGCTTGTTCCATTCACAAAACATTTACACGCCACTTTGCTGAGCAATAGGCACAGAATTCCTTACAGGGGCAAACCCTGCAGAAAGCCACCAAACATACCAACGTTGCCTTCTTCATGTAAATTAACGAGTACAGTAACTGGAGCAAGCACGGGGACCTATGTGGTGTGCCAGCCCTTCAGGCTGCGACACAATGAACAACCAGGTTACTTCATCAACCCAGGAAACAGACATCACATTCCACATAGAGAAATAGAGGGAGACTTCCTCACTAAACTGGGACTCGTTTTTCAGTGAGAATTATCAAGGCACAAAGATGCTCCTGTTTGCTTTGATAACCCTCTTGTATGTGAAGGGCAAGCAGTAGTTTCATACCAAACCAATACGGGTTTTGTGACAGCTTCTGCAGATACCTATATTGCAGTGAACTCAGACCAAAAATAAAAAACAACATTGGTCCCTTTCCTTCTAAGGCTCATCAAACAATTGCAGGTCTAGTCGGACGACTATCTCTCCTGTTGGGACTTCATGGAGAAGGAGACACTTTGTAACTGGTCCCTTTGAACCCTGATCCTTCTTAATGTCTGCCACACGGATCTCTGTTCTGCCCAAAAAGTCTGAAATGCAAAAAGACAGCATACTTAGAAATGAAACAACCGTTTTCTGTTGCAATAAAATGCTAATTTGCAGAAGGAACTAAGCTTCCATCTACACACAACAAAAGGAGAAAACAAGCCCTCGGTCCATTTATGTTTCTGCAGTTGAAGGACAAACGCTGCCTATCTGCACAGAAGATAATCTCATCTGGACCATATCAGACAGCGGCAGCATTTAAAAATAAATGACACCATAGGCAGAAAAAATCCACCATGTACTTCACAGCTGCTTTGCTTAAGTTCATTCATTTTATGATATGTTAGAAAAAAAGGCCAAAGGCTGCTGCCCAGCTCAAACTGAGCAGGTAGCTATCAGGAGCCATGATAGAGCCAAGGGATGGATCACAACAGCAACAAGGTCACTTGGGCAAATGGTACTGGCCACACGAATGACAGTCCTGCACAAATGCCTCCTGAGAGATTATTACTCCAAAAGACATTCTACAGTGCTCTATGTCTACAGCAGTTAATGAAATAAAAGTAGGTTGGGAATCTTGAGTTCATTTCTACTGCTGCCTGTTACAGGAACTTGACATTTCTTTTCCTCCTCCATTAATTTGTCCATTTGTAAAAAAACATCCAGAATTTCACGTAAGGACTTAGCAGAACTGCAAGCTGCACTTCAGTTACTGTCCAACTGCATGAGAAAGGAAACCCAAAAACCTAGAGCACATTTCTTTCCGCTCCAACACAAGCATGACTACACTTGAGAGTGAGAGTGTATCGGGCCTCAAACATGCACAGGGGTTCAATATTTACCTCAGTGGGCATGCACCTCCTCAAAAAGAGAGGTCTGAAACTACCCTTGGAAGGGTGGCTGCCCCCTGCTTACCATCTGGGGAGAACTGGTCCCTTTCAAACACCGTGATGCAGAGCACATCCTGCTCGAGGTCTTTGATAAAGAACTGGCAGTTGGAGTTCCACTTTGGATTGAGGGTGTCCTGCATTGTCTTGGTGATGTGGCACTGAGAGCCCATCGTCACCTCACAGTACGGATTACTCTTTCCTGGGAAGTAGGAAACAAACAGAAAAATGTAATCATGTTTTCAAGTGTGTGCCTGAATACTCTCTTACTCTTGCAGCCAACAGACTGGGCAAAGCCCAGTGGTCTTGCTGTCATGTTAGTAAGCAGGGACACAATTCTGCAAGGTGCTGAGCACTTTCCACACTTCATTAAGGATTTTGTGGCTTATGATTGCTTATGAAATAGTTTACGTGGTAAAATCTGTTTGTCTGAACCAAATGATAAAGTGTGAGACAATGCACAAGTGCTACTGAACTGTACAGAATCACTTTAGTACATTTCAGGTTCATTAAAATTGCTTTGTTAAACAAAAATATGTTGACAGAACACCGAAGTTAGTCAAATAGGAATGTCTCCATCATAAAGCGTGTTAAGAAAAAGTCAAAGCACTTACCATGGGATCTGCAGGGTTTCAGTTCAATGCCTTCAACAATATTCACCATCAACCTCCCAATGCCTGTTGCTCTTTGTGAGCGAACTGTGGTGAAACAGAAGAGGAGAGACAAAAGTTCTTAAGGTATTCCCTGGCCCAGGGACTTCCCCACAAAGGATGAGAACCCCCGTACCCCATGCTGTACCTAAGTAGGCTTTCTCCCTCTTCTTCTTTTCAGTCTCTATGTAAAGTTCCGAAGCAGCTTTAATTTTCTGCACCCATGCAGTCCTTCAGAGGGAAAGGAGAAAAAGGTTGCAAAATATTTCCATTTTTCCTCCCTGCTGTACTACAGACAACAGTAAAGTTGACCCTCCTTCCCAACCTCTTGCAGCCTATGGCCCCGACCCCACCACAGGCTCTGCTATGCTGAAGCTGTCTGCTTGGAAGAGATCTTGCTGGAATTCAAAGAGCCTGTAGAAATGCAATCATTCCAGCCTAACAGATCCCATCACACAACAGAAGCTCAAGAGAATTATGAGCAGGCAGGGAGCAAAGACGTTTTATAACTTTTTAAGCATTAGAATTTTTCCAGGTGACACATTCACATGCTGGCATAATACTATCTATACAGTGTGTTCAGGTTTTCCTCCTCTGTTTTTTCAGCTTCCATTTTTCAGCAAGTTATCTTTCAAGAACCCACAAGTCTGCAGACCAATCTTTTCACTGTAAGTCAGTGCAATCCTGTCTTTGTAAGCTTGCCAGAAACATAAATCACTAGGTGAGGATGTCACTCACCTTACTCATCACAAACTGAACCAGGTTAGAACTAACTGAGTTTTGTTAGGCAGGTTTTTGCTTCAGGTTTTAATCTGACTCGTTCCTGAATCTCATTCAACACATATCCATACAGATGCTCGCACTGGCACAGAAGACTGACGGGCATTAACAGAATAAGATAGGATGGAATCTTTTATCTTCTTTACGCTAACATGAAATCATCAGCCCTCCCAGAGATCTCACCACTGGTATTACTGGAATTCAGGAAGTGCAATTATTTCTCCATTCTTTTCATGTATTGAATATTACCTTATTCTCAAGCACAAGGAGATGTAATACTAACTGCTTGGAGACTGCTATGCGTGTGTACATCTAATACCTTTGCATCAGACCTTTAAAACTCAGTACTAACATGGCCTGGGCAGGAACTTACCTTTCGTTAATGCTTTCAGCCCGGAGCGTATAGACTCTGTCAATGTGGGAGATATGGAAGATGGGTTCGTCTCCAGAAGGGTCTGTGGGTAATTTTACTAGTACCTCATTTAGAAAAATGGGCTGTAAAACATTAGGCAAAGCTAGTGTTCTATTGCACAGTACCCAAACAGAAGCATGCAAGATATAGATTTCAAATCGCAATAGATTTCATTTGTGTCCACAATAGCTTCTCCCCTTCAGCTGGCCTCCCATCTGTCTTAAAATATGTCCTTTTTTGACATCCACAGTCTGGAAACATTTCTCCTGAAGTAAGAAAACAGCTTTATGAAGCACAGTAATCTCTCCTTTCCCACAGGGAACAGCAAACACTGCTTTCTTTAGTTACTTCTGTGGAAGAGCTTGTTTTAGCCAAATTTCAAAAGCATCTTCCTTTATCTAGCACATAGCCAGCTTGCTCACCATTGGTACCTGGAATCTCCAGCATACACCAAAGCTTTCAACATCCTTCTATATAAAGGCCCACAGGTACAATACATGGGTGCTGCCTCCTGTACCTCTGTTAGTATATAACTATCCAAGTCACCATTTAAGTACTTACAGTTTTGTACATTTTGTACTGCAGATTGGACTTGGGGCTGAAGACCTTGTCGGTGCCAGAAGAGCCAAGAGGTTTTATGATCTGAGTCAAGAGGAGGAAATCATTGAACAGAAAGCCATACAGTTCCTTGTTACTCTTGGCTTTATAGAGTTTCCCACTGTGCAGAAACTTGCGTGGTCCCAAGCAGTTTGTAACAGAATTAAATACGAGTTGCTGCGAAAAGTAGAAGAAGAAGAACAACGCACTGTATAAGGTAAAACAATCGAGGTTCCCCTGAAAGAGATCAAATACAGTTTTGAGTCCTGACATTAGTCTTAATTTGTGCCAAAGGGATGATAAGCAATGTCTCTGCCTTGTGCAAGACAAGCAGTGCGAGTCATAAAAACGTTATATGAAACTGAAGGCATCCTATCAGTTGTGCAAGGCATGTCCTGGACAGTTAGAGAAAAGCCAAAAGCACTTTTGCCTCCTTTTGAGTTTCTCTGCCACGCACATGCACCTCTGTGAGTGGAGCCGAGCTGATGATGACTTGCCCAGAATTAGCAGTAGTTATGGAAATGAACACTCCAAATGATGAGCTTTCTTAACGAGAGCGGCATTCCTGAATTGTGTCTGAACTTCACTCATAAAACATAACATGAGACTTCCAGACAACCTGTATTTCCCCATAATTGCTAGGCTTACAGACTGCTGCAGACCAGTAGCTGGAACCAGAAGGATGCAAGACTCATCTGGAATTTATCTGGTCTGTAGAGGCTTGCAAGCCCTTTCGTTTTTAAGTTATTTTCCATTGGTCAGGATGGTGTGGGCCCTGTCATGCTTGCTAGCCTGACAGGTAGATCTGGAGCACCTCCTCCTACAGATTGGAAACATCTCAGCCAGAAAACTACTGGGAAAAGGTCTGGTCACTGCTTGCCACAGACTTAAGGTGTTACTGGCATTATCTGGTCAGCAAGCAGTCACTTGGCCATTCAGGTAATATTACTGATGTTGCAGGGTCAGACATCATGTACAAAAGACAAAAGCAGCCATATCCCTTCAGGCAGTAGTTTTAAAACAGCTAAACATAACTCTGGCCCTTCTGAACTTGTCTGAATCGTCTTCCCCCTGGAATAGATTTTTAAGATGAAATGCAACATTTTACAGCTTATAAACCAAGCCGTGCTTATTATTTGTTCTTTTGAACTGGAAACTCAGTATACATTTTAAAAATCAAGCTGTGATCTGCCTGCCTCTAGTATCTTCACCATTATGGGGAGAGCATCAAAGTATCCTCTGTCTAACACAAACATTCTCATCATATTTTCAGCATACTGGCTTAACATGCTACCTTAAAAAATAACATGCGTTAGTAGGCAGTGATTCTCTCTGTAAAGTCTTGAGAGAGACTTGATCAGTGTTCCTGCACTTTCAGAACGTATACGAGGTTTTATTACAAAAAGCAGATACCGTGATGACTTTTAAAGCACTCCAAGATGGTCAGGTGTGGCTTCAGGATGAGATACAGCAGTACAGTAATTATCATACAGAGCCACGAAACTGAATTGGAGTTGTGGTGGAAAGCTGCAGTATTTAATCTGGCACTAGTCCAGAGGTAGGAACAAAAACAACATTTATCACATAGGAGACAATAATACAAGCAGCAAAAAGGATTACATGCGTGAGTGAAAGGGAGCCAAAGGAAGATGAAAATAAATGATTGATGATTATATGATATGATTACACCATTTTCCCTTGATGCAGTGCCATAAGTGAGCTATGGTTTCTTCCCAAACAATGAAGTGCATCCATTACTCTAGACAGCATGTTGTTACCTCAGAGAGGCCTTCGCACTGAACGTGAGCCTGGATCCACTCCAGCCTATCTGAATTTTCTTTCTCCCGCACTCCTTCATTTACTTGAGAACATAATTCTTCAGCTTTTTCAAGAGCATGCTTCAAGTGACTGTGGTCGGGATGATTTTCAGGAGTGTTTTCTATTATCTACAGGTAAATAAAAATCGTTAGCTTTTTCTATTATCTGCATTTAAAATTCAATCATCTTGAGAACCCTACATTGTTGTTTTACTTCTTTATTTTCACCAGTGCTGTTCAGAAGCTTCCACATTTCTCTTCCTCCTTGACAAACTTAAAAGTTTAAGAATGAGAGACAAACTCACAATTAGTAGGTGAACAGCTGCCTGCAGAGCTGTTATATTAATATACTACTCACTCTTGTGACATAAGCATGCAAATTCCAGCCATAAACAAAAGCAAGTCTGATTATGGAATCCCTTAAGTGATAACATCCAATTTGTAACTGGATTCGTTCCTACGAACGTCTGCGGTCAATTTCAACGGTACTATTCAAGATGGTAAGTGTTAGGCAACAAATAAAAGTTAGGAATGGGTTGTAAGTTATCCAGTAATGTACACTGCAATGATTTGGCATTCAGGATTGTATTCTGATTGTATTCTGAATGTCACTTACGACACTTCGGGGAGGGAATGATACCATGTAAAAAGGCAAAGATGAGCATAAGATAGACCCAAAACTTCCATTTTCTGAATTTCAAACTTTTAAATCAGCTTTTATTGTCTTCTGGTACTTGGTGTGCAAGTTTCACCCCTATCTGTAGTAGAAATCCAGAGACATTTTGTTGAAGCCAAATGAATTACTACATTTGCTCTAATGTGATAAAATACAAAAGGCCAGCCCACTTTCCCTAGTACATCAGATATCTAATAGTGACAACGTAGGGAAGATATCCTGTAATTAAGCTACAAGCAAAGCAGCATCAGAAACATCATCTTTGCAAAATAACATACATTTTTAATTATTAGTGGGTATCTTGTTACCCGTTGCATAGGCTTTAGTAGAAAACTTGATAGTGGCATTCCTTTACAGCGAGGATCCATTGCTAACCTCTGAAACATTAGAGAGGTAAAATGGTGTTAGTCAGATTGCTTAAAATCCAGCAAAATAAGGAAAAAAAAAAAAGGCAACAAATGAACAAAATGACTCAGCTAAATCAGTTAGGTCACAAACAATGACAATGCATTAGAATTTCTCGTATTTTTTACAATGTATTCTCCCCCTAAGTTGTCGGCACAAACAAAAAGCATCTTCTCAATATTATTTGTCCAGTTCTCAGCATGTTACTGCAAAACCATTGCTGAAGTAATAATCCTATGGCTGTATAACTCTTTGAAAACAGGTATTCCTTTAACAAAAAAAAAATATTTCTTCAGTGACTGCTTAGGTCTGAAGACTCTTCATTCTAATCCAACATACAGCACCACTTCAGACAATGTTTTGGAAATTAGCAATGTGATTTACGGTGTACAAAATACACGGTGAATGCTGCTTCTCTTACTTTTACAAACTCCTTGAATTCAGGGACTTCATCTGTTTTCTGCTGAATGAGTGCTGCCCCATTCAGCTGGCAGCTGCAGAACCGAATGTACGGCTGCATGTGTGGCAGCTGAGCTGTCAGTATGTCACCAATCATCTTCACTGGCATCTTCTCTCCAGACATCTTCTTACGCACACGCAGGGCCCTAAACATAAGAAGGTCACGTGTGTTTGATAAGTCAGCAGACCTCTAAATAATGGCTCCTGATCTATGAAATAAGCAGGTTGATTCTTATTCATTACTGAAATGAACAGACCTCTGAATAAGAAACAGGTCAGCCACAGGACTTATTGCATATTATTAGAACATAACATCAACGCTGTACCCTCAGCCAACATAAGTGTTCCTTCTTGTGATCACCAACCTATTATTTGACATTAACTTAATGCAAAGACAGATCAGACACAATATAGGAAGGTACATCATTACTCACTCTATTAGAAAGAGTGTATAGATATGCTCGTGAACGAGGGATAAAAACCTTATCACTACTTTGAGCCCAAAGCTATTTCTAGCTTTTATTCTGGTTTCCTAAGGAAAGGAATTTTATTGTCATCTGATGTTTTACTTATGTCTCTGCCCTATCACTGTCATAACTTATCATTTTGTGGGCCATTTTCAAACACATTACAAAAGCAGAGGTATCTAAAAGTTGCAAAATTCCTACACTTTCAATGAAAATCAGCAGATCAGTAGGGAAAAATAAAGGAGTTACATAAATTCTCTTGCTTATTAAGATGCAAGTTGAAATCAATTGTTAGTCTTTTTGTTAGGCAACGTCCAAAAGAACAATCTGTTCGTAGATGCCTCCAAGGAAGTTCTGATTTATTTTTTAGAGTCTCAGGTTTGCATAACTTGACCTCTTTCACAAAAAACAGGCTTTCCCTCCAGCTGAAGTAGCAAGGATGGGTGAGAAAGATGAAAGAAGGAATACAAGATCCAGTGGAGGCTGCAGAGAATGAGGGGGGAAATAAGGGTTCTTGCACTGTGTGGGGTTTCGTGATAACGAGTTGGGATTGCAGTAGTTCGAGACTTTGGTAGGAAGGGTTCAGGGCACAAATCCATAGGAAACCAGGCTTTGTTGGCACTGCATATCACAAAATAGTTCATTCAGGTGTTAAAATGTGTACAATAATTGAAGGAATACATAATGTAACTTGGAATAAGGGTAGCAGTGAGTGTTGGTTGTAGTTTGCTTCCCATTCACAGACACTGGGACTGGAATTCGGTATGGGGCTGTGACAGGGAAAGAGAAGCACAAGTATGGACAGGAGGCAGCCCTGAGAGGTGCTACTCCTCAGGAAAAGCTGACCTTGCCTTCTGCAGTGCAGGTAGCTCAAGAGCAAATAAAATACAAATCCTCACTTGGCAAAAGCTCAATTTTTCTTAACAACAAAAAACTTAAAGCAAACAATAATATCTGGTGTTTTTTTTTTTACCAATATGGAAAAATGTCTCTCCTTTGGTTACTATGCTTTTAAGAGGCAAATATTTTCATGCAGCTAAAAGAAGAGGCCCATGATTTTTTAATTGCTAAGTACAGAAGGAAAAAAAAAAAAAAAAAAAAAAAAAACGACTTACTTCAGTAGTTTTATATTGCACATAATCAGCTCCTTCCAATTAACAAAAATCATAGCAACTTCTTTTTCTGTTAGCAGCTCAGATTCCATTAGTGGTTTCTGGAAGATCTACAGATTCAGAAAATTAAGCAATTTAGAAAGTATTTGTTAAGAATAATCAAAGTTGCTAAGACTGATGATGCTTACTTCCTTCATCTGGAAGTTAGACAGTTTTACATCAGAGTAGCACTCAGGAGAACAGACTTCAAGTATGCCCCGTGCCCATTATCAGGTTTCCCCGGTAATACCTTTGTAAGCAGCTTATTCTTTGAAAGATAGTAAAATATATCCCAGGGCTACTTTGATAAACAACTGAAAATACATTTTACTTTGGCCTCCTTTATATGGAAGTTCTGACTGATCTCATAGTGTCTCAGCTTTGCATAACTTGACCAAGGCTTGACCTTGCTGTCAAAAGAATTGCCCACTTCAATTGCCCATATGAAATTCCCCACATAAAAGATGCTATGCAACACACAACATTTAAAGATAAACAGACTAAGTGATGAGTGAGTGCCACTGTGCATGTGGAAACAGGTACACGGTGCGATTCAAGCTTTAAGAACTTACATATGAGAAATAAACATTCAAAATCAGGAGTGAAAAGAATTAACTGGAATGACAATTTAAACATCAGCATTTCAGCAATAGTAACACAAGGGCTCCCCATTAGTCAGACCCACACCCAGACATGCATATATGCATGTATATGAAAATTTAACACAGATCATTCCTAGGAAGTCCAACAGTGCAGTGATATCAAATTCCTTTGTAGGGTGAAATTATTGATCCAACGAGTGCTGTGCCTCCTTACCTCTGTGACCAACTGCAAATCATTTACATAGTTCTCTTCTGTGACAATGAGCTCATGGATGTATCCCTGCCTTTTTCTTTCAGTAGGTGTCAACATATCCAGAAGATGCAAGTCTGCACACCCTGGAAAACACAAAAGAATCCTGGAGTTTACTTACAGCCATTTTCAGATTGATCCAGATCTGCAGTAGTTTGAATAACACTTAACAAACAGTAACTACTGTCTGTTCATTTAATCATAATTCACACGAAACGACACAGTGCTTACAATGCTTCTTAGTGAATATAAACACTGTTGCTAACTTTTTTTTTTTTTTTTTTTTTTAAATCAAGGTCATTTCTAGGTGATAACTAGTTAATAAGGCAAGTAAATGGAGGTCTCATTAAAATGAAAGCATGCAGACCAGAAACAACTAAAGCAGACCTCCCTGTAGCAAGAACAGGATTTCTAAATGTCTCTTCTCTGGTGGCAAAGCTTAAAAGTCCCCCTCACCACTACCTGCCCATTTCCAACCTCACTCCGAAGTTCACTGTTTCCCTTAGTTGTGTCATTCAGCTGGAAGCACACTGTAAAATAAATCCCCAAATGGATCAATGTTAATAAAGAAGGGGACAAAGACTTCACCTGGAATTAATGGCAAAAAGCATACAGATGTATCCTAAAAGGGTGCAGAATTAAGGGAGAGACATTAATGCTCTGATTAGCTCTAGGAGATTTTCAGCTCTCAGCATATTTATGCTCTAAATTCAAGTTTAACATTTATCACTTGAGTCAAAGTAGGCATCCTTGCCAAAGTAGGGTTTATTTACTTCTTCACACTTAGGTTGAAAATTGCTGCAGAAGTTTTGAAGGATTTGAGCCAAAACTCATGAAGGTTGGTAGAGTCACCTCACAGGTCTCACTAAGTCAAAGGGGTTGATTGTTGCTCTACACCTTAAAAAACAGGAGGAAATCTTATATTTAGAATAAATAATGAACGTATCTTCATTATGTTTGCCCTTCTGTTTTTCCAAACCACCTTCTGTGTAAATTCTAGGATATTTACACTATAAGCATATTCCAAATTTCACGTTTTATTTCCTATTCTGCACTACAACAGAATATTTAATTTTTTTTTTTTTTTCTGTGGTTTTCAGTATGTTTTAGGACAGCTCAATTAAATTCTTCTGAAATTGGCAAGGAAAATGCTTTCTTCCTGTTTCACTTTTAATAGTTATAACTGTTCTGCATAAAATACCATGCATTTCAGGCAGAAACGTTGCTTTGAAACAGGTTTAAAATATTTTGCATTAAAGAAGTACTATCTACAGTTACTCTGATGCAACCAAAATTTTTAATTTTAATTCCTTCCCCCACCCCTCAACAAATCATTGGCAAATTCAGTACATTCCTCATTGAAACAGATTTTCCTCATCAAAAAAAAACTGACCAAAAAAACATTCAATGAGAACTTCACTTTATGGGGTTTAAAATGGTCAAAGCTTTTTGTTGTTGTTGTTTTAACTGTTCACCAGCATCATTCCAACACAGTGAGATCTAACAGGTGTGGTTTTAGATCAGATGTTCTCAAATGCATATAGTGAACAGCCGCTGCTTCTAACCATATCACACCCCCTGGACAACTCCTTCAGTCCTTTCATATAAAATTAACACTTAAGAGAGTGTCTACTGTATTTTTAGCTTCTGGAATGTAATTCAGGACTTGATTCTGGGCTACACAACTAGCAAGGTCCACCACATGTCACCATTAAATTTTTCATGAACGCCTCGTGACAGCTTGCTTTTATTAAGCTGTGCTCCAGAAAAGATAAAGACAGATTTGTTTAAATAATAAAAAAAAAAAAAAATTGATACAGATAGTCAAAGTAGTTTCCTCTATAAGTGAGAAGCTGAATACATATCAGACTGGAAGCGTAGCACGCTGATAATGCTCCTTTGAAATGCTGTGCATTGCAGTCCTTTAAAAGATGCAATTCAAACTTTGCTTGAAATTAAAAAGTTGGCTTTGAGAAATATCAATTAGCAACTTCAAGTCAAAATAATTAAAATTCTCTCTATTATTCTAAAGTCAAAAGTTTCAATTCTGTTTAATAAGTGACTTCTTTCAAAGCATTTTCTTAGTTATCATGTAAATCTCAGTTCTAATTAACAGAATCAGTTCTCCCCACGCAGTGTCAGCTTCATTAGAAGTGAACAAAGCGTTTAATGATTTTTCTCTAGCAGATGAGGAATTTTAGTGTTCAAAGATGCCGATGACCTTGGCTTGATGTGCTGTTTCCAACCACCACCAGCCTTTAGAAGGAAGTATTTAACATTTTGAACCACTACATTTCAGTGGCCAGCATGACAGCCAGCCAGCTGGGGCTTAAATGGGTTACTCTGACCTTCAATGGAGGGTTCAGCTTTGAATGCTACACATTTGGGAAAACTGCCTACTGAAGTTATTGCAGAAAATGCAGGAAGGACTTTTCTCTTAAGGGAGTTTCTTCATTAGGTGCAAAAGCAGTAAGAATTGTCTCATCTTTGTATCATAAATACCAAGTAAGAACTCGTTTGTTTTTTTCCAGGCTGGAATGTCAAGGCCATAGAGCTCCAGCTGGTTATACATGGAAGTCCAAGTGCTGTGTAAAGTACTTTTATGTACATCCAAATTCCATGTGCAGCTGAAATAACACCATTCATGAGATCATCTCACTAAGAGCCTCCTGCTAAAGTGTCTTTGATATTAGGCATTTCCCCCGACAAATGGGTGCTACGGGTGAAGTCCAGGACCTTATCTCAGCACAGAACCAGTTAATGTTTCTAGCTTTAGGCTCACAAGTAGTCAGTTGCCATTCATGTACTTAAAGCTAGACACTGCATTCTACCTTTTAGGTTATCAGATACCACTCTTTTCTATTTTCTCTCCCACTCTGGAGTTGGCTACCATCTGAAAGACTGCAGAAGCTGAATTTGAATCTTTAACTACCAACAAATCTAGTAAGTGCAGAAAGTAAAGGAGAAATTATGATAGTTAATCCAGCATGTTCACAGTGCAGTGAACAAGTTTTAATCTCTTCAAATTCAGGGAGATTTCCTGAACCATCGTCTGTACAGCAAGACCACAGTAGACAGGAGCCCCTTCTGCTATCATAGAACCATAAAATTGGATTCAAAGGGACCTTAAAGATCATCCAGTCCCAAACCCCCTGCCATAGGCAAGGCTGCTATTACAGGGAACCAAAAGCAGTAAAAAATTACATCACGGTTTTCTTCCAAAATCTTAAGTGAGAAGAAACAGTACTCCTGGCACCACAATAGCATTCCTTCAAAGAACAGCATTTGAACATTCATTCTTCTTATCAACTGGCTTCAGATGCAAACACCAATTTCCTGTGAACACCTTGTGGGATGGACTCTCCACTGAGAGACTATTTCAAGCTTTTGATGCGGACAGCTCAGACACTGGTGATTCAACAGATCTTTCCTTCTCTATCTTCTATAATGCAAAATCCCATTTCACAGCTATTGTCAGTGATTTCAGTGTGTTTAGAATTTCCTAACAGGACTGGTACACACATTTATCAGTAGAGCAAAGCATTTCTCTCTGGGACATTCAGAAGTAGAATCAGAAAGTAAGTCTAGAAAGTCCCACTTGCAAACTAGTAAACAATACTTCATTTTTGCTAAGAGAGGACACCTACAACACGCATCTCCTCCTGTTCACACCAATTAGCTATCATCAAGTGGAGGGACTGCCACTGCTGATACACACAGGTTTTAATAATAACTGAAGGACCTTCTGTAACAATTCCTGTTGCCCCAGTTAACTGAGTCCTGGACTGGTTTATGTTGCATCAATGAATTTTAACTCTCACCTCAGAATTACGACTCAGGACCAATCTTGAGCCCCTCTGCAGTAACAGCACATCAGTCAAGAGCATCAACCAGAGGTCTAAGCTGATGGAAGTGCACAACCCACCTTCACATTGCCTTCAGCAAAAATAAAGATGCCATATAGGTACTGCACTTAGAGTCAGAAACAGGATAACTCGTACTCTTAAGAGTTCAAATATTTTATTAGTTTTTCACTTTCTCGTGCTGACCTCCACCCATTACCTTTCCTGGCTCCAGGTCTTCCCCTCCAAAATAAATGTAACATGAAGGAATCAAACCAAATGGACTTTGAACAGAATTACTCCAACATACCAAATAATTCAGCTGAGAAATGCACTTGGCAGAGATGAATACGATGGGAAAAAAAAATAAACAAAATCAGGTTTTAGCAAAACCTCTATCTGTGACACTGATGTGAGCCTAGTACAGCACAGCTCTATGGTAGTGATGGCACCAGCTCACAGCTGTACAGGCACTGGTGGAGCTGGCAGCATCAGCTCAGTACTCAGTGGGTACAATGGGCACAGTGATGGGCCAAATGCAAGTCTAGATCAGTGTAGAGAGGAAGCACTGAGCTTTCTTCTTGCTGCCAGGTAAAGCTGCTGCTGAGATGGCACTGAAAGCGGTAGGCTACACACAAAGGAAAATGAGAAGCTTCTGCTGGAACACGGAGCCAAGTCCTGTGATCATGGAGCAACGTAATAACACGTGAACTCCAACCCCTTCTAAAAGCTGTATACTCACTTGCTGTAAAATCAAGTCAGGAATAAAAATCCTTCCACTTAAACACACTAGCAGATACATTATCCATGAAATATTTAATTAAAATATTTCCCCACTAATACAGAATAATTCCTCTGTGAATACAGAAGAATTTTTTTTTTTCAAGATAAATAGAAAAACTCCGAAGGAAGAAGTTGAAGCACTCTCTTAATGCAGTCTCATCTACAACCCTCAAGTGACTGATCCTCTTCCTGATTTCCTGCTGCAATGGGAAAAGGTACTTCACAAATGAACACTAATACAAAGAATGCATTCAACTGACTGGGAAGCCACAAGGCTGCTCCTTCTCTTAACACTGACTTAAAATGTAAATCAAAATAAAAATCATCCGAATTATTTATCTTTGTCTATGTAGATCTTGGAAGTTTTATTTCAGCCTTGACTAAGATTAGCGTTTCTTGGCTTTGTAGCCACAAATTCAAGAACAGAAGAGACGAGAGTGTGGGCACATCTCCACCACAGGAGACAAGTATATTCTGGGAGATAATCACGTGGTTTTAGGAAGCTAAAGAGCTTCTCAGATGAACCACTAAGGAGAATAAACTGGATTGAGACACAATCCTGAAAAACTAATATTTCTGATGGATTATTTCAATTCTCTTTACTAAGGAATTGCTTTCATACTCCCTTTCTAATATATATTAATAAAAATCCAGACAGATAAGAGAGAGTAAGTACAAAATGTCATTTTCCCTGCTACCTGGGGGAAATAACTGTGAGTAAGTTCAAACACTACCATGCTGATCTATAGCAGTATGCGTAAGAATTTTTAAGAATTGAGTAAATAAACATTATAGGTCTTTCAATAATAACTTTCATTATAAGCCACAATGGTCTGAATATCTCCATCCAGGACATTTTAAATGTGTTTTGAGGTTTTTGTGTGTCAACTGTTCTCAAGAATAGACTGATTTATAAGATGTTGTTCAGTTGAGTAGTACACAGTACTCTTCTGTACAAGGAATCCTGGCACAACATACACCAGTGTGTGTGTCTACAGAGGGACAACTTAAGTCTGTTCTATTCAATTCAGTGGAAAACTGACCCCAGGAACTTTCAGGGCACTGCGATTCTGAATATCTTTCATGAGACACCACTCTCAGTATTTTTAAGAAGCATGTTAAAAAACATAGAACATGCAGATATTGAAATAGTTTTATTTTTTTTTTCTCCCTTAATGTAATAATAATAATTTAAAAAGCAGCATCTGAATCTTCTATATCCAAAGTATTGTCAATGTTTCAATATGTAGAGAAAGTGTGTTTCTGGCCTGAAGTCATAAAAACCACAGAGTCCCTTAGGACAAAAGCTTTTAGTCACGTTATGAATCTTTCAACACAATAGCTCATTATGGGAACATAGAGATACCCTTTCATTAAAATAACATTTTAATGCATGAAATATTGAAATAATGGAGAAGAGTCTGCTACATAGTTCTCAGCAAGCAAAACAACGGTAACTGAAAATTACAGGTATTAAGTTATGCTCAATTTCTGTCAGATATGAGGCAGCACTGCATTCAGCAAACGGCTACGGTGAAAAAGAAAACCTTTTTTTTTAAATGGCAGAGTGATAAAGGAAAAACTTGTGCATGTTAAATACTATCCTAAAAATAAAGGAAATCTGTGCAATTGTGCATGTTTTAAGACTAGAGCTTCTGGCATAAAATGCAGAGCCTAGGTCAATGTAAACCCACGGTAAAATAAAGTATACCTAATATATCAACTAACATATTGTCAAAAGTACCTACTGATCTATAACACATAGAAGGCATTGAATAGAGAAAGAAAGGTGCAAAAGCTTGCAGCTGATCACAATGAATCTGAGTACTTATAATCAAACAATATTCAAAGTAACACAGGTATCATTCAGAAATTAAACAGGTGGGCTTCAGGCTATTCTGGTGGCAAATTCATTACATGCACTAACGCCACTTGGGGAATTCTGCGTGTACACAGCAACAAGACAACAAACACATTTTAGTCTAGCTTTTATATGAAGAATTTAATTATCTATACATGTGACTAATTTTAAAGGCTGTATTACAGTTGTTAAAGCTGCAGGTTTTTATATATTTATATATTTTACATTCATATTGATGAAATACTGAAGTGCAATTGAATATGGAGCTTCACTTGTTCTTTGCACCGTATAGTGGTGGGTCAGAAGGAGGGAGATGGGGTAGGGTTGGAAATTCTACAACACTGCCAGCATGAAATATAGAAATAAATGAAGTACATAAAACAGAAGATAACTAAATGGTAAAGTAATTAGTACAACTGCTATACTGTGCTTGAGGCATTGGGTAGAGAGGGTTTCTGCACTGACAGCACCAGGCATTTCATCAAGAGTTTGTAACTAACACTGGAAGGCAAACATGGCTTAGCTACAGCACATCTACTACATAAATTTGACTGTAAGCTCCATTTAATATTAATTTGTATAAATTCCACAGTCTAGTTTAAAAAAAATGTAAACATTGGAAATTAATTGCAGGGAAATAGTTCTATACATTCTTTCTTGTCAGGAAAATTACTTGTTCAAAAAGTGTTGTTTCATAGTTATGAGAAAGTAAAAATGTAAAATCAAACTTCATGAACTTCATGTAACCAAGATGAAAAAAAAAGTTAATGCTCAAACTTCACATGAATGTAGCATTCTATTGATTTTTTTGACACGAAAATGCAAAAAGTGAAACATCTGAGACAAACACAAACCAGGATGCTTTCTAATTGTATGCAGCTACAAGTAATGTGCAAAATAAAATTAACATAACTGGGATAACAACATTATGCAAGGTTAATATCTCTTGCATCGGAAGGAAGTTAATTTCTTCTCTCCACAATGTATTACACACTCAACAAGAAACACCCGATACATACAGTACAAGAACTACAACAAAATACCTTATCTGAAACTGGGCACATTTAAAGTTCCTTAAACTGATTTAACTCCTTCTGTTCTTTTGTAATAATTAAAAAAAAAAAATAGACATATTGACAACACTGGACAAGTGAACAATAAAAAAGAAAGATACATAAAGTCTCAAATTTATGGACATTTGGAACAAATTCAACAGCACATGCAGCATTCCTTGATAGTGGGTCTTTTTGCACAAACAAAATTAAAATGAAGAAATTTAATTTATACTTTTCCTTTAAGGCTAAAATACATATTTAAAAATAATTTTAAAACTGCAAAAGCACCTGTGCAAAGGTGGAAAAATTAGTTTGGTAACTATGAAAGCCACAAAAGGACCCACTATCCTCTGAATTTTTTGTGTATTTTTTTTTGTTTCATTTAATTTTGCGTCTATATCTGTAGGTAATTAACTCAAACATTGTGATTACATGCAACTAGTGTAAAATGAGGTAAACTGCTCTGCAGTGTGTTCTTCTACTCAGAAGGCAGTAGATGATCATGCTGGAAGTCACATGATCAAGGCTGCATCTCCCATCATCCCTCTGGGCAGTGATATGGGATAGTGGGTCTCTTTGAGGACTTTCAAGCCTGAGTGGGGGATGGACAACATATGATTCCTAGAAAAAGGAGGAAAACAACACATAAGCAAAACAAAACAATGAGCAAATTCAAGCTAGGAAAATGAGTCAGGCATGTAAACAGCATGGTGCAAAAATGATAAAGGATAACATGCTACAAAGGGGATGGGAACTAAAAATAAAACAAACATAAAATAAGGTTTGCATTACAGAAGGTCTTCAAAGAGACTTTGCCAAGTGCAGCAGTGGTGAGGCATTGAGTTCTGCAAACCACAGCAGAATCATAGCAATGCTGCATGTTTCATCTTAAAGTACTACACAAATAATCACAGCACGGCAGCAGAGAGGGTCACTTACATTGCTGGCTTGGGTCCATATCTGTTGTCAACTTCACATAGTTGGATGGGAAGAGACCCACTTGTCCATTCACCTCCCCTTTCCACCAGTCTGGGTCTTCCTTGTTAAGGACGTTTATAATCTGGCCTTTATTGAATGCTAGCTCATCATCATTCTGTGCAGTGTAGTCATACATGCCAATTACTTGGCACACTGTAAGATAAAGGAAGAGTTCTATAGCACTGGTAATGTTTGAAGAAAGTATGAGCTACGTGTAAACACTGCAGATATCACAGTATAGTTCCATGATACTATGCTGACCTATACTGCCACTACTGTGCTCCTGCCCCTCTCTCTGTCCCTGTACCAGAATTTATTCAAGCCCTCAACAGTTTGGCTCAAGGTTATTTAAAAAATCGAAGAACTTCCATGCAGCTTTTTCCTCTCAGTCAGCTTACTGAGGGGTCAGGACCACAATAGGAAGGGCAGAGCACAACAGCGCAAACTGAGAACAATGTAATCTACAGGAACTGCACCCAAGATATTTTTGATAGAAAGTGTCCAACAGTGAGAGACTGGAAAAATTTAGAATTTTAAGAAAAATTCCAACATTTAAAGGGTATTAGCTTTCTATTGATATTTCTCTTCAGCTTTATATACAAAGCACCAAATTGAAAATGTATTTATAAAATCAGCATTTTGCATCTGCACCACCCTGTTCTAAATATCCTTTCTAGAAGAACCATTCAATGGACAGCAAAAGTTAGGAAACATTTTAAGTATTATTATTTGAGAAAAGCATTTCTCTCTAATTAGCACTGATCATGCTGAACAGATCTATAATTCAAGAGAAAGGCAATGGTGATACTCTTGTACTGCCCCACAGAAATTAGGAACATATAAACCTTGGAAAGGTGAAAAAAGTAAAAAGCTGCAAGGTCATTAAAAGTCTCCTTTTGGCTCCACAGGACTGTTGCCAGCAGCATGTTTTATATTTTCTTACTATAAAACTCATCAAACCTAGACGGTTCTCAGGATACAGTGATTACTGTTCAGTTATAATAGAGCAATTTTCTTAATTCTCTAAAGCAGGAGGACTGTTTATCTAAGTTATATAATTTCCTCTATTTGTCTGCTGATTTCTCCATGCCAGGACACAGGGTTTCTGGTATTCTGCCTTAAGACACAATGCTGCTAGCTAAATTAGCCTTCCTGTCTTGTTGTCTCTATTCTCAATCTACAATTCTCCTGTATTTTCATTCTTGTGCACAGCCAGCAATTAAATTAAATTTGTCAAATAGTTCCTTCCCCTTTTTGGGATTCATATTTCAGAAATGATTCGACTCCTCTTAGTTAAGATTTTACGCCTGTTTGCAAACCTCATAATCAAATATATATTTATATATATATAAAATATAAATGTCTCTATATATAAATATATATTGAGCAGGACCTCAGCACATAATTCAAGATTTGGCTTTGTTACTTGCAAAAGAGAAAAAAAATAATTCAAATTAAAACATAAAAATGAATAAAAAGTCAAGGGGCATCCACATCTAATACATAACTCTCCAAAGTGCACATTTCCCTAGCATGCTGGATAAAAAAATGCATATAATGGTGTACTACTGTTGTAGGTAGGTTTGTGCTAATACAAGTTAAAATGTACGAACAGCACTGATGCTCATATTTCACTTTAAAGACCTGTGAATCTGTTTTACAACATTTCTGTTAAATGTTTACAGGCTGTTACTAAAATTAGGAGCAATAGAAAGCTTAAACTAGACCATACTTGAATATAGTATGTACATTAACAGATTTGTAACCCATTCTAGAGTTCGTTTTTTCCAGGATTTTTTCATAAGGATTATTCTCCTTTCTCTGAGAATTTCTTGGAATTTGGTGTTGACCAGTGCTATCATCACAATATCTAAAAGGGATCTAAAGAACCACCAACAATATGGGGTGATAATTTAAGAGAGTTCTTAAGAGATGGAACTCATCCATTGAGCTTGAAGCAGAGACCACATATTGATCTTGTTTACATCTGGTCACACAGCTTAGAAAACACTTCAGTGTTATTTATAAAGCTCTTAGAGCAGTCCCAGCAAGAAAATTCTTCAATTATGTTAAACAAATAACAGCAACAGCTCTGAAAGCCATTGCTAACTACAGAAGTAGGCTAAAGCCTTCTCTGAGCTCCAGTGCTTTTTAGCTCGTTTCCTCTTTAGAAAGATTTTGCCTGTTGATTAGTATTGGTCACTGGCAGAATGAATCCAGGTTCTCATGGTATACTCATGATCAGTACAAGCTATAACGTTGCCTTTCTTCCTTTAAACACACACAATGGTTGATATGCATTTCCAGCTATTCCTGTACTGTGAATTTCCATGTGCCTGGCTAGTTAAAGTACAATTAACAGCTCTTCTCATTCCTCAGAACCAGGAAGATGTTCCTGATGCAAATTTGGAACAGGACAGGTATGAAGCAATTGGAAATGAAGAAAACATCCAAAATATAAAGCAAAAGAGTTCATGCAATAGAATTTTTCTAAAGGTTGTCAAAAGCCATGCAGTTTGCATCACAGTATGATACATGGAGAGCCTATGCATTAAAACAAAATGACAAAAGAAGGGGAGGCTTCTGATAGATCCCTTGCCTTTAAAACCCACAGTCATAACAGTCAAACACACTCTTACACTCTTTGCAATGCACCACCCTGAGCACTATTTTACCCTTGTGAACAGTTTTCTTCAAGCTTTCCATGTCTTTTGCTATATTAAGACTCTTCACTAACATCCTCCCTCCAAAAAAGTGCTTCTCAAACACTGACTTCTTAACATATAAAATTTAGAAATATTTTAGAAATATAGAAAATTTACTCTGGAAATTTTATCAGCATGTGCCAAGTCCCAAACTGTCAAACTTGAAACAATAAGCAAACAAAAAATCACAACTGACAACTGCCTCGAATCTTTGGGTATTATGGAAAAAATTGAACTACACTACACATTTTTGATAGTCAAGATTCTTCTTTACCTGGTACCACAAAACTAGCAAACCCAAAACAGTAAAGGACTGAAACAACCACAAGCAATGAACTTTCTGTTGTCAGTCTTCTTCCTGGCTTTATATTTTGCAGCACTGAGCTGATACTGCCATGTTGGAGCTGTAGCAAATAGATTTTAAAAGTATAAAGGTCTGTCTCTCCTGTATCCTTTCATAAACTTTAACCACCAAGAACAAAAAGCTCAATGTCACATTTCATTTTAAGAAAAATAAAAAGTCCTGAATGACAAATACCTCCACTGATAAGCCCGTGGACATTTTAAAAA
This sequence comes from Callipepla californica brunnescens, assembly GCA_023055505.1. Taxonomy (NCBI): domain Eukaryota; kingdom Metazoa; phylum Chordata; class Aves; order Galliformes; family Odontophoridae; genus Callipepla; species Callipepla californica. The sequence goes on along the minus strand of JALIRH010000001.1, from coordinate 69,734,579 downwards.
CTCCCTCATTACGATTACCGCAAGCAAATAAGACTCATAATTTCAATATTTTACTCTTTAAGTTGTAATGTAAAAGTAAAATAAATAAATAAATAAAAATCTTCTACCAGAGTGATTACTATGGCATATATTTAATGTGTTTAATTAATTTTAGAAGTCTTAATAGTAAATGACATGCATTAAAACAGCAACTTCATTAATACCTTGCTTACCTGAAGGTAATGCTGTTGATTTAGGTAGCTCAGTTGGTGTAGTTTTACTGGTACCGGGGCTCAAAAGTTTGACATAGTTAGCAGGGAACCATCCTATTTGTCGTTTTTTCCCTCGTGCCTGGTTAAAAAAGAAAAAAAGAAAAACAATTATTTTAAGAGGAATAAGTATATCAATAGAACCTTAGGCAAGGTACTTCAGTCAATACTACTACTAACTACTTGCAGTCTCACTGACTATTTCAAATAAAATTCATTTTATAAGGAAACTTCATGGTGATAGTTCAGTGTTATGATGCTTACTATTATATGAAACAAGCTTTTATTACAACTAAACACTTAATTACTACTAATTTAAGTGAGTTTTCACTAAAGTTTTCCTGCTTTGTGTGCTTTCTAAATACAATATTGCTTCTTCCAGAAGAATTTTTTTTTAAACCTTAACTCTAGAATGCCAGACTAGACATCACAATAATCAATAACATTGATTAATAATCCTGCCCAATCAATAGGTGGAGTACAAACATATGTCACATTAACTAAGTGCTAGAATTACAGCAAAACATCATGACCCGAAGAAGTTGATCAAGTTTGGATTCAAATATAAAATCCCAAAGCCAGAATCCAACCAACCTATACAAATGATTCCTTATTAACAGGTGTTAAGGTTTTGGAAAGGATGTTAGATGTTCTCATGCTGTCAGAGAGCATCAGTACAAAACGTAGTAGACATACGTATTAGAAAGTGTGTGCACAAACAGAAACAGATTACCACATACATGACCTAGAGTAGGATTGTAAGGTTTGTAACACACCAGAAGTCAGTCACTGTCAAAAACAGGATGCTGGGACAGAAAAATGCAGCCCTGATCAAGTGGTTAAAGCTTGCGTTACCAAAGCAGGATAGCAATTTGACAGAATCTGCATCCTGCTATTTCATCAACTATATTGTGCATTGCAAATTACGTCAGAAGAAATATATTTAATTTTTCTCAGCTAAGAAAGCTTATTATAAAACTTCTAATAATTCAGAAGATGAGACTTGAATCAATCTATATTAAGAATTATTTTAACTACTTATTTTTTAGTTGGATTAAGGTTTGAATTTTGAGTTCAAAGAATACTGCCTATAAAAGATAATATGCTAATATTAGTTCACAAAGTCACCAAATAAAAGCTATTCTTTCAACATTTTCTACTTTTTCCTTAATGAAAACAAAAGCTTTTGATCTAAAGTGTTCTTAGGCCATTCATATTAAGATACTCTGCATTAATTCTAGCAATATAATGCTTAACACATTTACCCTAATTTATTTTACCTTCAACTAAGACATGTACAATCAAAATACACATCAGGTTGAAACTTAGCAGTAACATATACTTCTAGAAAAATCTACCACTTAAAAATTGAATACATTAAAAAGTTAATGTCTTTTTACAAATCTAGTAGTTATTTTACAACAGTTTTTTGTCATTGTTGCTTTTATTTTTAATAAAATGTTCAACTAATTTCACCATATTGCTCTTTCAACTTTTGGGTGCACATAATAGAGGAGCAAGGAGTAATCTTAGTAATACAACAGGAGAATGAAACAGGAACAGGACATCAAATGAAAAAATAATATTTGTAAAACTAAATGAAAGAATGTGGTATCCAGAACTACAGAAAGGAATTTACACAATAAAAAATTAAACTTAAAAAGCAGAGTCCTAGGTTACAAGCGAACAACATAAAGGTGAGTGTGAATGAAAACCAAAGCAATCTTGGAAAATGATTTATTCACAAAGAAATGAAAAAATATCACCAGAAAAAGCAAAAAAGGTATGTAGCAATGAGGAAAAAAATATTTAAGTTTGAACTAGGTCAAACACCCAGCCTCCAGGAAAATGAACAGGAGAGCAGATTGCAGGCTGGGTCTGATTTGTGAGATGGGCATCCTTGCCTCACAATGAAGTAATATGGTTTCCTCCTGCCATTCTCTCCAGTAATTTCAATGCCAATGAATTAGAACAAAAAGGCATTTTACTTGTAAAAGATTAGTTACAGAACATTTTCAAAATTATGCACTTAGCATTGACACATTTATTATTTTGAACTAATATATATTTTTTTTTACATGGAATTTTATTTCAAAACCAGTAACTCACTTGAAGCTCTCCTTCCCACCAGCCACCCGGGTTCTTCTTTCTGATAAGAATCAACTGACCAGGAGCAAGGGTGAGCTGTTCTGGACCCGTTGCTGTGTAAGAAGCAATAACTTGGGCAATTTCTGTTAAAGTGGGAAGAAAAAAAAAGTTAATCTGGAAAAAAAAAAAGAAAACATTCCATACAGTATTGACTCTGCCTATCGTCACTGGCACAGAATATCCATTTCAGAATTTCTTCCATAAAACTGCAATGTATTTACATAGTTTCCTGAAAATAAACTATAATTACAAAACAGATCAGAAGTTCCTCCTTAAAAAGTTCACAGCGGTACAGGAATAAGGTGCAACAGATGTATGAGCAGAACACAAAAAATATCTGAAATAGAGAACATTGACAATCATTAAAGCCATATGGCTCTTAAAATCAAGTGTCACGGATACTGTTTTCCAATAAACATATTTTTGTAGCATCAATTTGGACTACGAACAGACAGACACTGATGACAATATAATGAAGAAGATGCAGTAACAGAAGTGTAAACATAGGAAGGTCTGCAAAAAATTTCTCACCACTACACTAGATAAAAAATGGAAGCTTCTGAAATGCAACAGGCAAGATTTATTTTGAAATCTTTCTTTTGTGGACATCAGTTGAAAACTGGTGCCTTATCTGATTATCTAGCAGCAAAAAATCTTACAAGAGAGTAATGGTAAACACACAATTCTCTCTCAGTTACGTTAGCCAAAGTGGATGGAGCAGATCACACCTTCTTACAGCAGTTGTGGAAATACACATGAAAACATAAGTCTACAAAGTCTGGCTAGGTTAACCTATTTCTGAAGAGATTTCAACTGACAGGAGCTTATAAATGGCAGCAGTTAGGGCTGAAATGTCCAACTGATAGCTATTAAGTCAGGTTTATCATGTCATCAAAACATGGTTAGGGTGATGGAGAGAGGATATTTAATATAATGATTATTGGAAACCCTTGGTATAATCGTGGACCACGTGATGGAAAAGCTCCTAGCTGAGAGTTAGAAAGATGCATGGACCTGAAACATAAAAGTAGCATTTCCACTGTGAAAGTAGAAGATGGAAGAAAGAAATGCTAAGTAAATCCAATATTGAGCGGCAGGAGAATAGAAAGGTATATACAGAGAAAAGCCAGCAGCAGCACAGACTGTCCTGTACAAAGACAAAGAAAGCAAGCTTTTTGACTGGAAATGCGGCCATACTGCTAAAAGACCTGCAAGATCCTTGAGTTTGATGACCTGGATGAGGGGATTGAGTGTACCCTCAGTAAGTTTGCGGATGACACCAAGTTGGGAGGATGTGTTGATCTGCCTGAGGGTAGGGAGGCCCTTCAGCGGGATCTGGATAGGCTAGACAGTTGGGCTGAGGTCAATGGGATGAGGTTCAATAAGGCCAAGTGCCGGGTCCTGCACTTTGGCCACAATAACCCCATGCAATGCTATAGGCTTGGGGCAGAATGGCTTGAGGAGTGTATAGAGGAAAAGGACCTGGGGGTGTTGGTTGATACTCGGCTCAGCATGAGCCGGCAGTGTGCCCAGGTGGCCAAGAAGGCCAATGGCATCCTGGCCTGTATTAGGAATAGTGTGGCCAGCAGGAGCAGGGAGGTGATCATCCCCCTGTACTCAGCTCTGGTGCGGCCGCACCTCGAGTACTGCGTTCAGTTTTGGGCCCCTCACTACAAGAGAGACATCGAGGCGCTGGAGCGTGTTCAGAGAAGGGCAACAAAACTGGTGAGGGGTCTGGAGCACAGGTCTTATGAGGAGCGGCTGAGGGAGCTGGGATTGTTTAGCCTGGAGAAAAGGAGGCTCAGAGGAGACCTCATTGCACTCTACCACTTCCTGAAGGGAGGCTGTGGTAAGGAGGGGGTCGGCCTCTTCTCCCAGGTAACTAACGACAGGACGAGAGGGAATGGCCACAAGTTGTGCCGGGGAAGATTTAGATTAGACTTGAGGAAAAATTTTTTCTCTGAGAGAGTGGTCCGGCACTGGAATGGCCTGCCTAGGGAGGTGGTTGAGGCACCGTCCCTAGCACTGTTCAAGAAGCGTTTAGATGAGGTGCTGAGGGATTTGATTTAGTAGCTTGGTGGGTAGGGATGGTGGTGTGAGGAAGGTTGGACTAGATGATCTTGTAGGTCCTTTCCAACCTAATGTATCTATGAATCTATGAATCTATCTATGAGTTGTAGGTTTTTTACAATTACATCAATTCATCTACCTCAGAGCAATTCAGAAGGTAAAATGAAACCAGCAAAGCCATGGGAATCAAAGTCATTTTTTTTAATTATGCAAAAACCTCTCTCTAACATAAAAATTATCATCTTCAATATATCACACTATGCCATTCTACTGAGAGAGCAAACCTCATAGCTTATAACTCAAAAAGAAATGTCACATTTTTCTCTACAAAATTACAATCCACATGGCTCCAGATATCACAGATCTCATTTCATCAACCAGCAGCATGAAGAATATCTACTGTGGATTGATCTGAATTACAGGTCAAAGAAAAGCAGAAAATTGGAGGAAATCATGCAGCAAAATAAAGGTGTTTGTTTTTGTTTTTTGCTTTTTGTTTTAAGAAACAAACACACACACAAAAAAAGAAAAAAAAAAAGAAAAAAAAAGGAAAGAAGTAGCTTTCATTCCAGGAAGGACTTATAATTTTGACAAAAAGACACTTTTTCCCCACAGAACAAAACATGAATGTGACTATGTATGTATGCATGTATGGAAATAGGTAAGATTTGGTAAACAACATCTTTGAACCACTTCACTATGCAACTGAATAAGCCTCAGAGAAAGGGACAAAAGCATCAGACATGTCCTAATTGAGTTCAGCTTGATACAAAATCATCTCCTTGGTACAAGAGCAAATAAATACACTGAGGACAAAAAAAAGATGTCTTCTAGAAAATTTAAAAATGCCTTTTAGTGACAGAGAATGCATTTTTTAAACAAACTTTGGAAACAGCTGTTTAAAAGGACAGCCCTTCCTCTGACTCCTACCCCCAGGAATCAGAGGACTTCTTTCCAGCCAAAAAACAACCTGCAACATGATCTTCTGCAATACAACCAGACTTGACAGGCAATAAGCTACATGGCACAGATACAAGGTATGTGCTCTTGAAAATGGGAAGCAGACAAGAGTCGGTGTATAACAGAATGGGGCAAAGGTGTGAAACCTCAATGTGGAATGCATACTTCCATTTTAGGGACACAGGGAAACTTGAGCATTTTGGGGGCTTAATCTGTTCTTTTTGGTTCAGTTTACACTCATTTTTGAGCAAGCAGATTTTTATTCTCTAGCTACATATGCTTCTTCAATACAGTGATGAATAGGTTATACATTATTTTAATACAAACAACAGTGTATTTCATAAGATATAAATGATGAAGAGCAAATGATTTACTATTATGGAAAAGACTTTTTTCCCACTGAAATTTTTCACTGACTAGAGATATATACAGTACTTAATGAGGTGCTGTCGCTATATATGACTTACCAGGTTTCTTTCCTAAGCTTCCTGTTTTTCCAGCTGCTCCAGAAGCCTTGAAATAGAGAGTGAGATGCAAGTTTAGCAGTCAATTATATCTTCAGTATATTAAAATGATTTACTGTACTTGACTTTAACACACCAAACAAAGATGAGAGTGAAAAACTCAAAGGAAGTCTGTTACTGCAGTAATTCTTACTATTTAAGGTATGAACATCCTGTCACCTAGTCCAAGAGATTCGTAAGAAAAGCCTTTGCAAACATCCATGAGAAACGAGCAAGCAATGGAAGTTGTTCTGTTCAGTTATGTTTAAGAAAACAGCTATTCTGAAAAAGACAAATTTAGCATAAAAAGCCTCCTAAATTTACAAACTCACAGTTCTCTTTTTCAAAAAGAAATCTTCCCTTATATTATAGGATATAGAAATATTCCCTTATATATATAGAATAGCAGTCATTTGGAAAGAGTTATCTTTTTTTTATATTTTTTTTAATGCACTTACATTATTATATACATGCAATTAGAGTATTCAAAAACAGGTGTGGTATGGACTGTACCCTTGCAATCTCCTTCAGTCATTTTGCCAACCTTTTTAGTAGACAGTCTCTGTGGGACAGAATCCCTCTATGCCCTAAATCATTACCTGTTTCTTCATAGTACACTGAGAGTCTGATTTACTACAGATCAAAAGTCTGATACAGTTGACAGCAACATAGCAAATCTAAACTGTCTTTTGGTCAGAAATACTGAGTATATATAACATCCTATTGCCTTTAAGTGATGCTCACAATTCTTCAGCCTCCTCTCAATTTCTCCCTCAGCATCTTCCTCACATATTTGGAACCTATATAAATGACCAGAGGGTTTCAGTTCCTCTAAGGAAAAGAAGTTTCTCCTTGTTAACTCAATACTTTAAAAAGCTGGGAATTCAATAATGTAAACTAATAAAAGCAATAACTAATAATCTAGCTGAATGACCAAGAGAACAGTGCCATTTTAAAACTGTGTACTGGTTTTGAACACCTCAATAAAATAAATTATTAGGAAAAATACCTGTCTTGAAGAGTATGTGGCTGCTCTATGACTTCAATGATGGGACATTTTCCAGGAAAGCTATTAAAGAAGCCTGATCTTTCAGACTGAACTATAACACTTCACAATGCTGTATTAGTAGGAAATTCAGCAGGGTTGGCATGCTTGTCCTACTACCTGAAGCTGCTACTGGAAGGTGACAGTGAGGATAAGGAAGACTTTAAAACAAACAAACAAACAAAAGAAAAACATCTGGCACAAAAGCACTTTTCATACACCTAGTATACCACAATTCCCTTTTACATTTTGTGAGTTACACTTTAGGAAGGGCTGTGAAAAGTGGATGACTAAAGTTAAAAAAAAAACTTGGTTTCGGTTCAACTTTCTTGTAAAAGATAGACTACAGTTACTTTCTGGAAGGCCAACAAGTTTTCCTTTCTTTCCTTGGTTCTCTTTCTCTTTTGCCCTCCACTTTTCTCTAAGAGCAATGTGACCTATATTAACTTAAAAAAGTGAAATATGAAAGCATCATACAGAGATCAGATACAAAGACTAAAGTCAGGTATGGAAACAAGATGTTCCATGCAAAGTGATGGTGGGCCCATATGCAGTTACGAGTAGGAAAGATTTAAAGGTTTGGAATCAAATGAGAGTTCTGGCACTTATACAATATCAGAAATAGATATTAGTTAGATAAGTGTTTCTGGCATAGAAACACCACTTCACCCTATTAACAAAGAACAAGTATTCAGACTTCCAAGTAACAAAGTTTTAAATCATCAATTAACCAGCACCCAGGTTGTCAGATTAGGCATGCAGAGACAGATAAAGCAGGATGTGACACTGTATCTTTCCAGTTCTCTGGAAAACATATATATTTGGAGAAGGGAGTTTCAAAATCACCGTAACCAGACTGAACCTGAGTTCTCTTTGAAGATTCTCTGAATCCTTGTTAAAAAGAATTAAAAATACACAGAAAACCTCGAATGAAAAAATACCTAAATTAATAAACAGTGCACTTAAAGATAGACTCAACTTCTGGTCCCTTTGAGGAGATGGAGAAATATTTTGTATCCTTTTGTTAAGAAAAAAACGAATAATTTTATCTCTTATTTGTACACCTAAGATACTAACTGCACTCAAAGATATTTTGTGCCAAATGAAAAATCTTTTGAAACGATTAAGAAGAACTTGCTCTGATAATGCAATAAAACAAGGCAGTAGAAATATCAATTGTGTTGTACAGTAAAACCCTAAGAATCCAGATTGAAAAGGTTCTGACTGCTGATATTTTTCAGAACATTTATACAAAATCTCACAAGTTGAGGGATCTACATTTTTGTTGATCCAAATCCACCGTATCAGCTCCATATCCTAATGCAGAGGTAATTGTCACCAGTCTTGAGGAAAAGCAAGGTATAATAAAAATCTGTTACAGTTCTGTACATTTCTACCTCAATTTAACGAAACCAGCGAACAGCCTGTCAAGTTGCTTACTTGAACATAAAGACTTTCACTTTGTTAATGTGTTCAAACTTTAAGGGAGAGAAAATTCTTTAGTATGGTTGCTTGAGGTAAATGAGTACTACTGAAAAATCAGCACTGCCTTCTTTTTCGGGCCTAAGTCAACAGAGCAGAACACAGTAAACTAATCTGCCTTTTTAGCAAAATTTTTCATGATCAGTCAGCAGCTGTCCAAGCACAGCAGCGTATCTGAAAGTTAAGACAGCCACTACTGTGAAATCCTTTGCAAAAACTGGCTCTGTGACCAAGCTGAATAGCAAAACCTTGTACGTGTAATGGCAATTATCCACTTGGAACAACTACTATCTCCTGGGGGGTATGTGAATCCCTTCAGGAAAATAACCATCCTCAATATAAATCTCCATGAGCTCTGTGCTCTTTCCTCTTTTTTCTCATCAAGATTTTATCTCAAGATGTTGTTTTCACCAACAAAAAGAGCAGTTGGACTACTTTTTAATCAACTGTACTTAGTGGTTTCAGGCCCAGACAAGCTGAGATCAGACAAACATGGAACTGAGTTCTCTAATAAACACAGTTCTCAGTATTAAATGTCTCTTCCAGAGTTCTCTACAAAGACTTGCCAATATGCGTGTCTGTTCCCCATCAGACAGGACAAGCATTTGGTACGCTCTATACTTCAAGACACACAAAAGGCAGCTTAACATAATATACATTCCCAGGTTTTGAGACTAAAGTATGTTAGGAATATCTCATGGGAAAACAAAATCAGGTCCTTCAAAAGCATTCAAAAGTAAACTTAACCATAGTTATATTCCTGTTAGTCCAGTGTTAAGGATCTAATCAGCAATTATTACTACCCATCTATGAATTAGGCCTCACAGGGCTTCGGGAAGCTGACAAGGAATGTTCCTACTTATCAACTATGATATGAATTTGTAAGTAGTAAGTTCCAAATAGACTTAGGACTCAGTTTTATGATCACATGTTCTTCCACAGCTAGAGAATTAATCATCTCTACTTGTATTTCTGACCATGGGGCAACCACTATCTTTGTGATGTATGTTAAGAACTACTGGCAGGGGTGAACTATAATCCATATCTTAACTGCAAAAAACAGTGCTTTCCTTAACCAGTCTTTTCCCTTCTACAAAGACTGTGCTGCCGCAGTTGAAGGGGTGCTGCAGTGCCCAGAGGCATATCAAGCTGCTAGACTTGGGGACAGAGTTCAGAGCTTCCAGTCCAAAGGCATGTCTGGACTGTCACTGAGCTCATCCTTCAGGACAAACCTCTAATGCACCTAATGAGGTGACATCACAACTTGCTACTGTAAAAATGTTCTTTCTGACAAACAGACAAGTTAGCTTGCTATGGTGGGATCCATGGTGCTACAATTCTGCCAATAACTGAATAGTACTTCTAATCAAGTCTGGGACCTGATCTGACTTTGCTGCTCGACAGTCATTAGACAGATTTAAGGTTTGACTGGATGACCTGTCAAGGTCTCTTCTGACCTGGGTTGTTCTATGATTCTAGATTTGATGCAACTGAAATGGCAGGAAAGAGCAAAGGCATATCCAAAACTGTATGCTAAACATGAAGTACAGCATTTCAGTTCTAAAATGAAGACTGAACTTCTTGAACTGAGGAGCACAGAATGGGCCAAAATACTCCAGATATGGCCTCACCAGGGCAGAGGAGATGGGGAGATCACCTCCCTCGACCTGCTGGCCACACTCATTTTAATGTGCCCCAAGATACTACTGACTTCGTGAGCCACAAGGGCACAGGGCTGCTGGCTCACGGTCAACCTGCTGTCCACCAGGACATCTAAACAAATTTTTATTTATTTACTTAAAAAATCCTGTAATTCTCAAGAGACACGAACAAAAAGTCCTTCCTATAGATAAGTACTGTATACAGCTGACACTACAGTTAATTCCCACCAGCAGAGAAGAATTATCCTCCCAAATAGACAAGGAACATAAATGAGAACACACCTTTCTAAAGAATATCTAAAAAATTTAACACAGACATACTCTATCAGATTATTCCAGGATAAAATCAGATGAGACAGGATCTCTATTATTCAATCAATAAATACTGTAGTTATCTAAGTTTTATTGCCAATTTTGTTTCCCTGGGTTGCAAGAACACTGAAACAGGGAAAGAAAAAATAATAATAAACTGAAATATTTTCCTTAATTTCTTTTTTAAAGAAAATGATGGATACAACTCAGTCATTAAAAACCTAACTGAAAAAAAAAGAAAGTAATCACAGTTATTTTTATTTGTCTCCACAAAAATGCTAAGTTAACAATTGACATAATCCAAGAGTTACTGTCATAAATGGTTCAGAATGTAACTTAAAAAATTATGTTCTGGAATGTAACTATTATTGTTTTTTGTTCAGCAAATACTTTTTCTTCCCTTGCAAATCACTGACTTGCAAAGACCACTACAACACCGAAGAAAACATAACTCTCCCAGGTCAATTTTAAAACAATTTAACATCTCTACCTCAGAATCTTTGAGTCTCACATAATTAGATGGGAAAACTCCTGTTTTATCACCTAGTGTTCCAGTCCACCAGTCACCATCTTTCTTTGTCACAAGGATCATGTCACCTTGCTGAAATGTTAGGTCTCCTTGTTCAGAACTCTCATAAGTATACATAGCAACATACTCTGCAAGAAGGAAATAAATACACAGCATTGAGAAACACTTGATAAACTGCTCAATTATCATTTGCAAAGCCTAATAAAATATGATCTAACTAGAGACTAGATAGAGGATAAATTAATTACTTTATTCATAAAGCTTCAATATTTAATGTATAAAATGAAATATACAGCAGAACTAAATACAGTCTATCAAAAGTCTGCCTTGGGGGAATCTTTTTGGTAAAATAATTTGCCAGTATAATTAGAATGTACATATATTACTACTTAATATCCAAAGCTACTCTGAACACATTTCCCAGTGGTTTCTGATTTGCGCTGATGACTAGCATCCAAACATCTGTAGACAGTCTTTGTCTTACATATGCTGTTCGGCTCTCAAGTGCAATGAATTCTATCATTACTTAAAGGTTTGCATAAAGAGCACACATCTCATTGCATCTTATGAAACAGATGGCTGGGAAATGTCAAGACAAAGCCTGAATGTGTTCTGTTTTGTTAAAACAGTCACCTACTTAGTATTCAAGTGGAAAAAAAACCAAACACTAGACTGATGTTACACAATGCAGTGCATAACTAACACATAACTACATAAAAAAAAACACATTTACATAAAGGAGTACAAAGAATTTTGGACAATTAATTAACATTTTAGACACAACTGATCATTAACACACTTTACATGCACACAAAATTGATGACTGCAGATTATATCCTATGTTTCTCTGATTGGCTTTGGAATTAAGAACTGGTCACAATATTTCAGTAAGACTAACACGCATACTTGACAGAAATCTTTAAGTATTGCACTGCAACTGGCAATTGTTCCATTTACTTGAACACTAAATCTGAACAAAATCCTCAGTCTGACTACTGAAATTGAGCAAGAACTCAAACCACAATAAATTTTCTTAATGAAAGCTAAGAGATGCTTTACCTAACAACTGCATTTGAAGAAGACATACATCTGTTTCCACACAAGTACAAAGACACATTAAAATTCACAATGTATGCTATACACATGTATATAGTCTTATGTTCTCTGCATCTAATAAAATATGGATTTAGCATCTTCAATTATTTCTTACAGCTTTTTTGAAATGCTTTTATATAAACTACGTCCCTTTTAATACTAACTTATAACCCAAGATATCCTGTATTTCACAAAAAAAGATTTAGCATTTCCAAATTGCTTTTAATGAAATACATACTGAGCAAGAGTAGTTATGTTTTGAAATAACCAATCATCTCTCTTTCCATTTTGGATAGATCATTGACATTCTCTTCATTTCTGTAGTGCTCATGTCAGTAGCATATCAATAAACAAAGATACTCTTCCACTTGAAATCATATGCAGTATTGTAGATAAAAATGGAAGGTATTCTGAAGAGATTACGTAGATGTTAATTTGTAAACTAAATTTAGATCCACTAATTTACTCTGACTGTGATTTAAGTTAACCTAACAGACACTGCACTGAAGTGGATTAGAGTGCACACAGTCTGTTAGTATAGCTCTTATGGAGACATTAATCTCCAGATGAAGAGTGGTAACAACCAAAAAAACCCTCCAGTGACTTGACTATTACCCGTGTCTGTGCCCCAAATGCTCCATCCTTAAAAATGAGGAGTAGATTTGAGCATAAGGATCACAACATTCAAATAAGGAAACTGCAGTCAGCTACAGAGAGCTTTAATAAAACAATGGAAATGAGTACAGAGTGAAATTGAGACATTCATTAATAATTCCTGGCATCATGAATTATCTATGAATTACAAGTAAACACAACACGCAAGTGTTTTCTTGGCCCTCTGCAAGAACCCATTCTAAACAGTTCCACTGGGAACTGATCTGATACCAAAATATCAATATGGAACACTATGAAGTGTAGAAGAAATGTAGAAGAAATTAAATTATTGCTTCGACATACGCAACATACACAAAATTCAATTTTAACAGGCCTGATATCTTAAAACAAGCCTGTTTTATTGATTCTGGGCTCATTTTTGGTAATACATGAACTGCTTACATTTAATTCCATAGTAAATAGTGTTAATGCCATTCAGTTTGGAATGCTTACCTTCACCTGACATAGTTGCTTTAGCTGCTGGTGATGCTACTCTCTTCAGACTAGCAGGACTTTCTGAAGAACCAGAATCCATGCTTTACAAGAGAATAACAGTCATTTAAGAAATTAAATCTTTTCAGAAGATGTTTACTGTGTTTTAAAAATAAAAAATATGTATGTATCCTTAAGCAATTCCCTAGATTTTATATAAGATGATAAACTTACAAGTTAAAGCCTTCAAGTACAATGGCTGGTCGTGGTTTTAATTAAGTAATTGCATGGAATACACAGTTTGCCGACCCTCCTCCCTCAGAAGAGAAAAAAAATCAAATGGACTTCTAATTTTTACTATTGATGTTAATATTGACTTCACCTTTCAGAGAACTAGATTCTGTTTGTTTCATCCTCCAAGAATAATGATAAGTGATTAAGCTTTGAGGTACAGTACTTTATTCTGGGAGAAGATAAGCTGAGACTTGCATCACTATAATTGACAAAGTCAAAACAGTAATTTCTTAGTTGCAAGTCACGTTTAATTATGACTACTGATCAAGCTTTAGGTCTATTTTTGGTGGTGCATGGTGCAAGGAGAATCAAGGTCAGCTTATAAATTCCTCATCTGAATTATCAGAGATGAGAGTAAAATCCTAACGGAGTCATATAAAAATATTCCTAATAGAGTTGATTCTAAACTCTAAAACTCAAGTAAGCAACTCTTCATATTTATTTAACCAATGCACTACATAAGTAAAGTATGGTAAAAGCAAATACAATACCTTGTTGACTTCCTAATGGGGCCTGAAATAAGCTTCACATATGACTTAGGAAACCACCCTTTTTGTCCTTGAACTTCTCCAAACCACCACATATCTTGCTGTTCTAAAACTGTGATGACATCATTTTTGTTGAAATTAAGGTGGTTGTCTTTTTTTGCTCTCCAAGGATACAAGGCCTGTGCTTGAAGTCCCTCCACTTTTTCACCCTAATGCAATTTTGAGAAAAATAGAGAGAATTCAGTCTAGAATCAATTTTCATAAAGAAATCTCCTTAAAGAATTATAGTCTTATACTATGTATATAGCCACAAAATACAGTGACTTCTTGTCATATGTATTAAGCAGAACGTCAGTCAGAATTACAAAGTAACAAAAGAAACACCTCTCCTACATTTCTATCTGCTAACGTGTATTCACTACGATGGAAGACTATTAGGGAGTTTGCTTCTTTGCAAGTTCTACAATTAAGATATAGATACAATAAACCTTGAAAAAGTTATTTTGAGAGTTTAAAGTAAACTTTATGGTATGTTATGCTTTGCTTCAAGTTATATATTGTATATTCAAACCTGCTAGTTTTGCTCAAAGACAATAAGGTATTTTGCGTTTATCAGAACACATAAGCTTACAAGAGCAACATGTCCAGTTCAGGAAAGTGTGGTCTCTTAACAGATGGACTGAATTCATCTACTGTGAAGCATAGCCACATCAACACCACTTAACCATATCATCCACTCTGGAATGAATGTTGTTGCCACGTGATTTAATAAAGGCCAAAGGAAGGACCCAAAAATAGCACTCTGGAAAAACTTCAAGAAGACAAGACCACTGTAGTTTAAAAAAGCCATAAAAGGATAGCAGAGTAACAGCAGCCTCTTTGTTAGATTCTGCCACTGACTTTGTTAATGGGTATATACTAATGCTTTATCTCTCCAAACCGTCATAGTTCATGCATCTCAGGAGAGGGTTTCAACTGTCTGTGTTCTCCTCTTTGCTTTCCATGCAAGGTCAGAACAGTTCCAGTGAACACAGCTGCTCACCTGACCCAGTACAGGAGAGGGAGATGATCCTGTAACAGTGGCAGGGGTGAAGGCCGATCGCTGCCGCAGCTGTCCTGCACTGGGAACAGTCAGAGATGGCTGAGCTGCCCAGGCATCCCAGTTGTCTGACTCTGATTTCTCATTAGCGTTTGCTGGCCATCTGAAAATAAGTGAATTACATTAATTCTACTGTTTTCAGAGAAATAAAAATGTTCCTTTGTAAAGAAAAATTCTACATTCTAATTTTTGTAATTGAATATTCCAGGAGCTATTAGCAGCTTAACGCTCCAGTGAAAGTTATGTAATCAAAACAGGGTTACAATAAATACTTTTCTAGAAGGCAGTCTCTAAGAAAAGTTACCTGCTCATCATTGCTCATTTATGGCCAACCATTTCTGTAATTTAGTTTCGTTGTTTAGGTGTGCCCCAGTACAAAGAAAATATTAAGTACTGCAGCCTGTATCATGCACAGACACTGACCTCCCACATGCCTCTGTGTTATGCCTCATACTGCTGCTTCAATTCTTTACCTTTTTTCTTTTGTTTATTTCTCACTGACCTCAAAAACAGTTTTATACTACCTCTTACCCTTTTAATGCTATCCCTTATTCTTTAAAATGTCCACCAAATCTCATGATTCATACCTCTACCGCGAAATACCCACTTAGATTAATAAAATTCAGTAAACTCTAGGAGCATAAACAAAATACTCAGCTTAAATCTTCTCTGCCCAATCCCTTTGCCTGCTTCACATGCTCTTATCTGAGTACACTTGTTCGTCTGGACGATAATAGTGCCCAAAGGCCACAACCACCAAAACCCCTATCAGGTCAGGGACAGCATTACTAATTTTTATGAAAAGCATGAACGTGTACATTATCTGAACAGATATGAAAGAAGAATGATTCCAGTTTTACAAGGCTGAAATTGTAACTATTTACTACGGAAAAATATTTTACTTCAAACAACATCTTTTTGTTTCGCAATCTGTGTACTTGGTGTTTACTTCCTATCATAGTCTAATCAATTAAAAAGTACTCCAACACACTCAAGGCGACAGTCACTAGCCAAACATACGTTGAGCTGAAGTCTGCCCAGTTGTTGGCAGTTGTCGTACACTCTGTAGATGCAGCAGTTCCTAGTGATGTGGCTGTTTCATGCACAGAAACTTTAGGTGCAGGAGCAGTCTCAACTGGTTTAATAGATGCTGGGACTTCACTTTCAGGTATTTTTTCTGCGTAGTTTGCTGGGAACCATCCAGTTTTTCCCTTCAATTCTCCACCAAGCCATCCCGGTTCTCCAGTCTGACTTTCATCGACCTGCAGATGCATTAAATTAGAAAGCTAAGAAACATAATATACAAATGGAATTTTTACTTAACAAAATACATCTCATCCACAGTAATTAACTTCATCTACTTACAGAGAAACTGTAACTTAATTACAAGTACAAGCTCCACCTAGATAGAACTTTGTTATTATTATTTAATATACCATTGGGAGGATTATGCCATCAGCTATTCCTTCAATAGCATTTAATAGCTAAGAGAACATTTCACAATGTGACGTGCTTTGCAATGTATTTTTTTTTCCAAACCCAAATCAAAAGGTTTTCTGGGTGATGAGGTAAAAAAATAAAAATAAAAACAAAAAAGGTTTCATTTCAGCACTAATGCATAAGCCAAGCATGCTTTTTTAAACAGATGCTTGAAAGTCCGTCATGGCACATAAGTCTTGGAGATACTCATTCTGGAGAAGACTACCACGTATTGCTATTTCTGGTGTAAAACAGTTTTTAAAAAGTTTTTTTCTAAATTTCCTTTTGCGGAAAATACAACAGAAACACAGCATACTAAAATCAGCATACACAAAACAAATTAAAAACAACAGTGACAGACTGTCTAACGTATCTATACAAAATAATTCCACAGTAATCAATAATTGCAGAAGAAAAAAAGTTCACCATTGCTAACCCTGCTCATACCTCATGAACTGTTACAGTAACTAAACACTGATGCAATATCTGGAGGCTGTTGAAACTTTTAAAAGGAAAAAAAAGGCAATAATTGCATCAGGTAATAATTACAGTAAATTTGGAGATCTAGCTATCCAACCTCTCTTTGATACTCCAATGGAATTTCAGTTTTAAGGGGTTTAAACAAACATTTACATACAAAGAAGGGTTGCACCTTTGGCACATCAATAACGTGCATCTCTCTACTGCAGACTCCAAAGCAGTGATCAAGCTGGAAGTAAAACCAGGCCAGTAATGAAAAGTCACATGGCAAGCCCTACAAAGGGGCTGGTTTTGGCAAGAATTTCTCTTATCCGTTTAGGTCTGTAGCAAACAGTATTTTAAAATACATAAAAGCTTCTAATGAAAGCATAAGTCATGCGTTTACTGCTGCAGTTATCAACATAGCAATCAACTGGTGAAAGATGTTTAAATCCTTAATTCAGAATCACCTCACTCTCCTTCCTCAGCATCCAATATCAACAGTACGTTGTTGTTAACAGTACGCTTCATGAGCTAAAGAATCAGAAATACTATCAGTCATATGAGTTTTCAGAATATGATGACATCTGATGACATCCAACAGCACATGGTAGTATCTCAGAACTGGCTGCTTCGTCAGTTGGAAACACCTATCTATCTGTTCTGTTCACGTGGAGAGAAAAAAACAAAACAACACAGTGGTGGAAAAAATTATTTGTGGCTATGGTTTAAATGAGTCACTCCAGACCGAGAGAGGGAACTGTTTTGCATAGAAATGACTCAAACTGAAGCAGCAAAATCTCTGCCTCTGTTCCCGGATCACTCCTTGGAGCTAGATCGATTGCTTTGCTTTATGCCCTGTGTTGACTCTTTGACTGCCTATTATTGTAATTTGTATCCCACACTCCTCTTTTGGTGCAAAACAATCCATTATTTCTGCTTTTTGTTGCGCATGTCTTCTGTCTCAGTCCCTATTAACTCATAGTAAAACCAGAAATGAATAGAGTACATGCTTGACCAGTTCAATGTGGTTTTTTACTGCAGTGCAGAGCAAAATTTCCCCTGCAGCGTTGAATAGGATTTGTTAGCTCAGCGATATGAGTAATGGAAGGTCACAGCAGAGGTGAATCTTGGGACAGAGAGGGAGAAATGGACTATTCAGCACCTAATGTGGAGTTGAATAATCTAAACAGTAATAATAAATCCATAGTTCCTACATTCAGTTCCTCAGGTCATAACTAATCACTAATACATGAAAGAATCAGTGCTGAAAGGGTACAAATGTGTTACTATGGTCTTCTGAAAGTGTTATCTTTGAGACAAATCACAGTAAACAAAAAAAAAAAAAAAAAAAAAAAACACTGCAATTTTTCAGCAGATAATAAAAATTACCAGAGAGATTTTTAAAACAACTGATTTAATACCTCCCTAAAAGACGGTCTTAAGTTATTAAGTAATTTTTAAAACAGCTTATTAGGATACTCAAAACTATGCTTATTCAATCAAATAAAGTTTTCAGTATATACTCATAAAAAGGCACTTTGATAGGCAGTTTTTATTTTATAGTTCTTTGAAAACGATTTCTCGGTTATTCAAATATAATATAACTTGGATCTACTTTTGTTGTGCAGTACTAAAACTTTAAATAAATTCCTCTGTATGTTTTTCAAATTAATTTGTTCCAATTACCTTATATTTCTATACTTATCATCCCAAATCCCTACAAGAAACTATTCCAGATTATTTTCTGCAGAATACAACTAGAATGTAAATGCACATCTGAACACTGAACAGCAGCATGTATTTTTACTTTAATCAATTACACTTCAGAGACACAGCTTACAAATTCTCATTCCCAATGGCTGAACACAACCAGTGACAGAAGTAACAGCAGTACAACAGTCTGCAGCAGAAGCAGTGGGTACGGTCAGTCCCTCTCTTAACAAAAGGACTGGCTTTGCAGTGGCCTACCCCACTTTGATCTCGCTTGTGTATCACTAGCAGTCCACGTACACAAAAAGAGAAGTTCTGTTTTACAACTGCAATTCACTTTACCTATGAAGTCAAACCCTAAGCCTCAAAAAGCTATTTAATGAAAGCTAAGCAAAGTGCCACAGTTCATTTTGTTCAACTGTCAACGCACTGAATCATCATTTTAACTGTATTTATATGCTTTTGATCTAGATATTTGGAGAATACTGGAATTCCTATCATAAATCTGAACATAAGCTCTGCCTGCCAGAGGCCATATGTTGACTACGCCTACACAGGGTCTAACACAACAAGGCTGCCTATGTGTCCAATACAAAGAACAGTAATTCTAACTTTCACAATCAACAACTAAAAAACTGGCAACAAACAAGCATTATGAAACTGTTCTAGTTCTCCCATTTAAGCATCTTCTGTGAACTTTCTATTTTACGTACATTCTGCTATCTGAGCCGCTGCAGTTCAGTTACTCAATTATTTAACTGTATTTCACTGAATTATTCTTAAGTTTATTTAAACAGGCTGAATTATATCAAAGAGTATCAGTAACAACAGAATCCATTCATTTGCTCAAAGATAGAGCACAACAGAAACAAATGCCAGCAGAACCCTTTTTTGTCAGAAAACCCTCCAAAGGAGATGAACTGCATACATGGTATACATAATAGAAACTTAAGTTCTTGAATAGACAGAGCCGTGAACCAAGCATGGCTTTCTTAGCTCAGAATATATTTGTTCCCAGAAAAAAAGCTTGGTTAAGTTACAATTAGGGTTATAAATCAATCTATATAGTGAAAGGAATCACAGTCTTATGGTGAAAGGAATTTAACGTACACAAAAATATAAGAAGCTGATAAAACAGAAATTCAAGTTAAAACAAATATCCTTTAATGATAAAGTAGATTTTAAACAAAATACAACCCAAACCTTACAAATTCTCTAAATCATTTCACAAGATACACCAGTCCTACTAATAACTAACACGCGTACTGAAAAGTAATGCAGAAGAAAGCTCTCTTCTTATCTTTACTTTTGCATATACTTTCAGACTGAACTCTCCTCCTCCTCCTCATTTTCACCATCACACACCTCAACATCAACATTCACACAGTGTAAAAAGTGTAATTACACTGTTGTAAAAAGCTATTTACAAGCTGTACACCTATTAAAGCCCTGAGTCATTCTGACATAATGAATTCTGCAGTCCCCTTTAAATCCAGGGTTTATGCCTGGTTTCTTTGTTCGTAGCAGTGACAGTTTGGGTAATATCTCCTGTACATAATATATAGGTACAGCACATGACTTCACAAGCTCACAAAGACAAGGCCACTTACACTTGTTAAAATGAGGAAATGCTAGATTTGCCTATGTTAGAACACAGTTACTCTACACTGTGTTTAGAGTAACTGTTTCCAAACTCTGAACTCACAACATTTGTTTTGTTGAACACAGGAAACTCATATCTGAACAGGTCAGCGTAACTACAGAGTTGCATTTATGTCACAAATGAGAAATCAGATGCACTTTAACATGTAAGCTTGTAAATTACTGTTTTCCAATAAACATAACTGATTTGAACCTTGTGGAACCACATGACATGACAAACACTGAAGGACAGAGTCTAGGAGTCCAAATGCCCGTTATCAAAAGTAAGTTCCAGTTCATTGCACTTAAATTACTTTTGACAATGTGGGCTGGTTTGTTATTTTACTCCTACATAAATCAAAAAACAAGTAAACTACATGATAACAGAATCTTGATTTATGAACATGAATAAATTGCATAGACTTCCTAACAGTCACATAGCACACTTACCCATTCCCTTTTAACCTCCACCAGGAAAGCAATGATTTAAAGCAAGGCAGAATTATAACACATTTCACAAAAGTGTCTCACATTAATTTTCTAAGAGTAGCCCATTTAAGCAATTACTGCAGACCAGGAGAAAAATCTCACAAGAAATAATCATCAGGTTTAACTATTGTTAAGTGGATGTCAAATAACGAAAACTGAGAGGTAGAGAATATTCTTTTCTGGAGTAAGTTAAAGTCCAAAACAACATACAAGAAAACTCAGATTACCCCTAAGTCTTCATTTAACATGTGTGAAGTGCTCCTCAAGATTACGTATGTTTTGGCAAAATGCTATTTCCCTGTGATTCTACCTAGTGGTGATCACTCTTCCTCAAGACAAAAAAACCCCAAACATTTACTTCTAAGCCAAGGCAATAATTTCCCAACAAAGTAACACAGAGTGTTCTCCAAGAGCTTAAAGACATGCACGTACCTACACCCTCTCCATTTTAACACCACACTGATCTATATCTTTTCTTGATGAAGAGCAATAAAAATTGCATTATTATTCAAAATGGAATTGAACCTCTTCACAAGACATTCAATACTGCTATGGATCCAGGATTCACTTTTATTTTCCAAAAGTAGATTCTAATGTCACGAACATTGATTCAGCTGTGTCGCAAGGAAATAATAACAACAAAAGCCTATCTCTGTGGAATAAATGCATTTCAGTACAGTTTAGGACAAACTACAAAGTGTATTATTTTCCAAAAGCCATTATTTCTATGCTAAAATAGTTTTTTGGGGGTGGAACACTACAATGAATATACCTTCCCACAGTGAACAAGATACCATTTGATATCCATGCCAGGCATTTCCATCATGAACAGACATACGCATGCTAAGGTCACACTAGCAATTTATTATTAATAACACAATTTCCATAACTGTACTCAGATCTGTAATTTTAGAATATAATTATGCATGCAAGCAGAAAACAGCTTTTAAGAATTTGAAGTTTAATGCAATAGTTCTAGGCTTATAGGTAGATTATATTCCCGTATCTCATCTACTCTTAAAAAAATAGAAATGCTTCTGTGTCAACACACCTGCAAGCATTTTTTTATGCTTTCAAGTTTCCTTTTTTTTTCAAGTGGTATTTTATCTACTTTATATCCTCTTGAAAATAAATGTATAACTATTGCAAGAAATAAGAGTAATTTATACAGTTTAGAATTAGAACTAAATTGGGTCATTAAGTCAAAAATTATGACCAAGAGTTGAAGAAAATTTCTAGGATTGTTAGAGAAGCATCACTGCCACACAAAGACTATATCAACACTGCTGGGACCATGACAGAAGTGCAGTCATCCTGTAGCTTAGTATAATTGCTTCACTTTGTACTACTCAGGACATCACATTCTCTTAATAAAACAAAAATTTTAATTTTTTTTTTTGTAATACTGCTACTCCTATAAAAAAAGCAAATTTCTTTTTAGAAAAATCCTTTATTTATCAAAGTCAGCTTTTTATTTAACCTCTGGCAACCACTCTCTTATTTGAAAACAACAGTAGTTGTATTTCCTAGGTACCTTGGAGGACAAGAAACCTCTCACCATGTACAGAAACCTTTTCAAAACCTCTGCATCTCACACACAGCTCAGCATACTAAAAGTAATACAATCTATTCACAGACTATCTTTCAGTTTTACAATACAGCAAACTTTAAGAAGCTATCCATAAGTAAGAATTTACTGTGTAACATCACATCCTGTTCATTTTGGTATTCCAATAAAACACATTTCTCATATTTGTAGAAATAAATAAATAAATAAATCACCATATGTAGTTCCTCTCACAGAAGTGCA
Source organism: Callipepla californica brunnescens (assembly GCA_023055505.1). Lineage (NCBI taxonomy): Eukaryota > Metazoa > Chordata > Aves > Galliformes > Odontophoridae > Callipepla > Callipepla californica. Next base: position 69,711,968 of record JALIRH010000001.1, on the reverse strand, counting down.
AAACCTTCAGTATTTTTTCAAGTAATTATATCACAGTCTGTCCTTACCATGACTATGTCGCCAGGTTGAATAGTGATTTCATCATGGCTTCTTGATTCAAAAGGATACAGTGCTCTATAATACACTATTTTTACATCCTCCTGAGCAGAAATTGTTAGTGGAGCTTTTCCTGAGCAAATAAAGAACCAAATAGATACAAACAAATAAATTAATTAAAAAAAAAAACACATTATTTTTCCATACTTAAAAAATGTGGTAAAATTGGATACAAAAAAATAACTTACCTTACAATGTACATTATCCTCTTTTTATACAAGAGGAAATAGGATAATCAATGATTTTAAATACACCTTTTACTGTTTTCTTAACAGCATGTAAATTACTATTTTTTAACATTTATGATACATACAACTATTTTTATAGAAAGAATTGCATACTTAAGGCACAACACACATGACTTATCAAATGCTTCACTGATCATGAAGTTGTCTGATCACTAACCTATCATTTCAATTCAAACTGTAACGTTCTTGCATGCAACAGTGGTATCCCAAATACTTCTAGAGCCTGATTATATAGCAGCCTCAACTGCAGACTGAATACAGTTTCAAGAAAGATGTTTCAAAATATTCTAATACACACGGATTAGCTGAAAAGAGGTCACTTACAGATGGTGCTTTAAAAATCACATGTTGTACTACAGATGCATTATTAGTGAAAACAAGAACAGAGAAAAAACAGATAAGCTACATTTCTCCTGTATAATGCAGTTCCTATTTTGTCATAGAAGTGCCCTGTACAACTCTGCACAAATAATACCCAGCAAATAGGTATAAATGATAAACACTACATTACAGTTAAAAGTTAGAAAATAATTTCCCTTTTATGCAGTCTTTTGATCAAGTATTTAAACAAATATTACATTTCCAGTTAATTCTCGTGCATAATTAAATCAAAGCTACTCAAGAGGGTACCATGATTCTAAAAATGGGGTTATAATACCAAAAAAAAGCTCTCAGCTGAAAGTGGTCAAGTGCATAGCAGAAGAAAAGAGATTCTATCATGGACTTCAGGCCATTTGTTAGTAAGCAACATGCAAAGGGAGGAGGAGAAAAGGTAACTGAATGACACTTAAATTCACACCAATACAAGATCCAATACAAGTAATGAGAAATGTTGCAGTGATTTTTGGCAACTTAAATCAGCATTTTACACAAACTTACAACTGAGATTCTCCCTTCAGTTTGAACTGAGAGTCTCATCAACTACATTTTATTCTCTCTGCTTAATACTTTACTTTTAAGAAAAATACTGAAGTTTAAAAGTGAACAAGCTTTTGGAGTCTAAAACTCAAATCATAAATTATTTACTTCAACAAAATAAGCAGTCCAATTTTGAAATATATTACTTTTCTATATTAAATGAGAAGGCAAAACCAAAAATAATTTTTCAGTGAGGCACGTGCAACAGTATTTTTTGAATTTTTCCTCTACCTGCATTTGACCATGGAGCCTGGACAGCTGGCTTAACTGCTTCTTGATGTGGTTGAAAAAGCTTACTCGGTTTCTCTTGGATTTCCTGTTTCCCCTTATCCTCACTTTCCTTCTTCTTGATTATTTCTTCCCTTTTTTGCTTGTCATCTTCTTGATTTTTTTTTTGCCATTGAGGTTCTTCTTCTTGCTGCACTCGATCCAGCCGTTGTTTATCCCGATCCTGGATTCGCCTGTTGGATAAGCAAAATATCTTTTAAAGTTAGTCAAACAGAATATCAGAGGTTGTCCTTGTACATAATTGGCAATAAAAAGTGTACTCCTTATGGCATTTCTGTATCCTCTCAGATATGGTAATCTTACTTTGGTGAATTATCAAGCTCCCCACCACATTTTCTAACAGTAGCTCCTGAAGAGCAAAGAAGAATGTATGAATTCGTAAAGAAAGGGTTATGACACTTAGACAAGTGAGAACTTTCCTGTGTAAACTACTAGTAGCTGCAGGACTCCATTACTTTGAATTGCTTTGTCTTCACATTAAAAAAACAACTTAAATATCACTTTTCATTTTAACTCACACGTAAAGTCTGTGCCTCTGGAAAATAATTCCAAAGAACTTTAAAAGAGTTACAGAGCAACCTCAGCATACAATAAGAAATAAAAAACCTGTTGTGTTTTGGAGCTGAATGTAAGAAGAAAAAATATTTAACACATTTGTTCTCATTTGTTCTTTCTCAGAACTGTATATTATTCCTGTACATTATTGTACAGTCTTACGAGTCTGCAAAGAATCAGATTTAAAATTACTAAAGCTAATTAACTTTAGGAGTTCTTCAAAAGGATCCTTATGGTCCCCAGTAGCATAAAAAAAAAACCTCTAAGCTGCTAAAAATTGTATCAAGCTACAGATAAATGACGTCAGAATAAAAGTAGTTGCTAGCTTATATGCCATTCAGTTTACATAAATATATTACAAGTACATTCAAAAACATTTACAAGTGTGTAGCAAAAAAATATTAGTTCTGTCCTTACATGTAGAAGTACCTTTAAGTAATGCTGCTGAAATCTCTATGTACATGACAATTAAAAGTCACAGTCAGATGTAGATCACCTCCATAACACACCTTTCATTCAAGGACAAAAAAAAAATTTCTCCTGATTTCAAAATAAGTCATCTGCATTGATTTGAGAGCCAACCTGGGTCTTCGATATTTTTGCCATTTATTACTTGAGATCAGATCACGCTCTGGGAAACACAAAGTTTATTTGACTTTTTTTGCAAAATCCTTTGCACTCCAACACCTCTGGAAAGGGCATAAACTAGAGCACTTTGCTACCTTTGAGCTTCTTTTTGCTTTTCCAGTTCTGTCTTCCTTTCTTGTTCTTTCTGTTTCAGCCTCTCAGCTTCCAAGTTCTTTTGTTTCTGCAGTTGATGTTTGTTATGTATTTCTCTCAGCTCCTATACAAAAAAGTAGAGAATGAATAAACATACACAATATTAATCATAATCAATGGCCCCATATATTTCCACAGTGAGGTAACAAAAACTGCAAATGTTGTATATCTCTTCAAACTTCCAGTATTGCCAAATGTATTGGCAGATATTTAAGGTATGATTTAATAGACTAAAAACCACTTAATATTTTCCTAATTTTAATCCACACTAGCTGAGACGTTGAGCAATTAAGAAACAACTAAGACCTTAGTAAAATGTGTTTTTAAGAAGTGGATGAAAGTTTGACAACTGTTTGTCAAACAGTCAATTAAGTTTTTCTTTGTTGATTTGTTAAATTTATTAAATTCCATACAAAAATCTGTCTGATCTGCTCAGAATAGTAATAAGTTAATCGATTTATTTTTAAATTAATGGTGATTCACTAAAGAATCTTCAGGATTGTTTTATAGTCAAGACACTGAATTCCTTAAGCAACATCTTTGAAATGTAATCTGGCACAGAGATTAACCATCCACATACAAGTCAGTTATCCTCTAATTAACTGCAAAGACACTGTATATATTCTAAATGTTTCAAGCAATAACACAATCTTTTCCTCGAGATTTGTTTTCTTCATGAATACCTATTATTAACACAAATATGGGCTTCATCCTGAACCTCTTTGTATAACCTAGAGTCTACTGCATTTTTGTATTTTAAGTCTATACTCCTCAGCATTGCAGAGAAGAAAAGGACAACTTTTATTTGAAAATAGTTCAATTTTTTTTTTAATATTGTTTTATGAAAGAATAGTACACACTAAATATGCAGAAAAGGTCTGTAACAGGAAATTGCTTCTAAATCCATATCTTAAAAATGCCTGCTTTTATTGAAACATGACTGACAGTAAGCAGGCTTTGTTTAATTCTTGTGTCCTACACAAAGCTTTATCTTCACTTATTCAGACATTAAAATAGTTAATATTGAAAGTACTATGAATTTTTTTCAGAAATTCACAGATGATAATAAAGGGGCAAAATGAGAAAAGTGAGTTAATTTCAAAAAATTATTAATAACTTCTTAGCAATAAAAGTTGACAGTTAATATTTATTTACAGACTGAATTTATATTGTGTCTAAAAATTTGTCGATGAAATTAACCCATGCATTAGTACTTAAAGACTTCTCTGTGCAACATCTAACTTTAAGATCAAACAAGATACATTATTAAGAGGAGTAGTAAGTGGTCTTTGTGAGGTATTAAAACACTTGTGATATAGGGATGAAAGTTTTTAAAAAGTCAAGTTGAACTTCGTATTCTAGCTTTTGGTCCCATTTTCTTAACGATCCTCCATTTTTAATTTAATGAAAACCGAGTTCAGCATAATTAAAGAGAGAATCAGTTCCTATACAGGTTTTAATTAAAACTCCTCTTGTGCCATGAAACTCACTGAAAGGTAGAGATAATTTGGGCAATACTATATTTTATGATCATCATCATTATTTTCCATATTCATATGCCAGCTTAGCTGAAAAGTTAGGATCTAGAATAGATCCTAACTAGACTGGAGAATATAAAATAAACTACCCTTTTGAAATGACCAATATTATTCAGGATAGCACCTTTGGGAAAATTTTTAAACCCTGAATGCCTATGGTTATAAACATTCATGCATAGCCTTATTTTGACTAAGGAAAAGGAACAGCAAAATGGAAAAGTGTTAGCAATATTCAACATAATGGGTTCATAGTATTTGGTCCATAAAGAACAATGAGAAAATAAAGCCATCAGAACATTGCAGCGAACGCACAATTAGGCAACTGCTCCTGGAGCAAGAAGTAAGCCTGCACCAGACTTTTCTGTAGTGCTAACTATAGTAAGAGATAATTTCCAATAACTGTGTTATTAAATCAGCTTTCCTCCTGCTGTTACACTGAGGTACAAAGGATTTGAAACTTGTTTCCAATTAACTTATCTGGAGGAATCACATACATTGTCTTCATTACATGATTATAATTTGTACTTTAAAAATATGTACGTAGATGCACAGCAGACAAATACACAGCCATAAAAGTACTAGCAGTACAGTGTTTCACAAGCATTAATCTGGAAGGTCATAAATTTAAAAAAATGGCACAGTTTCACAGAATCACAGAATGGTTTGGGCTGAAAGGGAGATCTAAGCCCACCCAGCCCCATCCTGCTGCCGTGGGCAGGGCTGCCCCCCAGCAGCTCAGGCTGCCCAGGGCCCCATCCAACCCGGCCTTGAGTACCTCCAGGGATGGGGCACCACAGCTTCTCTGGGCAGCCTGTGCCCAGAGAAGAGGTTTTCTCAGGAGGTTACTGGCAGGTTTTTCGTTTCATCTGATAGTGGTGTGTTGCTGCCACAATCTGCTTGCCCCATCTGCCTCTTTTATGAGGCACTGGCTGGAGATGATATAGGAAGGCACAGATTGCACAGGGAGCAGAAGGCATCACTCATCTGACTTCAGTTTGCCGTGTGAGAAACTACTTTCATCAGTATTATGAACTTTGGTAGACTGTAAAAGTCTTCACGTGCAAAATGAAGTGCTTACAAAACTCATGAAGTTAAAAATGCTATTGCTTAGAAGTATCAAATATCTTGAGTAGTATCCATGATTTTCAACTAGCTGCTTCTCTTTTCTGCGTAAAAAACTGCTATCCAAAGCACAGGTTCCTGTCTCCTAGGTTTAAATTTTCAATTGTAGCAAAGCCTTTAGTTTAGAAATTCTTTGTTATTCTACTTGTTGTTTTCCTTCACATTCATTCCCTCTGCTGTCTCTGAACTCTGCATGCTGAGAAGCTCAAGTTTCTGAGTCCTAGTCAGTGAGATAAAAAAACAAACAAACCCATCGTTGCTACTGAACGAAGAACTGAGGTAGCCACATAGTTTTAATATGGCAACACTGAAGATAAACTGTTGTTACTTGTAAAAGCTATTTAAGTGCTAGCACTTTCTAGCTTTTTCTTCCCTTTGCATCTTTTTCTCAAACCCTGTTGTTTGAGCAATTAAATTGGAATAATCACCAAGCATGGAAAAAGGAAACAAAATTACTGAAGAGTATGAGAACACTATCACAGCTAAAACAAAATATCACAAATACTTTAAATGTGACCACCTAGAAGCAAATGAGTGAGCTTAGATTACTTAACAAGAAATTTGTGTATTAAAAAGAACGATGCAGTTCACCTACACCTACAGAATCAGGAAGAATCTACCTCTAATTCAGAAACAATTAGTATTTTGCTCCTCTTAAAAAAAAACATCCTAGATACTCAAACATATAAAAGGCAGTCAGAAATTACAAAACATCTGTGCACCACACACTACTTACTTCTACTAGATGTCTAACCGCAAGGTTTGCCCAAACAATATTCTAATTACAGTTTAGGCTTGTAAGTTTATCGCACCACTGAACATACAATACATGCCACTTTTACTGCCAAACAGAAAATTCTGGAAGTTCTAAGTGTCAGCAATCTCTCCATATCTATCTGTAGCAATTAATTTCTTATATGCAGTACAAAAGGCAGCATCATCAACTCTGGCTCAAATAATAAAATTATTTTCTTTTCTTATTTTGTCACTTTGCATACGGTCAGCTAAATGAGGATCTCAAGGTACAGTTTATAAAGATTTCCATAGAAATTTTATCATTTTATTCCTTCCCAGCTATATCAATATGCTAGCTCAATATTTTATGAAGAGATTCTTTGGTGAGACATACCTGTCTGTAACAGTTAAGAAAATCTCACCTAACTTTTATATCTGGCACTGAACGGAATATTTTTAGTAAAATATGCAGTAAATAATCTTGTTTGCACCAGCTAGGAAGAAATAAAGATTTCATTGGTATCTCATGCCACTGGTAGATGCTCTGTTGCTTTGCCATGTACCAGTGGGTGTCTGGGGGAAAAAACAATCAGCATCCCCCGCAGTGCTGCAGGACACCAACTGAATAGAATTATCTTAACACTTCAACAGTCAACAGAATTAAACGCTTACTGAATATTCAGGACAGTCCTACACTCATCTTTTACAAACACAAGCAACTTAAAATTTGTACAAATTGTATATTGTAACTCTGAAGACATAACGATGCTCTGTTTCCACTGCACAGGACAACAAACGTCTTATCATAAAAGCAGAGAGAAATTGTTACCTTTCTATTTAATTCACAAACAGACTGACAAGTATAAAAATAATTTTGAGATGTTACAATAACCACATTTAGGTACTCACATAATATTGAATATGAATTAAAATATGATTTTTTTTTCAGCAGAGTAATATTAACTCTATACAGACAAGTCATATTGCTATGAAAACCTTAATTTAAAAAATGTAATTGTTTAAGACCAAATTTTGCCTACTGACAGAAAGAGAGCTTAGAACACTCTTCAAGAATTACAATACAAGATTTCCATCAAATCTTGTTTTGAGACAAACCAGAGCATTTGTTGAACCCTACAGTTCTGTGCTCACTGAGGCTTTCCCACAGAAATGCTTCTCTACCCTATTCCCCAGCTCCCAAAGCACCTTGACGGAAGTTCCTGCTTTCACCCCACTTCATAGCTATGGGGAATTTGAGAAAGCATTGTAATTTCTCTCATACCTGGAATTCCAAATCACGCTGTTGTGTAGGAATACTTAATATAAAAAGCTTTTTCATTTTAAAAATTCTGAATATCGTGACGAATAGAGACAATTAACTTCAGATCTTAAACTGTCAGATATGCGAAAGGCAAAAATAACTAACTAGTACCTTGCTCAGGTTGTAAATCAAGGCACACTCCTCATTTAGGCACTAAGGATTAGATAAAATTACAAACCCTTCTCTTTGGTTATACTTTATTGTTAGCACCTTTTGTTAAATACTAACTTATTTAAACACTGCACACTCATCTGTTTATGGAAAATTGAAGCACATAACTGGAGGAGGTTCATCACTCAGATTGAGAAAGTTGTGTATTGCCTGAGTATGGCATGGAGACCTTTAGAAAGGAGTCTAAGTAGTTGACGCAGCCCAGGAGAACTGCCAGGCACTGCAGCATTGCATCTTCCATTGCCATTGACTGGAAGAAAGAAATGCTCAAATGTAATCAGGCATTCATATGCAAGACTTGTCCAGTGCACACTGACTACACAGGGACTGACAACAACTGGAACATGACACAAAATGTAAAACATTCCTAAGAACTTAAATCTAATTGTTCAGCACTTTTTGCAGGCACTGAGAATAGCTTCTCAGCAAGACTAACATATTTCAGAAATATTGTTTTCTCCTGTACAAGAACTCAGTCGAGCTCTAAAATGTATGCTTCTTCAGCACTGTATGAAATAACTACTTGGTCTTTGAAGACAAAAACCATATTAACAACTATTTTAATTGCTTTATTTGCCTGTGTGGTAAATGGTCATTGTGAGATTTAATAGTAAATTTAGTTCATTTTACTAGTATCTGTGTCAGTTTTAATTATTACATTTCTAGGTTAAGATTTTTAAAGAGTATCAGAAAGTTAGACTCCTACAATTTAATTAAGAATACAAAGAAGCGGCCTAATTTGCAACCTTGTTTCAAACTCTGCTGCTCATTTTATGGCCAGATACTATCTGTAAGACTTCAACAAAATTTCACAAATCTAATTTTAAAAGATATTAGATCAGCTTCGAGCTAAGGTACTTATTTCTTTGCCAAATAAGTGCACTTAGTCAACATGATGGTTTTAGGCTAAAGCCACAGTGGCACTCTACAAGTCAGGTAATTCTAAGTACTATCAGTTAGTTCATACCTTGTTAACTTAGCTACAAATATTCAATAAAGATACATGCATCTACTTCCTTTGAAGCATTAATAATAATTTATATTCCAGAAAAGTTTTGAGTAGAAACAAATCCTATGGAAATTTCAAACAGTTGAGATGTTAACTTGAAACAGAAGTAACTGAAGTACTTGAGCTCCAAAGGATTAATTGAGAAGAAATTTAAATAAATCGTTTTGGAGGGATGAATAAAGTTTCACTGGAAAGAGAAATGGCCATTTATTATCTGAAGTCGTTTATCTCCTTAGTCTGTGATTAATGCTATTAAGACATGAAGCAAATATAAGGTAATTTAGCGACAACTTTGAGTATTCACATAAAGCTGCAACATGAATGCAAATGCAGTGCAATCCACTGTATATGGTAAATGTTGAAATGCTGACCTGTAATCAAAAATACATTAGAGCGTCAAGTAGACCTCACAGTTTCGTCAATGAAAAGGTACACTAGGCACCAATTAAACTGCTCACTTCATGCTGTGCTGTTTCAGCATATTTACATATCAGCTCACAGTAGAACAAGTGTTGCAAATGTGATGCAAAAATTTAAGGATATATTCACATAGGAGATCATACAACAGTTATTCATAAACAAAACATGAGGAATAAATTTCAGTGATTACGATAAATATTTATGATTTCATGTTGCAGTCAACTTTAGTGTCCCTGAAGCATTTCATGAGAACTAGTAATTTAGTTTGGTATATAGTTTGCACTCAGAGAGCAGTAGCTTACGTACTTCCAATCCCAGCTCTGTATTCTATTAACATTTTGATGAGAGACTTTCTCTCTTAGTAGGTAAGTGCAAAACACTTCAAGATATTACACACTTAAAGAGTAACCCAGATGTGCTTCTCTTTTCAGAGAATTGACAGAATGTACCATATCATTCTTCTTCTAGCCCAGAATTTTCTTGTAGTATATAGTTCAGCACCAGTGCCTCTCCATCATTTGACAGAAAACATATTTACGAGCCAGTGTCAATTAGTGTGACACTGTTCCAACAGCTACCCATCAAATCTGCATCTCTCAGTATACTGGAGCACAATAGAAGAGTAGATCATAATAGAAAAAGAGAAGCTATTGTTTTCAAACATACAAGATATTTTAGGAAGATCCTTGGTTAAAAATAGTGTTCTAAAGTTATTTAACAAAAATACATCTTCAATAAATATTCACTTGCATTCACTAAGTAAATAAGCAAAACACTCTTTTCTTAGTTGTGGAAATTATTACCAAATTGGGAAAAAAAAAAAAAAGTCATATTTCCAATGGCAGTTTCTTAAAGTTGTCACACATTTTAGATTGTTCAGGTTAAAAATAGAGAATTATTCAGCTTCCTAGACTACTTTGCTTAATATATAGCTGTATTCTGGCTTGATTTAAGAACAGAACTTCCACTTCTCACAAACAGTAACCAAACCAAGAGTTTCAGGAAATCTTCACTAGCTTTGTGTACAGTCTCACATACAAAGTGTTCTGAGAGCTCCCTCAACAAGAGTAAATGGCCCTTAAAATAGTGCTGCATACACAGGATCTTCTAAGCAGTTTCTCTGTCAATGGGAGTCAAGGAGGGAAGGTTCAGAGTGGATGTCAGGGGGAAGCTCTTTACAGAGAGGTGAGGTGCTGGCACAGGCTGCCCAGAGAGGATGTGGATTCTCCATCCCTGGTGCTACTCAAGACCAGGCTGGATGGGGCCTTGGGCAACCTGGTCTAGTACCAGATCTAGCGGTTAGTTGCCCTGCCTGTGGCAGGGGGGTTGGAACTTGATGATCCTTGGGATCCCTTCCAACCCAAGCTGTTCTATGATTCTATGATCACCATCCCGTGCTAAGCCCAGGAAATGGCAAGCACATATTTACAAATGTTTAAATCTAGTAACAAAGATATTCAGGCCTCCAAAATGCATTTTACACATTCAGTGAAATTACAAAAGGGAGAAGATGCAACTCTCTCTGAATTAATCAATTTCATTAGTAAAACTGCCCCCCTGCCACATTACTGCTTCTCAAACTCATCTCCAAGCAAGAACAGGAAGCTGTAGCAAAGCAAAAATAGTAACATTCAGTATCACAAAGTGGTCATCTTATCAAGCACTGTGTCGACACATATTGAAAGTCAAAGAAAGGTCACTGAGGTTTCCCTAAAGCTGTCCACATAATTAATTCTCAGCATTTAAAGTCAAGTTAAATATTAAGATCTGAATGCAGAAATCAATTCTCCCATTTAGCTGTGAAATAGCTTACAATTACAGAATGTGCTAGGACATTCAGATAAATCTATGTCTTTGTTTAATGTCAATTTTCATTTTTTAATTCTTAGCTTGTTAGTTATTGAGCCCTTTCGTATTTACAAAATTAAATTTACACACTTTGGATTTTTTAGTGCCATGGAACTGAGATTATTTATATACATCCCCGTAACACTAATTTATACACTCTTTAGGTCACTTATAATCAAACAAAGTACTGATACTAATTTTAGAATTAGTATCCTTTGGTCACATTTATCTTCAAATTGGTTCAAAATGTATCCATTAAAAACAAAACAAAAAAAAAAAAAAACACCCAAAAAGCACAACATGATAAAATGTGTCCAAAGAGAATACATAGAGAAAATGCTCGTAAAGCAACCTGTTCTATTTTCTTTTCAAGTAAACTGAATATTTAGTTCAGTTTTATGTATGTTACGTCTTTGTAGAGATTATTCACTTTCTACCTCCCAGCATTGAAATAGGTAGTATCATGGTCTCTGGCTTTTCTTTTTTTCCCTAAAATAATGACTAATTTTAAGATTAAAAACCTGTTTGTTGATAAAATTCAGACACACCTTCCTTCTTAAAGCACATGATGTAGTCATAATTGATCTAATTTTCTAGAGTGAAAAAAAGAGAAATAAATAGAAAGAACACTAATGCTTGTAACTACAGACTGATTTATAACTTCTCTCTGAATAACTCATCCACTACTGACTTTTGCAACTTCTGCAATTTTCTTGTGCAGAAATAAACAAAATCACACAGTTTCAACAAATGGCTAACCAATAAAGCATGAAATCACAAACAACAGACAGCTACGTTCAGGAACAAGTATGTTCTTACAAGCAGCAGATAAGTAACTCTGCGAGTTAGCAGGAAAACAAGTAACTTCAACAAAGATTTGAAGCACTGATTCCAGCAGATTTGATGACCTACTGTTGTCATGCAGATCTTCAGTGCAAAAGGGTAGAAAGTGGTGATTTAATACTTGTGATCGCTGTTCTGGAATCAGACTTCAAATTTATTCTTAGGTATGTTATGCAGATTAAGTTTATTCAATCTCTTACATTGAATGTTAAGTAGTATATTCTTCAACAAAAATTGTAGATTTCACAGTGTTGCCAACACTGACATTCTAAATCAATCATTTTAGTTCAACATATTTCTCCATGATTAAGTAATAAATGCACTGACTGAACATTTAGAAGATGGAGATTAAAAGTTTAGGATTACCTTCAGCTGATTATTGAAAATGTCAATTTCCTGAAGTTTAGATCTGGTTTCTTTTTCCACTTCATCTAGCTGGTCTCGAAGCTGTTGACGGGCTAATTCCTTGGCTTCTAAGGCTCTTTTGATAGTAAGAAGAGAATCTCCTGTTTTTAAACATATTGTGAAAGAAATATTTTTTTACATGGAGAATATCATGGCACAGAACACAACATTTTTCAAACTTTACCTTGCAACACAGAATACATTACAGAGTATGCTGTGTAACACAATATCATGGATTTTACAAACACATTTAGACATAAAAATTATACTTACTATGCAAACTGTTTTGTTGAACCTGCTTTAGTTGGTCATTGAGTAATTGCTTTTCTGGAATCAACTTTCCAAGCATCTGCTGAGATTCCTGAAAAGACAAGGAAAGAGAATACAAGACAAGAAAAACGTAGAGCGGTAAGTGATGGATGATGATTAGGGTCATAAGATCTTTCATTTTTTCTGAAATCACTGTCTGCTTTTCCATACAGTAAATCATGCATTATTGCTACTACAGAAGCACTATCTGTGTGGTACCTCCACTTAGAAATGGTTCTCTGCCAATCTGTCCTGGCTTTTTTTTTTGGTTGTTGGTGGTGGTGGTGGTTTGTGCTTTTTTCAGTACAAGCAGAATATCAAACTTAAGCTAATTATTTAAGAACTGATTTCCCATTGAATATGTAAATTGGATTGGAAGTTATTGAAACTGAGGCAAAAAAAAGATACAGGTATCTTTTCAGATATCTAAGTATGTCAAAATACACTTTGTAACAGTTTACTTCTCATTTTATTAAATAAACATTAACTTCAATAATAAATAGGACAAACATTATTAGTTTATAAAAAGAAAAGAAAACAAAGGCTCTCACCTTACATTACAGACAAAAGCTATGCAACAGAAACTCTGTTAGATGAGAACAGAGATTGCTAAAGCTCTACATTTAGTACTTGTGAAAGAGGATTAGGGCCTCAAAATTGCAACATACATTCATACGATTTTGTACTAAAATTACAAAAGATTCTGCGGTCGAGAAATTCATCCTTTTGTGGATTACATATAGTCTTTGCTCTTTTTGGAGGATGAAGGGCTACTTCATACGCTTTTCAGAAGTCCTGACCTCCAAGTTATCAAAGCAAATTATAGAAGCATGATGAGAAACAGCTTATTTTTCAAAACCATTCAATTGTCAGTGTCTCATCTCTCACACAAACTACGTAGTTTATTTCAGCAACTACTACCTTGAATTGCAGGCCTTTGAGGAACATCTGACAATTTCAATTTGTCACAAAGAACTACGAAATATTATCCTAGCAACGTTACCTAACTGCACATTAGATGTTTTTAGTTTTCATCCCTAGAACACAAGCTTGAACCCAGTGGCACAACCTCATAGTTGTCCCACCTTACTCATGACAGTCTTTAAGACCCCTGTGTTTTACTCAGATCTTATGATTACACAACAACCACAGACAACTGTAATCTCCTTACATTTCAGAAGACATACTCAGGCAGCACAGCAGAGTCAAGGACTCCATAAATTCATTAAGTATAAAAATTAAAATAAGCTATACATTTGATTATGAGGAGTTAAATGCCTCCCTCACTGTTAAGCCACATTGTCTACAGCACTTTTCAGCTCTTCAAGGATACCATGAAGGCCAGACAGTTCTGGACCTGTCATTTTTTATCTAGAAAGAAAAGAGGAACAGCAATATATAATGCAGCATTTTCCAAATCATCTGCCTGCGGACGTCTGCCTTGTCCCCAGCAAATCACCACTGTCATGTTTTAAAACTACACTGTCCTCTGCATTTATGCTTCCCTCTTTCACCAAACTCCCTTCCTGCTCAAATATCTGCAAGAACCATGCTGTAGCCTAGGATGAAAATTTTTAAATAATTATTAAATTAGTCTATCAGACAGCTATATTGGAAAAGAAGTTTTGAAGTACTATTACCCATGAAAGACAGCCTCTAATCAATTATATGCATTGAGGGATAAACCTCAATAGAGAAAAAGGAAAGGAAACTGGCCTTCTATACACAAGGGCATCAAAATTGTATCATTCCAGTCAAGGAACCGTTTAGTTAAGAAAAAGAGCAGAACAAATCTTGAATTGAGCCAGGATTTAAAGAGAAATTACCATTGTACAAGTACAAAAAGTAATACACGACAATATTTCAGAGTAGAATGTATTTGTTCAGTCGTGTTTGTTTTTAATGGGCAGACTACTACTGAAATCCAGACTATTTATTTGAATACTCAGAATAATTTGGAGTGTATTTAAGAAAAGAGAATGTCAAGGGACCACAAAAATAAAAGTTCTGTTTCTTGCTATCACAGACAACTATGCTATGGTGATCCAGTCCAAGAATGTCTGTCACACATACTTCTGTATCCACTAGTTCTACTGAGAAAACAGATGGAAGAAATAAATGACATTGCTAATGTTGCAGTTTCATGCAACAAGAAATTACACAGAGGCAGAAAGAAAAAATAAAAAAGCAACCAAAAACAAGTTCTCATGTCTAATGAGGGAAAATTTTCTGCCTCTGCTCTAAGTAAGAGGGTGAATGAGAAGTTGAGATACCATTAAGACACTGCAAGTCTCAGTCACATTATCTGCTCCCCAAAAAAGTTTCTGCTTCAAAAAAAAAAAAAAAAAAAAAAAAAAAAAAGCCAAATTACTTGGGAACCAAACAGTTCATCAAGAAGGCAAAAAAAATGCAGAAAACTAGCAGAAGCCCTGCAGAAAGTATACATGTGGTTCAAACACCCTTCCAAATACCCCTGCAAAATGTCACTCTACCAGATACCAGAGACTCATGTAACTAGTACAGATTCTCATCATGGAGTATTAATTGGAAAACAATTTCTTCCAAAATTTTAATCAAACTCCATCTTGAAATAAATTAATAGGTTAAAGAATAATCACTTCTTTTAATTACCTCACTTTTTATGCCAAGTGACAGCTATATTAAACTATAATGCTTCCAAGTAAAGATATAATATTCTATAAAGAGAATTAATAATTTTAACTTGCAATCTACTGGTGACTTTATATGAGTCACATACTGCTCTCCACTTTCCTCTACAAATTAGACAGTAAAATGTAAAGAATATTTGAGAAACTCATCTTTTTCAGGAAAAATCTGCCCATTTTTTTAGGCTCTCCCTGGATCAAATTTGACCTGTTCTACTAACTAGTAGCACTTCTTTCTGAGATCATAACTGTGATTAACCCCTCAAGCAAAACTAACTGACATACTAGTTGTAGAGAACAATGGACACCTAAGAGAAGAGAGTTCCACAAAGCTATGGCTATTGCTATCAACCTAAAAAAATAAAACAACAAAAAAAATACTCAAACTCAAACACAAAATCCAACAAAACAACCACCAAGAGTCAAATGTAATTTTCCTTACAGGAGTGCTGTCGAAGTAATTGTGAATGAAGGAATTTTAAAAGTGCATAATTAGAAGTGCCCTAATGTTTGGCTACAAACTGTCTCATATCAATGAGGAAAAGCTAAAAATGCCCAAACCCATTTATTTACTACTCCATACAATAGGATTCCATGAGGACAAAGCAGTAATCACAGCTATGCCTTCAAGTGTAGAAAGAACTTCCTACACATTTCTAAACAATACAGAAACTTTAAAAATGATAAAGGATCTACAATAGCTCGCGTACAAGAAACAATGTAACATATTTTGTTCCAAGCTTTGCTAGGACACTGACATAGTTAAAGTGCAAGACTAAGAACGAAATGAATGAAATTTTCTTACCTGTAGCTGCTGTTGTAAATGGGTGATTTCTGCAATTCTCAGTTCTCTAGATTTATTTGTACTTTCAATTTCTTGTCTTTGGGTAGACAGCCGACATCTGATATCCTGAAGCTTTCCCTCCAACTGATTTTTTTTATCATTCTTTAGACAAAAAGAAAAAGACCTCTCTGTTTTACCAGAATGCTTCTCATGGAAATCAGGATCTAAAAAGTACTTCTATTCCACACTTAATGTTGAAAGTATAGAAAGTAAGTAGGACTATATCACAGACATTACCATGTTTGTGTGTTTATTCCGCAATGCAACCACTTACTAGAGCTTCCAGCTCAAATTCTAAAGTCTTCTTCTTTGCCTTCAGAACAACTATGTCCTCTTGTTCTCTGTTCCTTTGATTTAGTAGTTCTTGCCGACGATTACGTTCCCATTCAAGTTGCCTTTGCCTCTCCAGTTCCCGTTTTGCTGCCTTTAGCATTTAATCAAACCAAAAAGATATGAAAAATCTATTTTGAGAAAATATTCTAATCACTGATATTCATATTCTAATGTGTGATTAAAACATTAATATAAACATGCTGCTAAGCTGTGGAATAACTGTGTACCTCTATATAAGCATATACATTGCTCAACTGTTTAAATGCTCACTTGAAAGTACTGGTGCTTCACCTTATAGCAGATAAGTGAATTAACAGAACATCATTCAAGACCCAATTTTCTGATTTATTAAGTTGTTTCACATTAAGATTTCACAAACTCTGTAAAATAACATCAAATCTTTCCCTAACACGAGGCATTCTCCATCTTTGCTTTTCATCATTACTTCAAACATCTCTTTACATTAAAGAGAAGGATTGGCATTATTTGTAAAGAAATCAGAAACTAGGAGCACGCTGTCCTAAACCTAATTATTATTATTATCCATTCATTTCATGTGAAAAGTTAAGAAAAAGATAATTAAACTCTTTCCTTCCCTTCAAAATGCCCCAAAATTCTTAATGCTCATTGCTGAAATGTTTGCTTACTAAAAATAAAGATGGTAAAATATTCAGTATACATATTTCTGTTCTAAACAAACACCGATCTCGGTTACATAGCCACCTTCCTTTTATCCAGTTGATTACCTCTCTTCTCTCTATTTCTTTCCTCCTTTCCTCTTCTCTCTGCCGTTCCAATTCACGCTGTTTTTCCAACTGTTTCTCTAGCTCCAGCTGTCTTTTCCGTTCTTGCTCCTGCCGCTCACGTTCCTTCCTTTCTTGCTCTGCCCGTTCCAGCTGTGCTAGACGCTCTTGTTCTTTGCGTTGCTGTTCCAGGAGAGCCTGCCTCCGTTTTTCAAGTTCTAGATTGCCACGTTCAAAGTTCTCACGTTTTTTATCTTCAAATGTAACTTTAATGTGTGGAAACACGGGGCAAAGAAGAATTAAACTTTGCTTTGTTGTCTTGAAAATAAAATCAACGTATGCTGAACCAAAGTGAAATAATCTTCCAACAGTACTAGAAACAGCATTCAGCTACTGATAGTACATCTCTACACATAATCCTAAGTTTTGGCATTACCTTTCATACTGTAGTTCCCTTTAAACCCACAACCTGAGGTAATTAGAGTGAATTTTAGTCCTCATTCCTCAGTGCAGACACGTGATCTGAAGTTCCTCTATACAACAATAATAATAGTAGCACAAGAAGCAGCACTTTTTTTTTTTTTAACTACAAGACAGGCAATGAATTCTGCCAAAGATGTTATCAAAAAGCTATTATGCAAATGATCAGAACACGTTAAAACTTGATATATTCGTAAGATAACTCATTACTGTCACGAAAAGAAACAGCTTGCTGAATTAAATTATTACGAATAAACACACACAAAGACTAGAATCCTACCAATGCACATCCTCATCACTTACTGTCCTAAAACAATGCCATCAGTTCCAGAAAAGGTTCCCTGACATTCTTATGCAATATCAGTAATTATTCTTTCCTTATTATATGCTCTAAACCCCTTTTTCATGGTTCCCCCAAATGATTCCCTCCACATCACCTTCTGGTTCTTTTCATACCCTCTATGTCCCATTCCCATACTTTGTATTCTATATTTCTCTTCCCTCATGCTCAACATGTACACTATTGGCATGTGAGTTGAATCAAGAGACAGCACATGTTCACTCTGAAGTGTGAACGCGCCAACTGCTTGACATGTTGGCCCAACACCTGCCCAACTAGTTGAATTCTTGTCTTAAGTTTGAGTCTCTTTCCAATTACCAACTTTCATAAAAGAAATGCGATCACTTTAATGTTTTGACTCAGAAAATTTATCTATTTAAAATTAGCCATTAGATTCAGTGGATAATAAGACACAGACTGATAGGATTGGTCTCTCTGACAACAGCACATAACACATCTCTACTGATGCTTGCTCACCTGGTAATTTCTTTTCCAGTTGCTGCTGCTCTTCTTCCAGTGCTGGTTCTTCTGGTAACCTTTGGTCTACAGATACTGAACTTACAGCAGACACACCACTACCAGAGCGTACTCTTCTGTCAATAAAGGGATAATTCCAAGTTGCTTAAAGGAACGTATGCCTCTCAAATTTATGAATAATTTAATGATGGAATCATAAATTAAATGCAGTGATGTAATATTTAGATGCTCACTGTCTGGAGTATTTTACTCTGCAGTTGCCATTAAGATAACAGTACCCTCCAGAGTACCAACAGCACACACTGGTGACCTAAGCATCAAGGTGCTTGCAGATGTGTTTTACTCTATCACTAAGATCTTTTAATTATGACAAGTACAAAGCTGGAAAAATGGCAAATTTAACTATAGTGAAAGTTGCAAAGACAGAGAAAGCTTACTATAGTCACAATGAAAACAAGACGCCACACAGAAGAAACAAAAAAATATCATCTTCAAGACTATACTTAAAGAATATGAAGCTATGATTGCATGTAAGCATTTCTTAACACTGCTATAACTTGTCTTCCCACCCATTTCTCCAAAAAAAAGAAGTGAAATAGAGAAAGAGAAGTACTAACTCAGCATTACTATTCACAAATAAATCTTCTAAAAAAAATAATCAGAATTTGCTACAGTGCCGATTTAGGGCACATTTTAAATTCTAAAACTTCCTAACACGTACAGAAGTATAAGCTTGAACTAAAAACCTTTAAGTTCATGTAGCCAGACTAAGCAAAACACTGATAAAAACTGTACTCTTACAAGAGTTTTTTTTTCCAGCATTCAGCACTTCTAATAAAAACAAACAAATCAAAACAAAACAAAAAGGTAGACAAGCATTTCCCAATGAGAAAGCATTTTCTACCAACTATGCAGCACAAAACCAAACGAAGTAGGGTTATTTTCCAATATCTTGCTTTTCACACTCACAAGACAGGTTCACAACATGGAACAAAAATTTAGGAGCAAGTTGCCAGAATTATAACTAGTTACCTAAATGAAGGTGGAATATACTCTGGAGGCAGTACAGGTGGCAGTGGCTGACCAGACATAGCTACATCAATTAAGTGCATAGCCAGAATAAACTCTTCAGCTGTAAGTTTTCCATCTTGATCAATATCTGAAAGATTCCTTTTTAATGGAAAAATACAAAGTAAGCAAATTCTTTGAGAAAAAAAAATCACTGTTAAAAAGCACAACTTTGGAATATTCAGTTCCAAATTAATTCACTTTTTCCATTTTTTTTTCACACTACTTTGTTCCTTTAAAACAAATGAAAAGCACAATCCAAATGCATCACAATTTCTCACGTCTCTTGCATATTTTCCTTGAGATATCCATGCAGTCATGGCTTCCATTTTGTTTGCTCTTTGAATGTTGCCAGTACTATAAGCTATATGGGTAATGTTAATCAATGGAGTATTCTTGGACACCTTGTGAACATCCACTATTCAGTATCATTCAAAAAATGAACGGCTCAGATGTTTGATAGAAGTTTTTCCATCTGGTTTACATCTTCCCATCTTGCATTCCTGAGCAAGTATTTGTATTAAAATCAAAGCCATTGACACTGTAGCCTTAACAAGCACAGACACATTCTGTCATTATGCACACCCCCAAAAAAGGGATGACCTAAAACCAGTGCTCCCAAAGAATCATGAAATCTCCAATATCACCTTCAAACTAAGATGCTTTTGGACAAAATTTAACAGTCTCAACATCAGCTTATTTTTTCTCCATCATGCTTGTGACTCTAATCTAACAGGAAAATCCCCTGTGAAAAAATCTAAGGTAAGCAACTGATTTTTTTTTTTTTTTTTTTTTTTTTTGATGTCTTAAATACAGGACTTTGGTTATGGAATTTAAATCTGGAAAGTTATTATAGCCCCATTTGATCCATACTTGTGGTACCCATCTGGGTCACAGGAATAAACTGACAGAATGAAAAATTACCATGTAAGGATATAACTTAATACCATAATGGTTTGGGTCCACATCCTTATCCCCAAACACTGAAATAGCTGTTGCAAAACAACTGCCATTCTGCACATCAGTACTTTACCTTGTGTGCCTATGAGACAGCAAATCCACCCCACAAAGAAACTGAAGCAACCCACAGTACAGACTGAAAAATCCTGCCTCAGAGAACAGCAACAGTGATTTCAGTGACAGAGAATAAATTGAGGAAAGACAGAAATATGTAGGCCAGAAAAAGCTGTAAAGTCCATTCCTTATCTCGTTAGACTAGGCAGTTTTGAATGTCAAAAATTACTGTTATGTTTAGAACTCCTGAAGCATCATTCCTCTGCTTGGACAACCTACTTAAGCTCTGGAAACAAGCACAGATTTTTCTGGCTAATCAGGATGATTGGGTTGCTATTTTTCCCTATAGTAGCTTTGTTAGGAAACAGAGAAGAAGAGGGTGCTTTTTAAGGTATAACAAAAACATCAGTGCTTCGAAAATAAAGTTAAATTATTGTGACATGACAGTGACAACAGAGTTGAAATCCCCACATAACAGAAGTCAAATGGACTATTTTGTTGACAGTGTTTTTTGAGGAAAGACTTACAAACTAAAGAGATTAACTAGAAACAGAGGGAAATCAGAAATTAGCAGTAAGAAGGTTACCTGAGAAACCACTATAGATAACCATAAATCAACAGTCATCAAGTACTACTAAGTAAAAAAGTAGAAACATTACACATCGCATAGAATGGACTTGCAAAGCAAAGGCAAAAAGAGACTAATCCATGTGACAATAAAACCACAATAAATCTGGCAAATGAGAACTTGAAAGGAAAAGAGAAGCCCAAACAAACCCTCTTAAAATCCACAATTATAGGTACGTAAGCCCAGACCCTTGGAAGTAAGGCCTTATAAAATTAAATAGAAAACAGAGAAGCCTCCAAAAATGTATGGTTCCAGCTAAGTCCCCTTTTGTACTAAATGTGTAAATCTGTAACTTTTACTGGTGCTGTATCAGATATGGCTGAGGATGTAGAAGATAGGAAGCTAAGCATTTGGTCTACCTGAAGTCCCCATAACTGAAACCCAACATTCAAAGCAGCTATGTAAATAGTGCAAAACATACTCTTTTTTGGTTAGGTGGAATAATATTAATATAGAGATATCAGTGCAGATTTTGTTTTATAAAGTTACATACTAAAAAGAGAAGAATATAATGATTTATCAGTGGAAAGAGTTAAAATGGGGGAAAATAATACAGGAGACAGCACAGAGGTTTAAGTACAATCTCCAGTTTGGGAGAAATTGTTAATTTATCTTTACCATATCGTAGCCAGCTGAGCCTGGGGTAAACTTGACTGCATAAGAATAGTTCTTGCTTGCGGACCTAATAAATTAAAACAGAGGTTAATAAACAAATAAGCAATTTTCTCCTTTTCTTGTATTACCAAGCAGTTACTGCACAAGCAGAAGTTATTTTTGAATAGGTAACACCAAAGTGATGTTATCAGCATGAGCAGGCTTACACATACTACCATTCCTAGGTTCCTCAAGAAGAAAGTATTTAAAATGCATAACCCTTCCTTCCTTTACAACACTCAGTCACAGACACAAAAAAAAAATAAGTGAAATGAAATGAAATAACCAAAACCAAACACCTCTTTGCCACAAAAGATGAGCACTGAACTAATAAAACTAAGTCAGTGCATTGTTCTATTTTCCTTCCGAAACTGGATAAGCACCCCTGCCAGTGGATGAGTCAAACACTGCAAACAGTCACAGGAATTTTCATACAGACCACTGTATCCTGTACAATTATTTCCCAGCTACAACTTATTTTTACAGAAAATTCAGGAAAAAAATTAAGAAAAGGATCCCAAATACAGGAGTGCTTGCTCCTAAAGATCACTGAGCAGCTGGGAAATTTCAACTGAAAAATATTGATGCTGATAACATGGAGATGAAAGTTTCTTTAATAACTGAACAGCATTTAGCCTGCTACTACTATTGGCCTTCTATAGTTAAAAAAAGGAGACAACATTTTCAATACCTGTTAGGTGTCCACTCATTGTTTTATCATGGCTATTGAACAGCTGTCTGTATTTCAGTCTTGATGACTGAGGTACCGCCCACTCTGCCACAGGAGGCACACTAGAATTAGAAAAGGGATAGGGAAGAGGGAAAAAAAATATAATCTTACATTTAATTGCATTAAGTGACAGGTGCAAGAGGATGAAGTGCAGTACAGAGATCAAGTTTTATGCCTGTACTCCCTTTTTTCACAACCATTGCCTTCTATTCCTGAAACCGCAAAAGTTTTGACTTCTTATTTGCAAACATTTGTCATGATTCAGTGTCTCAGATATTTTCTAGAAAAGATGAATGACAGGCCTAAGATTTTTACTTTTTTCTTTACCAGAAAAGAAATTGAGTAACCTAAACCGTTCAGAGGAGCTAAAATCTTTTACTGAAACATGACAGGAAAAACTTTACCATGATCACTGGAAGTAATATCTTGTTTTACTCTGTCTTACAACTACTTGTCTTAGCCAAATAATACATAAGCTGTTTAAAACAAATGCAAAATTTACTGAACACATCAGAAAGTGTGAAAAAAAATCTCTTAAAAGCAATCAGATTTTTTCTTCATAGAAATTAACAGACAAATGCAATACTAATTCAGATGCATAGTAGGTTGAGTGCTGTTATTTGCAGCTATAATTTCCCATGCCTGAAGGCTGACAAGTCTATATATATGAACTCCTCTCTCACCAGCTTTGCTAGATGTGGAATTTTTACACACGTTCAGTCTTTTGTTTTGTTTATTCATGTAACTTCATCTGTGATGTAATGTTACTGTATAGTGAAAAACAAAACTTTCCTTCATGGATACTCCAATGATAGTTTTGGATGAAGAAATGCTGAAGGACAAAACACTGGCCTCACACATGGCAAACACCATGTATGCCGAGAGTTTACTAATGGGGGCTCAGCAGACTAATAAAAGCACCCTAAGCAGAATCTTGAAATTCACCCTTCTTCAAATCAAAAGAAAATCGCAGCTAGGAAAGAAGAAAAAACAAACAAACAAACAAAAAAACCCCACCACTTCAACTTCTAATTCCAATTTAATGGATTTAGGTCTTCCATTTATGAATATTTTGGCAAAATTACCATCTTATCTCTTCTGAAGAAACTCCACATTATTAGATACCTTTGTTTAGATTACATTAAAATATATTTTGCATAACATAGTTTCCTCCAGGCCTTGAAATACAATAGAAGTTTTTTAGGTGATTTTTAATTAGGAACTTTAGAGTACATATAACAAATACTTCAGTGGAGTTCATTTAAAATACGAGAAATATTAAATATATTTCTTTTAAAAAGTAACCCTACACTTGTTAATTTTAAAGAACTTTACTTATGTTTCCATGCTAAAATGAGGAGTGTCTGTGCAGTAGTGAACAATGCAAAGTATGTTTATGGAATCAAATGCTTTTCTAAAAACTAAGTTTTCAAGAGCTTGCAAATAGTATCAACACATACTGTAATAGTTTATTACATCTCAGTGATTCAGTATTCATACAGCATTCTTTTAAAACCACAGCATGCTATGAAATCCTGAAGTAGTATCTCAGCAGGAACTGATTTCTACAAGGTTGGTTTTTTTGGTTTTTTTTTTTTTTTTTTTTCCAGAAAATAATTTTGTTAAGGAGAAGCAGCTTTTCTAACTATGAGAAAAAAGACACACATCCACTCATTCTACACCAACATACCTTGCCACATCAAACGATTGTGCCTTTTGCAGTTTCGTGTTTAGCTGCGATCCTGGACCAGATCTACTAAAGGAAGAACTCTTTGGCAATGTGGCTGTAAAATAAGGTATTGTATGTATTGTTTAGCCCAAGCTTTTTAAAGTGTAGAATCTCAATGATGATCATTTAGTTCCTAATGTCAAAAAAAGCATTACAGTTCTTTTGATGGTGTGAATTTAAAAATATTAGTATAACTTAACAGTGCCTAACAGGACAGTGAAAACGCACAGGTGCTTTCCTCATGTCTTCTTACATTTGTAGCCTTACATAAACACTCTGGATAGCAAATTATATTAAATTTGATGCTAGAACACCTATGTATTCCACTACTTTGAAGTAATACCAACTTACAGCAGTACTGCAATAGTTATAAATAGGGAGCAGAGGTCCAATTTCTAGTCAACAGTTCACAGGCAAGCTTGATTTATCACACCATTGCTCAACGTGACTGAATGCTACAGTACACTATGTTCCATGTGCCTTGTTTTAACTTTCACACACATCTGCTAAACAATTACATTGGGCTAAATCAAATTACATTCCTTAACCCAAATGATTCTTCAAGTAAGTTAGAATGGCTATTTTCACGTATGTTTTTCTCCAGATTTAAAGAAAATGGCAAAACAATTTGTTAAAAGCAAGACTGTACACAGAGGTTCAGTATGTAGCGTACCAGGATGAGCAAAAGCAGGCAGAGGCTGTATAACAGCAGGAGCTCCATTAGCCAGGGGAGGCACTGCTGCTGCAGGAACAGAAGATACTAATGGCGGAGACATTCCTACTACTGGAATAGATGCCATTGGCACTGGGGCAACAGTTGTAAGAGATGGCATGCTGGCAATGCCCCCAATACCTACGGGGGAGAAAAGGAGACATTTTTTTCCTAATTTAGAGACTCCCAGCATAATATAAAAATTTAATGGCAGCCTGCACTCCAGAAGCAAACACAAAATTAAACAGTGAATTGAAATGGGAACTTTCACACACTCTTACAATATGCTGCACCATTAGCATGGCAAACATAAAACAATGTAGAGGGAACAAAATACCATTTGATAATGTATGCATTTAAGATCACACTGGATGCAACACTGACCAAGAAGTCAATTAGCATTTGCTGAAGAAAACAATTGTTCGCCTTGAACTAAATGAAGAGTAATACTGTCAGCTTCCAGTGAATAATGAACTCAAAGCCTACATTTAGCCACAGCTGAAAAGAGCAAGCTCCAGGATAACTGTTTGCAGACTACTCAGAAGATGAAACAGTGCAAATATGATCAGGTAAAGCACAGTAATGAGGTATTTTAGGTGTAAGCACAGTTGTTTGGATAACAGGGAGGTTAAGGAGGTCCAGTCATGCCAATGGGAAGAATGAGGACGCGTGCAAGCAGCTGAATTTATGGTTTAAAGTAAATAACAAAAAAGAAAATCATGGATTTTGCTGGATTTCTTGGGAAGCTGATTTTATTATGCCTTTTTCTTACTTAGAGTGGTATTTCTTCTGTTCAATTTCACTTATTTCTTAGTCAGAAATAAAAACTGTAAAGCTATGGAATAGACAACTTATCAAAACAACAGGACTTTTCTTAATGCCAGTAATTCTCAGGCAGCAATCAAGTACAGTCACAGCAATGACTAAATCAGAAAGATAAAGAACCTCCCTCTGTGGCAAAATATCAAGGTATCAAACATAAGGTTCAGCTTCACTCAGATGTTTTCAGCACAGAATTGTAAAATCACCTGTGCTGGAAAAGTCCTTCAAGATCATCAAGTTCAACCTACTGAGTCCCATCTCTACACCACATTCCTTAGTGCCACGTCCACAGTCTCTAGAGAAGAGACTAACATCTCCTCACTGCAACCTCCTTTCAGGTAGTTCCATTTGGAACACACAGGGAGCAGTTAAAGACCTGAAGCAAAACAGGACCCCAACTTGTTTTAGTTGGGTGTTCAAAGTTCACTGACATTTTGCTTCCATCATATGAATGCAAGGGAAAGAATTTGTTTTTGAGTCCAAATATTGTTGTTTCAGAAACTGCAAAATGAAAATCAAAGTTAGGTTGCTACAATACAAGCTACCTAGAAGAACAATGAAGAACTTACCAAACCCTGGTGCACTAGGTAGAGCAATAGGTGGCTGCTTCATGACAGGAGGCAGCGCAGATGGGAGTTGATAACCTTGGAGTTTTAATTTGATAAGTTTCATAGCTATTGAAAACTCAAGCTGATCCATCCTTCCATCATTGTTCATGTCAGCTAAAGCCCTACAAAATACACAATTCTCACAGTTAGATTCTTAAATTGTGATCTTCAGGACTGACCTGGAAGCATGCACACACACAGACATGTATATTCAAGACTTATCAATATCCACTCAAAATAATCATGTCAGGGTAAAAACAGTTATCAAACAATACACTGTTTAAACCAATAGTTTCTTGATTTCTTTCTTGCAGTGATTACTAAATAGTTTTAAAGTCACTTTTTAACTCCCAGAGGAATTACAACAAAGCAAACAGAGAAAAAGGATTAATGTAGCTGTACAAAATCTTTGCAAAATCACTCAAATAAAACTAAAAGGCACTACAAACAGTACCACAGGGAATCCTATGACTGAGTCTGCAAATTAGTACTTCAGATGAAATTACAACAAATTATTCTTTAAATTTGTGCATTTTACTAAACTCCACTATGTGTACAAACTTTACAAACAAAGTTTTGCAGGTAACAAACAGTACTCAAAACACACAGACTAGATCTTGTGTAGACTTTCATTTAGAGCAGTCCGACTTAAACTGTCTTGT
Organism: Callipepla californica brunnescens; assembly: GCA_023055505.1. Taxonomy (NCBI): domain Eukaryota; kingdom Metazoa; phylum Chordata; class Aves; order Galliformes; family Odontophoridae; genus Callipepla; species Callipepla californica. The sequence goes on along the minus strand of JALIRH010000001.1, from coordinate 69,684,852 downwards.
TTCGTGATTGCATTCCACAGTTAAGAAAACAGTGCTCAGCATGGAATGGGAGTGAGGGAACAAGGAGAAGAAGGAAGAATGTTAGCTCCTACAGCTGCAAACCCAGGGAAAAAAAAAAGAGTAAATGCATATTAATTATGTAATCGGATGTAAGCTTAGATTTTCAAATTATGCTTATTTTTTGCACTCATTTGAAGAATGAAGTACACATTTCAGTACTCTAATAATATAATTTTTTAAATTTGTGTGTACATTTACAAGTCATGGACATGTAAAGGACCCAGGCAGTTTAGTTAAACAAAGATTTTTATTTCTAGATCAGATGTCCATCAATAAAAGTTTTCACACATGTATGTCAAAAGTTATCAAAATAGTACTGCAGTAAACTGATGTTTATAATTGATCAACAAGTAGACAGTCCAGTAAACCCAGTGGCATAGCATTCAAAAAAAAAAATATGAAAACCCTCTCAGTGCATGTCAAAAAGAAAAGAAACCTACGATCTCAGCAGATCAACCACACACGTTAAGCATTTCCCCTGGTTTAGACTGCCACTAGCATTTTGCAAAAACTAGAAAGACTAATACTTTCAAGACATTTTCATCATTGTAGCAAAATCTGACCATGGTGGAGTAAAATAAAGTAACACTATCAAGAATCTGCCAGCAGTAGTTAAAGAAGAAAGTCTTACATGCTAACTGTGAACACTGGGGCTTACGATCATAATGATAAGTGTGCACTGCACCACTCCCTCTAAGATACTGAATTAATACATATATTCCATTCAAGAAAAAGTTTTGGTTGTGTGACTATCTAAATGCTTTTTTCTGAAGCTCCATATCACAGCAAAGTTTAATTTGCATATCAAAACTGTCTGCTTTTCAGTAGCTTTAAACTTAGCTTTAATTCCGCTTAAGTCCAAATTCATTTCATTTGAAAGCCCAAATTCATAGTCAAAAATGATTCCAGGATCCACACAGCATAATGCAATTTGGATTCAAGTTTCACTGCTTTGTATGTGATTCACTTCACTAATATTCAGTTAGAAGTAGCCTACTGAAGTAGTCAGACTTCATATCTAGTAGTCCAACCAGCAAATGGAAAAGAGAAAACCATCATGGCAAGGTACAACTTTGGACTGAGTATCTCTTCCTCGCAGAGCACACTGCTCCAGAGCCTCAGCTTCTGATCACTCTTTCACAAAGAGCAAATCAAATGGTGGTACCATTGGAAGCAATGAGCTGGTGAAAGTAAAGCAGAAATGAAATACTTTTTTTGCATGCAACTTGCAGAGATCAGTGAGAGAACCCAAGTGAAGGCAGAGGAAGACTCTCCTAGGAATGGGAAGGTTAGACTGTAGTAATTGTTAATAAAAAAATCTGTCCAAAACAATCACTCAGGCTTACAAGGAACAGTATTTCTCAGGATAGTTTAATTTTCTTATTTTCTTCCTCACACACATTTTTCTTTTCAGACCTCAAACAGTTCATTCACATTTGTCACCACCTATAAACAGCGATGTTAGATTTCTAAAAGTCTCACTTGGGAGAAATATATACTGCAAGTCTTACAAGCCTGAGTTATTCAAAGGTGAAGATGAGAAAAGTTACGTGGAGTGTTAGAATGTCAGAAACTTAACTGCTAGATGTATTTTCTGAGGTGCTCTCTTCTGTGGGTTTAGTATTAGAAATTTAACCAACATACAGTGAGCAACCAATGAGGGTAAGATAGCTTCATCAGAAAATTAAGAGTATTAAAAACAATGGAAGCTAGAAGAAGGTAATTAGTTTTGTGAAACTGATGCTTACAAGCAGACACCACACTTTTCTGAAGGCAAATAAAGAAAAAGCAAAAATATCAACAGGGAAAAGGTGTGTATTTTTAAATGAAAGTTTAGTTCAATGATTGCTTAGTCGTTTTTCTGTCAGATGCCTAGTGGAAAACAGAGAACAAAATACAGGTTTAGATAGCTAGTAGACCTGCAGATGTTCATACAGTGTCAGAGAGAAGGGTCTGGAGAAACCTATTCTAGCAGATTTTTGACTTCACCCCAATTAGCCAGTAGGCCTCCCAAAGGAGACATCTTCCTCAACACATGATGAAGTCAGCCAGCTCCATTGGGACCAACTATCACTGACAACTCAAATTAATAGTTTCAATTTCCTTAGATCTCTGAATTTAAGCAGAGATTTATTTATAAGTTCAATAAATAAAGCTATTAAGTGGCTTCTACAAACATGCATCTACTCTGATTTATAAAATTGAAGGCCTTCCATCACTGAAGCGAAGGCACAGTGAAATACACAGCCATGAAAATGCAAGAGTAAATACTTGTTCTAATGTAGGCATCCTTGATACTACAGACATTACCTATTTTAAGAATACAGAAGCACATTCAACATGAAAAAAATATTAATCGACCAGTATTAAGAAACTTTAACATGCATCAGTCATGTTGTTGGCTCAGCTCACTTATTCTGCATCAATGACTTTGTTAGTTAATTCAAGAGCATGAATTTCAGTGAAAAAATAAAGTACATGCTACAAAATTTATACAAGTTTTTACAGCTTGTTAACAAAATATGCTTTTTTCTGGCAAAATCCTTAGTGGATATACAGGACAAATTTCCAATTCTAATTATTGAACCTAGTTGTCATACTGTTAGACTACAGTGCCACTTTTGAATAAACATCACCTTCAATGCAGCAAGTGGCTGACAGTAAACACTACCTAATTACACTGTTCTGCTTATAATGAAATTTGGAGGAATGTAATGTCCTTAAATTTGTTTCACTTAAGGTCTGGCCGGAAACCTGTGGAGAGCAGTAAATGGATTAAACAATGACTAAATATTGACTATATTTCATAGAACATGCCTGTGTTTACAACAGGGATTTTCTAATGATAAAAAATACAGTGGACTTCATCACAATGCTTGATTTCAGGTGCTGACCAGATTCTTCCCCTATCAAATCTCTTCCTGCTTTTTCCTCTCCTCTGCTCTGCAGAATGCAGAAACAATGGCATAAACTAAGCACGCAAGCACTTTTTTCCTTCCAAATGTGCTTTTTATTAGGCTACAAAATATCTATCTCCACAAAAATAAGTTGTGAGCTTGATAAAGAAGCCTATGTCTGGAAAAAGTAGTGTCAACCAGTGGCTATCGTTTGTCCCAAATAAAACAAGTACCTCCAAATAGATGAAAGCAGCTGGCATTGATTATTTTCATTTCTATTTAAGAGATGCAGGTTACACAGAAAATGTTTTTAGAGGCCACCAGTCACGAGAGCTTTAGAAGAAAGCCAGATTATAACATACTTAAAAACAGTTATCTTTCAAGCCATTGCACTCTTGATTCAAAGCCTACTTAAAGGCTTCTTAATAGATTGCTAGCTTGGCATAGTACGAAGTTTATAAAGGATAGTACCATACATGACACACCATAGTAATTCAACTAATTTGCTATGCTGAGGACCCAGAGATTTCTTTCTTACATGAATGTTGAGTAGAAAGAACATAGGAATTCTCTGTGCCAGAAAACAGGGAACTACTGTTTTAAAGGAATATAAATTCCAGGGAAGCTTTGACTAATAGCAGAAATTAAAATAAAATATACTCTTAAGAGTCGCATCTCAGAGGACAGTTACGCCAACTGCCAAATATCCTCAAAGCAGCCCCAGAAGAAAATATTTAACTGATGCTTCAGCTAGCTGATGTTTCTTGAAGGTTTTCTTCATGGTAAATAATGGCAATTCAGTTTTACTTAAAACATAAGATAGCTATTGTCATTACACTGTTCACTGAAACAAAACTCTCTATCAAGACATAACATGTTTGTAAACTCAGAGGGCTTGCTTTCCCTGGAGAAGGTTGGCCAGTCACTCATCAGGCCAATCCCCTCCACAACTGCTTTCCCAGTTACGTTTTTCTAAATAAGATCTTCCACAGACAACAAAACAGATTAAAACTTTCTATTAGCACTGGTTTATCTACACACAGCTGTAGTTAATTCTTGATGAAACAAATACTACGCTCTTGTCTGCATCTGTTATTGATATAATAAACTGATTCAAGTAAGTAGAATCATTAAAAGTAAGAAAATGCTTGTAACACCCAACATACAATTCCACATTTCTAGGATTGGAAAAGTAATCTGAACATTTGTATAAGTCAAATTCAGAGTAGTAAGTTTAGGATACTGCCATTAACTTCTAGATTCACAAACCAAGTGTGCCACTTCTAAATCCTAACCCTGGGAGTTAAAGCAAGCAATGATTCACATATTTCAGTGCAGTCTGAAACACACTGTGACATCCTTTGGAGGCTGAAATGAACTTCATGTCACTGAACAGTCTAACTGCTATTGTTTCTGTGGGACGGTACTAATACATGGGAGGCTACAAGCCTTCACTGATTCATCAAAAGAGTTAAATGACAAAAGTGGTGGAAAAATAAGGACTTTTTTTTTAACTTGTTTTTTCTTTTCCTCTATTTTTTTCTTTCATTCTTTATTTTTTTTAACAGTATTCCTATTTTTATAACAACTATGCAAACACTGTCTTACTTGTTACTCTAATTCCAAGTGAGAATGCATACAAGTGATCTAGATTTTAACTTGGGTAATTACTTCTCTTAATTCAGAGATGATTAAGAAAAGATTAGACAGAAAAAGGAGAGATATCTACATTGTTTTGCATGACTTACAAAGGCATCATGAAGAAGTTTTAGTTCAGCTTTAGTTAAAAAATGTGCAAGTTCAGGTCTTGTCTCTATGACAACTACAGAACTAGTGGAATGATTCTCTCCCTCTCAAGAGGCTGAAAACTGAATAATTCAGAGAGGAAGAGATTTTTAAGTCAGACTATTTACAACTGTTTAGTTTTGTTAACATCTATTTAAAGCTCATGCCTATGGAACAATTTTGGAGAAAGGGTGTTTTGTTTAAGACAAAACTTCCTTTGCTTTTTAATTAAGAGGCGAGAGAAGTTCCACAGGGACATTTGAACTTTCACTGAGTCTTCCCGCAACTAAGGTAACCAGATCAGATTTGATATTTGTAAGACAAAAGTAATTTGAAACAAAAACATACTATTCATCTAATAGCCATGTAAGCTCAGTCCTTTTTTAAGGCATACATATTTCCAAAGCAAATGTTTTTCCTGCAAGGAAATAACATTCCTTCTCCATTCAGTTCAAGATTCTGCCTTTAGAAACCCTTATTACAACAAGAAGTTGTTATTAAGTGCAATAAACCATCCTCTTTCCAACAATTAACATCATAGAAAAAGTTAACACATTTGCCAATAGTTATTCCCGTAGCTTTTTCCAATCTAGAAAGTTCTAGTAGTAACACAACTAATGAAAATTATGAACAAACTATGTAAGTTAGCACTTCTGAATCCAGAAGAGTCATGTAATTTGGAGAGGAAATTCTCCAGCAAGAAGAACTGGGAGATTGTAGTAATGTCTGTGATGTGTAATATACAGCAATGTACATTTTAAGATATTTAAATTCACCAAGAAATAGTCCTAGTATATGGAATATTATTACCGTCCAAGTCTGTACTAGTAAGCTTCACACTGACAACTACAATGTTCCTCCACTCTGTATACTCACCATATCTGTGCTAACACCGGTTGAGGTAACCCAGACTGAAAAAAAAAGTTTCTAGCTTGATCACCTGCAAAATAAATAGGACATCGTTTCAGAAAATGCTAAAAATACTTACAAGAGTAGAGAGGAAATTATAAATCAAAACTTCTAAATCAGAAGCAACAATAAAGCCATAAATGCTTAATTCTACACATACATAACAGAGCAAGAGATTTAAATTAAGTTTGTCACTTGAGAACCTACAAGATATTTTCAACGAGCAAGTGCTGTTTCGCTCTGCAACAGTCAGCACTAAGTGAAGTCAAGTAGACATAAACAGTCAGGATAATGGGAAACTCATGCTTCACAGTCCCTAGTTCACATCAATAGCTCTCTCTGCACCAACATACACTTTGTGAGGACAAGTAAAATGTTTCTTCCAAAGAAAGTATATACTAATGCAAACTCTATTCCACATTTTTTGTTAGTACAATGCCAGTCAGCTGGCACTAACTAACTAAAGTGGTCTTTATCCTGAATCTGATAAGCAACCTATAGAGAAAGTAATGGTGCTTTCCTTTTTCCAAGCATGAATTAAAAGTAAGGATAGAAAAACAATTACAAAAAGATCAGGCACTTGGAAATGTTATTACCTGTAAAGGGAATTCGTAAACAAACTAGAAATAGCACTAAATATCAAAAGAGGCCAATAAAAGCAGTACTAACTTGCACACTGAACTGTAACAGATTTTGTATCAAGTCTGTCAGACAACAGAGCAGAAACAATAAAACTGGAGATATCCAGTAGTGTGACGTGTGATTCTGATTTGATTTTTTTTGATGCAGTGGGCAGCAAAACAAGGTAACACACTGATGTGCCTCACATTTCCATTGAGTGCAAGAGTTTAGAAAGGACTGAGGACATTTTAACGCAGTAAAACAAAACAAATAAAAACAGCAGATATCATAGTGCCTTTAAAGCCAAAGCACATCAGCGGGTTTTAACAAAAGTTCAGTGTGAACAGTGCAGCCTTTACTTCAGTTGTTTCCATCAACATACATCAATTTTTGCTATTTACATTTTTCTAAGAGGTCATCCAAAGAAGCCATCAACCGATTTCACTACTTTAAGCAATCAGTTTCTGAAAGAAACCTCAGTTAAACTGACAGATTTTTATTTGAACAGACTTAGTCTCTCAGTACGTTAGTGCACCTGATTGTCCCCAGGCAGAAATTAAGAGCCACACAGTCACTCACTCATTTCCCTTCTTACAGGAAGATGAGGGAGAGAATAGGAGAAGTGTGAAAATTTGGGAAGCTTGTTGGTCAAGATACAGATAACTGAAACATGCAAAAAAAAAAGCCAACAACCACCAATACTACACAGGTAAACTCTCATCAACTCCCACAGGCAACCAATGCCCAGCCAGTTTCTGAGCAGTGGCTGCTTTGGAAGCCATCTGCATCCTCCTAATGCTACTTTTTTGTACACAACTTAACTACTCCCTGTCCACTCACTGCAGGGGGGACGTGAGAAACAAACAAAGCCTTGAGGCCAGGTAAGTGTTGTTCAGCAACAGCCAAAATGGTGTTAACATAGCACCGTATGGGCTGCCATGAAGAAGTTTAATTCCCTATCAGCCAGACCCAGGACAGTGAATTACTTCATTAGGACATTAGAAGCACTATAAATATTACCATGTATTGGGGCAATTCCACATCCTGAATTATAACTACAGCAGCAGCTGGCTCTACACAATAGAACTGTTTTATAGAGCCAGTTATAAACAATTCTAATTATAATTAAAATCCAATGGCATAAACCAGGTACAGTATGTGCATATAGCATAACATCAGAAATGAAGTCAGCAGTGAGGCATATGAATAACGGGATGCAAAGTGAAAAAGAGTTGTTCAATTTTTTAAAGTCTTATGCCCTATTTTCTCTCAGGGAGCTCTGTACATATTTAGACTCATTAGTTAAGAAGCAATTACATGAAGTTAGAAGTGAAATCTTTTTCATTACCAGTGATAAATCCAGATGTTGGTTTCAGACTGTGGAACTGCTGATCATGTTTAGCTCTCTCCTCCACAGTAATAGCCCAGATATCCAGGTTGCCTAGTCAAAAAGAGATGGTGAAATATAATTAAAAAATATTGTCTGAAAATGCCTTCCCTGTATCTGAGTACTATTATATCATCCCATGCTGGATGTATGAATGTAACACACAAATACACAGAAGCTATTTCCTCTCAAGTCTCTAGCTGAAAGCTCCATGAATCCTTAAACACCTAGTTGGAACTTGTGATCATAGTAGAACTAAATGTTAACAAATTATGATAACTGCTGAGCACTGATTCACTCATGTGGCTCAGGGGAATCTTGTTTGAAACTAAACTACTTGAAGTGCAATCAAACTTTAAAAAGGGCTGTTAAGAGACACTGTCAGAGGATGTAACATAGAATGCTCACAAAACTAAATATTTAGGGGGTGGGGGCCAGCTGCCTCAAAGAGCACATAACAACTGAAACTGAAGTTCTTCTATCTGAAAAGGTATGTCAACTAACGAGATGTGTTCTACATATTTTTGTACTCTTGTATTAGGAGAACTCTCCATTCGTGCCTAGGAGAAGCATGATACAACAAGACAGTTAACATTGCTCACAGGCAACAATAGCACAGTTTGGGAAACTCAGTTCAGGAGTACACTCATCCTCAGTCTGAAACTGAGAAGTCTGAGTAATCAGATCATGTTACACAGACCAGATTCTTCACATCACACTTTTAAGTTGAAAGTATTTAGTTTGCACTGAGATTTACCACACCTTCTACAGTACTGTGCTCCAACGTGTTCTTTACTTATACTTTCATTTTTTAAGCAGTTTCTCTGCTTTTCCAGACATTTAACTAATATTGTATTGCAGACTCATCTCAACAATTTGTAGATGAGTAACGCATAATGATTTCAACATCTGGAGAAGCATTTCATGCTGGTGCAACTTCCTGTAACTCCTACTGTATAGATATGTATAGATCTGAAGGCATCTACATTAATGGAATTGCTATTTTGTGAGAATAAAGAGGAGAGCTAACATTCATTCTGCCTCAGCACTAAATTCTCAGAGACCCAATTTCAGGTAATAGGGCCCACAGATCTCTACAAGCACTTCAAAGTGCTTGCAGGGTGAGGCAGAATCAAACTCAGCAGATATGAGAAACAAGAGGAATTTCCTGCCTCCTGGATTTCTTCTAATTAAAAACTACTTTCATGTGGCAAAATGTACTTGGAGAGAAAATGAAACAGACAATTGGAAGAGAAGCATCCTTTCAAATGTTAAGTTTTATCAGTGCCATAAAGACTAAATTCTTGTTAAAAACTTATCATCTCTATTCCAGATTATATTTCTAGAAAAAGGCAGGTTGAAGACTCATTCGAAGAAAGCACATTTTTTTTTAGGAGTACTCAAAAGAAACAGAGGCACTGTAAACAGGTTTCAGAGCTGTGCTCCCTGTATGGATGAAATGGGATTCTCCTTTGAATATGAATGTTCCAAAACTCAATGCTTAGTCTCAGTAATACCCTCCCCCACCTTCCTGCAAACTTCTGGCAGGAGAAAAAAAAATGGTGCAAAGACTTTATGACCAATATACAACCTAGGCCAACTAACAGCAGATGAGCATCTGCCTATAACGGAAACATGACTACTCTGTCTAGCATAAGATCATAAAGCTGGATGCAGTTGTGTACACGTGAAGAAAGTATTTCTTGAATATAGTTTGGGTAAAAGAAAAATGGCATTTGTAATGATTCTGTGACTTGCTCTTGCCCAATTTGAGGTATACATGACTTCAGTACTCCCTCTGCCCTGAAAACACCACAACAAAAATTCAGCCCATCTACTCCCAAATAAAACAAAACCCCAAACCAAAACTTTTCTGACATGAGGTAATTAAAAATCTTACTAACTATTAAAAAATGATAAGAAATAAATGCTTTCTTCATTGGATTCCCTGAAACAAGAACAAATGACTGTCAGTATATACTTCTTCCTGATAGAGATCTGGTCTGTATTAAAACAGTAGATCTCCTTTGGGGAATACCATCAAAAGATCTGAAGCTAAATCAAGCCAGCGTTAACAGTGTCTTCATAAGAGCTATGAATGGCGTCTCTGATACTGCCACATCTCCATCTTTAGTTATTTGAGGAAACAATGAGACCTATGGGAGAGCATGAAGTAGTGCCATTCCCAGAGCCAACACATCATTCATGGTTTCAGATCCTGGATGCCAGCGTAGAAGTTGCAACGCGTTGCAATATATTTGAATGCAAAATAAACAGCCACCAAACCACAAAACTGACTCACTATAAAGTTATTCATGAAGGCAGCAGCAAGCCCTCTAACCTTCTTTTCTTATACAAGGCTTGGTAATCGTCACATCTGAAAAAGTGATGCAGTGCACTCTCATACATGAAATGGGCATTTTCTTCTCGTAGACAAATAAACAGAAGGTCAGGCATGCCACATTCTCCTCAACAATTATAAAAAGCCTATTATGCACATTGCCTTCTTTTAGATAGTCATCCGAAAAATGAGCAGTGCACTAGAACATCCATGAGTCACTCCCATTTAAATGGTGGGTGCTATGCTCTTTCCATACCCTTTCCCCAAGATGACTTTGGTAGACTCTTTAAAAATAAAGAAGTTTTTCCCCTCATAACAATCTTGGATTTTTCCTGTCATCTTTCTAAGAGTAGGAATGATGCTGCCTGCTAGATTTGGTTTAAGTACAAATACTGTAACAGGCATCTCTCACACCACATTTGAAATTAAAGACACCCCAGAAACTATATTAACCACATGCTTATTTCAAGCTACTTGCTGTGGGGCAGCCAGATTGGAAAAGCTGTTTGAAAAGAAATGTAAATTCCTTCCTTCCTAAAGCCATGTAATACAGTTAACAAGTTCCTGGACAACATATGCAAGATCAAATGGTAATACATAAAGTTGAAAAAAGAAAGCTGCTATCCATCTGTAATACAATAAGAACTCTCTGAAGATGATAGATTATAATGCTTTTGAAAACAAGAGTTCCAGTAAGAATGTATGTGCTTAAATACAGGGCTGTGCTTTGCATGCACCAACTATAAACACAAGAAAACATGAGTCCAAACCAGTAGATCCCATTCACATAACGACCTCCCAGAGTGCAAAAATCAGGATAAAATGTAGATTATATAGAAAGTTACGAAAAGCTTCAAGTGTATCCTACAGGACATTTGATCAGTGAATTTATTTGATGAAAACTTTCAGTAGCCAGTTTTGCTCACAACTGAATAAGTCCGGCACCAAACAAGATGTAATTCCAAATAGACGGACTTTAAGATAATTGAGGCAGTGAATGGCAGCTTCCCATTATACATTTGTTCCAGCTGACAATCACAAAGACAATTGTCTTCTAATTTGTTTCATTTGCTTTTTCATAGTGGCACAGATTGCACCCAAACAACTTTGTCTCTTTAACATACTCTGAACGATGCGCTTTTTTTTAATGAAGTCTCTTACTGAAACCCTAACACTAGATAGAAGTTTAGTTCCTAGCTATATCACATCCCAAAAACTAGACTTCCATTTATATATTCGTATATATAAACACATATGCACACATTTTTGTGCATTTATGTATATTTGTGCACGTATATATAAACATATACATACATATGAAAATCGTATCTGTGTTTTCAGAGAAAAGACCACAACAGATGCATCATGCAAGTGGAATCAAACAAGTTCCAATAGTTACTAGCATTTTTCTTCTAATCTAAACACAGGCATTGGGACAGTGTTTGAAGTGATGACACACAAAGGCATCTGTCATACTTTTTAGCAACAAGAAAGTCCAAGAGTCCTAAAACAAAAATCACATCAGTTTCTCAATCACCAACAGTGCTTATGAAGCAGGAATGTATAATAGTGAAGTAGCATTTTAGAACTTCCTCTGAAAAATAAAAATAAGAATAAAGTACAGACAGGTTCAAGCAGGGAAACTTGGGCAGATAAAACCAGGGAACTTCAGAATGTTGGTATGCTCTGCTGTTAGTGGCTGAGTTGCCTGGATCTGCCCTAGTTACAAACTGAGGACTGCAATGGGTCAGTGCATAAAAAGAGAAACAGTGCAACTTTTGTGCTTGATTCCCTCAAGATGTCCCCACAAAACTTCATGCACGTTCTCCAACGGGTCTGAAAAAATATCACAAGTCAAGTAAGGTATCATTTCAGAAAGTAGTATATCCAAAAAAAAGTTCAACATATTTGGAACATATTTGGAAGACAACACATTTATGCAGAATTTTTGCATATATTTCAGAATCCAGTATAAACAACTTACCCCCAAAAGGTGTTGGAAACTGAGCCATGGTTCTTTCACTTTTAGCTTATTAATGGATGCCTGAAAATATTAGAAGAAAAACATAATCACAGTTACAGCATCTTCCACTTTCAATGTCTTTTCTGTACCACTACATAATCAATTAGTCCAGGACAAATCAAGGCAATGAAGAAGCAGTACAAATGCTACTTGCAAGAACAGTTACTTACATGAGATCTAAATGTTAAATTTCTTGTGCTAACCCATACATCCGTGAGTGTCTTTTAATAGGAGAAAATAGCCACATTTTAGTTCTGTTCAAAAGAACGTCCTCAAAAATGATCTTCATTTATAAACACTAAGCCATGTAGTAAAGAACAGAATTAAGTCAGCCACAACTGACAAGATCTCAGCAACACTGCTCAATGCTGCATTACTTCACCAAGTGTAACAGCTCTGCTCCTACTTAAGAGCAAAATTGGCTCTGTTTCCAACTGTTGAATCCATGCAACATTGGCAGCAATCTGTTTTTTGCTCCTGACCAAAAAAAAACAAACATATAATGCAGTGCCTTGCTTAAAGTTCCTTTGTTTAAACAAAGTACGTTAAAAAATGAAACTAGATTGCAAGACTCCTTTCCTTTATCCCTTACAATTAGCTCACAGATTTAATGAGCCTGTTTAGATGAACAGAATGCTAAAGCTGACATCACAAGAAAAAGCACTTTAGTCGGCGGGAGATACTACTAACACTGCTTGCTTTTCAAAAACAAAAAAAAAAAGCAGTCTAGAGTCCAGAAATGTAATCTTTAACCAAAAAAGAAAAAAAAACAGGGAAAACATTTTTCTTGCTCCACACAAAGACCGACATGAATTGCCTGAGCTGAGAGGACAATAGCTAGCGACAGAGCCACAAGACAATGCAAAAGCAGCTCTTGTCCTACTAGATTCCACTCATGTTTTCCAGGCAACAGGAGAAAAGCAAAGGAAGCAGAATCAGGAGGAGAATTATTTAGAATGCCTGAGCAGCGGCAGAAATTTATCAATATCACTAAGAAAAGGCATTAACTTGCACCAACAATTTCCTTTTGTCTGAACTTCTCTTTGCTCCCTTCTCCCCAGCCCCCTTTCACACTTCCCACATACTCTTCTAGCTTCCAGCTTGAGAACCTACTATACATACACTCCACAGATGTCACAGGAAAAACAACAAAATGACAACAACAACAAAAGTAATTTTGTGTACCAGTCTCACCATCAGTTGTAATTCATTAAAAAAAAATACTTATTTTTCCCCTCATAATTTGGCAAAGGAATCAAGCATGGTACATAACTCAGAAACCTTCACCCTAACATAGCCAATGCTAATTTCATGCACAGAAGGCATCATCTCAGAAGTTTAAAATGACATATGTACCAAGACAGTATTTTCAGTCTCTAAAGTGTACTCACTACCTTTATCACTACACTTCTATTTTTTAAAACTACAAGTAAGCTCGAGAAGTGAAGGAGTTCTCATAACTGCCACAGACGCAACACTGAACCTTACAGCACAGCCCCTTTCACACTCAAGTTGAAAAGACCAGGAAAGATACGAGCAGAGCAGATTCTCTCCCTGCTTCCATTCCCTACACTACGCAGAAGGACAAGGTAGGCATTTAAGGCAGGCACAGGAGGACAAGAGCAGAAAGACAGACTTCTCCTCAAGGCTTGAGAAGAAAGAGAACTTAGAGTTTGAAAAAGAAATAAGAGAAAGATCAGTATTCTCCAGTGAAAGAGTAATTTGTTCCCTCTTTATTGCCAATGTTACATCTATCTTCAATAACCAGAGATTTCATTTTATATTTCAATTTAACCCCAAGGGCTCTCTCTCTGCAGAAATTAAACTCTGCAACTGCAGACAACTGATTCCAGCAGCTCAGGGTCTGATACGTATGAAAACAACGTTTAAAAGAGATAAGGAATTACACAGCATTCTAATGCTGAGTGACTTTTTAGGTTTTTTTGGTTGATTAATGTTTGGGTTGAAGAACTCTGGGATGGAGAGCAGGCATTATTTATCTGAAAACCACCTGGTATATTCATTACATTAAAAATATATCATGAATTCATAACTATTGTAATGGAAATGCAAGCACTGACATTTTGATTTGCAACACCATTTTGAAGTAGCAACAAGTTGGTTTAGATGGGCATTCTTCATACTCCAATCTCTGCTGCGTGAGCTCCTTCCTCTGGCCCTTCAATCCACCCAACACGAATACATAGCATGGTGAAGCAAAAATTAGGCAGGAGCCAGAAAGATGACAGCAAAACACCATGGGTAAACGCATCAGTTACTTTCACAAAAACAGTAGGCTCTCTCTTATGAACTACTGGTATTCATATTCATTGGGACTTATTATTTTGGGTTTTTTTAGTTATTTATTTTTAATTCTCTAACAGATTTGATTGCAATTGACCAAGAGTTCAGAATTTACTCAAGCAGGAAGAAGAAGAGACCATAAGGGGAACCACAACTGCACTGCTAGTAAGAACTGTCCTTAGAAAGCCAACCTCAAACCCCTAACAACATAAGCAAAATTACAGAAGTAATGAATTGTTAAGGGTTTGTCAAATACTTTCTTGGGCTCAGACATTTTTTTCTTTTAGAAAGAGCAGCAGAAAGTTTTGAGCCACTCATCTGCTCACAGCATGAGCTTAATGTATTACCCCTCTGGCATTATGGGGGTGAAAAGCCCATAAAGACTGTGAGTGCCCACTTCCAGCAAGAAAGTAGGGGAAGAGTGTATTATTTCCCAAAAATAACAGGGTTGATAATACGAAATAAGCTTATGTCTTTCTCAGAGCTAAGGACATGGACAATATTTGGAGACAGGTTCTCATCCTAGATCCTTTTCCACTGGGTCAACCTTACTGGAATAAACCTAGTCCTCCCAGCCATGATTCCCCATGGGTTTCAGAGCAAAATAAAGCTTTCTCCATACATAAGCTTACGTCACCTTCATACTCAAGTACTCACATCTTATTTCAAATTTGGAAAACAATTTTGAAATCATTTTTGAAAAGTAACCAGGTTGAAAACAATGATATTAACAACATATACACAGAATTAAGATGTACAAAAATTCCCTGCGCTATAAATCACATATGTACTTTAATAACATTTCAAAAACTGCTTTTGTTTCTATTCAAATTTGCCCATCCAGAAGAACATTTAGGTACAAAACAAAACAAAAAAAACCCTAAACTTTTTCAAAAAGAGGTACAAATTAAGTGCAATTTAGCTGTTTCTGTGCTATATGTCCTTGTACAGGCAAGTTGCACTAGAAAAAAAAAAAACACCTTATTTTTACTCTCCTCAAAATGCTAAACAGCATTTCTATTCCAAGAGAATTCACAAGAGAAGCTGGGCACACAAAACATACATTAATCCCTGAAGGAACTTATCGGTCACCTTCCTCCTCCTACAGGAAAAAAAAAAAAAAACAAAAACAGATAAACCACATCCAAGAATTCCAAGTTATGGCCAAATACCCCCAAGCAGGATGTCATGTGAGAGTATCGCAGACTAACAGCAGGTTTGGTTGCTTTCCCGTGTTATGTGGAAAAGACCTTAAACTACTGTGCATAAAAGGACATTAACAGTCTCAGCAAAGCCTGCTTATTTCAGATGGATGTTGGAAAATAATTCAATGTATTCACAGGAAGTCTGACTCTTGCTCTATGGAGATCAGATCATGAATACAGTTAACAGTTTCAGGCAACTCTTCAGAGTTTCAGCTCTTCACAAGAATCATTTACTCACTGAAAAAACCCTCCCAAATGTCAGCAACTTCTACTGTTCCTCGTGCTTTTTTGCTGAGCAATAGTAGACTAACAAGGCTGGGCACAGTTGCAGATGCTGTTCAAGTTACTGCGGCAATGATCAAAAGGGCTGAGAAGGTCGCTTTTGTAAACACAGTATCTATCTTCTGTTAAAAAGTGTCAGCTGGCTACAAAATGAAGAAAAATCACTACAAACCCACCAGGTAGGCAACAGGTGTTGTTACAAAGTGCTCCTCCTCCCTCGCTCCAAGTCAGAAAATGGCTCAGGATTCTAACAAATAACAAACTCCCGACTTCCTAAAAACAGGAAAAATTGAGACATTCATCAACCAGATGTTGACAACTGTAGTGGAAACCCCAGAAAAGAAAATAATAATAAATAATAATAGAAAAATATGATTATTGCTTTACACTGTCATTTTATCTCGTTTTGTCACTATTTTTTAAGTGTTTTTTGGAAGAAAGAGCTCCTCAGCCTCTTCGAGGAGCTATGAGATTGCCTCTTCTGGCTGAAAGGCTGCCTAAGGAATATGCTGTCCAAAACACACTTCTTCAAGACTTTAAGGTCAAAGCTCAAGAAAAACACTATGAAGAACATCTATGAAGAACATTCCTGGTCAAACCAGACCTTCAATGCTCAGAGACATCTTCATTAAAGATCAGATAGCAGACTTCTTTGCTACCCAGATTAATAACTGACTTGCTGTTTTGTCCAAAACACAAGTTGGTTTTATAGGCTATAGTAGCTCACGCTTTCAGATGTGAGTTCATTTCTTCAATTAATCTGTACTTATTTTTTTCAGAGCAAGTTCACAGATTCGTAAAAAGAGCTAATGCTCTTGGTCTAGTGGTTAGGAGCCGGTGCTCTCACGGCCGCGGCCCGGGTTCGATTCCCGGTCAGGTATACCCAGCATGCAGCTGGAGCATTAGCTCTTTTACTCTTAATGCAATACATGATGTTATGATGTGGAATACCAGCACCAAAAAATCACAAAACCATGACATTCTCAAAAATGTATCTTTTTTTTTCCTGCAACAGATGAGAAGCAATCAAGTAACCACTTACTAGCTTTAACACTAATTTTCCAGAGCAAACAAGAATGACAATCCCCATTCCAATGCTCAGGAAGCTATGCCTATCAGTGGGAGCAAAGATTCTTGTAACCCAGAGAGACTGACTGAGGGCTTCAAACTAGGACTAAAGAGCAGGATACCATTAGGAACTCTGAGCTTTGGCCGAGGGGTGGCTGGGGACAGCAAGGCTAGTGGGATTGTCTCTGCAGCAGAGATCAGAGCGTATCTGAAATACCCCTAGAGAAATACAACACAGCATGAGGAACAAATAGGACAAACTGGAAGCTTTATTTTTTTCCCAGAACTACAATGCCATTGGTATCAGAGACTTGGTAGGATGAGTTTTCTAAGTGCTACAATGGAGGGATATAAGCAGCTCAGGAAGGACAGGCAGAACAGGCGCTGTATGTAAGGGAAAAATGACTGTACGGACATTGCCATTAGGGATGTTGTAGTATAGAGTCTTTCAGTGAAGATTAAGGGGATGGATAGTAAAGATATTATCATGGGTGCTCCCTATCAATCACTCACCAAAGATGATGGCACAGATGAACTATTCTACAGGCATCTGGGAGAAGTCTCACCACCAATTGCCCTCGTCCTTATGGGAGACTTCAATTTCCTAGATATAAACTGGGGATATTGTATTGCCACAATAAGCAAGGCTGAGAAATTCTAAAGCACATTGAAGATAACTTCCTGTCACAAGTTCTGAGTGAGCAAACTAGGAAAAGTGCCCTCCTCCTTGATCCACTGTTTGAGAATAAGGAAGGCTTTGTGAAAGAAGTGAGGGTAGATGGCTGTCTCAGACACAGAGAACCTGAATGAGCTGAGTTTTGGTGTAATAAGAAAAAAGGTCAGCAGAGTTGTCACCCTGAAATTTCAGAGACCAAACTTTAAGCTCCTCAGGGAGCTAGTTAGCAATGTCCCCTGGGAACCTGTTGAAGCACATTTAGAGGTCCATGGGAGCTGGTTGCCTTTCAAGAACCACCTTTTAACAGACCAGGAGCAGCAATCCCACTGTGCCACAAAGTGGGGTAGAATGTGAGCCTGCCTCCAGAGAGCTTCTCCTGGAACTAGGGCAGAAGAAGAAAATACATGAGCTGTGGAAGCAAGGTCTGGCTTCATACAGTGAGTACAGAGCTGTAATTCACATCTGTAAGGAGAAAATGAGGAAAGCCAAAATGCAATTTGAGTTTCCACTCGCCTCTGTTGTGTCAGATAACAAAAGAAGCTTTTTTAAGTATGTTAAGAGCAAGAAGAAGTCAAGTGAACACATTGCACTAATACTTACAGCAGTGGTCAATTAACAAATAGGGGAGAAGAAAAGACAGAGGTATTAAATGCCTTTTTTGCTTCAGCTTTTAATATTATTGATAGATTTTGGGCTTTCTGATCCTCCAAGTTGGAGTACTATAACCAAGGAAAAAAGGGATGTTCAATTTGTGGCCACACAAACAACAATTTCTAAACTTAGTTTCTGGAAGAGTTTTGGAGTGATAAAATGGTTGAACAGCAGAGTTCACAGGGGTGAAGTAAATGGAATTACATCTGGCTGGCACTGTCACCAGCAGCATTTGCCAGGCTTAATTCTAGGACCAGACTTGTTTATCAATGGTCTGGATGCAGGAATGAAGTGTACCCTTAGTAATTCACTTACAATACTAAACTAGAGATGGTGTTGATGCCCTGGAAGGACCAGAGGAGCAGAGTAAGGCTGGACACAGGTACAGACTGGCAGAAAAGAAAGCCAAGAGGTGACCTCAGGCTTCCCAAAGAGGCAGCTCATGCTCCATGCCTCTCAGCATTCAAAAGGAACTGGGATAATGCCCTCAACAACACTAACTTTTGGTTAGCCCTTAAGTTGTCAGGCAGTGTGACTTGATATTTGTAGTTCCCTTCCATCTGAACAATTATTCTATTCTAATTCAAGGTAGAAGTTAATAGTGTAATTTGGAACAGAAATCTAATTCAGTCTTATCGTGAACCACTCGAACATGTTCTGCACAAGGGAACTACAAGGAGCAGATAAACTGTATGATAAAGATGGAAATAGAGTTAAATAACTCAGCATCTTCCATTGTGATTACATTCAGCAACTTCAACCAGATAAGAAATACTGCTGATGACTGCATATTACCAGCTCCAATAGGTCCCAAGCACTGTATCTAAACGATTTTAGAACAATAAGGACTACATAACCAAGCAGAAGTCTCTCCCTTAAGCAGTTCCCAATTTAATCAAGTGGAATTAACTTTGGGAGGAAAGCAAGCAAAGGCTGCAGTGATAAGAGCATTTTGTTGTATGGTCTAGCCAGCACCATTTGAATTGCTGTTTCTAATTATATACGTGTGTACAGTTTTTAATCTTGACAGCATTTCATCCAATAATTCCAGTCTTGAGTGTCTGAATTACAGTACCTTTTTAAAGGGATGGCAGGCTTCCATTTAAAAAGATTTAATGCAATCTACTGTACCACTTCATTAGTTCTAAAAATCTTCATGAAGATACAAAATAAGAATCTTTGTTTATTTTCACTTTAACATTTGCCAACTTCATTCTGATGCACCAGATCTTGAAAGATGAGAACTTGTTGGTTTTTTTTATTTTCAATTGACATTTAAGATATTTCCGAGCACTTATAACTTAATTTTTTAATAGTTGTCTTATTTATGGAGGTGCTTTTTATAGTAAAAAGCTACATTAACATAACTTTTGTTGAAGTTCTGACCCCCCCCCCCCCCTTCATAACAAGCTGTAATACTGAAAATCTGAAGCACAAGAATTAAGGAGTTAGAAATACATACTATAGCTGGAAGACAACCTTAGAAGTAGCCAGGCATTTCCTTCAAGAAGGATTTAGTCAAGGAAATGCATGACATCACTGCCAGCTATGAAAGTATTTGTTCTCTTAGACTCTCAAAGTCTGTCTTATTTTACAAACCATGAACTTGAACAATGATCTCAATTGCCAGTAAGTATTCATTTGTAGTTATACTGAATGCCAACGGAATCAGATAAAGAAGATTGGTTCTGCTATTTACATTAGACAAAATGAAACAGCAATGCTTTATTTCAGAACTGTTAATCTGGCTGTCTCCAAGGCTCAAGGATCACTAAGTAGTGGCAATGTCTTAAAAGCTATACTAGGAACAAAAGAGAATAACGGACAAAGTTTGGAGTTCAGCTTAAGCCAAAGGAAAGCAATTTCTGACAAAGTCTGTGTGTTCTCTAACACCTAAATGCACATTTTATGTTACATACACACTGGTATATCACTTTAAGGAAAGGCTGACAGTCACATCCTACTTTCAACTTAGCCATCTTTAACTTCTTGCACTGCTTTTTCAGAGAGCCCAAAGCAGCACTGGATGACTTTATTTCACTGGGCATTTTTCCCTTGTCAGATTTCTAATCTTTCCAATCCGCAAAACAAGTAACCTTGTTTCTTGCTTTACTGCCTCAGCAAAAAAAAAGCCCAGTTACAGAATAGTATGGTGACACTTTTTTTTTTTTGGTCTTGTAGATTAACTCCTTATTCCTACATCAAATATCACAGGACAAATGCTTTCACTCTTCCTGGGCCACAACCTACACTGAGGAGTGCTATATTACTTGCAAGTTAAGGAACCCCGTAAGTATACCAGAGGTTAGCTGATATAACAACACAACCCTGCATAAACTCTCCCATGTTTTACCACATTACCCTGGTGTTCCTGTCTTCTCATGCACCATTTTAATCTAGCATTCCTACCTACTCCTCCTGTAGCTAGAGCCTCCCTACTCTTTCCTTTCTTACACCCCTGAACAAACTCAAAAGTGACAAGAGAATGGAGATGGCAGAGCTGTGTTTTCTGTCACGAGGTTGAAATGCAAAGGGATTACAAAAGCAGTTCAAATCCATGTTCTTCCTTTCCAAGTAAGTCAAATAACTGCAGCTAACATTAGACGTGTCTGGATCAAAGGACTCATTGCTCAGCTTGATGTTCTCAGATTCTCTATAGAAGTGGTCATGGCCACAGTCTGACAGAGTTCAAGAAGCATTTGGACAACAAAGATGTAGGGTTTGAATTATGGGTGGTCCTGTGAGGAGCCAGGAGCTGGACATGATGATCTTTGCGGGTTCCTTCCAACTTGGAATATTTTATGATTCTGTGTATATGAACAGCAAAATGAATAGTCAGTCAGTCACCAAGTCCTTCTCCAACAGCAGCAGCTGTCTTCCATCATTAAGTTTTACTACACATAGGACTACCTTGATGCCATGTAGCTATGCTGTTCAACTCCCTGCTCATGTCTAAACATGATAGCCAAAGACACTGAAAAAAGGGGGGAAGATTCAGATGCTCTCAGTTCTTTCACTTCATATTTTCCACCTCTGCCTCAAAGCAACAGTTATGCTAGAAGCAGAGTAAGAAGGAAGCAAAATCCTGGAGTCAGCATGTCTGTGTTGAGAGAGTGCAGGAGCTGTGTAGTCAGTCCCTCCCTCTTCCCTCTCCCTAGACAAAGCCACGAGATAAAAAGGTTTAATAGGGCAGAAAAGGGATAAAGTTGGTGATACAAGGGAAACTGCAGATGGCTCTTTTCTTTGAACTGCTCCAGCGTAGGCCAGTTTGTTTTCCACAAGCATCTGTTCTTCTGAACTCCTAGAGGAACAATGATCATCAGCTGTATAAAAAGTTGTATGACAAAAGGTGTTTGCCATAGGCAAGCCAATTTTCAAAATAGCATTTCACTAGTAGGAGTTATTCAGTGTCTATTAAACTATAGCATGAACCTTAAGTGAAGCAGCCAACCTCTCCCATATCCATGGGCCTCCTGCTCTGAATGTCCTCATAGTTCTGTCTTAACTGTTCTGTATGATGTTACCAGATCCAAGAGCAGACACATGCATTAAGCCCCTTAAACAAATATTGCTTTACCTTTTCTTTTGGTCACACTTGATCTGGTTGTTCAGTTACAGACTGATTGTAACTGTTCTTGACTAGCCTGCTCAACTAGAGCAAATAGCTTTTGCTGTACTATAGTTATGTAGTGCAGGGGAGAAAATACAGGGAAAAGCATAAGAAGCTGTGCTGTGAGCACCACAGCGAGAAAGGGGGGAGGTGGTGCTCCAGGTGATGGAGCAGAGATTTCCCATGCAGCCTGTGGAGACCATGATGGAACAGGTACTTCACTGCAGATCACAAAGAGTCCACAAGAGAGCAAGATCCATACTGCAGCCCATGGAGGACATCATGACAGAGCCAGTGGATCCAACATGGAACTGTGGCACGCAGAAAGGCCATGCCAGAGCAGGAAAAAAGTACCAGGGAAAAGAAGCTGTGAAGAAGAGCTGTGATGGACTGACCACAGACTCCATTGCAGAGGAGACAAGAATAAAGGAATGAAGTTGAGCATAGAAAAAGGGGGGAAAAATGGGGGGGGGGGGGGGGGAAGGTGTTTTGTCTTTGTTTCTCACTGCTTAAGTCTATTTTAATTGGTGATCATTTCCCCTCGGTCAAACCAGTAACTGCTATGGGCAAACCGACAAGCAATCTCCCTGCCCTCATCTGGACTCGAGAGCTTTTTCATCCCATCTTCTTCCCCTTTCCAGCAGAAGAGGGGAAGTGAGAGAGCAGCTGGATGGGCCTCTGGCAACCAGCCAAGGCCAACCCATCACAACAGAGTAACTTAATTTAAAGAAGCTCATATTCCATCTGTAGATGATTCTGACCCTTCAGGAAACATTAAAGGCTACATAGGAAATGACACAATTGTAAGAAGTACGAACAGAGAAAACTGGTCTGGTAACCAACTGGCATTTAAAACTGGACAGACGTGCTCCGTTAACAGTAGCAAAGATAAAAAGTCATCAATGCTACATTTGAATCAAACAGTTGTGACAATCTGCCTATAACGAAAGTATAAAGGGAACACTGCCTCTTCCCTACTTCAAGTCAGAAACCCATACAATAAACAGTATCAGCTACATCAGATACAATTAAACGGTACTCTTCAGTCCCTCAAACTGAAGATGACCTAGAAGCAGGCACCTTCAGAAGTGTATCTGAAGAGCTATAGCTCTGAAACAATACAATGGTTACCTAGTGAATAGAGAGAACATACTTGAGTCTAAAGCAGCTGACATGTTACAAGGAAGTAGCTACTCAAGCTCTGTTACTATTACAGAACAGAACAGTTCCTGCTTTACTGGTGATAAAATTCAGAACTCCTTTTCCAAGGGCCAGACCGTCAGTTATTGGCTTTACAGAAAGTGAAATGCTTCTTTTATAACCAACCCAACTGAAGCAATAGTACATACGTTGATAAAGCAGAAGATGCCTTTAAAATGAAAGAAGGGCTCAATGGCATAAAGCAAGGTTTATACCAAAGTAATGTTTTTCTGTTTCCTTTTTCCATCAGGGAAGTCTATCCCCCTTCTAAATACCTAGAAAAACAGTTCCACAAGAGCAAGACCACTCCAGCTGTGTCAGCAAGAAAAAGCAATTTACAGATGCAAAGATGCTTCGCAAAATTAAATTCTAAATCAAAATTCTGAAAAAGCTTATTCCGATCTATAAACCCTATTTCTATATTAGACTGACTTCAAGTATCAATGTAAGTGTGGCTGAATGCCCTCCAAAAATGTTTAAAGGCACACAACAAGTTTCATTTAGAGAGGACAAATACACATTCTGACATTTCTAGTAATAGCATCTTTAAGCAAAACAGGCAAAGTCTGAGCCCTTGCTGGGGCAAAAGGTTCTTCATATATAAGATACGAGCACAGAAACCAGCTTGCTAAATATATTAACTGTAGCAATAAGGAGTTTAAGGCAGCAATCACAATTACAGAAACTGAAGAGAAAAAAGAAAACTTTCCATGTATTTCACAGAATCACAGGGGCTGGAAGGGACCTCTAGAGATCATGGAGTCCAACCCCCTGCCAAAGCAGCTCCCTAGCCCAGGTTGCACAGGTAGGCGTCCAGGCGGGTCTTGAATGTCTCCAGAGAAGGAGACTCCACCAGCTCTCTGTGCAGCCTGTGCCAGTGCTCCATCACTAAAGCAGAAGTGCAAGTGTTTATGTAACAGACTCCTTCAAGCCACATACACTGTGAAGTTAAGGTTTTCTCCACTGCAAACAGAAATCTCTTAGGTGGAAGTAAGTGTTTTATTGGAAGAACCACAAAAGTTCAGATTTAGTCAAAACAAGCTAAATTTCACAATCACTGTCCTACATCAGCACTTTCTAACCACTGAGCAGCTGAGGGGGATCACTCAAACATGGGATCATGAAGTTCCTGGCTACAAACACTGCACTTCTGCCAAGAGTCAGGAATTAAGGCCTATTCAAGAAGTAACCAGGACATGCAGAGACTAAATCCAGGAAAAGCAGAAAACAGAAAAGATGGTACATTTTAAAGAATGTACATGTATCAAGCAATTAGGAAAGAGGTACCCATCCTCAGAATAGAAGTACTTACAGATGACAAAATGGCTTCTCTTGGCAATGCAGGTGTTATAGGGCGGGAGCCATACACAAAGGCATTTCTCGTACCTGATCTGGAAAGCAGGTACTTTGTTATGGCCTTTCTGTAAAGGACCAAGGAAGCATGCGCAGTTAATAGTTCTGAAAAGAGAAATTTCCCTGTACTGTAACGTTTTAATACCTCCTTGAAAACTACCATACTTGCAAGTTTGCTAACTATTGATCAGCATCCAACTACACTCATAAGTACAGTCCTGCTCATACGTTACAGCACAATCTTTATTCATGGAAGTTGCCTGGGGGCAGTACTGCACGCAGACGATCTGAACTCTGTGTGTCCTCAGACTTGTTCCCTCAGCAAAGGCAGGTACGGAAAAATGTAAGCGAACAGATCAGACACTTACATGAGGAGTAGTAAAGGAAGGGCCAACAAACCATAAAGACAAGCATGATAAAAGCTGGAAGGGTATGATGCTACAGAAGACTTCATGGCCCACTCACCTTTCAAGTTACAACATAACTTCTCCCACGTCTCTGAAACCAGAAAATTATGCCTAGGCCTTAGACCTAACCTCAACACAGCTCTTCATTTCTATGCCAATAACAACTTCAGGATAGAGCATGCAGCCAAAGCTCAGAAAGATTCTGAAACAAACAGCTCACAAAAAAAACCCCACACATGTGTATATACTTGTAGTAAGATTGAAAACAACTACATGTAACAGAAGGACTGCTATACATACACTGCTGTAATGGAGGCATTCCAGGAATATTCTCATTTTTTCTAGCTGTTTAGTTGACTGTAATCTACTAAACTAATCTAAGCAGTTTGCATAAGTCACACAGTTTCCAGCCCAGTGAGCACTGTTTCTATGGCAGAAATGTATCATTCAGATATCACTTCTCACAAATAGAAAACAATACTCGAATAAGATTTCTTCTAAAAAACATTTTCAGTAAGCAGTGTTACTTTCCAAGGTTCTCCACTTCTTGATCATTTAAACAGGCACTTAGTATAGCAATAAAATAATATTGCTAGGTACAAGAAATGCTTGGAAAAAGGGGAATCTCATTTTATTGTAATAATAAGAACCCATCTCCTTTGGCTAATAGGATCGCATCTGTAGGTCATTAATCAGGTGTACATACATACACACACACAAGGGGAGATGTATTAGAAATCTGTGGTTTTAAGATTACCAACTACATTTATTTACTACTGCAGCCACACACTTCACGTGAGAATAATAGATAGGAAAAGTTTCTACTATTTATGGTACGGGATCAATTTATGTTTGCATGCTTAGCATCCATGCTTGCAGAAGCAGATGAAAACCTAACAGCCAAATTGACTACCATCACCATTCATTCAACCTATTCACCAGAAGTTACTGCAACTTCTAAGGTGGTCTCACTCATGAACAGGACTACATTTCTCTACAAGAGTTAGTGTACCTTGAAAACTGAGTCTCATGACTCCAACAGAAGATACCGCAGAAGCCATGCTCTGCAGCAGAGACATCATACAATAAGGTTTGTGGACAGCTATGAAGAAAGCTTGAAAAAGCAGTGGCTAGCACTGCAGACAGTACATTCAGCATCAGTTTTTCAACACACGCTGGCTAGTTTCTATACAGCACAGCATAGTCTAAATGCCAGCAAGCAACAAGATGTAAAAATAAACTTCAGACTCTAAAAATACATTTCTGATTATTTACCTTCTGAGTTACGACATGAGTATGAAATCTGAGTTCATACTGAAGTTTCTCCAATCATTACAGCTAGTAAGTTACCTTCTAAAACGGCATGCAAGATCTTCCTCTTGACCATCCGCACAGACTAAAGACATTTAACATTAAAATGAAGTCACTAATTCAAAAACCCACACACTGAAGCACTTACAATCAAACCTCCACGAGAGAAGAAGTCTTAGATCTCACAAACTCTATCTAGTTTCTAACACTACTGAAAAAAAATACATACATCATTTTCTGCGGCTTAGAGCATCTCTGTTATGAGGAGAGAAAAGGCTGAGTAACCTGGGTCTGTTTAGCCTGAGGAAAAGACAATGGGGGCGGGGGGGGGGGGGGGGGGGGTGCGGGGAGGGTGTCTGATTAATGTTTATAAATATCTAAAGGGAGGTGGGAGACAAATGAATGAGGTCAGGCTCATCTCAGCAGCATGCAGCAAGAGGACAAGGAGAAACAGCCTAGAACTTGAACATAGAAAGCTCTATGCAGACATGCAGAAGAACTTATTCATGAAAAGGATGACAGAGTACTGGCACAGGCTGCACAGAGAGGTGGTGGAGTCTCCTTCTACGGAGATATTGAAGACCCTCCTGCCGGTGTGACCCACCTACTGTAGGGAACCTGCTCTAGCAATGGGGTTGGACTTGAGGATCTCTCTTGAAGTCCTTTCCAACCCACGCAATTACATGATTCTGTATAATCAACTTATTGGAAAGAAGAGTTGGTTACTTTCAGAGGACAGAGACTGAAGTTCTTCCTTAAAATCGCATCCTTTGGGGAAAAAAAAACCAAAACAATAACACTTCAATACCATTTGACATCAGAACAATGGACTCATGTCTAATCAACAACTTGAGAGCTATTTAACCAGACTAGGCACTAAATACACCGAATAGGATATACAGCATGTTCTATTAGACATTTCATTCCCAAGATGCAAAGAGACGTAACAGAACAGGTCCCATTAAGCAGCAAATTAAGAGAAGTGTGGGACAGAGCAAGAATAAGACTGTTAAATTAATTTCCTCCAGAAACTTAGCGGTAATTAATTTTCCTAAGGCTCCAGTGCTATTTTCTCTCACTTTCAAGGCACCAAGACACACAGGTTTCCAGAGCAGGAATAACAAGTCTCTTACCAAATCAACTTTACTTTCTCACATAGATGAGCAATAAAGTACCCATAGAAATAAAATTACAAGAACATGCCTCAGCTCTTAAATACAGCTCTTAAAAACTGCTTAAATACAGATGCTGATGGAATCAGAACCCAAGTACTCAAAGTACTCCTTGAAACGTACAGCTGTTTTAGCACAACTTTTAAGCAGAAAACACCAAATTATGCAAGAAAAATCTCCAAGAAAAAATGCCAGTTCACGTGCTCTAGGAAGAAAAAAGCAGCAGCAATAATCCTCAAGGCCCTCCAGTAAGCATTGCCAAGAGATGCACTGACATTCTAAACTGAATAAGCCATTGATACTCCTGTTTTTTTTCTTTTTAATCCTCCAGTTAACAATGTCCAAGACAACTGTCCTGAGCTACAAGAGTTCACATACATAGCAAGAATTCAGGTTCTAACTTTAAAAACCCGCTGACAAATCTCACTAATCATTTGACTGCCGCTTTGACTATCCGTTCTTAAATGATAAAAACATGACAATAACAGAGCAAAGCACAGATGTCTGCCATACGCATTTCTATATATACATTTATAATCATCAGCTGCACAGCTGAGAGCTGGAATGCTTGAGGATCGTCCCAACAACAAGAAACAGCACCTTCAAGATGCTAACAAAAGAGAAAGCATTGTACATTAGACCCAGCAGAAAAATAAGCATCTTCCAATCCTGCTGACATTACTTTAGCCTTTTGAAAAGTTCCTGATGGCTTAGCAGCCCAAAATGAGGCCTTAATAGAGTTCTTGAGGAACAGGATTGTCAGCAGCCAGTACATTGTCAAATCACACAGTGTTAAAATCCTCAGAGAACTGAGAGTACCAAGAGGAACAATCAAGTTGAAAGAGATGCAAGGAAACAGAGTAACAGTGAAAGCATAGGGCATTATCAAGATGATGCAATACCTCAAGACAACATATATTATTTGATTGATGGGAAATATTGGGAAGAATCCTATTGTCTAACAAGAGCAATGGAAGAAAGGAGACAGACTTTCTCAAAACCTGGACTGGCACATCACAACTACAGAGAGAAGCAGCACACGGTGGAAAACCTGTTCTGTTCTGTTACCTGTTCTCTAATATTAGCCTATTTTGAAGACTGCATAGTTTTTACAGGTCTTTCTGGAAAATTCATTTCATTGCTGACTGTTAAGAAAGCTATCAAACCACTTCTAAACTGCTCTGAATATTAAGACATAAGATATATCTGCTTGAATACATAACCAAACAGGCATTATAGCAACACGCATAGCTTACGGCAGACACAAGAAAATAGGCATGGACAAACTTGACAACAGCCTACACTACAGGTTGATATATATATATATATATATATATATATATATATATTATTTTTTTTTCTGAAAAGTAAAAAAGCTTTGATTCCATATCAAATCTTTAATATTTCCCTTTTCTAGAAGACTGCACATTCCAATTTAATTGAATCCTGGAAAAGGTTGCCTTTGTGAAAGGAGAACTGGTCATCTTTGGAGAACAGCAATTTCAGGTTTCCAGGCCACAGTGACACGCACAGATCATACGCACATTGGGGTGACCACAGATGTTACAGACCCCTTGGAACAGACACAAGGCCTGATTTTGTTCCTGGTTTCAGTCCAAAGTTCAGTGTTACAGACCCTTAACGGAACTGAGTTCAACTTCATTTTTGAGTTACTTATCTCCAGGTAGGCGTATCAACTGAACAGACACACAAAGATGCAAGAAAGAAAATGAGCCATAACACTAAAACGCTACAGCTTGGTCAAAAATATGAGTAATCAGATACACAGTGCCAAAGGTCACATCATCCACCAGCAGTGCTGCTCACACATGCCATTGAAAAACAGTAATAAAGAAGTCCTACAAAAAAGGCACTATGCCAGCATCACCCCAAGAGAGAAAGAACTTAACACATTTTTTCAGTTACCTTGCCAATAACCTCCCCACTGTATCCAACCCACTAAACATTAAAATCTGGAAGAGATATAGAGATTCTATAGCAACCAGCTGCTGAGATGTTTTTCAAAGAGAATGAACTGAACAGCATTGCCAAATGCTTTCCCAACAAATTTAGTCCATTCCTAGTGGGAGCAGGAAAGTATGTTCATTGCCATGATTCAAGATGCAGCGTATATCTGAGGTCATTAGAAAACTAAGGCAATATAAACCAATTCAGACATTCATGAATAGGTAAACATACAAATTGTAGGTATGCAGACTGCCATTACTAGAGGGACAGACACATCACTCTAGAGGCCACTCCTTCAGAGGAGCAATTCTGTGAGATTTCTTTTCTGTCTTGGTTACACCAAGAGGCCAACTTTACAGATACATTCACATCCCTGTCAGACTTTATTCATGAGTCTTTTGGAAATTTAAAGATACACACAGTCATGTGAACACAATGATCCCCAGCAACAAATGCACATATAAGTCACTTGGGTTCTCCAGTCTTTCAGAGAAAGCAGCAATTTGGTAGTCTCTGTTTTCAGATGCAACCACTCCTAGATTCATTCATAGATTCATAGATACATTAGGTTGGAAAGGACCTACAAGATCATCTAGTCCAACCATCCTCCTACCACCATCCCTACCCACCAAGCTACTAAATCAAATCCCTTAGCACTGTTCAAGAAGCGTTTAGATGAGGAGCTAGGGACGGTGCCTCAACCACCTCCCTAGGCAGGCCATTCCGGTGCCTGACCACTCTTTCAGAGAAAAAATTTTTCCTCAAATCTAATCTAAATCTTCCCCGGCGCAACTTGTGGCCTCCTACTGTATGTCTCCTCATGTACATGAAAAGGTCTTCCTGTGTGCCTACAAACAAATCAACTGAAACTTCTTTGTTCCTCAGTGAAATGAGATTCAGAGACCATTAGAATCCCAAACAGTGGTTTCCCTTAACTCTTCTATAAAAGAAACTTCCAGGTAACATGCAAAAATAACTAAATAAAAACAAAGGCTAATGTTAGGTTTATGTACATTGCCTCAAGAACGCATCTCCAGAAGTTGTCTTTCAGAAGTCTGCACCTCAAAGGAATGGTAGAAGTAATCTAACTCCATAGCCTCTCTCGCTTTAACCACAATAAGGCTTTGTTTCAATTAAACTTCCACAGAATCAAGTCTTTAATGATTTTAAGCAGGAGACTTACAGTAGATTATGTTCGCCTTCGTCCATTATCTAGCACAAGGGTAACATCTGAACTCAACAGGTAGATATTAAAAACATCACAGGTAGGACAGAGTCCCATTTTTCCTTTTCATCTAGGTTTCTTTCAGCACAGTCTCGTTTGCCAAGCATTTCTCCATCTCTTTTCCCCAACTGTAGAGCACAGCTCAACTAAGTACCTTGGGTACCTCCACTTCAGAGAGATCCCTGTGAATTGCTGCAAAAGCCAAGTGCTTCTCCTTTCACATGACCCAGCACAGAACTAGAAACTGCACTTACTGAAACCTTAAAGATTATAATTGTACTTAGCTTGGAAACTTGTACACAGCACTATTTGTAGCCTTCCCCCCTTCCCTGATTCTGAGAAAGGATAAGAAAGCACAATAATAAACCTCCACACAAAAAGAAATTTCACAAGACTCTCAGCATACAGCTTTCCTAAGTTTCATTTCTGCATACAAAGTTGAGCTGTGTCAGCATTCTGTACTCATAATGCTGACAAGTTTCTGAATTTTGGTTGGGAAGGGGGGGGTTATTTCTACTTTTATTTTTTAAATAAGGGAATTAAATTTCTGTCACTCCCCAAGCAGAAAGCCTCATTTTGATGTTGAAGATAGGCATTTAAGAGACTCAGTATGAAGATACTTCATGCATATGTTCAGGAAAGATATTTTAATGTGGCAGCTTCCCTGTCCCATTCAGCCTATACTTTGCTTTTCCTAACAAATCTCTGATGGTTTAATTAAGAACAGGATCAAGATAATCCAGGAAATGGAGGAACTTGGCACTGCCCTAACAAATTCAAGAAAGTCCAGGAATTACACAACTTCAGCAGAGATTCCCATCTTCCTGGGCTCTATTGTATACCTTTTTCCTGCTCAAAGCACATACAGCAAGAAGAAAATGCAAAAACAATAATAATAATGCAACTTGATTTCTGAAGCTTTACCATCTATCAGAATCACTTCCAGTTACTAAGGGGAAAGGATTCTCTCTGTTACACAGAAGTACTTGAAACTCTGACAAAAAAAGAAAAAAAGTAACACAATAGGCAGAAGGTTTATTATTCAGCTATCAATGAAGCCTACCAAGCACTCAGAAACAACTACCAGCTGAAAAGACTATAGTCTTTCAGTCTGCTGAAATTTCAGCTAGCATGTCATCCCTGGAACACATTCAATTCCTCAAGCCAGCAACTAGCAAGAGCCAAAAACACCAAAAGGTCAGAGCTCCATTTCTCTTACCCTTACCTCCTAGCTAGCGATGAGACCAGTAAGGAAAATGATTAAAAAAATAAATTCTACACATTCCTACTCTTTTTGGCCCTACAGTTCTTCCTGAGCAAGAACTCAGGAGGCTGCATCGAGATACAGTAGCAGAACGGAACTAGCCCAGGCTCCACCACCTGCCCATGAAATCCAAAGTTCTAATATTGAAACAATCCTTGTCTACTTTCAGCAGAAAGTGTAAGAAGCAACAAAAGAAACAAATGGAAGCATCTAAATACTCAAGAGATGCTACATCACATCAAAAGTAGCCTTTGCTGTACAAAGGCTGCATTCAATCTAAGACGCTGTAAAATCAGGTGATGTTCACATGGAACAGCTGATGGCAAACCTCATCCTAGTTGCTGAAAAGAAAGATTTCAGCAAATATTTTCAATCTGCCCCATTTTTTCCCCACGACACATTTACCTCTTCTCTGGGGGCATTAGGATGACCTGACACTAAGACAGCTGGACTCTCAGACACAACAACACTGTGCTGATTTGATTAACCCAATATTACTCTTTTCCTCCTTATTCACATACATCAAACACCACCACCTGGTTCCAGACTACAGGATTCCAGCATAAATTTAGCTTTTTTAATGAACAGAGTTTAAAACCTATCACTAACCGGCCCACAGCCTTCACCAAGATCTTCTTTACAGCATCATCCAAATCTCAAGTACAACAAAGAGATCACAGAATCACAAAATTGCAGGGGGTGGAAGAGATCTCAAGAGATCATTGAGTCCAACACCCCTGCTAAAGCAGCTACCCTAAAAGAGTTTGCACAATAAGGTGTCCAGATGGGTCTTGAGTATCTCCACAGGAGACTCCACGACCATTCTGGACAACCTGTTCCAGTGCTCCATCAGCCTTAGCGTAAATAAGTTACTCCACATTAAAATAAATGTACTAGATTTCTCAGAACAAGAATTGAAGGAGTATCTAAACATCAAGCTCTATATGAACACACCAGGTAAGTTCAAAAAGGGTTGGTGGGTTGGGTTTTTTTCCCATTTGTTCATTTGGAGCCAAGGAGAGCTGGTTGTTTTCAATTTAGAAGGCAGCCTAGGTTGTTACATAAGTAATCACACTCATTTATAAACTCCAAAACAGAAGCAGATTAAACTCTTTGAGTTAAATTCACCCAATTAGTGAATACCAATCAAGTGTTTAAGAAGCCATACAATAGCATTTGTCCACGCCTGCAAAAGGATGCTTCTTTTCCCCTTCTCCTTCCCAAAAGTCTCACACAGCAAAATTTACTTGCATCATCTACAGACAATGCAAGCTTTATGCAATACCATCAGATTTCAGTGTTGAGTTTAAACCACCAAACATTCTTAGGTCATTCTTAAGGAATCAGTCCATTTCTACATGTGATACTTTAAATTCAGCACTGAGTCGACAGGATTTCATATTTTTGTTTCATAGAAGTGGATTCCAGTTTTTGTTCACCGTTCATCCATCAATTCTGATTGTGCAAAAAAGGGTGACTAATCACTCTAAAAACTATGGAGTGGTTAAAAAGAAAACGTTGCACAAGCCTTAATGCCATTCAGATTATTCCAGTAAGAACATAATGAGACACAGCCCGAGCACAGGCACTTGTTATGAGCAAGAGTGATTCAAAGATGATAAAAGCATAACAGCGGTAGAAGTCCACAACTTTGGTTTCACATTGACTAAGGAGCTCTCCTTCAAAGTCCAAGAACGCCCTCTTTGTACCACACCATCTTCGCGTGAAGGGATTTCAGCCACGAATCAACTGAAGCATAGGAAGTTCTGCACAAATGTGTGTGGGAACTTCTTCACAGTGCAGTGACGGAGCACTGGCACAGGCTGCACAGAGAGGTGGTGGAGTCTCCTTCTCTGGAGACATTCAAGACCCGCCTGGACGCCTACCTGTGCAACCTGGGCTAGGGAGCTGCTTTGGCAGGGGGTTGGACTCCATGACCTCTAGAGCTCCCTTCCAATCCCTACAATTCTGTGATTCTGTGATTCTAAGGACTACCAACAGCACCAAAGTCAACAACTTCTTGCCACAGGCAGTCAAAGCTCATCCTTAGTGCCAGCATTACTCCACACGAATAAGGAAATGACATTTGTCATCTTTCCCTGCCCACATCATCATAGAGATTGCCAACACTCCCTGAAGCGGTATTATTTTATTGAAACCTTACACCACTATAGTGAAAATTACACTGAATTTCAAATGATCCCTTCCACATAAATGATACTGTTTATTCTCTTTGGTTGATAAAGAACTCACTACAACATACAATCACCTCTTTTATCTATACAAACTGCTCTAGGAAAATAATTACAATTTAGCCAGGAGTGGTTTTTCAGTATTTGCTCTTTGCAAGCCTTCATCCAGAATTACAGAACCATTTAAACTCCCAGTTAGTTTTCACAAGAGCAAGAACGTTCCTGAAAGCCCAGCAAATCTCAAAAGCTGCCAACATATAACTATATTAAGAGGAAAAAGTGAAGCTAAAAGAAATTCAGGAATGTAACGCGAGCCATTTTAAGAGTCCACCGTCCTGCAGAGCAGCATAACAAAAACCTAAAACATGGGCCAATTCTGCCAGTTGACCCTACTTCAACCTCTTCCACTAAACAAACCCAGGTAACCGAGCTTCAAACTCTCCTCTGTTCACTCTGGAATCCTCACAGAACCTGCACACAGCCAAGGGCCGTGTGCCTGCAAGGAACTCTTCACAGGTGCATCTATATTTGGTGACATTCTCATCAGCGCTCAGCTCTGTGTGGCTGCAAGCACGTGTTCATATGGAACAGCTTGCAGGATCAGGGATTAACAACGTGAAGCTAATGTCCAAACAGTGTAATATAACCAGAACTAGGCAACTGAACAGATCTGCTCAGTCTTTATCTTCCTTTATGGCAGGACTGGGAGAAAAGTTAATGCTGAAATTTTGACAGATCCCACTGTGACCTATTAAAAACTTAATATATTACACGTTGCCCCTTACAA
The DNA here is from genome assembly GCA_023055505.1 of Callipepla californica brunnescens. Classification (NCBI taxonomy): domain Eukaryota; kingdom Metazoa; phylum Chordata; class Aves; order Galliformes; family Odontophoridae; genus Callipepla; species Callipepla californica. The sequence goes on along the minus strand of JALIRH010000001.1, from coordinate 69,650,154 downwards.
CCAGATTTACAGGCCAGCCCACATTGTGCTGTGCTTGTGAATTTCAAATTGCTACGTATAAAGGTACAAAAAAAGTCCATGAAACATGTACTTTTACAGCATTTTGTTGTTGTTGTTTAATAGAGAAGTGGTGACTGAAAAACACAAACTCAGCTTCACAAAGTGTACCTTTGGAGTTTTCAGATCAGCCCTATACATGAAAACATAATCCATAAGCACTACAAACCCAGAACACGGCTGTAATGTAATATGAAAACAGCCATCTTTGATAAGAATCATAGAATCCTTAGGGTTGGAAGGGAGCTCTGAAGGCCATCTAGTCTAACTGCCCTGCAATGAAAAGGGACACACACAGCTACATCAGGTTGCCCAGGGCCTGATCCAACCTTGCCTTGAAAATCTCCAGTGATGGGGCATCAAGAACATCTCTGGGCAACCAGTTTCAGTGCCTCACCACCCTCACTGTAAACGACTTATTCCTTATATCCAACCTAAACTTCCCTCCTTTAAGCTTGACGCCATTTTCTCCTGTTTTATCCCAACAGAGCCTGCTAAGAGAGGCGGTCCCCTTCTTTCCTGCAGCTCTCCTCTGAATACTGAAATGCTCCTATCAGGTCACCTCAGAGCTTTCTGCTCTCCGGGCAGAACAGCCCCAGCTCTTTCAGCCTGTCAAGAATCTGAACGTCTCTGCATAAACTCAATCTGATCTTTTAAAGTTACATATGCAGCTGACTGTACAAAACTTGTTCAGCTAAATGGGCACCCAAAACTCTCCTGCTCTGCAGAGACACATGGCTGAATTAGCTACCTGGTAGTCAATCCCAGATTTCTCCTTTACAGTTCAACTGGTAAAGGCAAAGCAAAACAAGATATTTAAAGCATGCTAATAACTATGAATTGAACATAGATATGAAGACAGTTGAACAGCATCTTACAATAGAAACAATGCAAAGAAAGCTCCTGTCCAATCACTTACAGCAGATTAGTGATCTGCAAGTCCTTTCCACGCAGAAGGTGCTACCACCAAAACACAGAGGAAAATCTGGACTCTCGAGCCAACAGATCTTCAATGACATGATTTGCATAGTATTCCTAGGGCCTGCTTAACACATACTATTCGCACTGAGAAATGTGAGGGAACAAACGCACCACGAAGCCAATGACTTTCAAGGACAGCCACAACAGAAAGCTTGTTCCTGAAAATCTATAGTACCTAGACTTCAGCTGCCAAAACTGTGGTGACCGCACACATCCTGTGGGCACATACAGCCGCAACGATGGCGGGGGATCGGGAAGTATTGTGAAAGAGAAATGCACTGTAGGGATTTAGGTTTCAGGCAATTAATAGTACTGTTGTTTTACAATTCCAAGCGCTTTCTGCACACACGCACAACTGCTCCAAAATAGTTTTGTTTTTTTTAATGTAAGCCACTGAAACGACACTAGCACTAAATTGTTTATCTTATAACACGCTTAAAAAGGGAAACTGCAAAATCCAACGCATGCATTTTTAATATATTTCATAAGAAAAAAAAAAATAAGCTGAGAATGTATCATTTCATCTGTTTTTTTCCTCATGGGAATGCATTTTTGGCGCCAGCAATAAAAGGAAAAACAAAAACAACGCTATTTTTTCTGGTGAACTGGTAGGATACCTCTCTTCACTCCTCCCCAAACACAAGTGTTTTTGTCTGTGGTCATTTTCTATGTCAGCCAAAACATTATACTGACGCTCCAAAATAGGTCCACAGATTCCAGTTTCAATCGCAGAAAAGCCTTTAAGATCAGTAATTAGAAACTAATCTCTCCTATACAAATGGTGCCTGCTCTGCCAAGAACACGACCACCTCTGCCTCCTGAGCACACTTAGAGCCATCTAGATGGGAGCATTCCAGGCAGGGGGATTAGCTATGCATCCACATGTATGCCCCAAAACTACTTTCTTTGGTTTTGTGCGAAGGATTGGGAAAGACTTAGGAATACTGCAACTGGGAATTAAAATATCAGGACGCACCTACAGCAGTAATATTATTCAAAACTAACCAGTAGAATCTGGTATACTGGTTTTTAATTTCAGAAAGAGGACGCTTTAAGTCAGGGCAACTACTCCTGGCACATAGCATACTGCAATTTTGGCACCTCCATAGTAAAGCTTTATGCATACAAATAGTGTATCGTTAGACCTCAGACTAGACCAAAGTTCTAATTGTCTACTATACCAGCCAATTTCATGCTATGCAAGTAAAAACAAAAACCAACTCTCAGCGTAGGGGCCATTTCAAGTTCAGCAGCTGCATTAAATACAATAGCAACAAGCATTCAATGTTTCCAGCAGACAACAAGGGCAGAAGCTATTTCAGCTTTAAGGGTACGAAAAGAAATCTCATATCTTCAGTTCCACGCGGGCTAATTTCTGAGACATCCCTGCCTGAAACACACACAACAAGAAATCCTCCCACTTCTGCTGCCTTTAGTAATAGGTGGAGTAGCATAAATCACAAGCACGTGCTCAGTGCTGGTAACTCTCAGTTATGATCTTCTCTCCTCTCCTCAAGTCATTGCTGATGCTTTCACAAATTCTTTGGTTTTTTTAATCTTACTCTACAAACAGAAATTCTTATTTACCCTGCTGTTATCCTAAAATTACAATCTCTGGTTACAGTAGAAAGGTAGATCAGTAAAGGCTATTTGGCATCATCATTCACAACTATTTCCTCGCTAGATTTGCATTCCTTCCTGAATCTAAATCTAACCTAATTGCATGATTAGAGGTATTAACAAAAGGGTGTGCAGATTTCCCACCAGCTAAGTACAGCAGCAATAGACAGAATAGGCACTGCGGGTCACTGATTTATTCTGAGATATTTTGAGCTCTTGCTTTTCTGTACCTTAATAGCTAACCCACTGAACAGCGATACAAAGGAATATTAAAGTAAAAAACCACAACTCCTCTGAAAAACAACCTTTCATACTGTCTCCAGTTCCAGATATTACAGTGGAAACATCAGAACTGAAAGAATTAAGTGTGGTTTGAGAAGGAGCAAGTGCAAAGAGCACCCCGCTTGGCTCAGATGAAGGCTGAGCCTAACACACTGGAGAAACTGTTCAGAAACAGTTCATCTGTACGAAACATGACCCCTGTAAGGCTGCCAAAACCAGTGAGAGCATACAAGTGCTAATCACGCGAGCTACAATGGTCCAAGCTGACTGCCTAAACGTGGATGACTGCCTGGCCCAAACGTAAAGTTAACGAAAAGTAGGCAACTGCTTTCCTTACCTACAGGCAAGCAGCACACCTTACCCCTACCACAGACGAGTATACCCCTGGCTGCTGCATCTAGGTGCCTGAACATAGCTGATATAAGGCTCCTCCTTCAACATCTCATCCCCCTAACGGGGGTTCTTTACGATGGAAAGAACTTAGTAATCAAAACTCACTGCTGTGTGAGGAATTACACTGTACAAAAATGCCAGCAGGTTGTATGCATTGAGGGAGGTTACTGGTGACTAGAAAGGGCAGAAGAAAAAAAAAGGAGCCTGAGAGACTGAGCATGGAATAACACTGCGCAGCCCAACACTCTCCAGAGTCATCAATATGGACACAGAGAGTTTATTTGAGTGAGGAAAAAATGTGTGTACTTGGAGGGTTTGGTGTTTTTTTTTTTTTTGGTTAAAGTGTTTAACTATCAGTTTAAGCATATATCGTCATACAAAGTACGAACAAGCAGTGTACCTTACAGCTATTGGAGGATTACAGAACATCCTGAGGTGGAAGGGACCCGTGAGGACCACTGAGTCCAACTCTGGGCTCCACACAGCACCACCCAAAATTCAAACCCTCCATCTGAAAGCACTGTCAGAATGCTCCTTGAACTGCAGCACTGCCCTGGGCAGCCTGCTCCAGGGCCCGGCCACCTCTGGTGAAGAACCTTCTCCTGACATCCGATGGGGGAGAGAAGGGAAAAGCCAGGCTGTCTAAGGAGTACCACGCTGTCACATCTGGGATGTGACAAAGTGAAAAAGTATTCACTCAACGATGCTCCCTCACTCGCGTTCATGGAACCGGTTTCCCTACCGCAACACCCTCTCCCCACACAAAAGCGGACTTCAAAACACCTCTTCCCAGGAGCCGAACCGCCCTTCCCTCCGACATAACGGAGCGGCTGAGCCAGAACAAAAGGAAAAACCCTGCCGTAAAGTTACCGGCCACGAGAAACGGAGGGACCGAACCCCGACCTCGCACCGCCTTTCTCCTCCCGCAGTCCCCGCGAGGGAATGCCGTCGGTGCGCGCCGAGGGACGCAGCCCAATGGCCAGCCCCCCCAATCTCCCCCCCCCCCGCCCTGAGGAGCGATGGCTGCCGTGTGACCGAGCCGCGCACAACCGGCGCCGCATCGCCCCGCTTCCTCCCGCCCAGGCACCGCCGCAGCGGAGAGGACAAATGCTAAATATATATATACACGCACGTATGTATATATATCGTTATTTCTCCAGCCCGAGCCCGGCGGGGGGGGCACGGAGGGCAGCGAGGCGCGTGTCAGCCCGGCCGCAGCGGGCGGAGGCACCGCGGGGCGCCGCTGCCCCCACCGCGAGGACGCGCTCGCCGGCGGCCCGAAGCGAGGCGGTACGGCCCGTACCTCATAGCTGCGCGGGCCGCCGGGCCCCGCTCACGGCCATGGCGACGGCGGGGGGGATGGAGGAGCCGGAGCGGCGCCCGCCACCGCCTCCGCCGGGCGCACCATCCCCTCCCGCTGCCTCCTCAGCCGCCGTCTGGCGGGCGGCGAGGGGAGGAGCACACACTCCGTTCACCCTCGCGGCCGCCGTAGTGACGCGCGGTCGCGGATCGCCGCCCGCCCGCCCCGCCCCCGTGACGGGCAGGGGGCCGCGGCCAATCGGGTTCGCTCTCGAGCCCAGGCGGGTAGGGCGCTGCGGCCCACGCCTGCTCTTCTCCGGAGGTGAGCGACAGCTGAGCTAGCCAATCCTGTCTCCGCCTTCGTGCAGAGCGCCCAATCGCGAGCCAGTTTACTCCGAAGGGGTGGGGCGTGAGGGCGTGGCCTGCGCTCGTCGGAAGGCGCTGAGGTAGGAGAGCGGGGGAGCAACGGTTTGTCATGGCAACAGCCGGGCGCGGCCGTGCGCACCGGCCCTGAGCCTCGGGTAGGGCTGCCGACCCCGGCTCTCGCTGTGCCTGGAGGACTGCTGCGGGTAGAAATACTGAGGGGGCCACCAGGGGCGTTTGGCGGCCCGAGGGGCGGGCAGGTACCTGGCCGAGGGCGATCGTGGATGCGGGTTGTGGCCGGGCGTTGGTGGGGCACCTCAGCGCTGACAGGAGCGGCTGTGGTAGGGCCGGGTGGTGGGTGCCGGCGTAAGGCCGGGCTGGCTCCCCGTCTGTCTGTGCTCTCCTTCGCCGTGGAACTTGAAGAAACCTGTTTTCCAAAAGATTCTTCTTTGTCAAGAACAATAAACACCAGAGAAGAGAGATCAAAGACCTGAGTTGTGATTCTGGTTATGTGTGAGGAAGTATTCCCGCAGCACTTTTATTTCCCTTTGTGCTGCCTTTAGCTGAGCTACTCAAACTGTGTGCCTTTCATCTGCTGCTGGACTAACACACCGTTCATTGCCTTCTGCAGTACTTCTCAGTCCCCAGCATTTGTTGTTGTCAACCGCACTGATGTAATGTGGTGTAGGTAACATCTGAGGCACTGGCACAGCTGCCCAGAGGAGCTGTGGTGCCCTGTCCCTGGAGGCGCTCAAGGCCAGGTTGGATGGGGCCCTGGGCAGCCTGAGCTGCTGGGGGCAGCCCTGCCCATGGCAGTGGGTTGGGACTGGGTGGGCTTTGAGCTCCCTTCCAACCAAACCCAACCCATTCTGTGGTTCTGTGGTTCCATCATGCTGTGTCTCTTCACCTGCCCTAAAATTCATTTGTAAGACTCATCACATCTCTGATGCTTGCAGATAATTGCTATTCTAATTAGAAATGAATGTAAAGCTTTACTTGCTTATTTTCTCTGTAGTTACTGTGTGATTTACAGTTACTGTTTCTTTCTTTCAGGTCGCTATGAGGGCCTTGTATTGTCAGCAGAATTCATCTGGAGAGGAAATGACCTTTATCTTCCAGGAAAAAGTGAGTTCTTATCATAACAGCACAATTAATCGTTGTGTGGAAGAAGGGAGTGAAACTTAAAAAAGAACTAGTGTCATCCTTGTGCAGGCAGGCAGGTAAATGAAGGTAGGAGAGAAGTATTTTACCATCGTGATGCAGCACTTAACAAAGGCAGTGCTAGATTTCTGTTTGCAGTTTTGCATTGCTACAGAGCCAGAGTTCATTTATTTTATGCTCCCATCACTTGAGTAGATTTTCTGGTCACTGAGAAAGTAGAAATGTATGTTGAGAAATTTAACATGTTTAGAGCATCTCTGCTGTTAATTTTCTCTCTTCTTGCAAGTTCACTGGGCTGAAATCACAGTGTAACCTTTCTCTTAGAGGCACTGATAGTCCTCTGTCTAGAGAGCCTGTCTTCCTGCAACTTGAAAGAACAAGAAGGCAACTACTTTTCTGTCAGATCTAGTTGAAGCTATTATGCTGAACAGTCCATGTTACTTTGATGTAAACATTAATTGGATAGGTGTACACGGGAGTTGGTGGCATAGGACTAACACGGGATATTGACGAATGTATACTGACGCAGTATGAGTGTCGAAATGTAGAAAAATGCTTACATGGTTTTGAGGATGTGAACCTGTGGTTTTTAAACAAATCTCTTACAGATAGAAAATAAATTGCTACAGATAACTATGTATGTTTATGTAATATAGATAGCTAAATATACCTGTGAGCCATATGTCAAAATGAAACAACGTAGTACTGATAAGAATCTTGCTTGAGTAGCTGTAAAGTCACAGTAATGAAGCATGTTTAATGAGTTGCTGGAAGAGACGGATGCAATAAGATGGCTGATTATGATACAGCAAGATGCATATTCAGGGAGTAGTCTTAAATCCACTTATACTGATCATTAAACAGTGCTTTAGCTGAAAAGACTTTTTCACCCCTCAGCAACACATCTTCAGCCTCTTCCTTTTAATGGTTCTAAGAGTAATGCAGCTATAAGGTGAGATACATCAGCTTACTTACCCAGCTGAGTACTAGTAATTTTTACAGATTAGTTTACATCCGTGTGATGGCTTCACGATCACTAGCTCCAACTCTGAAGAGGGAATGGGGATATACAAAGATGCTGCCAACAGGCAGACCTCACAGCTCTGGTATAGTCATAAGTAAGCTAAATAAGATCTTGAAACTGCACTCCTGTATATATTATTTTTCTGTCTGCTTGCCTTTTTAAAGCTCTTCAGATAGGAGCTAATTCTGCAGGTATTTGTACCATAAGCAGTACTGTGGAATCCTGATCCTAAATAAAAATAAATTTTGTAGGAAAAAAAAAAAAAAAGAAGGAAAACCAGTTGACTGAGGAAATGTGAATGGAACAGCAGCTAGGTAATGAGAAGACAAGTAGTTTGGATGAAGAATTTACATAGCAAAGTACATTAAATGGTGCTTTCTCAAATTATGTTATGAAGTCATTAACAAGTTAACAGCACAAGCATTTAATTGTTTCTTCTTGTTCCCAAGCTTTGTATTCTTGTGACCTGTTCCTAAAGAAATGCAATTTTACTTTGTGCATTGTAACAGTACTTGGGTTCACTGAACCACGTATACAATACATCCAAAAGCAAATGTGATCTTGAATTTACATCAATTACACAAATCCCTTAGATTCTAAGCGTTGAGTTTTTGTGTTGTTTTTGTTATTCAATCAGAAATGCAGTATTCATGTAGTTGAGCAGTCCAGCAGCTTGGCTGTTTGGTGGAACAAAGAACGAGAACCCACTGTGGTTTGTTTGAGGAGGAGGAGGTCAGTCTCACCAGCAAAATCCCTTCCAATTTTAAATGAACACCGTGTGTTTAACTGAGTGGTGATGAGGAAAAAGTGCAGCGCAGTGTTCCTCTTGCTGAAGCTCCCCTTCACCGTGCTAAGCCTAGGAGAAGAGCAACTGCTGTTTGTTGGGAATAGTTTTTAAAAATCAGTACAAGAAAGCTTCAACACTTAGGAAGAGGTCCTGATTTCAGAAGTAGAAACAAAGCTGTAACAGCCTTCTGGTACATGTTTTGTTTTCAATTCCAGCAAGTCCTGCAGTTAGTTTGTAACAGTATCATACATGTACTCTAAATGGTGTTGTAAATCCAGTGTGGTAGCAGTTTCTATTTCACTGAAAGCAAATTGTTGCTCTGACTATGAAACAGTCTAAAACAAGGACTGTGGAAAAGTGCTTTTGAGAGTTTTGAGGAGGATCCCATTGGCACATTCATCTTACACTGTATGATGTTATGTTTGTTTGTCCTAGGAAAACCTTCCTCCTACAGGAGACAATGATGTGAAAGTACAAGTTAGAGCCTGTGCACTGAGCTGGATAGACACAAAGGTATTTGCTTTTTTATTTGTAAGAGCCAGAGGTGTTTATAGTTTCCGTTGAAGTTCTAAGCCAATGCCTTTGCTGGTAACTGGCGCAGTTCCATTCATGCCATCTGAGGATATGGCCTTGCCACTGAGAAACAAGGTACAGGATTGATGTGGTGTTCTTATATATCTCTTTAAATAAAAGGCACCTGAATTTGTTTACTAATTTATGGAGAAAGATCACAGTATTCATTCGAGTTCTTACAGTAAAACCCTTTTATCATCCTCTGCACGCTGACTTTAAGTCCCAGTTCGACTTGTCAGCAAATGACTGTGTTTATTTTTTTTTTTTCCTTTATACACTTCTAAATTTAAATGCAGAAATAAAGTTTTTAATATTAAATGAGGAATGTGTGTACTTTGTTTTTTTGGGCTTTTTTAACCCTAAGAATGTTTTGGTAATGGCCCAGTTTTCCTATTGCAAATATCAAACGCTTTATGATCGTAATAAACATGGACATTTTGAGCCCTGCTAGGAAAGTTATAACATTCTTTTCATTTAGCTACTGTCAGAAGTGAAATTGGGAAAGGAGCTTCTGCCTGTTGGTCGAGAGATTTCTGGAGTTGTGTTGGAAGGTAAGCCAGCACAATCCCCTCGAGAGAGCATGGAGCAAGAATTTAAGCCTGTTAATCCAGGATAAATAAATAGCGTTTGCATGGTGCACCTTTAATAACAGGATTTACTGTTTGTTTTGTTAATGAGACTTTCTCTATTGTAGTAATGGTATTGAACTGAAAGTAAAGGAGCTGAACTGTAGTGCCTGCGTATCTTTTTGGAGCATTTAAAAATTGCAGAGCAGCCTTCTGAATAAACTATATTGAGATCTTAAGGTCTTAACTATGCATGCTGCAGCAACCTTCAATTAATTAGTAAGAAGTATTTGTTGGAGTGGGGAAGACACTCTGGAATTTCATCAGTGATTCGTTTGCATATCCATCTTTGATGCATGGTTTAAAGACTAAATCATTCAAATGTGTGTGTCTGCTTGCATCTAACTGGGAATGGGGTGCCAAAGAAGAAAGATTCTTTTTTGGGATGTGTATATTCAATAGAAAATGTGCATTTTTCATTAGTATTTGGGTACTTTTAATTGTGTGAGCTAGTGATAAGAAATGCTGTCAAATACATGCTTAATTTCAGCTGTAAATATTTATGCGGGTGCCTTCTTCCTTCTGTTCATATATTCTCCGTGAGTTGGGAGAAAGGTGTCCTTCTTTCAGCCGGATGATGAAGTGGCAGGTAAGTCAACACTAGTTTGTTTTATCGACTAATACAATTAATGATCTTTTTATAATGAATGGCTGAGGTTATAGTCGTTGCTGATGCTTCAATTGAATGTGTGTTTTCACAGTTCTTACTGGCATCACACGAATCAGCTCCTGTAAATGAAGAATTTAATCTGAAGGTATTCTCTTACAGATGGTTTTGGTTATAAGAGGCAGCTAACGTGATCTGTATTAGTCCTACTACATTCACCGAATGTACACGAGGCATGTATATTCATGTATATAAAATATGCATCCAATTAGCCATGCAAAGTGAGTGTTCTAGAGGCAACCATCTGAATAAACAGACAGTGATTAGTGTTGTTAACACGACCTTGAGATGTACATAAGTTTCTCCAAGAGCAGTGCCATCTATCTATTACATGAAAACTACGACAGACACAAAGAGCACAATAACACTGTTGGTTAGGACAAATTCTCAGCTCCAAAACACTTATTCAGCATGGTCATCTCCGTTGGCTCTGCATTCTATCCAGTGCTGGTAGGAGCCCGCATGCCATACTTGTAGAGATCTGCATCAGTGGAGGTGACCATCACTGCAGCTACTGCCGAAACATACCACCCACCATAATCTGTTCCTGATTATGTAAAGAAATCACAAGTGGTCCTAACTTGAATAGGTTCTAAGTCTAAGTGACTGTGACTAAGTGACTGCGGGAAGGTGTTAAGGTTTTAGAGACCCTGGAGTCAGTGAGAGCTGACAGCCACGTGTAATGACACCTTGGAGGCTGTAATATGCATTATCTTCTAACACTTGAGTCTCTAGTGACTTGTACCTGATTTTTTGCATCTCTTGAGAAAAGGAAGCTCTTCGTGTATCATTTGTTTTGCATTTCCTGTTTTGAGATATAGAATGCATACTGGTTTAGCTGCCAAGGCTATTTTAGTTTACTATAAGGATATCCTCGTTAACATTTGAAATATGATATTATATTAATCATCAAAATCTAAGTGCTTTAGGATAGGGGATGTATTTCTTAGGAGCGTTGTTCCTACATAGACGTTAGCATTCTGTGAATTGCTTTAAACAGAGGAGGACTAAGTTGTGAAAGTAAAAAGGAATTGATATTGTGAGAAAGTATCTTTGGAGATTCTTGCCCTTCTTGCTTTATACTACAGCCCATCATTTTTGAGTGGAAGTTCTGAAAGTTTGGTGGAAATATCAGCCGAGTTTGCTGAGGATTATCTGATGCAGCCCTTGATTTGGTCTAAATGAAGTGTAAGATTTGAATGAGGGAGGGAAGTTATTCAGCATCTTACCCAGGAAAGAGGGCACATATCTTCAGAGGACTGATTGGATGCCAGAACCTACTGCTGATGCACCTTCTTTTTTGGCCAGTGGAGTGACTATTGTGACTCTTCTTCTGTCCATTCTGTGTTTGTTTTCTGTCTTCTGTGTTCCAGCTTTTTAAATTCTCACTTGTTCTCAGTTGTTTTTCCTCTGCTCCTTTATCCTTTTTTTAATTGCTCTTGCTGATAGCACACTTACCTCTGGTTTCTCATCCTGGTGACTGTAGCTGTAGTGTGGCTTGGTCTGCAATACGAGGGCCCAATTTTCTTTCCTGTTAACCATGGCCAAGAGCAGAAAGCAGAGTGCTCATCGGAGTGAGAGCAGCGTGAAGTGTGTTCAAACACGACCTGACAAAAATTAACAGTGCTGGTAGCAAAAAGCAGTATGTCCCAATCCTTGATCTCCCCGACTTCAAAGTGCTGTTTGGAGTACTCCTGTAACAGTCTTGTGCACTCTGCCCTGTTGAGATTACAGGCTCTTACCTTACTAAGTTCTCTTAACCCACCTTAATCCTGACAATTGAACCACAGGCCAAGTGGAACCAATAGTTTCATGTGGAGTTTGTTTTGGTTATAATGCGTGCTTGTTTGAAATTAAAGGTCTGTGTTTCATCTTCTTTTACCCCAGGAATTTTGCCCCTGGATTCTGAGGAGTCTGGTCTTTGTGAAGTTGTTCTAGTTCATGAGCATTATTTGGGTATGTGGCTTATATATTTTGCTAATATATCTTACTATACCTTTGGAATTCAGTTTGGCTTTTCTAATAGGGAGCTATGTAATCTGAACTTCCAAGCACATTTTCTAGCAGGATTCAGATTCAGTCTACTCTACCTATTCATAAAAGCATTGAATACCATGTGCTTTCAAAACCTTTTTCTTTGCTGCTGTCATTTAATGGGTTGATATTTTGCCTAAACCATGCAAGCAGACTCATCTTTTTTTATTTCTTTCTAACTTCCCTTCTCGTTGCTTCACTTTTATTTTCCTTCATTTCCTTGCCTAACCTGTCAGAAAAATTAAGTAAGACGTTTGCATTTTTCCTCAGTTTGATTCAATCCAGGATCATCACTTGTGACTTGGCTAACAGATGGGATGAAACAAGGAGACTGTAAATCGGAGAAATGAATTTTCAGGGGTTGAGGGCCCTGGGAAGCCCTGTATTGAAGTGTTCTTTTCAGCTGTTGTGACTTTCCAGTTTCCACTTCCTGGGCATAGAGTGTCTTTTTGTGTAGAACACTGAATTTAGGAATCTCTGTGCTTCTCCCAACCATTTGTTGTGTTGCTTTGAATAAGCTGCTCTTGCTCAACTTATAACTATTTGCAATAGCCATAGGCTGAAAATGTTTGCCTTTCTTCTTCCTTTTTTCTTTCTCCTCCCTTTTTTAACTGTCAGTCCTTTACTTTTGCTACGTAGTACAAACTGGCACAGAAGAGTTGGTGCTGATGAGAATTCCTAGAATTCTTTTCCTGCATGTGGATAAATGATTGCGTTATACCGTTATATAGCTCCCCTGGTTCAGGCTGAACTGTCAGCTCTGAATTGCTTGTAGAGGCAGACCAAACTTTTCAGGTGTTCCTTCCTAGTGCCTTGGTGCAACGATGCTTGCCTGTTCATTTCTGTGCCAGACTTTTGGCTGTTCTATGGTGATTTTCTAATTTACTGTCGAGCTCTCTGCTAAATCATATGAATTGCCTACATGAAAAATGATGCTTGAACTTGGGATTTCTAGTTTGCAAAGCTGTTCACTAGTTTTACCTCCCTGGTAGTTTGAGCATGTGGCTAAAACTGCAAAACATTTCTAACTGTCTTGAGTGAAATGTCAGGGATTTGTTGCCTTTCTTTTTTTCGGTGTCTGCTTTTATTTTTCCTTTCTGACATTTTAGTTCACAAACCAGAGAAGGTTTGCTGGGTGGAAGCAGCGGGGACTGTTCGTGATGGAGTCCGAGCATACACAGCTTTACATTACCTCTCACAAGTCTCTCCTGGAAAAACTGTCCTTGTCATGGATGGAGCAAGTGTAGGTAACAACTGTGTCATAATAAAACAGTTTCAGTACGGATAGCCTCTGCCATAGCAACTGTCTTATCACCAGAAACACTGGATTTTTTACAGCATGCTAAGCTTATCAAACTCCGTTCTATTCCTGTCAGTGCCCTTAGCTTAATGGATTAGTGGAAGGGCCCTCCCACATGAGATGCTGAGCCAAGAATACAATCCGTACACGTTGTGTGGGCAGTGAAGAGGTAGTTGTTTTCTGCTCTTTTATCTTGATGTGGTTTTACACTAAGCCTTCAGGTGTAACTGGGGGAAAGTGCCTTAATTTTTCGTTCCTTTCCCACTGCTGCTTTTTACCTTTCTTCAGATATAAACAGTTCCATTTACATTTCTGCAATCCTTACTGCTAATGAAGATGTGGAGCTTGCTGCAGCCACGATTTGTTAATGTAAATGCAGCTGGAGCTGTTTTCTTCGTAGCACTTTTTTCTTCAACAATCAAGTGAGCACAAAGCTAGAAGTTGCAGTTGCAGTTACAGTACTTATATTTTTAAGCTTTTTTTTTTTTTTTTGAGGAGGAGACCTAGTTAGCTCCTACATTTATTCATAGCTTTCCAGTCAAGTAAAAAGATTCTTTGGCTTCATTTGGAACTGAAGCAGGTCTGTGAATACTCAGATTCTTGGTTCAGATCTCTTCAAAGGTTTAAGTTCACTTTTCATAAGTTCACTCTCCTGACTTCTGACTGTCCTTGCAATATAACCTTTCTTAAATTCTTGCTGTCAATAAGCCCATCTATGTCTTTGTTATTGTTGTTGTCTCCAGCCATTTGGGACGATAGCTGTTCAGTTAGCACAGCATAGAGGAGCTAAAGTAATATCTACTGCCTACAGTCTTGAAGATAAGCAGTACCTGGAAAGGCTTAGACCTGCTGTGGGTAAGTTGTGTCCTTCAGTACTATGAGCTCAACGAGGACTTTTTTACTGTAGAGGCTTATCTCAATAGCTGAAAAATGAAATACAGATTTATAGTCTAATTAAATAGCTTAAAAACTTATCTGTACTCCATACATATTTAGATTCTCTTTTAAGTGTACTTAATGGAATTTTTATTTTTAGTTTAATTTTTTGTTCTCCACTATTCATCATTATGGCGATGACTGTCTCTAAGTACTTTCTGTCTGACTTTAGTGCTGGCTTTTGGCCTGGCCTCTCAAAAACCTTTTCACATGGTAAAACTGTCACTTGTGAACCAGAGGAAAGCTTTGCTAGATCATAAGCATTACAGTCTGTAACGTACATACCTGAACCAGAGTTCAAATATAATTATATGCTTGAGATAAATTCTTAATCAGACTCCAATTTCTTCTAGTAGCATTTTATCAAGCTGTGTGACAGCTGTTTTAAGTACTGTTGTAGCTGTAAAACGATGCATGCTTTACAGTAGTTGGCTGCTCCAAATGCTTCACTGGACTTTCCTGTTTGCTAAGTGAGCTTTGCATTAAAGAAAATACCTGCATTCACCTGTGACTTCTATCCTAATACTTCAGGTTTTTCTTTTTCTCCTTCAAAATAAGAATGCTACTTGAAATGTGGGAAAAGGCTCTGTGTAAAAGTTACTAGGCTCTCAACTTGTTTCATTCCAGTGCTGCAGAGTTGAGGAGAGTAGAATGTTTCTTTATTCAGACTGTTCTAAAATAAAGGATAACATTACAGATTCCGGAACAAAAGGTTAAAACTAGCTTCTGAAACTTCCTCTTCAAAATGCTGAGACTGCCACAGTATAATCAACAAGTTTAAATTGGCTGTTCAGAGAAGTATGCACAGAAGTAGTGGTGGCTGTTGTAAGAGAGTCTTGGCTTAAGAGGAGCTTTGTGGAGTCAGTTACATCTACATAAATTACAGTCACATCACAAAACATTTGAGTTAAGATGAGATCTGATTTCAAAAGATAACGTCGATTGTCTTGACTCCTTTCTCCTTTGTTGTTTTGCTTGGCAGAATTATTTGCAGTCTTGGCTTTCCGAGTGGAGAATTACAGCAGTTCTCAAATCCATCTCAGGGTCTTGCTAAAACCAGGCATTGCTGACATGCAGGTGCACTTCCTATTGTCCTTATGTTCTCCCTGCTGGCTCCAGAATCATAAGCTAGCAGAGCGATGAAATAAGCCAGCCAGTTGTTCCTTAGACACTGAGAGAACAGAGTTCCTGTCAATTTTAATTCCTTTCTGGCTCCCGAGAACAGAACTGGCAGTGGAAGCACAGAGACAACACAGTATGTGTGTGCATTCTGGGGCTGCACGTTCACACACATCTGCAGCGTTGGGGAGTGATTCACTTCCAGCCTACCAAGTGAACATTTAGCTCTTCCTGTAGTAGCTTTGGAGTGCTGATAATGCAGCAGGAAGTGGAATGATGAGCAGAGGTTCTTGCACAACAGGAAGGAGCGAGGCGTTTTTCGCTGTCTGACTCTAATGATCTTCAGCAGTGTGCTGCCAAGTTTTGTGTTGGGAATGTAATCATTCCTTTTGGAACCCTGTAGACCTGTGTGTATAGATATGTTATATATTTTTTTTTCAATAACCCCTGAAGTAAATATAATAAAGAGGGGAGTGTGCTCATGCCCGTGTTTCAGACTAGAGACAGAATATTAAAGAATGTGCTAAGTTAATGTTAGAGAACAAAAGATAGATACGTAAGAAACATATATATCCAGGCCTGTTCACATGAATTTCTTCTGTTCCCTGGGTTATCTCCCTTTTTACAGTTTGTGGATTTTTTCAGCTTGTCTTGTATATTGGTTTTAGGGTTAGTTTTTTTGTTTTTTTGTCTTTTGGTGGGTTTTGTTTTGTTTTTTTCATACCCAGTGTTGAGCTTTCAGTGCATTAATTCTTACTAAGAACTCATCTGTGAGAAATTTTGCCTAAGAACTGTAGGAAATATTATCACAGAACTGTAGGGGTTGGAAGGGACCTCTAGAGATCACGGAGTCCAACCCCCTGCCAAAGCAGCTCCCTAGCCCAGGTAGCACAGGTAGGTGTCCAGGCGGGTCTGGAACGTCTCCAGAGAAGGAGACTCCACCACCTCTCTGTGCAGCTGTGCCAGTGCTCCGTCACTGCACTGTGAAGAAGTTAAGTTACTACTTGATGCTCCTCGTTTTACATACTGGAGAGAAATAGTTGTAGCATTTGGAGTACTGTTTGGGATTAGCTTAAGTAACAAAACAGCTTTTTTGCTGAACAGAAATCAGAACATGATCAAACAGATTAAACTATTGCCTTTTCTTTTGAAAGTCACTTTTTGAGTCCATTAAGTCAAAATGATTCTCAAGAAGTGAAGCTGTATCTGTAGTTTTTGTTTCACCATGTTAAATTGCCTTGAGACAGCAGCTTCAAACTATTAACTGAGGAAACTAATGGGTTCTGGGTTTTTTGTTTGGGTTTTAATTTGAATACAGGAAATGTTAGTATCAAATTACTATGAAGTTATGACCATGTCTGTTGTTTTTGGCCAATTTGATTACAGTGAAAAATATTAAATGATTGAACTAAGATGTATTCAAATTCTTAGTACTTGAATAGAGGGGAGGAGGGGGGTAAGAGCATTTCTTAATGATCATTCTTCTTAATGATCAGTTCACTGCAATTTTTCTTCTCTTTTTGTTCTTCGTCCCCGTGCTTAAATTCAAGGAGGTATGCGGCAGCCTTTAGTGAGTAAGTGCACTTCATGAATTTGAGTTCAATCCATGATGCTTTGGAACTGGGCCTCTCAATTTTGTTATTCCAGCTATCATTTTGTTGAGAAGACTTTGGCCTTTGTGGTTTCTGTAGAAGAATCTTAGTTGCTACTACTCTGCCTTTGTTGTTCTTGGTGCTTTCATTTCTTTACATATCCATCTGTAAATAAGGCATTGTTCATACATGAGGTGAAAATGCATTTTACTTTACGTTTACTTTACATTTTTACTTCTGGATTAATTTAACTGATGTTTTTTGTGTTGGTTTTCACTGTATTGGAAAACAAAAAACTATTGATTGAGCTTTCTGACTTAGCTACAAACTTGCTCACTTGCTCGTGATACAGAAAATGGGAAGTCTTCGTTCTGCTGTGAATGGAAACTCTGTGCTTTCATTGTAATCAACGCGTTGTATTGCTTCGTGTAGCTCGGGTGATCGATGTGTCCAATGGAAAGATAGATGTGGCAGAAAGCTGCTTGGAAGAAACAGGTGGCCTGGGAGTGGATATTGTTGTCGATGCTGGAGGTATGTAACTGGTGCCAGCCTGCTCTGCAGAGCAGCATCAAGTGCTTGGTATTATTTCCAAGTAGTGTATGTGGAAGTTACTTTAAAACTTTGTGTAATTGCTCAGTCCCATGTAATTTTACGTACCTGCCTTTATTCAATAGACCTCCTTCAGAAAGATCTGGTTAAGAACTCCTCCTATTACCTCTCGTGGAAGTATCTGGAAACTCTAGTCCTCAGCTAAATTGGTCCAAAGTGTTTCTTCTCCTCTTAAAGCTGGAAAGAAGCGACTTGTAAAAGTAGATCTGTGACACTGTTTACTCTTCCTTAGCTCATTATTCTAAAACAATCGTAATAGCTGAGAGGTCTGAAGTTATGATACATAGCTGCAATTATTAAAGAACTTCTTAGTCCCACGGAAACATCTTAAAAGCAGTATGGATTGACTTCCCTGAATCTTCTGCTTTCTCTGATAGCCTCACGAGACCAACAGTGTAACTGAGTTCTAGTTGTGTTCCAGGCACCCATCCATGCACTGTGTGTGTTCACGTGAATATGCTGCATTGCTTTTCTATCTTAAGTCGTAAGGCTGAAAGAATCCCAAGATGTGTGTTTTTCGGTGCAGATAGGAAGAAACATTCCATTTTTGGCAATGATTATTTTCTTTCTGAGCTAGAATGTATTTGTCCTTTTATTTTTCCAGTAAAATTGTACAGTGCTGAGGACGAATCAACTTCAAAATCACAGTTACTGCCTCATAAGCATGATATCATCACCCTTCTTGGTGTCGGGGGGAACTGGATAACAACAGAGAGAAATCTTCAGGTACAGAGGCTGTATCAATCAGCAGGTTCATTCGTGCCTCAGTGCGTGGCTCAGTGGTTACCCACTGTTAAATGACATCAGTTTTCCTTTAGATTTTCGTAGCCAGAAAATGAAAAGCATTCAGGTTCAGTGATGCTTTTTTTTATTCTTTTCTTTGTGACAGTTTTGGAGCTCTCTTCTCTAAGATAGTAAGTTAATAGCGTGGCTGTACTGAGAATTATAAAAGATCTCTTGATTGGCTCAGAATATTAAGCTGCTTGGCAAGACAGAAAGGTATCGCTGAAATCTGTGTTACAAGTTTACTCGTTGGAAGAATGGTTAAGGAGTATGTTGGTTTGTTTTATAATCAAAAATACAAAATAACCATTTGATCTTTGTTTTTGTAGAGGAAAATATAAGTAAATAAAATATTTCTTCCTTTTCTTTTTAAGCTGGATCCTCCAGACAGTCATTCCTTGTTTCTTAAAGGAGCCACAGTCTCCTTTCTGAATGAGGAGATATGGAACTTGTCCAATATACAGCAGGGGAAGTATCTCTATATCCTTTTGATTATAATGTTGCGTGCTGACTGCTAAGAAATGGATGGAAACATGGTAACAGATAAACTAATACATTATCTTCTGTTCCCTCCTGTAACCTCAGGCTTAAGGTCAGCACAGAGAAGCATGCAATGTCACTACAGTGTAACACGTTTGTACTTAAAGATACTCTCAGTGTACTTTCTAAATAGGAAGCAAAAAGTAATGGTGACAGGTGAAAATGCCTTCCGGAAAAAATAGTAGTTTTGTTTGAGACTGGGCCAATTAATTGAACCTTTAAAAGTTTTTATGTTGTATGTAAAATATTTTGCTGATATATATATATATATATATATTTGTTCTGTTGAGATGTATCACCTATAAATCTTAATGCAGTCAGATTAACTGTAAAGGTTAAAATATTTCGGCTTCGTAATCCTCTTCTTATCCGCAGTGTTATGTGCAGAACATTTAATAGAGTGGAGCCGTGGGTGTGGAAAGAGGTGTGCTCCCTTCATTTGCATTACCAACGTGTAGCCTCCAGGAGGTGGGCCTGGAGCTTTCTGCTAACAGGACAGTGTTCAGTGGGTTGCTTCATGGAACAGTTGTGGCTTTAAGGACCCTCCCTGTTCTGCAGTGCAGATTGAGATCTGCTGAATCACTTTTGCAGCTTAGCAGAACAGCAGAGGCAGGTGAGGATTAAGTCATTACGCTTGTCAAAGGACTGACTACACTGCGAGGAAGTCCTCCCCTCCTCCACTGAACTGCAAAGCAGATTAGGCAAGGTCAGGCACACTGAGGGGTCTATTTAGGGGATGTAGGCTGTCATACATAGTGTTATCTTGTGGTACTTTTGTTCACTGCTTCCAATGTAGTTACCTACTTACAGAAAGTAAGCTGACAGAAATGGATCTTTTCCTGTTGTTTCCCCTAATAACAACAGCATTTTTGTCACCACTTCTTTAAAAGCTGAAAGGAAAAAATCTGCTTTTTGATAGCTCTGTATCTGGTGAAATTCTTGAGCCCATGGCATTGATTCCTTACCCGAAGAAATCACAAGATGATCTTTTTTAAAATGGCTTGAGCGTCAGACATTAACCAGGTTACTCTTAACATGAAAGAAGGAACATTATTTTTTCAGAGCTTCATGTGAACACTAAATACAAAATCATCTGTCTCATTGATGCAAATGCTGTGCATTAGCACAGCGATTCCTTGCAGGTGCACAATGTTGCTCCAATAATTTATAAGCTCTGCTATGCTCCAAACTTGATTATGTTGTTCGCTTTGTTTTTCTTTTTTAACTCAAGTTGCTGCATGAGCGAGAGGGGTAGTTTAACCACTACCACAGTCAGTCATCTTCAGTCTGCACAAACATTTGTTGCCATCCTGATTACTAAGGGCTTTATTTTACCTCCTGAGGACTCTGTTTGCCTACTGTAACTCTTTATTTTTCTAATAATGCATTTTTCATTTCTACAAGCTAGGAAGGGTTATTCTGATATATAAATATGTGTGTAAATCTGAGCTAATGGTTGGAGTTACGTTTCATTTTTGTTTTGTCTTGATCCTGCTGGGCTCTTAGCAGCAAACCCAACAGTTAAAGAATTCTTTGTAGATATGCTGCTACCTTGACAAACCTTGTAGATACGCATCTTAGAAGACATAATGGAGAAATTATCGAGTAGTGTTTTCAGGTAAGAGATGATGATTACTCTTTTTTTTACTGAGCCTTAGAAATCTCTCGCCAGCACAGCAGATCTATGGTGAGATGTTGAGGAAAGGATGTCTTACATAGTTATGTAGAACTGTTTATGGTCTGCCTATAATATAGTGGGCTAAGCCTGGGGAAACTTGGTAAAAACCCAGATTTTGCTGATGGCAAAATTTAGCAGAGGCAGCACATTCTTTTCTTGGTGGAGAAAGAGCATATATCTGGCTGCTCAGCAATGTGTCTGACTGAGAAATGGTGTTGACTGTAAAACACAATAGGTCTGTCTGATATTGCTTTGTAAGAAGACTGACAGCATTATTAGATACAGCCATAGAGGTGGGAATGGAAGATCCTTTCTATTAACGTGGGCAAACAGTATTGCTGTAGAGCAAAGGCTTTCCCACCACCACCTTCTCCCTGTAAGAAGGTTATATATTTGATTTCTGTTTCCTGTTTGCTTTAGGGCTCTTTCATTCCTCTGCGAATCTAGGCAAAGCTGTAAAATTTTCATTGTGTTTAAGGAGTAAAGTTGACACAGTGAAAGTAAAGTCTGTAGCAGTGCTATTGATCTGAGCATGCTCAGCAGACCTGTCTGACATTCTGTTCTGTTTTAGGCCTCAGCTGGACGAACCGATCCCATTGTATGAAGCCAAAGTTTCTATGGAAATAGTTCAGAAGAATCAAGCAAGAAAAAGACAAGTCATTCAGTTCTAACACACGAATTCCTGACTTCTAAGCCCATGGAAGATAAAGAAATGTAATGTATCTCAGAAGTAAATTAGTATACACTTTCAAGTAATTCTATAACCAGAGTTTAAAGATCTTCTGTACCTCAGCACAAACAGTCTGTAAAGCTCCTGAGACTTAAGAGATTTTTCAAACCAGCTGAGTAATATGTTCCCATCAGCAACTTCTAAACAGACAGTCTTGACGCACAAATCTTGACAGCCCTGCCCTCATTACAAATGTCAGTAACATCTACAGGCAGTCTCCCTTGCTGCTGTTTTTCAACCATATGAAATTAAAGGGAAAAAAAATGCTGGTGGTGTTTTTTGGTTGGTTGAGTTTTTGTGGTGGTTTTTTTTTTTTCAGTTTCCCTTCTCCATCCCCCTACCAATAGTCCCCTTTGCACTTAAATAACTTTTTTTGGCTGCATTAAGGTGGAGCAGTGCCTGCAGTATGCTTAAGGTCTTCAGTTACCTTTAAAACTGTTACATAGTTGAAAGGCAGGATGGGAAATCCATCAGGATTGGCAGGGATCCTAGAGGGGAGTGATGGTACTGAGAGCAGGAGTGCCCCCACTGCTGGTTTTCTTCATTTCAACAACCAGAAACTGAATCTGACTTAGTATGTACAGGCAGGAGCTAATACAATCGTGCAATTCCAAAGGGAATCTCCCTGTGTGGGAGAGCGGTGCCGCGGGAGCCCGGCTCGGCCCGGCCGCCTCCTGCTCCACCGCGCCCCCTGAGGCCGCAGGAAATGGCGGCGGCCGCCGCACCTCGGCGCCGCCCAGGGGCGGGGACGGGCTCCGTTGGCGCCAAGCGGGGACGGAGGCTCCCGCCCTGCCGCTACGCTCCCGGCCATGGCCGCCACCGTGCCCGGCTACTCGCCGGGTTTCAAGAAACCGCCGGCCACGCTGCGGCTGAAGCGCAAGCGGGCGCGGAGGAGCGAGCCGGACTCCCGCCAGCCCTGCGGCGAGGCACCGAGGGCCCGCTCCGCGCCCGCCCGCCGCAACCCCTTCTCCAGCCTGGACAACGCGCCGCGCCGGCCGGCACGGCGGCAGCAAGGGGAGCCCGCGCCGCCGGAGGGGGGGCACGCCTCGGCCGCGCCCTTCTGGCAGGTGGGGGGCCGCGCGGGGCCTCGCAGCGGAGGCTCGTGAGATTCCTCCCAGAAAGCCTTTTTTAACGTCTCCAACCTCGTGCTTTTCCCCTTCAGTTTTTAGAGTCTGCCGGAGAAGATCGGAGCGCACGGAGCGCGGAGGAAACCTACGCGCTGCCGCTGCCTGAGGTACGGCCTCGTGTACCGCGTCTGGAACGCCTCTTGCTGCCCTGGCCTGGGGAATAGCCCGAGGTGGTTGGCTGCTTAAAGAAGGGGGCTGGTGCTTTAGTGCGGCCTGTTGGGATAGGACACGGGGAAATGGTTTCAAACGAGTAGATTGGGTGTAAGGAAGCAGTTTTGTACCATGAGGGCAGCGAGGCAGTGGGACAGGTTGCCCAGAGAGGCG
Source organism: Callipepla californica brunnescens (assembly GCA_023055505.1). Classification (NCBI taxonomy): domain Eukaryota; kingdom Metazoa; phylum Chordata; class Aves; order Galliformes; family Odontophoridae; genus Callipepla; species Callipepla californica. The sequence goes on along the minus strand of JALIRH010000001.1, from coordinate 69,627,549 downwards.
GTGGATGCCCCATCCCTGGAGACACTCAAGGTCAGGGTGGGACACGGCTCTGAGCACCTGATGCTGCTGGGGGTGTCCCTGCTCACTGCAGGGGGTTGAACCAGATGACCTTTAAGCATCCCTTAAAGGTCAACTCAGAAGATTGTATTCTGGACTTAGCGTTTGGTGATTCATCTTCAGGTGGACTAATATATCAGCATTCAAAAGAATTCCCTATACTGCCTAAATAAGAGAGTAACAGTCCTTGACAGAGTTTCAGGCAGATGGTGTCAAAGGCTTTTATAGATTCGTAAACTTAAGCTAAGATTTACTTAGCAGAACTGCAGAGCCTCCCAGAACGCAGAGTCTTGGAACTCTCCAGCATTTTTTGTTGTCTTTTGGGAAGCAGAATTTGGTGCTCCTAATTTAGTGCCAGTAGTTCCTTAGAATTAAAATAAGATAGGGAGGGATTTCTGCTGTTAAAGTGAGTTGGACAGAAACTCAGAGGAAGCAGCAGGTTTGCCTTCTCCTCGAGGCTGTGGAGCTCTGCTAGTTCCTTGTATCAGCCACTGACCTGTCCAGGATCGGCTCTGCTTGCTGGGAAGGGTGTATTAAGCCAGCATGGAAGGAAGCCTAGCCACGTGAAAATATGCATAGGTAGCTACATTGTTGGTTGGTTGGTGTTTCTAAATTTCTGTGGGCTAACTGATGTTATTTCTGTTTTGTAAGGACCTTCATTTACCTGTTCCTGCACCCAGTGTCCCCACCTCACCGAGACACGAGTTTCCTGCAGACTGGAGCATCAAAACACGACTTCTCTTTATGTCTTCTCGGCCTTTCACCTGGGCAGAGCATATAAAAGCACAGGAGGAAGCTCAGGGATTTGCTCGGCATTGCAGAGCGGTGGAAATGGAATTGCCACAGAATGTACAGGTAATGAAACTTCGTAAGGGAGCTGGAAGCTGCTGCTTTAGAAGGGAGAACCTGTGCACTTTTCCTTAGGTGTACTGTCAGTGGAGATTTGCTTGTGTTTTGAGAGTAAGGCTCACATAGGCAGCTATCTAAGCTGCCTTAAATGAAGTATTTCTAAATATCCTGTCCTAAAATACGTTTTGTGATCTAGGAACCAAAGCTGTCCACAGAACTGCGTTGTGCCTTTCAGCAGAGCCTCGTTTACTGGCTTCACCCCTCGCTGCCGTGGCTGCAGCTGTTCCCTCGTATTGGAGCAGACAGAAAGGTAGCAGGAAAGGCCTGTCCGTGGGCGCAGGATGAGGCCCTGCAGCAGGCGCTGATGAGCGACTGGTGAGTGGAACCTGATGTGGGTGGTGAGATCAGGACCCTGGGCTTTAAATCAGTGCAAAAGTTCCTTCTGTTTTTAGGGGAATATGTTTGATTGGTTAATTCTTGTAGCTGGTCTGCACTTCCTTAACAACCAGGTTAGGAATTGCCTCGAAGACCAAAGCTACCTTTGTGTGTTAAATGTCCCCCTCCAGCCACAGCTGCTGATTCGGATACAATTCTGTCAGTCCTGTTAGCAGGTTGCCTTTGGTGCTCCATGGGAAACTGCATGCTGGATGGCAACTATGCAAGAAAAGCATGGTACTTACAAGCAGGCTGTGCTTCAGAGGAGTTCAGAGCAGCTTCCTGCACGCTGAGTGCATGTGAAAATCAGACTAATTGCCCTTTGTGGTCTCAAGCCTGGCCAGAGCACACATCAATAACAGCTACCCAAATCCAGCTCGATTTCAATCACAGAATGTTGGTTTTTTTTTTCCTCGTTTGCAGGTCTGTCAGCTTTACTTCTCTGTACAACCTGCTCAAAGCCAAGCTGTGCCCCTACTTCTATGTGTGCACTTACCAGTTTACTGTCCTGTTCCGTGCAGCTGGTCTGGCGGGAAGCGATGTTATCACGGCCGTGATTTCTCCCACCACCAGAGGTTTGAGGGAAGCCATGAGAAATGAAGGTGAGCTGCAGCCACTCCCACTTAGATTTTAATGACCAATACATCGCATTAGCTGTGCATTCCAGAGCCATTCATTGCTTGCTTTTCTCTCCTGTTCAAGGCATAGAGTTTTCTCTGCCTTTTGTAGAAGAAAGTAGAAGCAAAAAACAGAAAAACTCTGAAGGGAATTTGGAAACAGAAGTTGCTGAGCACCCTGAAGTGGGCAGAAGCCCCGAGGATGGCGAGTATGTCATAAATCTTTTAAAATGCTACAGTCCTGAGGCGCTGCTGCACTCCTGCATGTTTGAAAAACAGTCAGAGAAAGTTCTACCATCCTAAAAACGATTCTTGTTTCTCAGGGAAGCTGCTCCAAGTGATGACGACGACGATGGTTTCTCTTGGCTTGAGGAGATGGGAGTCCAAGACAAGGTTAAAAAGCCAGATGCTGTTTCTATTAAACTGTATCCTTTCTTTTCATTGCACCACGGATTGCCCTGGGAAGCCCTGCAGCTGTTACCTTGTGCTGCATCTGAGAGGAGTGCCCTTCCAGCTTCTCAGGCTTCATGTTTTGATGCAAAATTCATAGTAAAACTAGGAGTTGCTAACTTTGTCTGTATTTAATGACTGCTACTTGCCAGCTGTAAGATGCTGGACCTGGAAAACATTCCTTATCTCACAGCATTAGTGATGCAATCAATCGAGTGTAAGAAGCTGCTAAATAATTGAGTTTAGGAATCTGAATGAGCGCAAGGCTTGGTTTTTTGGAGGGGCTTTTCTGTTTGCTTTAACGATTTGATTGGTTAGAGGTAGAAGGGCAGCGAGGTTTCTTCTGGAGTTCTTCTCAAGTTTTTCCTTTGACTCAGGTCAATTCAGTCGTAAAGAGAAGCATGAAGTGCAGGTGGATCACAGACCCGAGTCCCTCACTGTGGTGAAAGGAACAAACACATTCACTTTACTGAACTTCCTGATAAACTGTAAGAGCCTGGTGGCTGTTGCAGGGCCACAGGCAGGGCTTCCTCCCACCTTATTGTCCCCTGTTGCCTTCCGAGGTGGAACAATGCAGACACTCAAAGTAAGTAATGCAGCCATCTCTATTTTCTGGTGATAAAAGGAAAGCTGTACCTTCTTCTGGTACAGCAGAGTGCATTTTGACTGCAATATGGGCTTCCTTCGAGCTCATCCTTACCTACAAAGCCTGCGCTGATCAACAGAAATCCCAATATTTCTGCCTATGGTGGCTAAGATGTTAAGTAGCCTTCCTGGATAGTAAAAATGTCCTTAAAAGAATGCTACTGATGTCGTACAGGCACTTAAACTGCACCAGCCAATTGCAGTAGAAAGCCTCTGACCTGCAGGAGGTGGCGGGCACTGAATGTGCAGACAGCACAGTCCTGTGCTGCTGGAGGAGCTGCTCCTGTGTGGTATCAAAGTTCTCCTGCAGCTCATCTTCCTAATCCTGTAAAACACTCCTGCATATCGTAGCTGGTATGCTTTAGGAGTCGCTAGAGATGCTAAGAACATCATACTCATACCTATCGAAGCTGACAACACTTGAAAACGTTTTGAGCTTATCACAGGGTTGTGGCGCTGCTGTGTGAAGGGATATGAACATTTGGCACCACAGCCTTCCTTAGGCTTCAAGATGTAAACCTGTGTGATCATAGAATCATGTGATTTTGGTTTCAGGCTCGTAGTATGAACGCAAAGGCCAGGGTCCGTCTGGCATATGAAGATATCTTCAGCTTGGAGATCGTAGGCCCCGTGCTGCCTCATTCCCTCCACTCGCTGACCGTGCTGCTGCGATCCGCACAGCGCGGAGCGTTTTCTGCAGTGCTGTATACCCACGAGCCTACAGCCGTGTTTAACACTAATCTTGGTAACGCGAGCACCGCCTCAGAGAAGGTAAGTCAGCTAGAAAAGGCAGGCTTTGCTGATAGGAATAGCATCTTTATTACAGGCCAGAGCGTGCTGAGCAGTAACAGCTTGTCCTTGCATGTGGCTATTGCCTGTGATCGCCACCTGGCAGTCGCTGTGGCTCAGTGCTCCCCAAAAATGAGCTCCCTGGAGAACGGGATGTTAGGGAGCTCCCTGGAGATGCATCAGTGACTGTCGAGAACGACAGCTCTTTCAGAGGGAAATGCACTGATACGTGTTTCTCTTCTTCAGGAAGCTGTAAGCGAAGACCTGCTGAAGTGCGGGCTGCATTCAAAGACTTTGCATCAGCTGAGCCAGGTGCCGACGCTGGGAAAATCTTCCATGCGGTTTCTGGAAGTGAAGGATTACGCCTGTGCCTGGAAGCCCTAGGTATGTGCATGCCCTTCCTGGGCGATGGGGCACAAAGCTCTCCAGCTGCTGTGCTTTGCTCAGGCCTGCAGGGCAGCGCCTGTGCTGTGTCCCTCCTGCTACATCTCAGCGCTTGCACACCACCACAGTAAAAAAACATCAAAGGGCTTTCTAAGGAAATTGAAGCCTTGGACATCTCCTTTTGTATTTTAGAAAGGTTTTTTTTTTTTAATAAATTTTTATAATACAGTTTGCTTTTGCTTGATCTGAACTCAGGTTGGAGGGCCTTTATCTTTCATGTATGTATAGATTCTACTCTGAACCAGCCCTGTGCGGTAATGTGCGGCCACTTCCAAGAGGTGAAGTTCTCCTCCCACCTCTGAGCTGGCTTACAGCGCTGAGCCAGAAGCTTGGCATTTAACCACAGCATGGCACGCCTCTGGGTTCGGAGCTGCTGGGCACAAACACAGTCCCATTGCGTCTGAATCAGATGAGAAGGTTGGGATTCCCCAATTGCTGACAGAACTCCACCACTGCTATATCCACTTGCTAGGTGCACCTAGATCTGAGTCCCTGCCTTATGAGAAGAAAGGGCAGCTTCGAGCATCCTCCAAAAGCCCTTCATTATCTGAGAACCCCCAGCCACAATTCTGACAGCAGCACAGCCTGAGCACAGCTCAGCTCAGCCTCCCGCATCACGCACAGTACTGAAAGCAGACAGACAGCTTCGGAGAGCAATTCGCACCAACCAGCACAGTTAACCATTTTGGTGTGTGGACTGTGGGAGATGTTATGGTTACTATGAATTTCAATTTCTATCTTTAGATCTGTCTCCACCAGAGAGAAACCAGCACCAATCAGTGGCTGGTGGTTGTTACTACACTTGACTGTGTCTTCAGCCCCCCATTCAGAAACTAGCAGGTAGCTGGCTGGCTGGGCCTCATCCAGGTGGCAGCTGGCTCTGTGTTGTCAGGCACGTTTCAGACCACTCCTCACCACGGGGAGGGCAGAAGCGCTGTCACTGACAGCACTTCTAGGAAAGCAATCCCGCAGCAACAGAAATCCAGCAGGCAAAGAGATGCCTTCAGTTTTCACTGCTGAGACAGCTGAAGTGCTCCATAAATAAACAGGTCCCGAGAGAGTGTTTCCTAGTTATTCTTTTTAATAGGACTACTTGTCTATTCCTGCATGCAAAGGACACTCCAACCGAATTTACAAACTGAACAGAAGGACATCTCCGCACTGAATTCATTTATCATTCTAAACAACAGGAATGAAACTGAAACAGAAACCTCAAAGTCAAGAAGTGCCATAACTGAAGTATTACAGATATTAATATTTTTAAGTATTGAAAATCGAAGGTTAAATCTACATACAGTACCACGTCTTTAAGGCGTGAAATCCAGAATCTGCCTCAACAGTTACTTCTGAAATGGAGTCTTCCATGGGACCGAATTAATCTGTCCCTCAAAACGTATCTTTCCAATATACATGGAGAATATAAACCCCGGAAGAACAAACTTAACGAAGTACAACGGATTATGTTCCAGATCTGATAGTGAGCAGCTCCAAAACCTGTGCTTGTACGGACGCCACGGACGGAACAGCATGAGCAACACTGCTGCTGTTTTATAGCTGGATCAGAGCAGACACTGAAACAAAAGCCTGAAGAGGAGCTGCCTCCTGCATCCTGAGTTAACTGCTTTGAGTCAGGCATCAAAAAGCTGCACCTGCCTGAGATACAATGAATCCCCAGCTCTCCCCGAGTCAGTCTTTGCATTGCTGTACCATCTGCTTAGCTTTCTCTTTCAAACACACACCTCACAACTTGTTCAGAAAACGAGGCGAGGAGATCTTCACACAATTTTACACAGAAACCAAAGGTGAGAAGCCAAAGGGAAAAAAAAGCTTTAATTGTCTAGAGACACCTATGTCCACACACGCACACACACACACACAAAAAAAAGACTGTCATTTCTAGAGTGCTTTGATGGACTAATAAGGTGGTTTATTTCTCAGCTGTGTGGTGGAGAAGCTGGTACCATTTCTCTGCTGTATGCACAGTGAGACGCTAGTACTTGTCCACTGAGGGCAAAGGAAGGTACCTCGTTCAGTGACAGCGGAGAGCGCACACACACAAATAATTTACTCTGCAGAAGAAGGGCTACTACTAATTTGTCACCTCCAAGATCCTACTGCCGTTGCAAAGGTTATTGAGTTTAGGCCTGAGCACAGTCTTTTACTGCATACAAGCTGTAATTTGTTCCTGTTCCCGATGAAGCTCTGGTCAGTTGATGCAGTACAAAAAAAAATCCTCCACGACTTCTCAGAAATAAGCACCTGAACCACTACACTAGCAAACTGCGGCCGTAATCCTGGCGGTCTGCTCGAAACACAGACACATCTGGCAAAAGGTGGACAATGCCCTTTCAATTCAAAGTGCACATAGCTAAAATACTAATACTTCTTAAATTAAGAGAAGAAAAAAAAACAGAAGGAAAAGCTTTCTACATCCTTTCCCTTATCAAACTGCCCTAACTCTGGATCACGTCAGTCTCCTTGAGGGCACGGTACCGTTACAAAAATGCGAGCCCAAGGAGTTGGTTTGGGAATAGTGGAAAGCAGCTGAAACTGCCTCGATCAGTTCCTGCAGCTCTGCCTGCCGCCGCTACTCTTCTGAAGCGGTTACGTTTGCACTGTGCGTTTCTTCAAAAAGCTCCGTTGGCATAGACTTTAATTACTGTTTACTGACCAGTGGTTAAGATTATGAACTTGTGCTGCTTTATTGACCAAGTTGGGTACAACAATTTAAGCATCATTCTATTCCCTCCCTCCCCCCCAATCCAGTTGTAGATTTTGTTAGACTTTTAAAATTCACATTAACCACAAATCCATACAATCAACATCAGGCAGTGTGTTAATTTGTTTGGAACAGACAACTCCATCATCTCCCTTCTCAAGAACATGCAGGGAGAGTCACTGTCACGTCGCAAAGTCTCACCGGTTCCACTGCTGGACTTCCTGCCGTCCCTTTTAGAGCGAGACTTTCGCCTCGCCGCGTTACGTCCTAGAGCGCGGGCTGCACGGCCAGCTGCGGCGCACCGCCGACTTAAACCCCAAGCAGAACTCCAAGAGGAGCGTTGGTGTTAGCGCTGCACAACAGGGCTCCCACCGGCGCTCACCCTCTCACAGGCGGCACAGAACTGGCCCGGTATCTGCCCAGCAGTACACGCCAGCCTCGACTAGACTAAGGTAAGCTGCGTGGCCTCTCACCGGCCGGAGGCGAGAGGAGCTCTACCGAGACCAGGGAAAACTGCAGCATAGTACAAAACAGTATGAAAGTGTTAACATTCCGTATCGAGGAGAAATCGCATGAGTTTTAAAACAAGGGTTTAGATTACTGATGCCTCCAGAGTCTGTCGTCTGATTTAGTCATTTAAGAAATAATTACATCACTAATGTAAACAATATAAACATACCAAAAACTAAGTATGATTTAAATACATTTTGATGGTACAAAAGAAAAAACCTGAAGGTGTCTGTACAGTTTTTACAATGTGGGAATTGCCGATGTATTTACAACATGAAAGGGCAAATACCATTTTTGTGCAGAGTAAAATTATCTGAAATAATGTCAATATAAAAAACAATATCTAGCGGTGTGAGGCACTCCTAAACATGGTGGTATTGACCATGCTTTCCTTTGGTACAAGTCCCATCGCTTGGAGAGCCGCAGTTGCTGCTGTGGCTTTAGCATGCTTCTTATTAAGGCTGGCAAAAGTAGGCCTGTATTCGTTTCCATTGACTCTCACCTGTTTGAGACAGATGGAAAAAGAACGCGTTAGGAAGTGCCTCACGCCTATCCTGCAAGAACCACCTCCACGTGGTGATCACGTGAGGTACCACAACAGAACAGAACGGATCGCGTTCTGAGACAACCAGAGTCAAAAACAACTAAGTCCTGCTCGCTTGTGGTGACAACAGCAACAGCATTGGCACTACACTTGTGAACAAGAAGCGAGAATATGACTCCACACGAGTTAATCCTTTTATTTAAGATATGGAATGGTATCACAGTTTCTTCACGGATTTACAGATTAAAGCGCGTGAGAGGCCCGAATTGGCATTCACAGAAACAGGGCTGTGATACTTCTGCACTGAGATGCGGCTCAGCATAGCCCAGCCACCTCTGGAACACACAAGTATAAAAGATGAATTTAGTATCACGCTTCACTGGAGAAGCTAGCAGTAAACAAGGGAATTCAGACGCACCTTGAAGATGAAGTGTTTGCGATGATCAGGCCCACTATCATCCACCAACACAAATTCAGGTGGTGACCATCTTCTCTTGTTACATATCTCCATCAATGCAGAAACCGGATGCTTGCCTTCAAGACAAAACGCATTTGAGATTTCAGTGCTGCTATCGCAGAGCAATCATTGTCGATGAGTCTTCTGGGCTTTTTCCAAGATAAAAATCTCACCTGAAAGATCCTTCATCACAACGTAATGTCCAGATCTCTTTTGTGCCTTCTCTCCCACAGCAACAAGCCCTAGACAAAACATGAAGTTTGTGTTTATGACTGTCACCTTACAATTTCTGTATTTCTGTCAGTAAAGCATGACATGTATCAGTAGAGACAAAAGAGGGTGGCATCACACGAACGTCTTTTCAGAAGTCTTTTGAGCTTCCCTTTTGTCCATGTTTTTTTCCTCCATGCTACACACACATTCTTTCAAGTGCTCCAGTAAGATTCCTCACAATCCAGCTAGAAGACTTAGGGTAGTCCTATGCAAATCAGGAAACATCTAATTTTCTGCACCTTCTTTGGAGAAATACTGAGCAAGAGATAAACTTATCTTCCCGTTCATTACTAACGTATTGAGCAACCCAAAAGCCATCCAATGTCTTATCAGTTTGCCCTTAACATACTAGACACGTGAAGTATTTCCATTAGACTACACAGAGTACCCAGCATGTCTTTTTAGCATGTGAAACAGCGGCATCCTTCTAACACCGTGCTTTCTTTATTCATGGCTATTCAAATATTCATCTTTCACTTCCAAGTTCACAGCCTAATTACAGATATTTCAGTCACCCAGACAAACTGGGTCCAGCAGGAGGAAACAGAGCACAGGTTTCAGTGGAAGCCACTGTGAAACACAGAAGTCCAACCCTTTCGTTTCTGAAATCTCACAAGAGCAAAGGATAAATCCTAACAGCTGTCAAACATGTACCAAATACCAACAATTACACCATACTTACCAAGAGACGCAGGTTTCTTTCAATTCATTTTGCCCTTACCTTAAATACCTGTGACTGAGCTAAGTATGAAGTGAATGACGGTTCAGAATTTCTTAAGACTTCATTCCTTCAATATTACTTGGTTTCTTACCTCTCTTTGTTTCTGTTCCTTGCTTTGGTGAATAAAGACATGGAGATACTGCACTCGTTTCCAGTTCCTTCAGCCTTTTTTTTGTTGGCTTTTTGTTTTTGCTTCGAAAGAAAACCTTCCTCTCCTTACCAGATTTTCATCCCAACATTCACACAGCTCTTATGTGCACTTCTCAGGTGGCATTAAAACCCTACAGACAGCTTCACTTACATATTTATTTTTTCTCCTTACAGAAGCTGATACGGAAAATACTCAGAAAGTTTCCCCCAGGTTTGATTCATTTGCATTATATTGCTTTTCCCTCTCGCCAAATCGCCATCACATACTCCACATCTTGCCCCTGGCAGCTCAGGATGGATTCTCAGGCTGCAACAGGCTCCAATTAGCTCTGCCATTTGCTGAGAGCTGATGCACCAAGCTTCTTTAAACAGACACCAGCAACTTCCTGGCCGACAGCAAAGCACAAGAAGGTTTCTGTTTACGATGCTATCTCTCAGAGGATCACAGATGTAACTCAGTGTCCAGAAAAAACAGGGTCTAATGGGAAGCTATGACAGAGCTTTTGGTTCACATCTTGGTACAACACACTGAACAGCTCCTCAGCAAACTGCTTGCTTCCCTGTCTAAACACAGTATTTTATTTTGTGGACAAGCACTAAGAACATGGGGATTTCTCTATACGAACACAAGATGCATTCCGATTTTTTTTCTGTGAATAGAACATTTCATCTGTTAAAAATATATAGCTATTAAAAATAGATAAAAGTTAAGCAAAGCTCGTCCATCGCTAAGGTTAACAGTATTTACAGATGAATTTCCTATGTGCCAGAGACTGCCCTCTCTTAGCCCCATCTAACTGGCTCCCCGTGTTACTGAGCAGACACCAAGCTCTGTGCTACAGACTGCCCAGCACAACACTGATCCCATCCTGGCTCAGACCTTAGGGCTCCATCCTTGAACTTTTAACCTAAAATTCCACAAGCATTAGGGAAATTTCTATCTGAATCCCACAAAGACCCTAGTGTACTCTTTCTAAAACGAGAAACCTGAGCTGTAAACAAAGCTGTGTAGCGCAAAAATTGTTTTAATTTATGAAACCATCACAGGTTGTGCAGCAATACAGTCTCCTTCAGGTGATGGGACACAGTGCAAGCAATATCATTAACAGAGCTAACTCTTCCCTCCTCATCACAAAAATCCACTGCTGTGCTACGCAGGCTGCTTCAAGAAATAATACTATTGACTACTTCCCATTTCTTCCCTTTGACTGATATTCATAAAACGACACTGGAAGAACTCTCAGCAGCATGAGACAGCATCTACAAAGACCACAGTTAACTGAGTAATAGCAAGAGAAAGAACACTTTTCTTAGATTTTCTTGGTAACCACTGTCTAAGTATCCTTTTTTCCCCCTTTAAATTGAAAGGTTGCAAAGAAAAACAGCTGAAAAGCAAAGCTGCTCAATGTTCACGTTAGACTGAAATGTACGTGTTACTGTTTTCTGCATTTTGAAACTGCTGCCCTTCTCTGTTTATAAAACTGCATTACACTGCTAGGTCTTAAGAATCTGGAAATCTATAGGTATTTTCCTAAGGATTTCTCTTGCTCTACCTTAACACTCAAACTGATTTAATATTTTAACCACCTGAGCAGTACTCTCTCTGCACTGAGATCTAACATCTCTGTAAATAGACTGGATGACATTTGCACTTCTATGCTTTGTTTTCTTGTAGGCTCAATTCTGAGCACTGACTGAAGTCGGCACAAACCTCCAATTCAAAGCACTGCATGTTTTAATATTAGCTGTGATCTATGTCATACATTAAAAATTTCCACTTTGAGAATTTTTGTTTTTACTATTTTTAATATTGAGCTGATCAGCAGTAAGAACGATTTCTGAAGTCAATGTTAATTTGTCTACTTGTGTATCGTTCATAATTGAATAATTAAATGATGAATTTCATATATTTTGTTTAGAGTTTTTAGAATTTCTGTAGGTATTTCAGATGGAAAGCTTTTTGTGAACACCTCCTCTGAATACCGAAGTCACATGGAACACGCTGGCAAGATGGCCAACCATCTAAATCACGTTACCAATTTAAGAGGCAGCATGCTGTCTGTGAGTAAAAGGCTTGTTCTCTTGAACCACATGAGACAAGTGCAACAGTTTCCCAGCTCTGGCCACGGACTTTACAAAGGAGAGGAAATACATATTACAAAGGAGGAAAAATAAATGAAAGCAAGCAGGGAAATATCACTGGAGTTGAGCAGAGATAGCTGCAACATGACTAGACTGGGAAATGGAAAAGCAGTTTAGATCAGACAGCTAAGAAAGTGAGCAGCCCATGTGGAGGACCTAAAAATCTGTGTGACGCTCTCCTCATGTCAGGACTTCTCCTGTCACCACATTTTGAAGACTATCAGGCATTCCACCTTCCATCCTGCCCCATTTCTGCTTCAGTCACTTTCTCTAGGCCAACCACAAGGGCTTTTCAGCCATTCATTTCTCTGTCCTTGCCTTTTCTAGGCTTCCCACGGAAGCGTATCTGCAGTTTAAGAACTGCTCAGAAGCACTTTTTCAAGGGGAAGGCAAAGGTTGAGGGACGTGAACCAACTTCTACCTTCAAAAGAAACATAAAGTTGACGCTGTGATAAAACACTCCAGGAAGCGCTTACCTTTTCGATCAGTCTTAAAATCAACCATAATAGGCTCGACACTGCCTTCTTTGTTTTTTCCAAGCCCTTCTCCTTCTCTCCAGCCCATTTTTCTCATCAGCTGAGCTCCCATTCCTCCAGTTACAGGGGCTGCTCTTAAGAACTGATCCTATCCAGAAAAAGAGAAGTAAAACAAATCCTAAAGTTAGGACTGGGATTTTAAAAAGCAAGCGGGAGCTTCCAAAAACGTTTCTAACAACCTTTCACAGACTCAATTCAGAAAAATGCACCTTAGCTTTATATACAGCTGTATAAACCAGAATTCACGCAGACACGCAATACACAAATCAGTATTCTCAAAAAAGAACAACTTAAGAAAACTCTAACGCAATCCAAAAGCGGCAAGTGACCCATTTCCGACGTGTGTACTTAATAAAACAATAACCGTTCATTTTTAAACACGCTACTTTGGTTCCAATGCATCTCTTCTCATCTTGTGAATGGAGGCAGTGTTTAACTGTTTAACTGGCAACAGTGGTGCCAAGTGTACCTATTTATTGAACAAAATACAAGCACATTTAGTAATGACATACAAATAGTGTTTACACGTATTCTAAATATGAAAAAAAAATTCCCCGTTTTATTATACAGCAGTTGCACATTCAAGTTCTACTCTGAAAATCCACATGACACAGATACAGGTTTTTCTTTCCTCTTTTCTTTTTTTAAAAGGAAAAAAGGCGCTTAGCCACACACAGTTTAGCAGCAGTAGTCGTCACATTCTTTCAAATCAAAATTAACACAATAGTTGTTAACTGTCGAAAGCTTATAAACAGAAATCTTAAAAATCTGTTTTGATGTAAAGAACTTTAAAAACTCCTTAAATGTTTACGTACCTAGGCCTCGATGGCCGCAGTGTTGTGAATAGTAGGGCTGGCATTGACCGTGGCAAGAAGGCAGCTACAAGGATTTGACCCTGAAACAAGTTTCCATATAGAGGGGTGAAAGTTCACAGGTTATTCTGTGAACTATCATCTCTCTTCTGCCCCACCCGCTGACCCAAGTAAGTAAGTCAATCATTTCCATCACAGCAAAAAGTTGCTTGGCTTAAAATATACAAGTTTACACACTGGCACTGATAAGTCCATCAGGTATTTCTCATAGTAGGTTAGAGGATACAATGCCTAATACTTTTGTAGAATTTTTACTCACTTTCAAAACAAATTAATAGAACCTTTTTCTTTTTTTTCTTTAATTTTGAGTTGTGCTTGCAAAAGTAAGAATTTCTAAGATTTGGACGAAGACTGATTGAGCTCCTTGGTTTCAATTTGGACATAAACAAAAACAGAAGTCTTACTTTTGCAGAGACCAAGGATAATGTATTTTTAAGGGGATTAACTGTCCATTATTTGCAACTGACACACACTAATGATGCATGTGTGAAATCCCCACGATCCAATGGTGGTAGGAAGTTTGAAGTAAAAAACAACAACAAAAAAAAACCACTAATTCCTGAAGACTGCGGGAAGACTTCTCCAAATATTCACCTATTAAACAGTGAAGTAAAACTCCTATCGATCATGCAACTGGATGCTGCATTTAGCATCACGGTGCTCTGGTGGAAGAGTAAAGAGGATAAGCTCACCTCTCCCGTGAAATTGTTTTCTGACTGGTGCAGACCATGCAGTGTGTGTGTACAGAGACGATCGCTGCTTCCATACAGACTGCCTCGAGCTATACACCTAGAATAGCTTTTACTTACTTCCATTTTCATCCTCCCCTCTCTTTTCCAGGAACCTCTCATAAGAAAAGGGCAACCATGCCGAGAATGATACAAACCCCAGTCAGTGTCACCCTGGGTTCCGATTCCTCTTTTGTACCTGCTTTGCAATAATAGAATTTACAGTATAAACATCTGTTTCATTACCACCAGCGTGTATTCAGTTCACAAGTGAAAGAGTGCAATTCCTCACTGAGGCCGTTCCAGCTCTCCCAGCACACCTCCCAAGGCACTGACTGGGGGACGGAGGTAGTACATGAAGAAGAACAATCAAAGTAGTGCTATTTGTAGTCAAAAATTAAATCCCTGAGCTCCTTTGTTTGGAATTATCAGAGACTGCGTAAATTCTAGGTATACAAAATAACCAGTTTTGAAGTTTATTAAAAAATACATATAGTTTTAAAAACTCTAAAAAAAAACCAAAACCACATCTGTCCTAGTGTACTAATCCTACCTGATAATTTACGTAGGAATTTTTATATATGCTGATTCTTTAACATGCACAGCATAACCAAAACAAGTAATTAGAAATGATTAAGTTTTGTTTCATTACAGAACAGTTGTAGTTGTGCATCGTATTGGAGAGCTAAACAATGTATGTCTTACAGCAATGTGAAGAGAGCTGGAGAAGCCTACTTTGACTCAGATTACTGATGAAGCAGAGAAGGCTATCAGCAGGGAAAAAAACGTTCTTTGAAGATTTATTTTTAACTAAGAAAACAAGTATGAATCTCTAATGCCAACTGTACAGTTATATTCCATGTACCTCTTTTCTTTCTTACAATTTAATACAGACATATTTACTCACTCCATGGCTTAACGGAGTATGAGTTATGGCATCTGAAAATGTAAAGATACTACAATGTTAATTAAAGTAGAGAAAAAAGGTCTTTTCAGTTTTAAAAATCACATAAGGATTTGTCCCACAGGGGTGTCTAACAGTGAGGTATGCCTGCAGCTCCAGCCCATATCTAACTGAATAATACTGAATACAACAAACCCCAAGCTTCTACGTACTTGGTTACTGCTGTCAGAATGAAATAATTATTCAGAAAATAACTGTAATCTCTCCCTCTAATCTCAATTTTAGTAGAGCAGCAGGAAAATGCGTTGTCACTTTTCTCATCTTTTGACCTCTGAATTCCCTGAGGTCGGATAAATAAAGCACACTTCCATTCTGCCAGCAGATGGAGACAACTAATAAGCCAAATTCTCGCGTCGCTGCCTTTTCTTTAAAGAGCAGGCTACACAGTAAAACCTGATCATTTCTGAGTTTTTCCAGTAATTTTAAGTAAAAATTATGCCTCTTTTTAAACTACCTTAGCGCAACATACTGGGGAGAGGGAAGAAATCAGCACTACTAGCAAAATAAACCACCAACGGCTGATTACCATGTAAAGGCTTAACAAACAAAAAAAAAGCTGAAAAATGTTTTTGCAGCTTTTTGATGAAAGGCACTACAAGTTGGACAGTCATCATTATCTGACTGCAACATCTGTCCGTGAAAAAAGTATCGAATTGAATTATCTGTAAAACAGCACTTGCAATGTCCAAAATATTAAAGCCATAATTATTTAAGAGATCTTGAAGAACATTATCAACTGCTGTTCTTTGAAAAGAAAACATCCTTCTCACAGAGCTGACACGGCACTAAAGCCCAAGCTCTCTGCCAGAAGGCAGGTTTCTCTCTCTTGAGCAATACTTTACTTCACAAAACACAGTACAGCCTTATAGGCTCATAGTTGGACCATTTCAGCTGCAGCACATTGGGCTGCCTGCGAGATTACTCTAAGAACGACTCCAAAGAACTGATGAGTGCAGTATGAGTATACTTGGTGAAACCTACAGTGCAGCTGAGGATTCCACTACACTAACTGTAACATTTTTAGCAGCAGCCACATTCATTCTCTGACACAAGAGGGAGATACGTTCCTGGAAGAATCCCTTCAAATGCCTTGAAAAGACTACAGTCACAATCAGCCTTAGAATTTCTCTTCACAGCTTCTGCATACAATGAATAGAACCCAATCTGCAGTTAGCTGAAAAAGCCTTTTTCTCTGACTGACTGCAGAAGAGGCCACTCCAGCGTAACCAACACACGGTTGATCTGCCTTGCCATCTGGCCTTTGATTCCAAATAAAGCTCATTGTGTCATGCAAGGCACTAAGAATATCAACATTCTGATAGACTGCCTTGTTAGAAGGAAAGCTTGGCAAGACACATGCCAGTCCTCGTGTGCGAGTGATAATCACAAGATTTAGTTTTAACTCCATCGTTAGTGTTCTATTCCCTTGCTGTGACTAGACTGTGAAAGAAGGGAATAAATGATTCAACTTCTCAGAACCTGGAACACAGGACACAGCATTCTAGCTACCGCTGTGAAACTGCGTGGTATGCCTTAGCACAACCAAATGAAACAAATCCCAAGTGTTACCCTGTGCATGTAAAATGTTACAAAAACTTCCTTTTGGAGAGCAAATTCAGGCTATTACAATTAAGCTGTTCAACTCGGACACAAGGGGGGACACTGGAAAAGTCTGAGTAAGCAGACCTCAAGAGAACTTGCCTGGAAAAAAATTAGAACACTTCCACTATTTTGTCATTTATCCATCAGCACTGTGTATTTCTAACAAAAAAGTTACAAAAATTAAAAAAAATAGTAACAGTAAAAAAAAAACAAAAACAAACAGCTACCTCTGAAACAAGTTGTATTTGTGAACTGATTACACCAATGATGATAGACTGAAACAGAAATCACTTTTCAAAAGAGAACTATTGTTCATAACTGTTTGACAATACGAGAAACCTACTGATATATTATTCTTTACAAATACTGCTCAGAAGTCTATGCATAAACATCACGAATCAGTGCATAACTTGTAAAAACAAGCCTCCCTTCTAATCGGTCTGTCGCCCATTCAAGTGTCACATTAACCACTTCAACACCTAAGGCCCTCAAAATTTTGTCGAGGTATAACTAAAATTTGCAGACGTTTTGGTCTGAGTACAGATTACCTCTCCAGGGTCATTTTTAAAGAAAGTAAAAATTAAAATGACAAATATAAATAAATATGCTAAAACCCAGGGAATGCAGAGTGACAAAAGCACCTACTGAACACACTCCCTAAGTACTTCTAATTTCTCTCCCCTCCTGACACTGCTCTTATGTTCTGTTACAGCTACCTAGCTTAGTCATTATCTCTGTTAAGCATGATGCCTGTACATGAAGACGGATTTTCTATGCATACTGACAAACACACACCTGTTTCTTCTAAACAGTGCATGCACATGAGTCCTCCCATGGCAAATGCTTATGGGCTACCTCTTAAGAAAAATGCCTTCAGTAAGCCACATCTTTAATCAGAAAAGTGCATTAATTCACACTTGCCACATACCTCATGAAATCTCACAGCCCTACTAGTAGACAAAGTTTACAAATACTGGTTTTTTAATGTTAAAAATGCATTATTTTCTTAGGACAAAAAAAAAAATAGACAGCGAATGCAAGTCTTAACTTTAAGTGTTATGTTGCATACTTAACAGGAACCAAGTCACACAACTTCAAGTGCCTAAGTAAAATACAACCTGTACTTTGCACTTCATGGTTGTATTCATGTCACTGAGAAAGATAACATGCATTCATAACTCATTATCCCTAATTCACCTTTTTCTGTGAAATCATCCTATAACCACAGGAACTGACTCCACATTGTGTTAATCAAGCCTAAGTTTTGTCAAGGTTTTCACTGGCCCCACCATTCCTAGAAACATTAAGAGGCTTCTCTTGCCCTAAGGTATTGTGTAGAGGGCGCGTGGCTTTAACTACGTGTCATCCTATGGATCTGACAGCAATGCGTGTGCAAATAAGGAACCCAGAACGAGCAAAAGAAGTCAAGCTGAGGAATGCCGAGCAGAAAAGAGGACTGTGTCCTCCTCATCTTCATCCAGCAACTCTTCTTGTTTACAGTAGCAGCCTCCATTCTGACACACCACACGATGCTTGCTAGACAGGACGCTTACTACTGCAAACCACTACATTTTTACTAGGAAGACAGAAGTGCTTCTGCCAGTTCACTCTTATTTCTAGATTCAACAAAACGCCTCAGTATGCTTCTGCTCCTCACAGTAGTTATGTCCACCACAAACCAGACATCAGGCTCTTCTTTAGTTTTCTCCTCATTCAGTTTTTGTTTGTTTGTTTGTTTTCCAATCAGACCACAGAGCGAAGCTAAGAGACCGAGAGGAAACACAATTTCTCCACTTCGTCGTCGTCGTTGTCAGTGGACATTCCTGTTACTGCAAGGCACGGAAGACCACCACCACAGAAATTCAAGGAAGGAAAAGACGATGAGAAAAGGAGAGTTGGGAAAGAGACGCTCCCTTTCCTTTGCCTTGAGATTCCACTCAAGGTGAGCAGAAAGACAGAAGCCTTGGTAGGCTTGCTAATCTTTCACAAGCCTCCTGGTGAAAAAGCTTTCCTTTTCTCATCAACTCACCTGCTTGCTGAGCGCTTTTTGTTCCTAAATTCCAGTGGCAGGGACATTCATTACAATCAATATTTTGTTAAAATCTCAGAAGTTTTTAATTTTTCAAGTAAGGTTTTATCATCTACACTCAGTATTAATACCGAGAACCCAAAAGTCTCCCATCTAACGAGTAACTTGGGTCTCTGTATTGCTTGGCTATACAAAGTGGAAAAATAAATTAATGAATCTTCCCCAGAATATTTCTATTTTTATTATGCCATATTTCCAGACTTCTGTGTTCACCATTTACACTAAAGTTTTGTGGAAAATTTTCACTAAGTTTCAAGTCTAACCTACCAGTTTTGAGGGTTGTCTTAACTCCGGAAGGATAAGCAAATACAGCACATACTCAACTACATTACTTGTGAGAGTAACCATGATAAGTTATTATTCCTTCTGCTTGCAAAATGGATATAGCTTGAATTCCTCAGTTCTACTTCTTGAAAGAGTACCAGTTCAGCATTCATTATCAAAGATGAAGCATGACTTAGAAAACTTATAAAACGCATGTATGTATGACGCATCGCACACCCAAAATAAGCCAGTATTACTCTGCAGTAGGAGGTAACTATTTGACTGTAGGACAGTATCACACTTATTTAACCCAGCTGTAACTCCTGGTTTCATATTCCAAATCTCTGGATGTCAGAAAACTGGTGATGCAAACAGAGGCAAAGCAGTAATCATCAGACAGAACCAAGTCAAACAGAATGAGCTGTTTGGGACTTGGCTCACTGAAGTTGATGCCAAAACATCATCGACTTCAATGACATCAGGATCAAACCTCCTTGCCTGATCTGCCCCAGTCCCATAGAAGTAGTGATGGACCTACCATTGCAACCATACCAGTATCATGAATGTCATTTCAGTGTAAGCATGTACGTACCAATCTGACTCAAGTAACAGACGCACATCTCAGTGAGGTACTTTAGACATTCAACTGAAACGTCATGTTCAGCATCTTAACGTGTAACAAAATGAACACAGCAGCAGCAAGTAGTAAAATTCAAATCAAAGACAAAGACTTAACTCAATCTGTTTGTTGCATTTGATACATGCATTACCATTAATCTTAAGGCACTTTTTTGGCACGCTCCAGTACTTCTACTAGCATTTAGTACGTGATATTCAGACAGGTATGTCTGCATAACTTCTACCTTTCTAATCCATGCTTGAGGACCACTGTTGGTTAGCTCATCCGAGGACAAAATCTGTGCTCCAGTACTTCCTGTGAACTGGCCAGGTATGGAGTTTGATTGAGCCCAGGCATCAATCTGAAAAATAAAAATCAATGCAAGACTGAAACAGAATCGAAAAATAAGACCATATCTCAAAAGAGCTGAGCATCTTTTAACATTAACCCTAAGGACTGAGCTCAGAGTCTTATCAGGTTTGTGGTTCATCATTTGTTTACCCTCAGTCTTAGTATTATCAAGTGCAAATAAAAGGCAAAATTTTTGAATACATCCCTATATGCTGGACTTTCCAAAAATGTACTTAAACGCAGTAGGAAACATCAGTGATACGAAGGGTAAACATTCACACTTTTTAACTTGACTGAAACAGTGATGAAAAAGTGCAACATACCTGTTCCTGTGCACGGTTTAACATGCACATGGCCTCTAAATCAAACGTGTTTTCATTAAGCCTTTTCTGAGCCAACGCTCGATCGTTCATAGCTGCAGTTATGTCCACACCCTAGGAAGAAAAATATGATTCTTAAAAATATATGAGAGAAAAGTATCATCCATTTGACCTGGAAAAAAGCTGCTGTAGAATAAATGCCACAAATACTACAGAGTTGTTTTATACATTAAATAGTTGGCTCAACTTACAAAATGACAATGTGGGAAAAAAAAAAAAAAAGAAATTCTGAGCCTACTTATGCACGTACACTCTTGATTTCTGCTAACAAACACAAAATCTGAAGTACAAATGTATCATCTCTCCAAATAAATTATCTAAAGATTTATTTTCAAATAAATATTTTGGCCATTGAAAGTTCCAGGTTTTAATACTTAAGATATTCAGAGCTCAGTGGAATCTTATTAACAGCATTGAATGTAATTCAGCTACAAAGCTTAAGGAAAGGCCTTCATCCAGAGCTGTTCACATGAATACCCCATTAATTAACACTAGGACTTCAATTCATGTATATAAAAGAATTATAGCAAGAATCATGTGCATCCCACAAACCTGGGTTTAGTGCTTAAAAGTTTAATCTTCAGCCTAAAAAAGACTTGCATAAAAATGAAACCAGACTGGTAGCACACAACTGTTTAGTGAAGGATTATTTACATCTGTGATGCTGAACCAGAATAAAATTTTAAGGAAAAAAAATGGAAACCATCTTGCATATAACTAACCAGAATCAGGTGGGTAAAAACACGGAGTAAATAAAGAAGTTCAGTGCAAACCTCTATGTGTAAAGCAATCGAAAAGGCAAATCAAACCATTTGAGGTTGTAAAGATAAATTAAGGCTTGTATACAGCTCTTATGTAAAAGTACTTGTGCCTTACTCTTCAAATGATGTGCATTTTGTGGATCATTCTATTTTGAAAGGAGAAAAACAACAGTGATCAGAGACAAGTGAAACTTAATTGAATATAAGCACGTAAAGGAGACTGTAAAGGGTTGGAAGTGTTCAAAGCACAGAAGAAAGCCAATAACCAAAACAGCAAGTGGCATACAGACATAAATCAGATTGATGGTTTGGAGTTCTGTTTTTGTTGACTTTTTTTGTTGTCATTTTTTGTTTTACTTTTGTCATACAAAAGACAGTTACCATCTCACTACCTTAGCCTCTCATGCTATACTAGAATAAAAGGCCAGTAAGAAGAAACTGAAAACCAGTTTAGATTTGTCTCTGCTGAATAAATACAGTTAATTCACATAAATCCCCACTGCAAGAATATGTTAAGAATTTACTAAATACTGAAAAAACAGAAAAAGGCAGACAGAAATGTCTACACTAGCATAGTACACTGTATATTTTTCATCATTATTCTGACTATTAAATCTTAGTTTAAAGTAGGGAAAAATGAGTTTATTTTTCCTGCCCCAGACAAAATGTATTTCCTCCAGTGAGTTAATTCCATATCATGTTGCTAAACCACCTGGTACTGAGCAAGACAGATCAGAAACCCTTACAACCTATCTATAAAGCTGACTCCCATGTTTATTTATTGTCTCAGATGACAAAAACATACCTTATAGACAATGTACTAGAAGAACTGGAAGATTTTCTTTTGCAACCCAAACTCGTGTATATAGAACACCTGTTATCAATACACACTCTTTCTGTGTTCAGAAGTTCCCCCCTATACAGTTCTTTTATGTTTTACTTGCGAAACTGCTTCAGGAGATACATAAAAGTTATTCTACTCACCAAAAGCTTCAATCCAGCAATACACAAAGGCATGCAAGTAGTCCACTGAAATCACATCGGGACCACTCACATACTTAAATACACATGTGTACTTTAGTGCTTTACCGGACTGGGGCCTATTAGTAGATACCCTGGTTAGTTAGAATTCCCATACACTTTCCCCACATGGTCAGTCACCATTTTGGAGACCATCATGGCTTTGTATTATGTCAAGGCACTCGATGGCAGCTTTGGATCTTGAAAACAAAATCTCTGCTTGAAGTATGAAAAGTTGTTATTATTTAGTCAAGTAAAACAGTTTCACGTTCAGCATGCTACTCCTCTCTATGAGTTCTGTCTTTCCAGTCTTGAGTTTTAATAACATTTTTCCCCACAGACACAAATATTGAAGCAAGCAGGAAGTGGTGACAATCAGAAGACAAGCATTTCTTACACACTTTGTAGGTCTACTGATACACTAAATGCACACGATCTATCTAGATCAAGAGGGCTTCTCTGCACAACAGCCAATGCTGTATATTCTGAACTTAAATACAGCATTCTAACTCTGGACTTCCAACTTTTCAAACACAATTCAGTTCTTGTAAGTTTCTCTGTCTTCTCTAGTCATGCTGATACTTGAGATTGATTGAGGCAAGAGTTTTATCTTCTACCATCACAAGTAACTACATGAACAGCATCTAACATTTTATTAAAAGCATCTGTAATACTTAACAGGGCCATTTGGGGCTGCACAATAATGTAACTAATTCTATAACCTCCATGACAGGTTTATTGTTTTACTTTTGTGTTTTTCTTTTTTTAATAAATAGACTTGAATCAGAACTGTGACAAACAGCTATCAAAATTAGAAAGCAAACAAAATGAAATGAGGTAAATTATATGCCAAACCTCCTTAGGATTCAAGCAAGCTCCCTCACTACCCCAGCTCCAGCAGCAAATAACCTGGCTTATTTTGCTCAAAAGAGGCCACTTCATCCACAAACAGACCCACGAGCATTTAAAATAATCAGTCCTAACATTAAGCACAGAAGCATTCTATTACCTTCCCAACTCTCTGGAGAAACATATGGAGATCCTACAAGAATATTCCTGTTCAAGGTTAAGGATTGCCAAGTGCAAGGGAACGATACGTTCAGCAGTCAGTTACTGACCCTTGAAATCACCCTTAACACAAACCACGTTAAGGTAAAAGCAAATAAAAATATTTATTCACAGAATATAAAAACAGACAAAACAGTTACAAGCATTTATGAGTATACACATGACAATATGGAAAGAAAGCTATGTTGAATATATTTACTCCAATGTCATTTTTCAAGGCCTCCTCTACACAATCAATAAACAAACCATCAGTGCTTGCCTAACTGAACTAGTCAAAGACACGTGTCTTGGTTTTGGAAACCTGAAAGCAGACAGCTTGCCTGAACCAAGTTTATCATTAACCACCTGAAGGACAAGATTTCTTATCACCTGCTAA
Source organism: Callipepla californica brunnescens (assembly GCA_023055505.1). Classification (NCBI taxonomy): domain Eukaryota; kingdom Metazoa; phylum Chordata; class Aves; order Galliformes; family Odontophoridae; genus Callipepla; species Callipepla californica. The sequence goes on along the minus strand of JALIRH010000001.1, from coordinate 69,604,117 downwards.
AAATACATCCTTGACCCTCAAACTCTGACTTTGAGGTGCACATCGAAAGCGTTTGTTGAATGAGTTATATTCACTGTGCTTTTGGTGCTGTAAAAGACAGAGCAACATCCGTGCTTCAGGGAGTGAACTATACTACCTTCGAAAATTACTGAAAAACGTAATGCACCAAGCTGAAAAACAATTTCATCAGAAGTGTGAAGGCAAGGCTTTTTTTATTTATTTGTTTTGCAAGGTATAAGAACAAGTCCTTAGGCAGAATAAAGTGACATTAACTTAAAAAATAAAAAAAAAGTAACGTCTTAAATATTTAATTTACTTAATTACAAAAACCCCACAAAATATTCTTTTGAAGACATTTCAAGGGGAAAAACATTTCCTTTTTTCAGTTTATTATACATACAATTAAATTTTCCTTTAGAAGGCCACATGGAAGACAACTTCAGAAGAAAATGTGACTTAAAGTTGGAAAAATGAGTAGGTACATCCAGATGAAATGGCAGTTTCAAGAACTACTTCCAAATCTATTTTTAATGGATTACATTTCAGTTCCATGTTATTGCTCTAACATCGGTAGGAAATTTTTAATTGTTATTTAACTTTTATTATTAAAATCTAAACATACGGTATCAGCCTTTGCAGGAAGCTAGAAACTTGCTTTTCAGTCTTCAAGTAAAAGTTTAAGTTCTAGTGAGACGGTGAAGCCACTAGCTGACAAAAGCACACGATACTGGTACAGGTTGCTTACACCACTGCTCACGTGAACACGGTGCATAAATGCGAAGACTGCAGCAGTTTGGATAACCAGCTTTTTCAAGTACCAGCTACTACCTAAGCACACCTTTCTTTTTTTTCACAGACTGTAATTTGACACCAGACTGACCAGGTAATGGCTTTTTTTTTCTTAAAGTGTATGCTCTCCTTCCTTTCCTTACCTCAATGGACGGTTTGGGGAAAACATCATCCTTGCTATCTTCTTTGCCTTTTTCAACTGGAACCCATTCTCCATAGACACTATCTGCTTCTTTTTTCCTATGCTGAGACCCAGATGAAACAGGAAATTCCTTTGACAGGCTGACCTGATTTTTTGGTTGCGGTGGTGGTGCTGGTTTTATGCTGGGAGTCTTAAAAGAAAAAAAAAAGTTAGAAAAAGTTAGAACCTGAAAACACTGCGTAAAACTCCTCTTATCAAAGAAACACAAACAAGAACAGTAATTGGACCAGAACCCAGAAAGAATGGAAAGGATGACACTAAATGCATCAAAATTGTGAGGAACGAGTAAAGCAGCCCAGAGCCCACTGAAGAACAATTATTTTTCATACAGAATATCCCGGGATATCCCAAATTTCAACGTACCACTTTCTAAAAGTATGATTTAAATTAGAAATTTACTTCTACTTTACATCTTCATGTTATTACTACTTCTTTTGTATACACCATAAACACCATGAATTTTCTCATAAAAACAAACTTTTGTTTTCATTGAGCATATTAATACTTTCATACTAACTGGCAAAATTAAGGCAGACTTTCATGAGCACAAAAAATTCTTATCATGCAGTTGAAAAAACTTCCTAGGCAAATTCTAACTCATGCTTCAAAGCACACAGATCCAGATACAGAAGAAGGAAAAGTCCCTCATTTTATTCTTTCCAGCACACTCATATCCTGGAAATATCAACACAAATGCTAACAAAACCAAAAGCAGCCCTGAATGAAGGCATTTAATGGGACGTTTACATCCTCTTAATAACAGGCAACATTAGCAGAGATTTTTCTAATGGCTAATCTAAAAACTGATGTAACATGTTTTTCCTCTCATTAACACTTATGATCTACTGCAGTAGCAGACAAGAACACAGTGTGCAAACTTAATTGCATGATGTTATTCAGAACTCTTTGTACTGCTTTTAGAATTCTGTGTTGCATTTAAAAGAAAACTACTACTTTTCCAAAGCTTTTTCCAACTCCAATGCTGTCTGCAAGTTCATTTTTTGCAATGAAAACGTGAAGCAAACCTGATCCCCTCTATGTTAACTTAAGGTTTGAATGCTGTAAATAAATAAATAGATAAATAGACAAAAAAGCCTTAATCCAACTATGGAAATCTACTGTAACATCATGGGATGCAGGTAATTTTCTTTTTGTAACAAGTCTACTTTTAATGACATTTAAGCATAATTTCACCAAGATTATAAATTGTTGCTTTAATTTTATCTAAAACTATCAGTCCTTATTAAAAATTTTTATATTTTAAAATTAAGTGAATTTCTAAAAATTACAAATTACAGAAGTACTCACACTTAAGTTGAAAAAAATAGGTTTGGGTTCATTGAGCTTAAAGGGGTGATTATAGAAAGGACGTTCTTCCTCCTCTTCATCAGAAACGTGAGGTTTATTCACTATCACATCATCTGTGCTTTGGGCAATCTTCTTGCATTTCTGAAAAAGAGAAAAGAAGGAGAGGGTTGAAGACAACATGAACGAATCTGCATCTGTCAACTAAAATGGACAAAATGGCTCAGAAAATCTTGCAGGAATGCCACAGATACGTATGCATATTTGAATTCCTATACACATTATCAAACACATGCTTAAGCTTGCTCAGCGCTCATGGAGCAAATAATTTTATAGACAAACTGTTCAATATTTTCAGAAGTATACTGTAGAAATAGATGCACAGTGTCAGTTTCAAAATGTGCATGTAGGGTTGCAAGCACTTCAGAGATCACTCGCTACCTGGCACCCCATGTAATATAATAGGAATTACAGTACATATAGCCTGTAAAATCACACAGCTACCACACTGAAAAATCTGAGAATTAACAATTACTAATACAGCCTAAACTTCACCAGCAATGCAGGAACCTAGTCAGAAGCAATTGCCTAGAATATTTCTTCTGAAATATTTTATGAGGTTGGCCAGTTACACAAGACATCCCTATGTTCTATTCAGCAGTAGTCTGACCTAAGAAAAAACAACTTAAGTACAGCAGACATCCTGCAGCTGAGAGGGTGAACTCACAATTCTAGAAAGGCTAGAATTATGACCAAAGCCAGATAACCAACTGCACTTCAACTATAACTGAGACAGTCCAAAATGAATTTGAGAACACTTTAGTATCATGCTTCCATTATGTCCCCATCTATGAAACATATTCTTACAAGACATCTGAGGCCATCGTCTTATCTGATTCTAGTTCAAGTTTGTAATCATTTTAAGTCACATCTAGTTCAAGTTTGTAATCATTTTAAGTCACATCTATCTGATGACCTGACTGTCGACATGTAAGGAGCAAGCAGCTCCGTCTCTAAAATCAAGACACACTGTTGACCCTGTTTTAATCAGTCATTATTAATAAGGATTCCTATGCTCTTCTACGCTAAGCCTCCTCCCAACAATGATTTGAACACGCTTTATGTGGCACAAAAAGCCTGCAATCCTTTAAGGGCTAAGCAACCAAACGTATTACCTATAGTCATGGGATGGCTCCCAGCTAAGTGGAAGCAGTTTATCTTTTCTCTACGTGATGTAACCTGCAGGGCAGCCAACTTCTCGAAAAGCTGAATAGGTTCTGGAAGGGTTCTTCCCTGAGACACATTATCACAGGATGATGGCCTGGACTGTTTCTGAGGCTACTTTTGACTCATCAAAACACATTAATCACTAAATTCCCACACAAAGAAAGGATAAGTGAGGAGAAAGTTTTTTGTCCCAGATGAGCAACAGTTGCACTGAATATTGGGTCAGGTTACATGCAGAAGCACTCAAGACATCTGCACAACCTCATCTCTTTCCTATTTTTATTTCTTTAAACCAACAAGTACTTCTGCTTCCACTACCCACAAACAAAGAGATTACTTCCCAGCAATTAGACATCGTCTGATCTCAGATTTTACTTCCACAGATAAAAACGTTTTTGGAACTATCACACCAACAATGTGGCACAGCTACAGTATGGACAAGAAGCAATTTTTTCCCCACAATCAAAACAAAAACCTCCCACTCGTATACTGAAATTGCAACAGAGGCACTGCCAACAGTAACTTTTGCACTAAAAGTTTCTTGGAACACATATAAAATTACACACAACTACTGAAGCAGGTATTAGATTTTTAAATAACAGAAGTAACTAACAACAGTACAAACAAAAAAGAACTAGAACTGAAAGTCCTGTTTTATTTTTCAGTGTTCTGCTTTCTTTGTTGTGATTTTTATTAACGGGACTGCAAGAAAAACTATCAACATGTAAAAATTACAAGAGAACTGAAACAAACAAACAAAAAAAAAAGCACAAGAACTGGAATTTGCACATTTCTACAGAATTCTAAAGCATGTCTGCATAACCAAAAAAATAAACAAAAATGAAACAAACAAAAACCCACAGCTCTATACAGTGAAAGCTCGAACCACAAGCCAGCTGTCACGTGAGCGCAGAACAGAGTAACAGCTTGCCCAGCAGTCACAAAAAACACTCCACTTATTTTCAGGTTTAGTACTGTTATTCTCACTTACCTCAGTGAGCTCCTTTAATGTATCTCTTGACGACTTCTGACTGGCTTTGTCATCTTTCTTTTGAGACAACATAGGCATCAGGCTTGGTGGTAAAGGAACGCCTGACTTCGCACACATGGCAGCTGCATTAGCTTTGGCTATTTCAAGCAGCTGGGCCTTGTCTGAAGAAAAAAAAAAAAGTTGAAGAAAAATTATCAGGATTTTTGCAAATCCTTGCTCCAATAACAAATATTTCTATCAAACTAAGCATTTAAAAAATTACTCTCATTGTGCATTTTTATGCTCTTTGAGAATAACTGAAATCTCAGTTCCTCGCTCCAGAGCTACACCTTGAAGTACATTCACTGCAGTCTGGACAACAATAGAGTTTACCTGCAAAGCTGAAGAAATTCAACAATGTCATCTCTCCTTTGTAATACTCAAAATGTTTTTCCCTTCTTCAAAAACAAATCTGTGAAACTAAAGCTGCATAGTATTACAAAGGAATAAAAGAAACAACAAAACCACATGCAACACTGCTTTTTAACTTCTACTATCTAGATCCAAATCCCAAGCTGAAGAACGTTTTTGACTTACCACATAAACCTCATAGAATGTTAAGTATTTGTACATAGTATTGAGAAAATGAACTGAAAAAAATACTGGTCTAATATTGATTTCCACATTGTAATATTATCAGCATTAGGCACTATATACTCAAGCAGCCTGAAGCCTCACCTGCAAGTAAACCTCAATCTACAAAACCCCAGCAGATGGACATTATTGATACAGTGAAATTGAACTAAAAAAAGCTCAAAACTAGTCAGTTACATTTATTTTTATTAATAGTTTAATCTTGTTAAGATTAAAAAATATGTTAATTTGTTTATACTAAAAAGCTGAGAGTCAAATTCAGTATACTAACCTAGCTGAGAGTATCTGAAAATTCAATTTTGATATAAGTAATCATAGAAAATGTAATCTCATCTAAAGATTCAAAAGGACAATTAAATTAAAAAAAGAAACAAAAACTTTTTCAAACCCAGAGAATTGTGCAGTACAGACCATCAAACCTCCATATCACATACTTGATTAATAGTTCAACAATACCTCCCTTAATATACCAAAGCTTCTGAATAAGCAACATGAAAGTGGGAAAAAAAAAAAAAAAACAGGAAAACTGAGTTAATAGTCAATCAACACCAGAGCTAAAAAATCTCAAACTGGCACTTACTGTCACGTTCTTTCATTCTCAGCTAGTTCTCAGGAAAACTAGAATCTCAAAACTTTCTTACAGATTTCTAGGCCTTTTACTAACCAGCTAAAATGAAACGCATTCCCCAAGACTACAAAAGACCACCTTTGTGTAAATACATTAAACACATTATGTCCTTGTTTTAAATGCATTTTCATCCAATTGGATGGCATAAATTCAATGCCACCATGAAGATTTCCTCACTGCAAGTCACTGCTTAAAAATAATGCAGAAAATTACTTCAAAAAAATTCTTCATGAATCCTACAGAAATGTTAGAATTAGACTATGTAAACAAACAATTATCTAGTCATGGATTCACCAAAAATAAAACGTTCACTTACCCAAGTCTGTAAGGCGTTTCGGTGACCTGCTTGAAAATCTTTCCGATGATCTGGACCTACGACGATCAGGTGATCTGCTGTAACCTCTTCTTCTCCCTGAAGACCTTGATCGCCGCAGGCGAATTGGTGACCTACTAGAGCTCCGTCTTCTTCCTCTTGACCTCGATCGCCTTTGACGAAGAGGTGTTCGACTCCTGCTCCGTAATCTCAGTGATATCCTACGATCTCTTGAATCTGATCTTCGCCTTCTTCTATCAGCAGATCTTGATCTATTTCTCTGAGATCTTCTGCGCCTGTCCCTCGACAAAGAGCGTCGCCTTCTTGATGCAGACCTCGACCTACTTCTTCTTCTGTGCCTTGAACGTGACAATGAACTAGATCGAGAACGACGGTTAGATTTTGATCTTGATGCCCTTCTACGTGTTACTGATCTGGAGCGATTCCGTCTAGAGCGAGATTCTGTATCATATCTCTGGGATCTGCGCTGAGAAGACCTGGAGCGTCTGCTTCTAGATCTCCGTGAAGACTCTTTGTCTGCTGTTTTATCAGTAGATTTTGATCGACTCCTTTGGCGAGCAGTGGACCTGGAACGTCTACGTCTAGATCTCCGTGAGGACTCTCTGTCAGCTGTCTTTTCAACAGATGCCGACCGACTCATTTGTCGAGCAGTGGATCTGGAGCGCCTATGTCTAGACCTTCGTGAAGATTCTTTGTCTGCTGCTTTGTCAACAGATGTGGACCTGGAGCGCCTATGTCTAGATCTCCGTGAAGAATCTTTGTCTGCTGCTTTGTCAACAGATGGGGATCGACTCATCTGGCGAGTAGGAGACTTTGAGGGCCTACTTCTAGACCTTTGTGAAGACTCTCTATCAGACATTTTTTCAGCAGATTCAGATCGAGATTTCTCACGTTCAGAAGATTCAGATCGCCTACTTTCAGTCATAAAAGAGGAGTCCTGCCCCTCTGACTTCTCAAGAGGTACGGAAGGAGATCCCTCATGTTTATCTTCAATGGCCACAGAGGGTTCCATATCCTCAGCTTCTTCACCAGTGGTAGACCTTGACTCATGGTCATCTGATGATGTTGAATCTCTTCGTTCAGCCGTCAAGGACGGTTCTGCATCTTCTCCTTCTTCACCAGTAGTAGACCTTGATTCACGCCCATCAGGGGATGTGGAACGTCTGTGTTCAGTTGTCAAAGACAGCTCCATATCCTCTGCTTCTTCACCAGTGGTAGACCTTGAATCTTGTTCATCAGACGATGTAGAGTCTCGTCGTTCAGCTGTCAAGGAGGGTTCCACATCATCTGCATCTTCACCAGCAGTAGACCTTGATTCACATTCATCTGAAGACGTGGAGTGTCTACGCTCAGCTGTCAAGGAGAGCTCTCGGTCCTCTGCTTCTTCACCGGTGGTTGACCTTGACTCACGTCCATCAGGAGACACAGAACGTCTGTGTTCAGCTGCTGAAGGCTCCAAATCCTCTACTTCTTCACCAGCAGTAGACCTTGAATCACGTTCATCAGAGGACACAGAGTCTCTACGTTCAGCAACCAAGGAGGTCTCATGGTCCTCTGCTTCTTCAACAGTGGTGGACCTTGACTCACGCTCATCAGAAGATGTGGAGTCTCTTCGTTTCCCTCTCAAGGAGGGTTCCACATCCTCTACTTCTTCCCCAGCAGTAGACCTTGAATCATGCTCATCAGAAGAAACGGAGGATCTACGTTCCATTGTCAAAGGCTGCTCTGAATACTCTGCCTCTTCACCAACACTAGATCTTGACTCATGCTCATCAGGAGATGTGGAGCGCCTATGTTCAGATGTCAAAGAGGGCTCGCGATCCTCCATTTCCTCGTCTATGAGGGATTTCTCATCATGTCCCTCAGGGGTAACGGATCGTCCATGTTCAAAAGTTACAGAGGACTCCAAACCATCTTCCCCCATGGGAGATTTAACCTCATGGCTCTCATGATATGGGGACATGGAACGTCTACATTCAGATGTCAAAGAAGGCTCCAGATCACCAGGAACAGATTTCACACTGTTACCACCAGGGGACGTGGAGCACCCACTTTCAGGCATTGAAGGTATCGCATCATCCATTTTTTCAACAGGGATGGATTTCAAGTCACTGACATCAGGGGACACGGAGCCTCTATCATTTAATGCTGAAGGTTCAGAATCACCTACTTGTCCAGAAGTGAGGAATCTCAACTCCTGACTATCAGGGGATGCTGTATGTTCACTTCCCGATGCTGGAGAAAACTCTTGATCATCTACTTTTTGAACAGTGGTGAATCTTACCTCCTGGCTCTCAAAAGACAAGTAATGGTCACGTTCAGATGTCAAAGAAGAATCCACATCTTCTGTTTTATCACCATGAGTTGATCTTGATTCATACCCCTCAAGGGACACGGTGTGCTCATTCTCATATGTCAGAGAAGGTTCCTCACCCTCTACTTTTTCAGCAGGGATAGACTGCAGCTCCTCCTGAACTTCAGGGGACATGGCACATTCACCTTCAGACATCAGAGACAGCTCCTGCACCTCTGTTTTTCCAACAGCAGTAGATTGCAACTCCTGGCCATCAGTGGACATCGAACTTTCACTTTCAGATGTTTCAGAAGGTTCTCTGATTTCCTCTTTTTCAGCGGGACTGGATCTCAAATCACGTCCCTCAGGAGAGACATCATACTCGTTTTCAGACAGCACAGAACACTCCTGCACTTCTGTTCTTTCAACAAAAGGAGATGACAACTCCTGCCCTCTAGGAACTGCAATATATTCACTACCTGATATCACAGAAGGCTCCTGCACTGCTTCAGCAGGAATGGCTGCCACATCCCGGCCCTCAGGAGATCCATCATACACATTTTCAGACACTGAAGAATGCATCTGTACCTCTGTTTTTTCAGCAGGCAGAGTTTGTGATGCCTGGTCTCCAGAGTACACAGCATATTCATTGTCAGCTACTACAGAAGGTTCCTGCAACTCTAACTTCTCAGGAGAGCTAGCTCTTAACTCCTGACACTTCCAGGATAATGTATATTCATTTTCAGATGTTAGACCAGACTCTTGCACTTCAGTCTTTTCAAAAGCAGGTGTCAGCAACTCCTGGCGCTCAAGAGACACTGGACATCTTTCTTCAGGAATCAGATAACGTTCCTGTACCTCTGCTTTTTCAACAGGGGTTGATGTCAACTCTGGACCAGGAAGGCCCACGGTGTATTCATTTCCAGGCACCTGTGAAGGATCCTCTACACCAACTTTCTGTGAAGAAGTGGGTGTCAACTCACGATCATCAGAGGAAACAGAATGTCTACTTTCTAGTATCACAGGTTGTACTTCCTGTACCTGTATTTCTTCGCCAGAGGAAGATCTCAATTGATGATCGTCAGAAGCAATGCATTTCTGCTGAGAGGGCAAGCTTGACTTCTGCACTTCTACATTCTCAGTCTGAGTAGCTGTCAATTCATGACTATCAGACAGTATGAAAACACCTTCAGATGTCAGACAAGGCACTGTGGACTCTAATTTTTCAGCAGGTGTGCTTACCAAATCCACAGTATCAGAAGACTCCGATAATCCACTTTTCAATGGATGAGGAGGCTTTTGCGACTCCAGTCTTTCAGATGCGCTGGGTTTCAATTCATGGCCTTCTGGAAACGCAGAACACTCTGATGCCAGAGACAGCTCTGCACATTTTGTTTTCTCAGAGTAACTGTACTTTGACTCGTGGCCATCATGGCACAGCGGAATTCCACTCTCAGACAAAGCTGATTCTGTAATCTCAGTTTGTTCAGTAGGAAAATGTCTTGATTCGTGCATTTCAGAAGTCTTAAAGCAGCCAACTCCAAGTACTTGTGAAGATGCTGAACCATCTAAATCTTTCTCAACAGATGAACTTGACTCATGAGCTTCAGAAGTCTTGCAGCTTTGTCCTACAGTACTCATAAAAGCTTGTTTTATTTTTGCAGATGAAGTTGAAGCGTGGTCAACTGTGATCTCAACAGGACTACACTCAGATGTCAGGGAAGCAGTGGGAGCTTTTACTTTTCCAACAGAAGACTGTAAGGATGTACCTTCAGACACCAACGGGAGCTCCCCTATTTGCGTACTAAAGTTGGATTCCAATTCATGTCTGTCAGGAGTCTGGAAGCATACACTATCAGAAGCCAGACAAGGCACCTCCATCTGGCCCTGTGGAACTGGTAAGGAGACTGACTCGTGGACATCACAGCTTGTAACTTCAGGTGTTAAAAAGGGTTTCTGAACTTCTGCTGTTTCAAGAGGTAGTGACCTTGTCTCAGTGCCGTCAGCCAGTTCAGCAGATCCACTTTGAGGCACTTGCAGAAACTTCTGGGACTCTGTATTTTCAGCTGGGATGTGTTTCAACTCATGACCATCAGAAAGTACACTTCCAGGCATCAGAGAAAAACTTTGAATCTCCACATTTCCAGAGGATGTGGAGACTGACTTGCAATCATCAGCAGATACAGAGCATTCACTCTCATTTGTCAGAAGAGGCTCTGGACCCTCTATTTCCTTGAGAGACGTAGATCTTGACTCATTTTGATGGGATGTGGAGAGATGAAATTCTGTTACTGAAGGTGTCTCTGGATCTCTCTTTTCAACAGACAAGGAGACAGAACTGGATGCTGAGAATGTAAGTTCAGGGAGTAATGAAGAATCCAGAGGTGCAGTTTTTTCTGCTGGCACGGATCCTAAGTCAGAGTCATAAAGTGTGGCTGTCCCATTTTCAGAGGTCACAGAAACCTGTGTTTTTTCCACAGGTGTGGAACACTGCTCTTGATCATCTGAGGTTTTGGAGCTATCAAGTTCAGGGATCGCTGATGGCTGTGGACCATCCATTTTTTCAACAGATGAACTGGTCTCAAGACTCTCAACAGTTTGGGAAAATTCACTTCCAGATGGTGGTGGCAGCTCCGGACCATTTACTCCTTCAAGAGACAAAGCTACTGACATGGGACCGTTAGAGGACTTGGAGGAGCTGATTTCACCCGTGACAGATTCAGAACCATCTACTTTTTCTTGTTCAGAAGAGTCTGCATGCTTTCTACTGCACTTTGCTGAGGCTAACTTACTTGCTCTTTTTTCTACAGATTTTGACCTCGATTTAAGACTGTCAGAGGATTTTGAACGCTTCCGTTTGGATTTCTTTGAAGACTCTTTGCGTTTTTTTTCTACAGACCTAGACCTAGACTTGTAACGTTCAGAAGACTTTGAGCGGCGACGCTTAGATTTTCGCGAAGACTCTTTCTTTTTTTCCACTGACTTGGACCTAGATTTATAACGGTCAGATGATTTTGAGCGCTGACGCTTTGATTTCCTTGATGATTGTTTTCGATCTCTTTTTTCTACTGATCTGGACCTAGACTTGTAATGGTCAGAAGACTTGGAGCGCCGACGTTTCGATCTCCGCAGAGATGCCTTCCGACCCCTCTTCTCTACAGATCTAGACCTAGATTTTGAACGATCAGAGGAACCAGACCCTCTATGTCTGAACCTCCATGAATATTCTTTGCCCCCTCTCTTTTCTGATGACCTGGATCTAGACTTAGAACGGTCAGAGGACCTGGAACGTCTGCGCCGTGATCTCCAGGAGGACAGTCTGCTCCCTCTCTTTTCCACTGACAGCGATTTAGACCTGTAACGGTCAGAAGACCTTGAACGTCTACGTGCAGACCTTCGGGTCTTTTCCACCGACCTGGACTTAGATCGGTAGCGATCAGATGATCGGGAACGTCTGCGTCCAGACCTTCGGGTCTTATCCACTGACCTGGACTTAGATCTGTAGCGATCAGAAGACCTGGAACGCCCACGCCTGGACCTTCGGGTCTTTTCCACTGACCTGGACTTAGACCTGTAGCGATCAGAAGACCTGGAACGCCCACGCCTGGACCTTCGGGAGGACAGTCTGCTCCCTCTCTTTTCTGCTGATCTGGACTTAGATCTGTAGCGGTCAGAAGATCTGGAACGTCTGCGCCTGGACCTTCGGGAAGATAACCTGCTCTCTCTCTTTTCCACAGATCTGGATTTAGACCGGTAGCGGTCAGATGACCTGGAACGTCCACGTCCAGACCTTCTAGTCTTTTCCACTGACCTGGACTTGGACCGGTAGCGGTCAGATGACCTGGAACGTCTGCGTCTGGACCTTCGGGAAGACACTCTCCTCTCTCTCTTCTCCACAGACCGGGATCTAGATTTGGAATGCTTTTTTCTGGAATCTGAATAGTTTCTGCTCCTAGATCGAGCTCTTTTAGAAGTTAAACGCCTGGAAGTAGAGCGTGACCTTGACTTTTTTTTCCGCTTCCTAGACCTGGACTGGGACTTAGACCGACTCCTTTTTTGTTTCTTTGCATCATGTTTACTTTTCTCACTGCTCCTATGACTGCTTTTTTCAATAACTTTCTCAAGTCTCATTAACGTCTCCCTCATTCGTGCTGCCACATCAGGTTGCACATCAGATGTTTCTGAATCTCTTGTCTCAGATGCCTCTTCTGCAGTCACTTCTTTGTCAGCCTCTGCTTGCGGAACTGCTTCCAACTGGCTTGCCTCTTCCACAAGTACTGGAACTACTTCTGTAACAGTCTCAGGTACTGGAGCTGCTTCCAAATCTTCTGTGTCTGCCTTTGACTCCTCAACTGCTTCTGCATCTTTCAGCTCTACAGCAGTCTCAGAAATACGAGCTGCTTCCAAATCTTTTGCATCCCTGATTATTTCAGACTCAGGAGTCCCTGTTGAATCTTCCACAGCTGCAGCATGTAACGAACTAAAAATTGTTTCTGAAGGTACTCCAGATTCTGCTGCAATCTCTTTATCACTTTGTGCTATGAAAGGCTCCAATGGTATAGCCTGCTCTGAATCTTTCTTTTCAGCAACTAATGTACATTCTGGAGCCAGACTGGGAATGCTCACATCCTCCATTTGTTGACACTGCTCCCCTTCTGAATACTGTACTTCAGCAGCCACTGTATGTTCCATCACTGCCCGCAGATCTTTTGCGTCTTCTGGCTTTGGAACTGCTTCGGAAGATTTCACTTCAGCAGCTCTCCAGATTTCCGCAGCCCCTTCTGTACTTTTCCATTCTGCAGTAGGTTTGGCTTCTAAAACTGGTTGTGTGCATTCTTGCATTTCATTGTGCAAGTGCTGTGGAACAAGTGTTGCTTCTGAAGCACCTTCTGAAACATTAATCTCACTTCTGTATTTTTGGGAAGTTTCCAAATCTTGGATGCCCATGTGCACCTCAGGCTCTTTGACTGTTTCAGAACCTTTCACTTCTGCTGCTGCAGATTCTTCCATATTTTCCAACCTCACTTCTCCAGCCTCTGATGCTGGCTCCAAATATTTTGCTTCCATTCCTTTCTCAATTCCTGAAGCTTCCTCTGACCTTTCTACATCAATCACAGATGAAAACTCAGTCTTGTCTCTGTCTGCCTTCCTTGTTGAAACTGTATACTCTATACCAGATCCCTGAGTTATCACATCTGTTAAAATCTCAGATTGCAAAGTTCCTTTCAAGTCTCTCACTTCTGTCACTGTTTCTTTTGCTCTTGGGAAAGACTCTAATACTGCTTCTGAACTGCCTACTCCTTGCTCCTGCAAAGGTTCTGGAGTTTTAGAATGCTGTAGTACTTTGAAAGCCATGGATTCTGTTTCAGTTTTGTTTGACTTACTTCCAGACCCATACTCCACAGCTGCTCCCAAATCTCCCAAGCATACAGGTTTTAAATTTGTATCTGAAGTTTTCATTGTCACTGTTTGAACAGGTTCTAGTACTCTTTCTATGCTCCCTTCTTTCACTTTGTTCAGATCTTGCACTTCAGATATCAGTGTTGTTCCCCAGTCTTGCATCTGTGTCCTTGTTTTGGATCCCAAAGACATTTCCGAATTTTTCATCTCTGTCAAACACGAAGCTCTTGAACTTGTTTCCACACCTCTTACACCTGCAACTGCCTCAGCTTCTGGCAAGCTGCCTCTCACTTCTGCAACAGTAGAACTTCCAACTACTTCAAAATCTTTTCTCTCCCCTGCAAACTCAGTTTGTAAGGTTGCCTCCAATCCTCTCGTACCTGTCATGATCTCAGACTGTGAGGCCCTACAACTGTCTGTTTTGCTTGCAAAAAAAGGTCCTCCAACTGTTCTGATGTGTGCTGTTTCTCTCTCTGCAGCCGTTTTCATATGCATCATTTCTGTCGGTGACTCAGGCACAATAACTGGTTCCATCCTGCCACTAGAACGTTCTTCTGTAGATTTCATGCTTTCCATTTGCAAAGACAGCAAAGTTGCTCTATTTACGCCTTCTTTCTGCAAAGACTGGGGAACTGCTTCCAAATCTCTCAAAACATTACTACTTCCCAACTGTAGAGCAACTGGAACTGTTTGGGGAACACAGGTCTGCACAGCGGGTTCTGATGTTATTTGTAAACCTTTTGCCTCTGAAATGACATTCACATCTGTCAAGCTTTGCGTTTCTGCTAAGAATGTAGACTGCAGCGACACTTCTGAAGCTTTCAACACCGTTGCAGGATCTGAAGTTCCTTTCACATCCGTAACTGCTTCTAAAGTTTTTGGCTTTAACAGAACTTCTTCCAAAGGTCTCACATTTTCCATGTGCACAGAGACTCTAACTGGTTCAACATCCTTCACTTCTTGAACAGTCCCTGGTGTCAGAGGTGTTTTGGCTCTTACAATTTCCACCTGGGTCACAGCAGTTTCTACAGGTACTTCAAAAGAATGTTGCAAAGCTGCATCATTTCTCACATCTCCCATCACAACTGCAGGTTCCGAGGCTGCTTTCAAGGTACCTGAACCCTCCACGGAGCTGCACTGTGTCGCTCTCAAATTGCCAGATACAACCGGTAATTCAGTTGCTCCTGGAATTCTCACTTCTCCCACGGCTACAGACATGTCAGTTACCTTCACAGTATCCAGATCTGCCTGATTTGCAGACTTAGGAATTGTCACATTACTTCTCAAATACATGGATTCTGAAGTTGTTTCTAACTCTTTAGAGCCTCCCAGTGCCATAGACTTCAGATTTGCTTCTGAATGTGTCAATACTTCCATGGTATTAGATGCCAAACTTGTATCCGAAGTTTTTACTTCTGAAGGTAAAACTGATTTCTGAAGTTCAGATTTAGTGTCAACTCCAGACAGGATGTTAGTTGAAGCAACACTTCCAGTAACAAAAAAATCACCCTTTTCGCTCACATTAACAGCTACAGGATAAATATTTTCATGAGACTGTTTGATTTGTTCTTCTCTAGTGCAAATTTCTGTTTGAGTCATAATAACATTTTGTTGAATAGTAAATTGGCCGCCTTCTAAATTAAACTGAGGATCTGTTGCACATAAAGTCCCCTTCTCACTTTCAAGATTTTCCATACATGGCTGAGAATCAGTTCTCAGCTGAGAAGTAAGTCCTAAAGCTTGTCTATCAAGCTCCACATTTGCCTGTAAGGACAGTTCTTTTGGCTGTACATGGACAGCAAGATTTGCATCTCCAAATCCTCCATGCTGCACACTCAGTGTGGAGCCTGATTTCTCTGGAATCAACTGAGAAGCAGGTTGTGAGTCTGCAGGTTCTCCACGACGTGCACTCAACTTTGATTCCTTTGGCTGCTTTTTATGCTTTTTCTCTTTCTTCCTTTTCTTCTTCTTTTTCTTCTTCTTCTTGCTTTTGTGCTTTTTGTTTTTCTTTGATTTTTTTCTAGGTATTTCATCTTCACCTTCAGCAGTAGAGCTTCTTTTTGTAGACTGAGTACTATTGCTCACAGTAGTTTTGTCTACATCTAGAAAAAATGATATTTTCCTTATAAGTATTATTAAAATTAAAAGTTATTTTAGACAAGTAATCGAATACATGGAAAAGGTACAAAAAAATATTTGACTTGACATCCATGTCTTCCTCACTAAACTATCATACACCACCACCAAACTTTCCTTCTTCCTCTACTCTCTTGCCTTGTTAGTAAAAATAAAATAATTCTGTTTTAAAAAATGTTTTCAATTCTTCAAAATGTTAGTTGGTTCTTCATGGTGAGTAACACAGTTCCACTAGAAACATGACTCTTTCCAACAAGTGGTTTGATGCACCTTCACCCATATACAAAACATCAATACATTCTCCCAGGAGAGAGGTGGAAGACACGTTTTTAAACTACAGCAAGCTGGAGATTAAAATTAAAAAAAAAAACCTCCAATTTTCCAGGCAAATTATCTAAGTGGTGGTATGCTTAATGCAGAAAATGAAGCCAGACGATTACTTCCTAGTTTGCTTTACAAAGTCTTATTAGTACAACTTCTCAGTGAATTCAATACTATCAGCACGTTAGAAGTGACCTAAACATACTTACTAATTAAGTTCCTCACTGACCAACATTCTTCAAGTGCCTTTACAGCATCTACTTCCTCACTTCTTAACTGGCTTTAAAATACTGTGAAGAAGTAGAAGCTTAAACCTGACTGCAGTTGCTACATTAGATTGTTAGTCTTCTCTCAATCTAGTTGCATTTTCATGAGAAAGACACTTACTTTATTGGAAAACTGCCACCGTCTCTGTTAAACATTAGCTAATCATTCAAGTCTACTTGTATACCATACTAAATAATTATATTTTACCGGGAAGTGCAGAGATATGGACTGTCCGGTTATAATCCAACTGTGACTAGAAAGGGTACTCCTTCAAGTAAACAGTAAAAAACATTCAAAAATTGTTGGCAACTGCACTAAACCAATATGACTAAGATCCCATAAACACATCTTAAATAGCTTTAAGCAATCACACATTAAAAAAAAACAAAAACAGTTTCCAAAACATTGCTGAGAACGCAATTAAAGATGATACTGGAGCAGTTAAATGAACTTTTCGACACAGCACTTTCAGATAATCTCTGTTGATTTAAAGCAACATTAACTGCACAAACCTTGTATTAAGTTTATCAACTTCAGGATTAACACATATCACTTATTTACTACTATGTTAGCTTGTCTCATTCTTTCACAGCAGAACAACTAAAACACAAATAAAAGATACCAACCTAAGCGCTGCTTGTACCACATAGCTGTAAGAATATTGAAAATGCTCAAGGTAAACAAACCACTATTCATATAAAGAAAGAAGTAATGCCAGAATGTTGCAAATAACATCTCTGAAATAAACAATTTCTGTCACTGTTTTCTACACTGCCACTTACAAAGTCAGTCTGGAACTATACTTACCAAGTACATAGCAACCACCTACGTTTTAAATTAACAAAAAAAAAAATTAGAAGTGCAATAATTACATCTTTAATCTCAGTGACTGTCTTGATTTGGAGATTTTACAGAAAAAAAAAAAACTGATCTCATGAAATAGGATACTCAAAACACAACTTTCTGAATAATA
Organism: Callipepla californica brunnescens; assembly: GCA_023055505.1. NCBI lineage: Eukaryota > Metazoa > Chordata > Aves > Galliformes > Odontophoridae > Callipepla > Callipepla californica. Next base: position 69,586,618 of record JALIRH010000001.1, on the reverse strand, counting down.
AATCCAGTAATTTATTGATGTATAAACTCCTACATAACTATTCCTTAATCTTTGGAATACTGCAATTTGAGTATCTACAACTTAAAGCTAAGTGCCTTATTCATTTTAGAACAACAAGCATCTTACTCTGACAGATCGGTTAATCAATCATACAGTTCTGAATTCTAATAAATGGCTTTTAGAAATAATCTCACACACCAACCCAAAATAACACAACAAACAGTCCTTCTATCCACATCCATACCAGCTTTCTTAGTAAGAACTGCGTATCAAGACCCCGAGGCAGGTACATTAAAATCAAAGCATAAAACACAGTGTACCAACAAACACCTTTTTCTATATTTTTTTCTATGTAATATTATTATTTTTATTGCTATTGTAATGGACAGAAAAGAAAAATAACAATTTTACACTCCAATTAACGCTTTCATAAATTAACAATTTTTTTTCTTTTATTTCTTTTCAGTTACATATCTCTGTCCATTTGTGGTTGCAAATCACAGTAGACAAAAAAAATACTTAACAAACATTACAATAAACACATAGCTTGTCAGATGAAGTTCAGTGAAAAAAGCTACACTGAAAAGTACTTTTTTGTCTCTGTAGAAGTGATTTAAGAACTACAACAACCTTCTTAACAAGAACGTATTTGCCAAATGTGTTTTCATTTACCTGATTTGCTCTGCAGTTCTGTATCAAGGGCTCCAGAGAGCACTTCCTCTATTTTCTGCACTATCTGATCATTCTGACGACTCCCAGCACCAGCAACAGTGTCATCTGAAGGGTTGGCTTGCTCAGCTGGGATTGTGTCACCATTGGGCTGGCCTTCTACCTTTCCACTAACCAAAAAAAATATCAACATAATACAAGCAGTTTTGAGCCTTTTTCGACCTTTTAATTCACACACATTTATAACACTGAACCCTTCAACATAACATTTTAGCTTCCTGAAGATGCCACGGTTTTAGTGAAACACCTCCTTTTTAATAAACTTCTAACCGAACACCTTTCGACAACTCAATACAACGCATAAGAGAGCAAAATGTGTCCTATAATGAGTAAATCCCCGAGCTTTATGGTGAAAGCTATACAAGCCCCTCAACTCCCATCACAAAGTAACCATCACGCAATCTTTCCTAGCACATTTTGCTTGCTTTCCGAGATAAAGCTGTGAAAAACAATGGGGCGAAATTATAAGGAATCGGAACAGCAAGACAAACCGAACAAACCACGCTCGCCCTTTCCCCTCCGTTCACAAACGTGAAACCAACGCGGAAATCTCGCCCGTAAAAATGGAAGATACCGTTCGCCCGCCCCTATCCCTCCCGGCTGTTTTCGCTGAAGACGCTCGCAAGACCGCAAGCCCCGCGGATCTCGCCACGTCGCAGCAAACACGACCCGCGAGAGCCCCAGGCCCGGTCCGCCTCTCGCCGTCCCGAGGCGGAGCCCGCGCACCGCTCGGGCCTCCCTCCCCCGCGCTAGGCCCAGGCGCGATCGCGGCCTAGGCCGCTCCTCCTTCCCCCGCCGCGGCTCGTTACCCGCCGTGCTGCTGCTGCTCCTCCTGGATCTCCCGGAATTTGTTAACCACGAAAGACCGAAAGATCTGCTCGATATTAGTCGCCATGACAGCGTTAACGCGCCGGGCCCCCCCCCCCGCGCGCCGCTCCTTCCTGCCGAGAAGCGAGGCCCCCGATATCCCACAATGCACCGCGGCAGCGGGCGGACGAGAGCCCCCGCTGACGCGCTCGCCGTGCCCTCACGCTATTGGCTGCCCTCACGACGAGACGTAACGCACACGGGGGCGGGCGGCAGCGGGCTCCCGCAGGGCCGCTCTAGCACTCGGCAAACACCATAGAGCGGCAGGCCCCCTTCTGACTTCCGGTGTGGGGGGGGCGCTGTCTCGTGTCTCAGTGAAGTCCGCCGTTCCCCCTCCCCCCGGCGGCAGCGTGCCGCCATGTTGGTGCTCTTACCCTTCCCCCCCCCCCCACCCTCAGCCCGCCAACAGTTCCCCCTCTCGACCCCACCGATCAGCACAGCCCCGACGAGCGGCCCAGGCCCTGCCTTCCCCTCCTCCCCCCCGCCGTGCAACGGCCATAACGAATAAAACCGTTAAACGCTGCCACGCAGAACACCTCCGCACAAACACAGGCGCGCACCCTCCCCCCCCCCCCCCCACACACACACCGCCCGGTGTCGGCCGCTCGCAGCCCGCGAACCGCAACGCCGCGCCTCGGCCGCCGGGGAGAGCGGAGGAGGAGGGGGGCGGCGGAGGGCTCCGTGATGGCCGCGCTCCGTGCCCCCCTCGCGCCGCACACACACCCCCCCGCCCCCCACGCACCCCCCCACCCTCCCCGCGCTCTCCCCCCCGTCGCGATGGCGGTCGCCTCCGGGTGCGAGAGCCGGCCGGGCCTCCTCCTCGCAGCCACTCACCTCGTCGAGGGCCCGAGCGGCGGCGGCGGCGGCGTTGGGGCCATGGTGGGCTGAGGCGCGTGGCTGTGCGTGCCGGCGGGCTCGGGGCCCGTGGGGGTGGGTGGGAGCGATGCCATTGGTCTCCATGGAGCGGGGCCAAGCCCCGCGCCTCCGCCGCCCCGCGTGTAGCGCGCAGGCAGCGCCTAGCAGGGGGGCCTGCCCGCGCACGAGTGCTGCATCACACGGCCCGGCGCCGCGCTGCCCTCACTCAGCGAGCGGCTCCATGCGAAAGGAGCCCTCCCCCTCCGCCGCCGGGCCGGGCAGCTCGGCTGTGACACGCACATGTGCTCCGGGGGCTGGCGGCGGGCGCCCCGCGGGATGGGGAGGGGGGGAAGGAACAAAGAAAAGCGAGGGGAATGCCCCTTTTCGTCGTGAATAAAGAGCACCCGAAAGATGTGCCTCGTCTGAGGGGTTTTGCTGGGGTTGAGACGTTCTGGGGATCCCCTCCTGCCGCTCCTAAAGCAGTTCTTGAGTAAACGTGTGTCCAGACCCCGCTTTGCCCTTCTCATTCCTTTAAAATACCGCGGTCCTGGAAGACCCCCCACCATTTCAGCCCCGTAGGTTTCCACCTCATTCCCTGAAGTTGTAACCAAACGGGTTAGTTTACCTGAAATAATATAAGAAACCCTCAAAACTTAGGGGAAACTTAATGGTTGCAGGGGTTCCTATTCGCGTCAACTTACAATTTAATATGGTTTAATAATAAGACCCTCGATTAGCAGAGTTGCTTTTTATTGAGTACTGCTGGGAAGTGGCCTGCTTTAATATGAACATTATAAAAATAATGGGGTTGGTATTTGGATCGATTTGCTTACTTGTATATTGAATCTTTTGCAAACAATGGTAACCTTTCGTGCCATGCCGTCGTTAATATAATTTAGGTATTATTAATATTTCTGATATTCAATGAGCTAAAGAGTGAAAATGCTTCACTCAGTCTGTTTCACGCATCTAGATTTCCCTCATGTGGATGGTCTTCAGGAATGGAGAACTTCTCAACTAAGTAAATCCCTTCAAAGTAGTTTAACTGCACAGATAGCCCCATCAGAGTAGGCCTCTACCAAAAGGAGTAGAGCACAACAAAAAACAGATTTTAACGAATGCTGTCTCTCTCACTCTGGCTGCCTAAAAATGAACAGAAAACACTAGCTACAAACATCACTATTGGCAGAAAGGAGGATCCGCAGCCTCATAGGAAAAGTAATCGCTCCTTTATTTTTAATTTTATTTGCTGATAAATCAGAAAAATGTCCTTAGATATACACCTTTACTCAGTGAGGTGCTGATTTGTCTTTTAAATGAAACCTTTCGTAGAACTTGTCGCAACCAGAGAGATTGTTCCTGATACATTTTGCATTCAGTCTGTAAACCAAGCCTTGGGATACTTCGCCCATAGCAGTTCTGCTGCTGTCAGAACTACTTTAAAAAGTATCTATTTGCGTTCCTTTTGAAAGAAGAACCAAAGTTGTGCTACAGTATGTAAACAATATTTATTACATCTGTATTTCATAAGCTAATTTCAAAGAAAATGAGGTTTTGACATGAATTCTTGGGGGAGAACAAACCTAAGGATCAAACTGACTAAAAGTCGTCTAGTGCTCTTTGGTTTCATTAATACAGACCTAAAGGTTGCTCCTATCCAGCACTTAAAGCTGTTAAGGGCATTTTTAGCTGAGAGGGCATACAGACAAACTCATCCTAATTTAGTGAAGTACACCTTTGCACTCTGGAGCCACACTCCCGAGGCAAAACCACACGTTCATCTCCGCCTAAGTACGGCTTTTCAGGCGGATCTCTCGCTTGCTGGACCCAGCAGCTCGCCGACACGGGGATGAAGATATTTCCAGACGCTAAGAAGTTAAAATCAAAAGCCCATTCCTTGCTCTCCGAACCACAGTTTTCCTTTCCCTTCTCACAGCCCCCGCCCCGGCCCCACGCGGCGCCCCTTGGGTACTGTAGTTTTGGGCGGCGCGGCGGAGCATGCCTTCCCCATCCTTAAAATCCCCCCGAAGAAAGTAAGTGTTTCTCTCCCTGTGCAGAAGGCCAAGCAGCGCGGGCCGTGCGGGCAGCCCGCTCTCGGGGCCAGCCCGCTCTCGGGGTCCGCCCGCTCGGTCGGGCCTTGACCGCCGACGAGAGGCGGGGGAGCGAGGCGGCGGAGGGGCCATGTGCTCCCGCTGCCCGCGATGCAAAATGGCGGGGTCTGGCCCCTGCCGGCAGCCCCGCGTTTCACTCACACGCCGCGATAAGGAGCGCTGCGAAGTGGTGGCTGCTGCTGTCTCATTCTTAAAACGCCTGCCTCCTCTCCCCGTGTACTTTGGGAGCGCTTGTTACCTAACTTTGCTGAATGTGCCGCAGTTCAAGTTATTTTAAAGTGCACGCAGTTGTTACTCGTGCGCTTTTCCCTCTGGCTTCAGAAAAAAAGTGGTGAAATATTTGCTTTAAAGTAAATATTCAACTTCTGACTTTTCTTGCTGCGGACTTTGTCTGACTTTAATTCTAGCCCTTGTGTTTGCAAAGCTGGAGGCTCACCAACCAACCTCAATATTGGGCGTTTTTTTTTATTTTCCTCTGGTAATCTGTCTAGTACATGAGTACATACTTCATTGTTTATAGTCAAAACAGGAAAGATATTCCTTACCTCAGCCTCCCTGCCCCTCCTGGTGCTTGCCCAGTATTTCCTAGTATTAGTTTCAGACCTCTGTGGAAACGTGGAGGGCTTTCAGCCTCCTCACAGTCATCCAAATGTAGTGCCTTGGGGCAGGGAGAACAACCCCATTAGCTTCTTGTTTGTAGTATTGAGATACCTGGTAGTGGTTTTCCTAGGAAGTATGCAGTCCAGCTGTTTGGAGGATAGCACCTGTCTCAAAGGTGCTCGGTTCAGGCCATGGAAGATCCATGGTTTATTCCTGCAGGCCTTTTGGGGGCCAGAAGTTAATCATCAGAACCTGATTTTGGAGATTGCTAAACTGAAATATTTAGCAAAATAAGTTCTTGAAACCTGAGGAAATTAAATGTTATAGCTCAAAGGCAGCAGCATTTTCCACAAGTACAAGCCACATGCTATCCTAGTTTAAATTAGCAGCTGCATAGTGTTTTGTCAATTCTGCCTGTTGAGGCATTGTGTCTTTTTGTCTCTGTACCTTGCATCGCACCAGCAGAGCTGCCTGCACAATTGGCACTGTGACTTTGTTCTGGAAATTGATCCCTTTTAGAAACATCCTCTTCCCCACCCAGGTCTGATTCCCTGGTGTGACTGTTCCCGTGTCTCTAAGCAGGCTGGGGCAAAAGGTGAAACAGGCAGTTAGGTGATGAGGTGCACTGTGAAGCGGTGTTTGTTACCAGGGGTGTCGTGGCTCCTTGAACAATCAAGTGATCTGAGGGTCCTGTTCATTTCCTTTCTGTAATTATGACTTTTCTGAGTTACTGTTTTGGTGTTAGTTTTCCAGCATTATTGGCTTCCTGATCTTTGTGACTGCACATATTTGGCACACAGGCAAGACGCTGGAGGTGGAAGAGAGAGTGGGACCCATAGCAAGGCTGCATTAGCAAGGACCAGCACAAGCCAACTGTGAAACACCGGTAGGTCAACCTATAGTCTGCACATTTCTGCTTGTATTTTCTTATCCAAGTTTGAACAGGGTCCAGAAGCTGACAAAGGTTCACTGAGAAGGCCAGCTGGAAGCTTTCCTTCTGTGTTCTGAGATCTTTGTGCACTCGTAGTGTTTACCTCATGTATATAAAAATCTTTGTGTATTCATCATGATGTGCAGTGGACTCTATTTTCAGCCTTCTGATTAGTGTTAATTCAGAGATCAGAAGAGCTGGGGGATTTGGCACCATGCAGACAACTGCAGGAGCCAAGTAAAGGATGGCAGATTCCAGGGGGCAGAACACTGCAGCCCAGCTGTTGATAAGAAAAAGTCCTAGATTTTGGCTTCTGCTCTAAACTATTCTTTTAATAATTTTTCCTGTTACTGATTATGAAAAAAAAATTGCATGTACACTCCTGGCTGAAACACTTTGTGGGGTAGCAACATAAATTGCAGAGCATTTTGATTTTGTGTTATTTCTGTGTCCTGTGAGGCTTCCTTACTTTTTGTTCTTTTGCTTAATTTCAAGGGAAACAGTGAACTTTATCCTTTAGTCCAAAGTTTGATGAGAAGAGCTTTTTTTCCAGGCGGTGGGAGGTATGGGCTTGATGATGCCAGATTTGAATTCTGCGTATTCAGACTAAATGCTATCACTGCTGAACCATTTTATAGCTGTTTTATAACATTTCCGCTAGAAAAAGTAGGAGTTAAGATACTGTAGGCTTGGACCATATATTTTGTATAAAGAAACCTGACTGTCTGCATCAGGTTACTGCAGTCCAAGTGTTGGTAAGTTCAAGTATTGCAGCTTTTAATTAGGTAGTGGGTGAGGTTAAACATTACATGTTCAGTGATGCAGGAGATGGCTGCAGCTTAAAAGGCAAGTCTTGTCATCTAGCTCTTTCTGCCCATCTCTGTTTTCCCATCTCTTTGCTTTCAGTGCCTAGATTATTGGCTGAATTGCTGACAGAAATCTGTTTGGAGGGGGATTGGTGATGTTATGGTTTAGCTTAGGGAGTTTATGTGTGGTAATTTTCATGGAAGAAATTATCTACTTTGTGGATGGCTTTTGGTTATTTGAAAATGAATTGTTGACTCCTGGGTTAATGACAAAGTAAAAAGTGTCACTCTTGGAATTTTTCATTTTTAATGACAGATATGTGCAATTCCTCATAAATATATTGCTAAGTATCTCCAGCTGTTATGTGGGAGACCAAGGTTCGATTCCCTGATGGGGAGGTACATAATACTTTGGAGAACATACAGCATGGCTTCACCAAGGGCAAATCCTGTTTGATCAGCATAGTGGCCTTTTATAATGGTATCACTCCATCAATGGACAATAGAGGAGCCACTGATGTTATCTATCTGGACTTCTGTAAGGTTTTTGACAATGTACTCCTGGGATGAATCAAAAGAAGCGTGGCCAGCAGGTGGAGAGATGGCATCCTGCCCCTCTGTCCTCCACTGGTGAGACCTCACCTGGAGTAATGTGTCCAGATGTGGAGTCCTCAGTGCAGGAGAGACATGGACCCGATGGACTGCATCCAGAGGAGGGCCATAAAAATGGTGAAGGACAGTCTGAAAGAGTTGGGACTGTTCAACCTGCAGAAGAGGAGGCTCCAAGGTGACCTGATAGCAGCCTTTCAGTATCTAAAGGGGAGCTAGCTGCAGGAAAGAAGGGGACAGAGTCTTTAGCAGGGTCTGGGATGACAGAACAAGGGGAAATGGCTTCAAGCGTAAAAAGGGGAGATTTAGGTTGGATATGAAGAAAATAGTCTTTTATAGTGAGAGTGCTGAGGCTCTGAAACAGATTGCCCAGTGATGTGATTGCTGCTTTGTCTGTAGAAACTTTCAAGGTGAGGCTGTGCCAGGACCTGGGCAACCTGATACAGCTGTGCATGTCCCTGTTCATTTCAGGGGAATTGGACTAGATGAACCTTTAAGGGTCCCTTCCAATTCTAACAATTCTATGATTTTATGATATTGCTGGGCAGTGGAGGGCCTAACTGCATCTTTGCAATCAGTGTGAAAGACTGCCACTACTGGATTTGGGACCACTAAACTGAAATTGCCGACAGAAGAAGTTCTTGTCAAGCTGCACCCCTAAACTAAAGTTGATAGGATTCCATTTGGGGGATGCACAAGTAAGTTGAGTTCCTGAAACTAAAACAGATGGATGATACACATTTTTTTTTTCTCACATTTTATTGCAGAATGATTACATTTCATTTGAACGTATGATACGTGGTTTATTCCATTTAACTGCCCCATGAAAAAATTTAAGTTGTGTTTTATATATATGTACATACATATGTTATATATATATATATATATGTTATATATATACATATATATAAATTATTTTTGGCTGACAACAATTAGGATGTGCTAATGTTTATGATCTGATCAGTGAATATTTTTCAACTACAAAAATAATTTGAGAGAGGCAGAATCTATTCTGAATGTACAGGAACAACAAAATGGGCTGCTAATGCTCTGAAAGTTTTTGCTGCTCATTTCTCAGTCATTTATATATGAGTTTCTGTTCTGTTTTCCCACCTAGAATGACCTGTCCAATGGCTAAGCATACAGTGTTATCAGTGGGGCGGTAATACTGGAGCAGGACACTACATTTTAACTAGAGGCTGCTCTTCTCCTTTCTCTTTTCATTCTTGAACTCCTGAGCATTACTTTCCTCAGACCAGCAGCACATAGGATAGCGTAAGTATGTTCTCCATTTTGTTTGAAACTCTGCATTCCGTTCTGATACACCTGCAAAAAAAGAACCTGTCTTGTATATTTCAACTTAGTGTTACTACTTAATGATGACTGTGAACTGCACTAAAAACATGCTTGCTGGGTTAAGTGGAGGACAGCTGTCTGCTACATTATGTTTATTCTTTCACACAGTATTCTTTTGCCCTAGGTTACTGTCTTCATCTAACACATCCCTTCAATGTAGCCAGCCTCTTATATATATATATGTCTATTGTTTTTTTTTTTGCTTAAGTTGTAATATCAAATAGGTTTACTATAACTTTGCCTCTCAAATAGTTTCTCATAACAGTTAATTTTTACTCCAGGGTATTTTTTCTTATTTTAAGGAATCCATTATTGCAACTCTGCATTATGTGTTCTGTCAAACATTTTAGTAGAAAGCTGTTGGTCTCCTCCAACCTGAAATTGCACTTAAATTTTAACTCTGATGTGTTCAGTACGTTGTTAAAAACTCAGAGTTGATTGCCTGTATTTTGTCCTTTTATTCTTGTTTCTTTTGTCTTTATTTTGATTGGATGTTTTGCCTAAAATGATCATTGTCTGAACAAATAATTCCTTTGTTAATGAGTTAAAATAGATAAAGAAATGGCATGGAAGTGCCTTCTAAAATGCATGAAGGCTGAAATGTGTTACGGAGGACTTGAGTTTAATAACCAGCTCAGTGTGTGCATTGCACATGCCTTCAGAGCAGACGCCATCTCCTGCAGAGTCCAGGCTCTCAGGACAGCTGGGTTTCTGCAGACACCCCTGTCTGCAGAGATATCTGGGCAGTTCCTGAAGTGGGAATCAGCTATCTGACTTGCAGCTGAGCTGGGGGAGAAGTACATGCCTTACCCCATCAATAGACTGAACATCTGCCCTGCCTCTGGTAAGATCACTTTTCCCTTAGAAATCTGGTTCTGGGAGGTCTGTTTCCTCTCATGCTGAGGATGTACGTTGTGCTAGCCCTTTCTCGCCCTCCCACAGGAGTTCTGACCCCAAAGGGAGCTGCCACCTCTATGTGCTCCAGCAGTGGTGTGAGGCCTTCCCCCACACCTGCCTTGGAGGGCTCTGCACACATTGACATACCTGCCTTGGAGGGCTCTGCACACACTGACAAGCATGGGTCAAGGGCCAGTGACCAAGGGTTAGGCACTACGTGTGCCAGTGTTGCAACAAGGAGGCTGAGTGTTGCGTGGGGCTGAGGCTCTTATCAAGGCCGCGTCCCTCCCCTGGAACAAGGGGAGGTGATTCGTGCAGCAGGGAGGCACATTGCTCCACTTTGCTGTCATTGCGAAGTCCTCAAAGTAAAGCATGCCAGTTTCCACACAAAGCTGCATTTCTTTTTGTCGCCTGGAATGCTTGAAATCATTCTGTGTGTTTAGTTCCTTAGTTTGCCTGTGTTATGATTTAGAGCTTTTAGATTACTTTGTGGAAGCTACTCCTGGGTTTGGGACCAGATGCCTATGTATAGCTGCTCACTGCATGTCTCACTGAATGGCTTCTCCAGGCACCCCTTGACTTCTGCTGATAAAACTCCAACCTCAACCAGTGCAGTGTCATCATCTCTGTGTGTGTTGTGTGCCTAGTTGGACTAATGTGACTAAAGCAGCTTATTCTTCAAGAACCATAGGGAATTTCCCTTTGCTTTGTAATAAACTCCATGTAAATAAATATGTACTTATTTCATATACTACTTTCTGAATTCCAGTGATCTTTTCCAGTGTTAGTGAAATCTTCTAGTTGGACTAGATGGCCCTCAGAGGTCCCTTCCAGCTCTAAGGATTCTGTGATTCATTCTGTTAAGAATGGAGCTGGTCACCCTGTCTCATTGCTCTTAACCTTTCCTTTTCATGAAGTATTTAGACATTTTTCTGATATTTCCACCAAAATGTCTCAGATTTCAGTTCAGTTCCTGTGCTACTGTAAGACAGTATTGATAAAATTAATATGATCAATTAACACAAAGGACATTGTCTTTTGCAGGCTTGGATTCACCAGGAATGTGTATAAGTTACAAATCACAGCCTGGCCAGTCATGAAGTTTTTTTCTATATCACAGACTTCAGTACAACTCCAAACAGTTGCCAGTCTGATGAAAGAAAAACAAGATAGCCCTGTGGGTTACTTCAGTATTTGACATTTATTTTCTATCACACCTAATTAAGTCAGTTATGCCTTTCCAGGTACTTTTTTTTTTAATTAAAAAGAAAAACAAATCCCCAGTAGAAACATCATTGCCTGGAACAAAGTGACATTCAGCTCTGCTCAGAGTTCCATGCACCCAGCATTACACTTTGTGAAGCCCTTGCTTTCCTAACCTCACGCTTCTAACTCTGGCAATGTTGCTTGTGTTTGCTTTTGTGCAGACTAATGGCTGATCGAGTGCTTGTGATCGGCAGTGGAGGGAGAGAGCATGCACTGGCCTGGAAGCTGGCTCAGTCCCCACGTGTAAAACAAGTGTTTGTTGCTCCTGGAAATGCAGGGACAGCCAACAATGGAAAAATTTCAAATTCAGGTAAAAAGTTTTAAAATTTGATAACCAAGCAAATAAATTATTCCATTAATTGAACTTATTTCATTACTTGGTCTTATCTGTTAATGTGAAAGGTTTGTTATTGTTTGAAGGTTTTGGACATATAAGATCATACAGATGCAGCGGAGAGTAAGTATCCGAGCAAAGCCTTTTGCAGCCACCACTGTTATCTCAGTTTCCTTAGCTAATTCGTTGGATTCTGGAGTAGGGTATGCGGCCAGAACTCCATCTGCCTGCTGCAAATTCCTGCAGCAGTTTATCTTGGGATAGAGGTAATGGTTCCTGCCTCCCAGCAGCCTCACAAGGGAGGCTGATGGCATTTCTTGGTATGCAGTGCAGTTCAGCAGCTGTTTGGTGAACAGCTGAAAAGTGTCTGCAGCAAACGCCAGCACCTCTGGGACAGTGGCAGAGCACACTGCTTTGGGTATGGAGCACTGCTTAGTTCCCAGAAATGCAGTGAGGCTGTGATCCTTATAACCTTTCATGAAAATACTTTCATACCTGAAAAGGTCAACCTTAGAAAGATTTGTCTCTGTTTTAGCGATCTTAGGAAGTTAGGATTATTCTTAAACATTTCTTCTAGTACTGACTGCCTGTTTTGAGCTTCCACCATAAATACAGTAAGCTCTAACTGGCTGGGTGTAACTGGACAGCTGTAACTGAAGCTGTTCATAATCAGTTTTGAAAATCAGGCTTAAGGTTTTTCAAATCCAAAATTACATGCTGTGTTTAAACAGTTCTTGTCTAAGGTGCTTGCCTGGAGGTGAATCAGTGTGCAAATAGGGATAATTACTCAGAAATTCCTGTTCTTTATATACCAGATCCTGAATAATGTGCTTTAAGCAACTAATTTAACTTTCCACATGATAACATACAGAATTAAAATTAACATAGTGTACATGTGAACACAAATTATAAGCTTCCAGTTCTTACTTTTATATTTATATGAGTAAAATATTTTATTTTTACCATTTATTTTACCATCTCATGTCAAATTCTTATACAGCAGATAATTATAAAATTTAATTCCACTGGAATGCTTAATTACAGGAAGTTTAAATAACCCTGCCCATCATTTCTTTGAGCATGCACAGCATCATAGTTTTTTGTGCTGTTTGATCTCAAAGGAGAGAGACCAAGAAAGAGCAGGACGGGAAAGTCATGTTCTTAGGTTTCCTTCTAGTCTCAGAAGATCTTTATATATACATATATATGTGTAAATCTTTATGCTCATGCTAGCTTGTGTTGGTGCCAGCCTCTATGGCCCGTGAATGTTCATTTCAGTTTGTTTGGTGTTTAAAAACTACTGCACTTTTCTCGCATTTTGTTATTGCATAAAATACACAGAACTTCCAGCAACGCAAAATATTTGAACTTGTGCATAATAATGCTTGAGCCAGGTCCATGAAATCTACCACATGTACTAAAATATTTTTTTCTGGGCAGTGTCCTTATATGTGTTTCAGGAAAGACATTCTCAGCCAGCTGGGAGGCAGGAAGAATCTAGCATTTGTAAAGAGGTTGGCTTTTGTTTTTGAAAGGGAATAATTTGTCTTATCTACTCAGGCATTTTAATTGTAGTACCAAAGCCTAGATTTTTACTGAGAGAAAAAAATACGAAACATTTACAGGAGTGTGTGAGCCCTATTATATTGTATAAGCCTGAGCAGCAGTGTCTGTGAAACTGCTACCATTGTTTCCTTTTTTTGGTGTAATCAAGATTTGGCTCTGAAAGTTTATCCTGCCTTATAGTTCATGAGATTTCCTTTAATTAGTATTGCAGCTGTCATTCTCAGATGATTTCTGAAACATATAAAGGTGAACTTAAAACTATAAATAAACTGTAATTGTACAGATGTTGCCTTTATTAATGTCACAAAAAAGTTTTCATGGTTAATTTGAGCCAGTAATCTTTCCTGACAGTACAGACAGATTCGGGTTGAGTGGCTAAATATAGATTTATATTCAATTTATACTTAACTAGCAGTGCAGATTTGGTGCCAAAATTGTACAGAATGGCATGCTGAATTTTGAGATATACATATGTGTGTCTGTGAATAGATTTTAGCATCCTGACAACACTGCATTTTAGCTCTCATGCTAACTAATACTCTTAACTGAAAATCTTTGGCTTTGAAACTCCCAAGTTCCTTCTGTTCGGTTTGAAATGTTTGTCTAGCTGTCATTCTGACAAAGAAAATGCTGCCACAAAGGTGTCTCCCTTCAGTTTACATCATGAGGAAATCTATGATTAGAGGAAAAGTTAAAATTACATCTTAACAATGTGACTTCATTCCTTTCTGTATTTTACTTTCTGTTTATTTCTCCACAGCATAAATCTTGTACCACGTTCACTGCTCATATTACTTGTACTTGAGGCCTGGGGCTAGGCAATTAGGGATGACAGGCACAGTCACCTTGCAGGCTCTTTCCCTGCCCCCTTTCGTGTAGCTTGATCTCAGGGGAGCAGGGATTGATCCTCTTCAGTTGCTCACCAGAACTCCCGTTTTCTTTGTCTGGGATCTGCTGTTCTTGAACTTCTTTCACAACAGCCACATGAGACTGAAAGGTGATACTGACCTTTAGGTTAACCAGTACTATAAAGCCAAGTATGTTTCGCTTTTGGTTTTGCTCTCTTGTGAGACAGAAGTCAATTGGGATAAATTGCCCAGAGGTCTCAAAGGCCTTTCATCCCTTACTTAGAAATCTTGGTGGAACAAAGAAATTGAACTGTTGCATGGTGATCAAGGAGGTAGTTTTTATTAGCATTTAATCTGTTATTCCCCATCATTCACCTACATGAGGTAAATCTACAGTTAAAAGATAGGTTTATGGGTAGTTGCTTGTATGTCTTCCTAGAAGTAATAGCTTCTCTTGTGAAAGGGGGGGAATTTATTCATATGGGATGGCAGAAGCAAAGTGGGCGCCCACGCAGTTGTGGAGCTGTGTCTAATAGAAAATGCTTTATCACTGCTTTTCATTTCTTGCCCTTCATTTCCTTGGAAACTGACTGGAAGAGGACATCAGATCTTCACATACATCTGCACATATCTTCCATTGTGGTCTCTAGCATGACTTCACAGACAAAACTGCAAGTATTCCAGCACCAGGGAGGATCTGCCCTTTATTCCATTTGCAGATTTGTACCATGATGCGTCAGTTTCCTCCCTGTACAAGCAGCCAATCTATCCCAAGCCATGCTCACAGCATTTCGACTCTCCATGAGTTCACGTGCAGTCCTCTGCAGACCTTGGCTTTATTTGTTTTTTGATAAAGTAGTGGAACTTGCATTACGCATTGCCTTTGCGTAAATTTTTTATCAAGAGATGTGACATTTTGGTCTTTCTTGCAAACTTCATTTTGTTTACACGTTTTTTGGCATTGCAAGAATTAACACGTTATAAGGGCTTGTTTATAGAAATGGAACTGTCATGTGGATCTTTGTAACTTCCTGATAGATCTTTTCCCATAACTACAGTACCTTCCCTTACTAATGTAAGAAGAGTTCAGATTTTGCTTTATTTCAGTGAAGTCACCATTCAGTGTAGCAATATTGAACTGGCACGACATGAAGAAAAAATTGCAGTTGCAATTCCTGTCCCCCACTTGTCCCCTGCATTGTACTGACATTTGTAAAGTTTTGTGGTGAACCTAACCAGGGAGGACACTGGCTGAGGATTTTTTAATTATTATTACTATGTTGGTTTTTTTAGTTTTGCCTGTGAGTTATTTTTTCATTTGGCTTTTTTGTGATGCTTTTTGTGCTGGCAGACAGGATGCTTCTGGAGATGAGAACTTGTTGACAGTATAGGGAAACCTGAAACTTTTTCACCTTCAGGATCGAGATGGGTTTACAGTGCATGTCAAATTGCAACCTTTGCTTGGGGTTTCAGTAGTTTACTTTGCTTGGATTTTTTCTATTTGTGTACATGTGTCTTTCTCTGTGCTTATACATTAGTGCATGCCTCTATTCCAGATTCACAGTGACTTGCCATTCAAGAATGTGAGACTTGTGAAAACACTTCTTTGTGGTTATATGATAAGTAAGTGCCAAGTAACAGTAGTGAATGCAGTCTTACCACACTTTTCTGTCTTTGACAGCTGTTTCAGTCAGCAATCATGCTGCACTTGCTCAGTTCTGCAGAGATCAGGAGATCAGACTGGTTGTGGTTGGTCCAGAGGTTCCTCTTGCTGCTGGTAAGAGAAGGAAAACTAAAAATGATAGCTTTCTTTTTCCCACCACTCAGCAGTATCTGAGCATCTCTAGGAGGAAAAGAAACAAATCTTCTGTGTCATTTTCGCTGGAATTCAGGATTGTGCTGTGATGAAAATAAAATCCAAAGAGTATTTTGTGAGAAAAACAACAGTTAAAATATGCTTCACTATTCCATTTCTTTCGAAGTGCTTGATTTTAGTAAATCAAGTGTCAAGGTGTTTCCATATAAGAAACTGAAGTAGACTATTGGTTTTCCAATGGAATTTTCATTCTTTGAAATAATAGTAATAATTTGTAGCTTTGTTTAAAAAAAAAAAGGCAAAACTAAACAGTGATAATTTCAGCTTCTTAACCCTAAATACTGCAGAGTTGCTTGGTCTTGGCTAGAGTGAAAAATAAGTGTAAGGCCCATCTTGTAAAACAGATACAGAGTAAATATAAAAATGTCTTATAACTCCTGCATACCTGTTCTAACAAATTAATATGTCTGTAGATTTGAGCTACGTGACTTACAAATCATCTGGTGATCTGAAAAAACATTTTGTGCTGGTGTTTTTAGGTATTGTTGATGACTTGACAGCAGCTGGAGTGAGATGTTTCGGTCCAACAGCAAAGGCAGCTCAGCTGGAGTCCAGTAAGAGCTTTACCAAATCCTTCTTGGACCGTCATGGGATCCCAACTGCAAAGTGGAAATCTTTTACTGATCCAAAAGCAGCCTGTAGCTTCATTAACAGGTAGCATTCTTTGTAATAGATTTTTTTTTCCTCAGCAGTGTACAGTATTCCAGCTATCCAAAACAAATTATTACTAATCCATCAATACTCTTAGCTGTGATAGAACATCTGCAGAGGTTTTAAAGGATAATCTGTCTATCACACTTCATTAATAATTTAATGGTTTCTTATTCATTGCTCCTTTAATGACAATTAAAGTTCAGTCTTCAGTCTGTAGGCGAATATGGTAGAAGTTTATATATTTTTTTCAGATTGCAGACTATGGAAATGCATCTGAAAGTCTGAAATCCAATCTGAAAGTTGTAGTACGTTCTATATTTTTTGTACTTGTCTCCGTGAATGTAAATTCTGCATTGTGGGCTTACTCAGCAAATAGTGATCTACTTCTCAGAAAAAAATCCAGCTGACCAAACATTGCTACAATATTAAACTATTCAAAGAACAGCAACCTTTCAGAACCATAGTGAAATTCAGTGGTAAACAAACCAGGAAGCAGAAATCCTCAGCATGCCATAAGAAGAGAACTCTGGATTTTATTTGTCTGTTACTCAGTAAAGCAAAACTTTTGCTATAATTCTGATGAGTATTTTGTTTTCTCAACCATTGGCATGTTCAGAATGCTTAAAATGTATATCTGGAATATAGAGTGTTCACTGTTGAATCTCTCTTCTCTGTCTTTAAAGTGCAAACTTCCCTGCCTTAGTTGTAAAAGCTAGTGGCCTGGCAGCTGGCAAAGGAGTAATTGTGGCATCAAACAAAGAAGAAGCCTGTAAAGCTGTTAATGAAATAATGCAGGTGAGTAGAAATGCACAAGCTCTGATTGGAAGAGTTCTCACAAAAAAAAGTTGTTAACCACGTCAAAATCTCAGAAACACTTCTTTGTTATTATTATTTCCATATAATAGGAATTTATCTTGCAGAACTCAAATATTTTACCCATTATTTGGACAGCTATGAAGCTGTGTCACATTTATTACTTGAAGCAGAGTTCTCTTTCTAGGCATAGTACATGTAGACTAAAATAAAAGGGCTCTTACTGAAGATGTGCATTTATTTCAGTGTGGACTGCTTTTAATCTGTTTACATCCTTAGACTCTGCAAAAACAAAGCAGGTACTAGAGTGCTCTAATATTTACACTGCATTTAAGCTGTATCTTGACATGCAGCATCAGCTTTAAAACTCCTGATACATAGCACTTACATGTGTTGTGAAATTGCTGTGGAATTATTTCAATTTAAGCATACGTTTAGTTAGGATGTTTAGCATCAAAATCTGAAGAGAACCAAAATGAAGCAGTTCCATTTGAACAGTCAGGAACATAGAGCTGGAGAATGAGATGTGTACAGATCAGGGTCTCAGCCATTGTCTGCAGCGTAGCACCTTACAGTTCAGTGGTGCAATGCTGATTTATATGAGACGTTGTCTGAAACACTTGTATTTCGAGGGCCAAAACATACAGTCTGCAGTCACAGTTTGGTGTGTAATGTGGTTATTGGACAAATCTTAACCTGTGGTCCCCTTGTTCTATCTTGAACAAAAAAAAAAAACCTTATTGTGTTGAAACCTTGCATTGGAATATAAAAATACAGCCCTTCATCCAATGTATTCTGTACAATTACACTTTCTTATAAAGTAAAAAGTCAGATTAGGTTACAGGCTTGTCAGTCATTGCCATTCCCTCAGTACTGTGGGTGCAAATTTCAGCAGGCAGAGCAAGAGGAATTACTCAGAAAGTTGTACCTATCATCTACAACTTGTAAATGTTCAAGCTAATGTCTGCACTTATTAAAAGATGAATAGAAGAGGGGAAAGATTTTACTGTTGACATTTCCAGGATGGTGATTGGATTAATAGTCTCAAGTGTGCTGCATCTTTCTTGCTGTGTTAGTTCTCTTGATGTATTTTGACTGTTATAAAATGACTGAGACACAGAGCTGAAGAGATTGACTTTTTAATGCAGGATAAAAGTTTTGGCACAGCTGGGGAAACTGTTGTTGTTGAAGAACTCCTTGAGGGAGAAGAAGTTTCTGTAAGTATGCATCTCACTGTAGCACTTAGATTGTACTTGTTTCAAGTTATTTAGAAAACATCAGACAAGTACCTACAGCAGGGATGTAAAGGATTTTATTACTTAAGTTAAAAACGGTTACCTGCTTATAAATACCATTTTGTTAATTAAAGGTAGGTATGTTAAGAACCAAACTTCCTGCAGTCTACTGAAATAATTGAAATTATGAATAATAAATAGCTCAAGGAGTAATCTGCTGTTATCGCAAGAGGAAAAAAAATCAAGACATAGAAAGACAGTGTAGGATGTTCCTTCCCTTCCTTCTTCCTACATCTTCACTGCTGTTTGCCCTTGATTCAGTTGTAGTACTTACTTGTTCATAGCGCTATAACCCAAAGAGCTTTTTTCAAAGAAATCAACAGCAACTTGCATATTTTCTGTGCTCTGGTTTTAGCCCAATCCCATATGAATTTATATAAGTAACTGTGGTAAAGTGCAGAGTAATAGAATGAGTGGTTAGGAAAATGAACACTTTTTAAAAAAGCTTTACTAATTAAGAGAACATGTTGAACTGTATCTTGGGGGGTCATTAAACTGTTCTGGTGCCCAGGAACAAGCAACTCGAGACAGGTGCAGGCAGGACACTCTTTAATCAGTTTCATTGCCAGAAATACTGCAATGTGGAAGTGCACCCAGGGCTGAAGAGCCCATAACCAGAGGCTACTGGATGTTTTGACTTCACTGATTTACTTCGCAGCTGTAGAAAGATCGTTTCCTTCATTTAAACATGATTCAGTTCCTTCATTGAAAACATCAATCTCGTTTAAACAGTGGAGTGTAAAGGAGAAAAGGAGAAATAGAGCTCAGTTTTGAGGAGAATTAGAGGTCTGTTTTAAGGTGGCTTGGGAACCTGACACTGGCATCACACAAAGTAGAACAGCCAAATACCATCTCAGGTTCCCGAGTCTTGGAGCTGCAATTGACTTATACTGGATGTTGTGAACTTTGATCTTGGAGGTGGTGGCATTTGTAAAGTAAGCGATCATCTCTTGCTGTTGCCACTCATTGCATAATCTGGTTTCCTGCTTGATATGAGAGAATTACATTTGCAGACTCGTCCTTATTCTTTCTTCATTGGCTTGACCTTGTGAGGGACTAAAGGGTTACCCAGATCTCCAGTCTCTGTTGAAAAAAGTGTTGTCCTTAGGGTATGTGCACATTCACTGTAATGTAACACAGTAATGTACACATGTAAATTAAATTATTTTTCCTAAGATGACTGATCACAATAAAGAAAAAAATACTACTCTTTGCCTGTCAAAATAATTAACCTTCCACAAATGAATAGTTTTTCATCTGTTCATATTTTCACACTTAGAATTTTGTAGGGAATTCCTGAGTTGTCTTTTAATTAGCATTATACAATGTTTTTATGAGTAGTGCTGTCAGAAACCCAAACAGTGAGCATCATTATCCAGTTACATAAGATGCCTGCAGATGTGTTATTATGAAGATACTGAGCTCCAAATCAGCTCATATTCAAGTAATTTATAAGTAATGCAAAAGCAAGTGGAGTTTTGTCAACAAGGAAAAGGAACTTTTCAAAGGAATGTAATGCCTTCTTTCCAGGGCAGAGGGAAGGAGGAGGGAAGTAAAATGTCCCCATAGGGCATTTTAAAGACTTTTTTTAAACTTCTGAGTATTTCATTTCAGTGTAACTATCATGTTATAATTTTCTATATGCTGTTTTAAAGGTGGTTGTTGTAGGAAGGTCTTGTAAACTGAGGCAGTGATTCCTGAGCAAAAGAGGAAAGTGTTCTGATTACTGTGGCTTGTTTTACTTGGGAGACAGAATTTGTACTCTTATACTCTTTTGCAGTGCCAAAAATAAAACAGATTTTCTCTTTTTTGTGCTTATGAAATGTTAGTCCTATGCTTGGATTTTAATTATTCTCCTTGTTTTCCAGTGCTTATGTTTCACTGATGGTGTAACAATTGCTCCCATGCCCCCAGCCCAAGACCACAAGAGGTTAAAGGATGGAGATGAAGGCCCTAACACTGGAGGGATGGGAGCTTATTCTCCAGCACCTCAGGTAAAAATGTGGTGAGATGAGGTCTTGCTGCAACCATACTGCAGCTGTAGCATTGAAAGTAATCTGGATTTTCAGTTCCACCATGGCAAACAGAACAGTGGAGGCAGTGGGATCTTGTGGATTGAATGTGCTGTCTAAAACAAACATAGTCATTTAAGGCCTGTTATTATATATATATAATTCATTTTTCCATGGAGGTTATTTCTACCAATTCACTTCTAAATATCAAGGTGGAAGTTTTATTTCTGAAAACTCATATTTTGATTTGCTTTTTCAGTTGGATTTAATAATCTTGAAGACCTTTTCCAACCTAAATGATTCTATGATACTCAGTGTTATGAAATACTCATCATTAGATCTAAGTGCTTAAACCACATTCTTGTTTATTGTCAAGATAAGCTAATGATGAATTCTTGCTGTAGTTTATAGTAGTTTGTTTTCTGTTCTGAAAATAGTCTGTTTGCAAAAGGATTTACTTTGTTTTCTGTTGACCTGTGTTATGGATATTTATTTTTCTCTTTGGATCTCAAAAATAGACAGATTTGTTTCTTTAAAAAGCTATTAATTTTATTTAACAAAATATGATAAGTCACCACTGTGCTTTCCATATATGATTTGTCCATGGGAAGGCCTTATCTGAATGCCAGTATGTCTTGCAAGTGTTTTGTTCCTGCAAAGCTGTTGGGACTACTTGCACATGTAGATCTAAGCATAGAAATGTGACTGAAAAAAATCCAACCTGTCGTATTAATGCTGTAGGATGTAGTCTGATGAGAAAGGAAAAAATATTAGCTTTCTTTTATTTGAAGTGTGTGTTGGAGTGAGCAGTAGACCATCCAAGTGTTCTGCTTCGCTCTTCAATGGGCTAGCCACAACAGGAAAAATCAAGCATTCGCTTTTTACAAACAGTTATGTAATCCTGTTCTATTAGATTTCTGAAGATTTACTGCTGAAAATAAGAGAAACTGTTCTTCAGAAGACTGTTGATGGCATGAGGAAAGAAGGTGTCCCCTATCTTGGTATGTATAAAAGTTTTGGTTTTTTAATCATAAATGGAAAGAGAGCTTTTTTACTTTGTCCTCTTTATGGGCCTAACTCACACTGCAAGTTAGGGAAGATGACTTTGATTTACTTGGAAATGGGGTTTAGCATCCGTGACTTAATTTGAAGTTTGTTGAAATCAATCCATACCTGTTCCCTAACTGTTAAATGAAGTAGAGCAGAAGGAACAGCAGTTAAAAGTATTAACATTCTAGCTTCAAATGAGCACTGAATGAGTGTTTTCCTGTTTTAACACTACTGTGAGAAGATTAAAAACAAGTGACCTATAGAATTGTTTGTATCATTTTTATGCATTTTTTTTTCAACTTCAGGTGTGCTTTATGCTGGGTTAATGCTTACTAAAGATGGACCTAAAGTTCTAGAGTTTAACTGCAGATTTGGTGACCCAGAATGTCAGGTGAGTGATTTTGTACATATAGTTTATCACTGTGGGAGGAGAAATGTCTAATACTGTCTGCAATTATTCGTTACTGAACTTCCAAGTTAATAATTAGCTAATTGCTCTGGGATTTAAAATGTTTGATTGTTGATTCAAGATAGAAAGTCTGGTAACTTGTTCCATTCCAAATTTTAGCAGGTTTTACTCAAATATGGGTGTTACACGGGTAGGCTGGAATGAATCTCAGTACTTCCATATCTTTTCTGGAATTGAATGCTCTTTTTTTTTTCATCTGTACTGAAAAAGTGAACATGTCCTTTTCTACTCCCTCAGGTGGAACAAAACTCTTTGTTTCCCTTCTTCAGAGCACAATAGGGTTCTTTGGCCTCTATCTTTCCCCTTCTGTATATAGCAGTTCTTTTATCCACAGAAATTATCTCCACGGAGAAGTCTTTTTAAAGGTACATAGATTATGTATAATACATATATGTGTGAAAATACAGTGTATGAAAATTCATTTTTACATTTGCAGTAATATTTTTTAAAGCTCCGTGAGGAAAATGAAAAAAATTGCTGATCTGTATTTTGTAGGTAATTCTTCCACTGTTGAAAAGTGATTTATATGAAGTTATGCAAGCAGTTATCAATAAGAAGTTGTCTAGTTCCATGCCAATCTGGTTTGAAGACAGTGCGGCTGTTACTGTGGTCATGGCTAGCGAAGGGTATCCAGGAACATACCCAAAGGGTTTGGAAATAACAGGTAAACACAGCAAGAGAAACTGCAGAAGTCTGATTACTCTCCCACCCTCTCTCCAGTCTCTCTTTTACCCAGATTCATAGAAATATGAGATCTTGTGGTTATGGGTCAACTGAATTTTCATACATTAAAGACTGTTAGTAGTGCACCCATAGTGTTTTAAAATCTCCATGCCATAATTTTAAGTTTTGTAGCATTTCTTTAACGTGTATTACAGTGAAGTGCTTCTGGGCTTATATACATATTATTATTATATATTGATGCTGATATGTTTTGTGGTCTCTGTGAAGTATAAAATCCAGCTGGTGTTACATGCAGATGTTTCAGCTAAATACCTTTCTGTGTCTCTGAGCGTGCGAGCAGCAGAATCATCTCTCCATGAAATGTAGTTTTAAGGAAATTATTTGTACTCCCTAGAATGATTACACTGAATTTGATTGCTTCTAGACAGTGTAATTGGTGAATATTTATTCATTTGTAGTTTAATAATGTTCTAATGATCTCTTTTTTTGTTTTTGTTTTAATTACTATTATTTATATTTTATTAAACAATGATCACAGGACTTTCTAAGGCTAAGGAACTAGGACTGGAGGTGTTCCACGCAGGCACCGCCCTGAAGGACGGCAGAGTGGTGACTAATGGAGGAAGAGTCCTTACAGTAACTGCTATTAAGGAGGATCTGATGACAGCACTGCAGGAAGCCAACAAGGGAGTTGCAGCCATAAACTTCCAGGGTGCCATTTATAGGAAGGACATTGGTTATCGGGCTATAGCTTTCCTGAGTCAATCCAGGTAGATATCTGAAATACTTGAAATGGAAACAACTGGTGACAAAGGGACTTAAAGACTTCACTAGTTTACGTTAATAAATGGATGTTGATTATGCATAACTCTAGACAAGTTTTAACTGGCATCCTAGTGGGCAGTTTAAGCAAGACCAGACAGTGAAGGAACAGGCTTTTTGATAGCTCTTTGATCCATGTTCTTATTTTCCCACGTCTGACTTCAGCTACAGTGACAAGCACGGTAACTTTAATCTGTGTTCTGTCTGTTTTTGGAAAGCTGAACTTCTGTTCCTTACATTCTAAACCACTGCTTTTTCTCTAGAACCGTTATCCAAACGTTTAATGGTACTCTCATGAAAAATATATTATGAACAAATCTAGAGCTATTTTGACAAGTCATTTTAGAGTCTTAAGAAGCAGTTAGTTATGATGTGTGCATTATAATAGTTGACTAAAAGCCTGGGTACAGTTTATCACTCTTATTATCATTCCTTCATATTTCACATTATTTGGTTTAACAGTGTTCAGAGTTTTTTGTGTTGTTTTTTTTTTAAAGCAGTGTGTCCTACTGTGTCTCTGATTCTATTAAGTATTTTTTGCAAGATTTTATACTC
The DNA here is from genome assembly GCA_023055505.1 of Callipepla californica brunnescens. Classification (NCBI taxonomy): domain Eukaryota; kingdom Metazoa; phylum Chordata; class Aves; order Galliformes; family Odontophoridae; genus Callipepla; species Callipepla californica. The sequence goes on along the minus strand of JALIRH010000001.1, from coordinate 69,562,613 downwards.
ATTTTCAGCTAATACAAGGCATATCTGCCTGCCTGTTCTTTCATTAGCTTAAAACATAACTTTTGATAGTTGATGGTTTTGTAGCCTATGAAGCATGCTAGTAAGTTTTTAATTTTTGCTAACTGTATACTGATTAGTTTATTGTAAAATTACAATCAATAAACATACTGAATGAACAAGGGCGTTCCTATCTGGTCTTCCTTTTCAAGCACTGTGCATCTCTTTGACAAATTTGTGTGAAAATATGTAATTTGTGTTTGTATTGTAATTGTGTCAGAAGAGGGTACTTTAATGAAGAGTTCTCTAAAGCACTGTGCTCAGGGGCCAGAGCCACAAAGTTTCTTGACTGGAATGCATCCATGCCGATGATCCCGACCTTATGAAAGAGCCTCCTTGGAGCTGCTTACAGACAGTGCTTGTTTCATTGCCCCTGAGTCTGCACCATCGTTTCCTCTCCTAAATTTGCAAGAACAGGCCATGATGGTTGGCTCTGTGAGGTTGGGGACACACCTCCCCTTGGCAGCTTGGCAGGATTAAGTCCTATGCACTTTCCCTTGTGAAAATATACAGAAGATTTATTAAATAAGTATTTCAGAAAACGACTGTCCTTTTAAAGAATTGTGCTTTTCAAAATAAGGTGAAAATATGTAGAGTATTGATTATGTCCAGGCTGAAAGGGACAGACTTTGGTCTGTTGTTATTGAAAGCTGATATTTCATTGAGTCTCATTCACAGGCTGAACAGCTGCTTCTTGTAAATTATTTTCTTCTTGCAAATTTTTTAGCAGTGCCAGTACTTTTGTATTTTCTTGATAGCACAGCCCTTTAGGCAGTTGCTTTGCTGTACCTGTAGTTGGAGGTCATTAATTGAATCATCTCTAAAATGAAAAGGTCCCGCTGTGAATGTGGGAACAGACAAGTTACAACGTTAAGCCACAGTTGTAAAACCCTGCAAGTGTCACAGAGAAATATTTGTTTATTTGATACGCAGGTTTTGAGAAGCTAACTTGAGCTTGATCTTATGCAGTGCTACCCTACAAAATCAGATCCATTTACATTGTTGCTGAGGGCTTTTCTTTTTTGTCTAATAGTCCCTGTCTTCAGGTGTATGTATGAAGTCAGGATCCAAACAGGAAAATATTAACTTTTGAGTCATTGAGTCTACCTGGAGTAAGTACTGCAATACTTAGAAATCATTCCACATGACTGAAGTTACTGTAAAAGTGACACTTAAAAAACTTCACTGACAGCAGAATAGGATTCTGAAAGGTTAATATCCTTGGTGAAACATCTATTATTTTAAAATACATATTTTTACATTTAGTAATCAATTGCTGAAACATTTTTTAACAATCTTTCAGAGGCCTGACTTACAAAAACAGTGGGGTAGACATCGCAGCAGGGAATATTTTGGTTCAGAAAATTAAGCCTCTAGCTGCAGCCACTTCAAGATCAGGTAAGAGCTGGACCTTTGTTTCTGTTACATGCTAGTATAAGTAGTCATTTGTTAGCATTCGTAGTATTTTCCACTCGTATTTGTTTCACTCTTGGGATTTAACCATGTTCAGTTTTAAGATTATCGTACTTACTCTATCATAACCAGCCTTAGGATCAGGGAATATTAAAACACCGTAGGCAGTAGTAAAAGAGAGAGGGGATTTCCATTGGAAAATACTTAGCATTCATTCTTTCCTGTAAAGCAGTAGGCTTTAAATTGTTATAATTCCTTTTTTGTATTTCAGAAAAATACTAAATGCAGCAGTCACTGTCATTATTGAATGTTCATTCGCAAAGTTAAATATTTTTTGCTTTAGATAATAAAAAAAACAAGAGGATTAGGAGATTCTGTGAAGGCTCAGCAAGTGTCAAAGAAAAGTTTCATGGTGATGAAGTCACGCTGACAGACTTCAGAGAGAATTTACTGATGTGTTGGAGGTCCTGGAGGAACCTTTGAAAGTAAAATTTACTATTTTCTCCTCTTTTTTTTTTGTCTGGCAGGCTGCAATGCAGAACTTGGAGGATTTGCTGGTCTCTTTGATTTGAAAGCAGCTGGATATAAAGATCCTATCTTGGTATCCGGAACTGATGGTGTTGGCACAAAACTCAAGGTAATGTGAAAATCAGCATGCAGAATGGAAATTGCTTGATTGCACAACTGTTACCTTTTAGCACAAAAGATCGGTGGTGTTTAAAAATACCTATTTATATTTCTGAAAAGGGAATGAAAAATTAAATTGCCTTCCTTCATGGAAAATATTTCACTGTATATTTTGGTATCTAAATACCTATCCTTGAGAAGAAGTTTAAAATAGCTCATTTTCATTGTTAAGCATATAGCCGGTACACCATTTCACTGAGGTAGAATCTCAATCCTTGAAAAGATTACTCACAGTGAAAACATTTAATGATACAGTTCCTGGAGTGTTTACACATATGGCAATGAAACCCTCTTCAGTTCAGTCTCCTGTAAAGTTCCTTTCATACTAGCTAACTGAGAAAGAAAGAATTCCTAAAACAGAATTTTAGGAGAGGAGCACAGAAATGTTACTAACTGGAGCTGCTCCTCAGAAAGCATTTAGAGGATGAGCGTGATTTCAGTGCCTTGCCATTGCAGTCTTTGCTTGTGTTTGAGTTTCTGAAATCTAACCAACGGGTTCTCTCACGGTGTTTTGCAGATTGCACAAGCGTGTAAGAAACATGACACCATAGGTCAAGACCTGGTTGCTATGTGTGTCAATGACATCCTGGCTCAAGGAGCAGAGCCTCTCTTCTTCCTTGACTATTTTGCATGTGGTAAACTTGACGTTGAAGTGGCTCAGGGTGTCATTGCAGGAATAGCTGAAGCATGCCAAAAGGCAGGATGTGCTCTTTTGGGTATGGATGTGCTTTTTGTTTGGAAGGAGTGGAAACTTATATGTGATTTCTTTATAATTGGTTTTAATGTGCTTGTTTTCCTAGTCCACTAAAGGATCTTAGAGCTGAGAAAAAAAGGTCACATGTCCTTGTTTTCTCCCTACCAAGAGAAGACAGCACTTTACAAATACTGCCTTAGCTCAGGAAGTTGTATCTTATTCATATCTTTTCATTCAACTTTGAAACTATAACAACTACCTAGAAAACTAACTATTCATGTATTTTAATTCTTTGTTTCTTTCATTTTTCAAATGAATTTGAAAACATGCCAAATAGGCTTGGTTTTTTATCCTTTATCCTAGAGAAAATTCTGGAGTTTTCCTCTAGAAACAAGATTTGTATGTGTTACTATGCATATATGTCTCCCTGTATGTGTACATAATATTCTTTGAAGCTCTTGGCTGATTTTAAACAAATTTGAAAGGAAAAGTAGAGCTCTCACTGTCAGTATATTCTCACAAGATCATGTAACTGGAAAGCCAGAGAGTGTCCTTATAAATGCAGGAAAAGCTTGAGTTGGAGCTCACTTCTTAAGAAAAAGAAGTTAACCACAAGACAGAAAAATGAAACAAAAAATTAAAGAAACAGATTTCATTAGTTACAGTAATAGCAAAACTGTCTACTGAGAACTTGCTGAAAGTTTATTTCACCAAAATCTGCATATTCCAAGCTGTTAAGACTCAAATTTAAGCTTTTTTGTTGTTGTTGTTTGGCCCCGTAATACTTGTACGTAATACATTTTTCTAACAAATGATGTATGTGTTGTGGTACACAGTAATCTAGCTATCCATGAAAAATAATACAGTTCACTTCATAAATCCTAAAAGATATGAATTTTAAACTGTTCAATACAGTTATTTCTAGGTCAGTGGAAAAGATTTGTGTAAGTCTTTCAGTTACAAAAGGAATATAACACAGGGTTAAGTTTCAAAGCAGTGAAACTCAGTAAGTTGTTTTTGCATTTTGGTTTTTTTTTCCTCTTTTATAAAAATATTCTTTAGAGAATTACCATATTTTTTCAAAAAGGCTTTTGATTTGAGAATAACAGTGACTGTTCAAGTATTTTACTTTATGTACCACTTGATAATTGGTACTTTGTCCTTTTTCTGACTGCTTTAAGAAAGGTGTTGACAAAAGTATGTTCTAAACGAATATGTCCTTTTTTTGCTGGAGTTCACAAGCTTAGAAGAAGGAGCTATTTATGTTCTGTTGTTTGTTTTTTTTCTTATGCATGAAGTGTTCGCCAGTTTTATGTTTTGTCTTAAAATGTCCTCTTGGTTTATCAAATATAATCAAACCATTCATATTTCAGTGTAAGTTCATGCTAGGTGAAATCTTACTATGAAATCTTTTACTGAAATTTAAGGAATTTATTTCCAATTGAAAGACTTTAAAACTGCAAAGGGCTTTCAACATTTGTAAATTAATACCAGAAAACAATTCTCGATTTTGTAAATGGGTTAGTAAATGTAAATACCTTTTTTTTTTTTTTTGTGCTGATATTGAAGGAAGTTAGAACTCATACATAAAACAACCATGATTTGCTCCCCAAATTTATGACTCTGTGGGAAGGAAAGGTACAAAGAGGATGCAGTAACTGTCTATCTAAGGCAGAAATGCTTTTTTGTAGCCTGAATCTTAGAATCACAGAATCATGAAGGTTGGAAAGGACTTCCAAGATGACCCAGTCTAGCTGTCAGCCCACCCCCACCATGCCCACTGACCACGTCCCTCAGTGCCACATCCACACAGCTCTTGAACACCTCCAGGGACAGTGACTGCACCACCTCCCTGGGCAGCCTGTGCCACTGCCTCACAGCTGTTTCAGGGAAGAAATTTATTCTAATTCCCAGCCTGAACTTGAGGCCGTTCCCTCACATCCTTATCTGTGTTATCTGGGAAAAGAGCCCAACCTTTCTTCTCCTTAGCCTCCTTTCAGGTGGTGATAGAGTGTAATTAGGTCTCTCCTGAGCTTCCTTTCCTCTGGAATCATTAAAATAAATTTCAGTTTGGGCTCTGACTTAAGACATTTGTGTCACTGTGCATGCACGTATCATATAGATCTGTCTTTTTACAGTATCACCTCAAAAGTAAGTGCTGAGTCTTGTTTATGGCATGATCCTGAATTCTTTCCATGTATATCTGCAATAGCTGAATACTTTGCTCAAATGCCTTAAGCTCTTACTAGTGAGATACTGAAGGAATACCTACATGCTCAGTTTCACACAAATGTTATTAAATGTGCTTTAAAACCAATGTATCTAAGCACATGACAGTTTTTAGTGTGAACTTTAAAATCAAAGTTGGTTATAGAAGTGTAATGTAAAAGCCTGGAACAGTTCCAGGGAATCTAGCATTGAACAGCAGTCAAGCACTGAGCAGAAGGGTATCTTCACCATTGCTCAGGAGCAATTTGGAACCCCTTCAGAGATGCTTTTTTGAAGTAGAAGAATGAATGAAATCTAGCAAAAAACAAAACAAAACAAAAAAACCCAATTCAGTACTGGTCAATATGTTAGGCAGATGTCATAGTATAATGGCAACTTAATCATTTTCAAGCTCTTTTCATGTTGACATCAGGACCAGTGAAGGAGTTTGAAGGATAATAATGACATGGCTTTGAGTTCCTCCCCGGAATGATGGAATAGTGTGAAGATGGCATTTCAGAAAAATTGTGATTTCACTATTTCAGTAAATGCTCCTTTCCTGTATTAAATACAGTGATTTACTCTCTCTAGACTGAATGAGATATGACAGGCAGAGCACAGGTCTTCAACAGCAAAGGCAATCAGTTTATACCTGAAGGGCACTGAGGGAACTGGTGCTGCTGTGTGTAGAGTGAGAATGCTCTTTGAGCTGTGTTACTCATTTCCATGCAAGCCTGGAAAATTACCTTTTCAAACTGCGTTCTGAATGACATCATTCAGACAAAACAGGGTTTTCAAAACAAAGCAAAATGGTGTCCTCATAGTGGGAATGTAAGATAATAGCCTGGATAACTGTTTCAGCTGTATGCATGGGTGGGAAAGCCCTCTTTCAGATGTTTCTCCCAAAACAATCTATAAACTTTAGTTGTGTAGAACTGAGGTGACAGAGATGCTCAGGTTGTTGGCATGACTGGAAGTCGGAATAATATCACATATAAAATCTTTACAGTGGCAAGTAAAACAAATAGAAATGTCATGCTTTTGAGGTTCTTTCATGAATTTCTTAAGTTTTGAATGAAGAATGTTAAGTCCATCAGAATTTGGAGATTGGAAGCTCTAAATATGTGCTACGGTTTTAAAATGTGATAGCAATCTGATCCTTGTTGTGAGAGCGAGGGAGGAAATGTTCTTTCACAGTTTGCTATTGCTTGCACAATTGAAGGGCCTGTGACAAAGGTGTGTTTTTAAGTACTTCTAATGATAGTTTATCTAACTAAAAAAATCTGTTTATTAATGCCTTTGAAAAACTGTATACGTATTGATTCCAGTGGTTTTCCAGTAGTTCCTTCACCCTTTATTTGGCTCTCACAGGAGGGGAAACTGCCGAAATGCCAGGCATGTATCCACCCGGCGAGTATGACCTGGCAGGCTTTGCTGTTGGTGCAGTAGAGCGAGGACAAATGCTGCCCCAGTTGGAGAGAATTGCTGATGGAGATGTGGTTATTGGAGTCGCTTCTTCTGGGGTTCACAGCAATGGGTACAGCCTTGTAAGGAAGATTGTTGAAAAGTCATCGCTGGATTTCTCTTCTCAAGTTGGCGTCTCTGGCAATCAGACGCTAGGTACGATTTCTAATGCAGCTTCTTCTCTTGAATTGAACAAAAGAAATTCACACAATTGTCTTGTTTGTACCTTTGGTTTTGTAACTTTTCTATGGTACTAAGAAAGATACTCTGTTCTCAAACTGTTCTCATCTGTTTTTGTTTCCTGTGAATCACGCATACAGGAAAGAAATGACAGGAGTGAGATACATAACTAATGGTATGCTGAAAGGTGGGAACTGTGTTTCTCTCTGTAACTCTGTGCTCACTTCAGCCCAGCAAATTTGTATTTTGAGATTACCCCAACTTCATATTGAGTAACATTTTTTTCAGCGCTGTAATTTTCTTCTTTCATCTTCTTTCATCAACAGGAGATCTGTTGTTAACCCCAACTAAGATCTACAGTAAGACTCTGCTGCCTGCCCTTCGCTCAGGCCACGTGAAAGCTTATGCACACATCACAGGGGGAGGCTTGCTGGAAAACATCCCCAGAGTTCTCCCGGACTCCTTTGGTGTCGTTTTAGGTGAGACAGAAAGAAAAGCTGAGAAACATCTGCATGTTAATATGTGCAGATGTGGAAGCAACTCAAAGTAAACAGTCATCATTTGCAAAAACCTGCAAAATTACTTGTAATTATATGATATTAGTGATATTTTTGATTGGCATTCAGATATGGTTACTAGCTGTAGTAGGTCTCCTGAGGTTTAGTGGACTTTAATTAATCCTCATCACAATTTCACCAGATTCTCTAGAAATGCTATTTCACTTTTTACAGGGGAGTGAAGTTGGAAAGGTAAACAAATTACTGTAAGTTATGCAAAAGTAAACAACTTACTAGAAGTTATGCAGCGTTCAGTTGGGCTGTAGAATAAAATAAGGTAACTGCTGTAGAGTTCTGAACTCTAGAACTGTATGTAAACCGTGCTTCCATATGTCACTAAATGTAATGTGAAAACTTGCTATCCTTTACTGTCTTTGAAGTTCCATTACAGAGGCTAGTCTGGAAGCATTTCTTGTGATGTTGTAAATCACCCTTACCTTGTTGCAACTGTGAGAATTGTGTCTTTTGTGACAGTTTCTAAGGCTATTGTTCTTGTACAAACAGTTTCTCCAGAAGCAGGATTGACAACTTCTTTCCACAGACTGCCTCACCGCCCATTCTGGATTATTCATTAATAGTTTGCAGTGCACTGATACGACTAAATTTCTCTGAGTGAAAGTTTTTTTTCTATTCCCAAGTCATGTTAAGAAAAGGAAGAAACAAGCTATTTATCTGCACGGAAACTGATTTCAGTTGCTCTGATGCTGTTGTGAGACTTACTCTGTGCTTTCCACCCAGATTTTGCCTCTCAGTGCTCTAATAATTTCAGTATTTGTGCATAGGTAGTGCCTTCCACTCTCCATTTGTATTTTCAATTTTCTTCAGATGCTTTTAGCTGGAAGATTCCTGAAATCTTTTGTTGGCTCCATAAAGAAGGCAACCTCTCTGAGGAGGAGATGGCTCGGACATTTAATTGTGGGATCGGTGCAGTCCTGGTCGTTCAGAAGGAGCTGGCTCAGCAGGTGCTCAAGGATGTGCAGAAACACGAGGCAGCCTGGATGATTGGGAGAGTTGTCCCTCTACAAAAAGGTTGCTAGATTTTTATTTTCCTTGATAAAAAAAAGATAAAGTAAATTACTTTGCTGATGCTTCTCCATGCAGTTCAGCTGAACAGTTCTTAATTGGCACCTCCATGGCTTTTGTGCACAGGGTATTAAATTGTCATTCCTAATGACTTCTGTCTTAGCCTTTAAAACATGTGCTTAGCAATGTCAGATGTCAACAGAACTATAAATAAATATTGAGAAGTAAAGCACTGCCACTGTTCTCTTTTCATGGACGTTTTTCTCCTCTCTGTGTTTCTGCCTTTATTTACTTTCTTTATTCCTTTTATGCCTTCAGGCTCTGCCCATGTTAAAGTCCATAACCTGCTTCAAGCCTTGCAAGCAAATAGGTCACTGTCTGTGCACAGCCATATCCAAGGCAAAATCCAAACAAACAAAGTGAAGGTTGCTGTCCTTATCTCTGGAACAGGTGAGAGTTTACATTCTTTACTGGACTATTGAAAAAAGAACTTCAGTTGAGAATCAGAATCTCTTAAAGTCTGTGAGTCTTCACTGTGGCTTTGATAGCCTTCTCATAAGGATTTCAGTGCTCGGTAACAGGCAGAATAGATTTTGCCCTTGGGTTAATTTCAATCAGACACAAAATGATCTTTACCCTCTGCTGCAAACTAACTATAAATCACACGTATTCATTTTAACTACAAATTTCTGTTGTCCCTAGGTTCAAGCAGCTATTGTTTTTTGCTACTGGGACCACAAGATTGTTTTACAAACAGATCAGAGTTTCCTCTTGCCTCAGTCACTTCCAGAATTTCCAGTATTCCCACGTGTTAAGAAATAAACCATCAGAACAGTTTCAGCAACTACAGTTTACATAGCTAATTGCTAGTAAAAGCCTTGTAGACTGCGGGTATCAGATTTAATTCCCAGTAGCATCAGTAAATAAGAGATTACTGCTAATATTGGTGGTTTTTGGATTGAATCTCACCCACATTGCTACTTAATTAAAAACTACTGTAGCTGTTAACTGTATTTATTCTCCGGGAACAGCTTGGTATTCATGAATTATTTTTTCACTCAGGCACAAACCTGGAAGCCCTCATAAATAGCACAAAGAAGCCCACCAGTTTTGCACAAATAGTTCTAGTTGTTTCTAACAAAGCTGGTGTGGAGGGGCTAAGGAAAGCTGAAAGAGCTGGTATTCCTACAAGGGTAAGTATTTCTCATCTTTTTAAAATTAACCTTCATTAACTCTGTGTTGGAAAAGTACTTTGAAATAATGATTAAAAAAAGAAGAAGGCTTGGTGGTTTTTTCTTGTTGTTGTTGTTCTGTCATGATCTTTGCACCCCTGGGCAAACTACCTAACATAGGAGCAAATTACTTCCTGTTCTACTTCTTAGATGCAACACTATTAATACTGACAGTATTGGGAATAGTCACTGTATTAAACCAGTGCTAAACTTAGTTTAAACTTTGCCATTTACTTAAGTGTAGTGCATTTGCACTAATGTAGCGGGGTATTTTATCTGAGCTTATATTTAAACATACATGCTAAACAAGCATTTGAATGAAATTAGAGAGGTCAAACTTAATGAGACCTCCCATTGTCTCCCTGGGCATTGCTTCGGGCTTTTCAGGATTCATTCAAAGCAAACTGTGATTCCCTACGTGTCACTGGATCCATTGCTGCACTGCTTTGCAATTTGTGTAGCCATTTGCATTACGGATATGAAATGCCACTGTTCTGACTTAGGAGCGTTTTACAGTCACTTTTCACCAATAACTAGAGATGATATGGAAGATTAGGCCCCAGTGCATGCTTTCATCTTGGAGGGCTCTCTCAGTGGTTGAGCGACACAACAGAGGCACAGAATTGTACATGCTTTGCTAGGTATTACCTAGTTGTGTCATTGGAGAGTTCAGCCCAGTGTTGAGCTAGGCTCTATTCCTAATGCCCTCTGCCACTTTTTCAGCTACCCAGTTCTGGTTTTTCAAGACTACTTTGTGATATTTAAATGTGCCAACATGGTAAATCTCATATGAATTAACAGGTACTTTTATTTAAAAGACTACAAATGTTTTAAGTTAAGTAGCATTACCTTATTCCTGTTGAAATTAAGAAGTCTGCCTTAGCTAGGAAATAACATAATTCAGTGATACTGTTCTTTTGCAGTAAGGGCTTTTTATATACTCGTGACTTACCTTTCTTTCAAGATTTTGTGGTAAAATTTGAAGCAAATTACTTAAAACTAACCACGTTTTAAGGTGAAATCGTTCTTAGACTTTTAGATTATCCTAATGACCTGCATTTGTAGCCTAACTTTATCCAAATCCTGGGGTCCATGGCAGTGGGCCTAATGAGATAAAGCTCAGCTTTCTGATAATTACTCTCTGTTTAGAGGAAATAAGACTGATTATTTCTCTGTTTGTTGTATGCATTTTTGAAGTGCTCTTCTTGCTGTGTATGGGAATCTAACGGTAGCCACATGTGGAGATTTACTGTGGGATTTTTTTTTTGGCTAATTACTCCTGAGTACCATACCATCCCATTCGTCAGGCTTTTATATTAAACTAACTCTGTTCCCATGTTTCTTCCTGCTTTGGATCACAGGTTGTTGACCACAAATTGTATGGAAGTCGCACTGAATTTGACAGTGCGGTTGACAGAATCCTTGAAGAATTCTCAGTTGAGCTGATCTGCCTTGCTGGATTTATGCGAATACTGTCAGGTCCTTTTGTCAAGAAATGGGAAGGTAAGACCATGCATTTTAAGAAAATAAATAAATAAATAAATAAGCATTTTGATGAATTTTACCCAGGGAAAGGAAAAAGGAAAAATATAGAAAAGAGACCATCTTAATTCCAAGTTTGCAGGAAACGAGACTTTTCACATTTGATAAGGAAGGCGGTGAAAGAGAGGAAGTCTCTTCTTCTTATCGTTTCACAGAAGCTTGAGGAAGCCACCTTCAAATGGTGGTCTTTAATTTATTAAAAAATGGTGTAAAGGAATGCTTTTGGCCTCTGCAGACATGAGGTGTGGGCCACACCATTGCCCAAGCAGTAAGTGTTGACTGTGGGCAGGTGAGCATTCAGCCAAGGACAAATCTTTTCTCTCCCAGATCAGCTTTGCCTGCAGACTGAACTGCACAGCAATATGTAGTTCCTGTTAAAATCTCAGAGTCTCTTGGTCAAACATCCCAGGAGCTGTGTGAGTATTTGGGTGGCTCTGGTTCATTGGAAGTGTTTGGTATCTCTATTCTGGTCATCTTTTTTTATTAGACTAGACATCAGGTAGAAACTGTTTTCTGTGAGGGTGGTGAGACACTGGAGCAGGTTGCCCAGCGTGGTTGTGGATGTCCCCTCCTTGGAGGTGTTCAGTGCCAGGCTGGATGGGGCTGAGAGCAGCCTGCTCTAGAGGGAGGTGTCCCCACCTATAGCAGGGAGGTTGGAACTACATGATCTTAAAGGTCCCTTCCAACACAAACTGTTCAATGATTCTGTCATCTTTTACAATTTTACTCTTCTTTGTTAGGGGCTATAAAGCCTCTGCCTCCTACAGCTGTTACATTCCTTATCTCTTTCAGTTTCATGGAGAGAGTCCTGAGTCACACAGAAGCAGATACTTCTCTCACTACTGGCTGTACTTCAGACTTAGTCATGGTTACTTAAGCATGTTTACACCGGGTGCTGGCTGGTCACGCTGTACCCTGCAGCTCTCTGGGCCACCTCTGTTGTTCATGTGGTGACTGTTGTTTTCCTCTGGGTGTGTCTGTGACACCTACCTTTTACAGCTGAACTACTTTTCAGACCTCTCTTTAAAATCAGTAGAGCAAAACAAGCATTCCTCAGAGGCAATTTGTGTTATGCTAAAGCTGCACACTAACTTAAGTTGGATTAACTGATTTTGTTTCTCTCTGTTATGGAGTCCAGAAGACCAGGGTGCAGGTGTCTGTCTTCTAGACCACTGCAGTCAGTAGTCTGAACTGTCCAGAAACAGTGCATTCTTGTTCCCTTTCTCCTAAAAGCTGTTACTTTCCCTTTCTCCAGCAGTTACAAGGGCATAGTGCATAAAGTTAGTTGTGAAACTCCTCTTCTTGCTTAATGTCCCTGAAATGTTAATTGTGAATCTTAACAGAAAAGACAGATAAAAAGAAGTAAACAAACAGCCACTTTCTTTTAGAGCAGCTCACTGAATCATAGAACCATTGAGGCTGGAAAAGACCTCTAAGATCACCTAGTCCCACCATCAGCCCATACACACCGTGCCCACTAGTTGCTGACGTAAGTAAGGAGAAACTCAGAAAACTCCAAAAGAAGTGTGGAGGGTTATTTTTGTCTCAGAGTCCTCAGCACTTTTTTGCTCAAGATGCAGAAAGGGAGATGCTGGTGATTAAAAAGGGGTATTTTTGAAATACAAAGCACGTTTGAGATATTGTTATAGGTCAGTTGATACATTTGCCTCTGAGTTTTGCAAGTCAAAGTCTGCGTGAGTCCTTGCGGTGAGAATGCAGGTTCTGTATTGAGCTGCCAGCAACGGCCTTCACTTCACATTACAAAACCACATGGCTCTATTTCAGTACACTGCTGCCTCTGCCAGCATAAGTCAGCTCAGTCTTACTGCTTGGCATTTAGGTGGTGTTCACTGTATCCTGATGACACACAGTCATCCTAAGCAGGAGGCATGTGGAGATAGTGTGGGCGTAGCATACTGTGATATAAATAGTGCTGATGGTCATTTCTTTAATCTTGCAAGGGTCTGTACTGAATCTAAGGGAAGAACTAGTACTGCTCAGCACCTTTTGATTTTGCTCTGGTCCAGAATTGGCAGGACATGTGTCACAGACATATTAAAGGCAGACAGGGAAATTGTGCCAGAAGAAAGAAGGCATTCTGATAGTTTAACGATGACACTGCCCTAAGCAAGACCCTAAGGGCACAGATAGCCTACTGTACAGCCATGCAGGAGCTAAGGCATATGCTTTCTCTTAAGAAAAACATAGGGTACAAGCTTCCCAGGGTTCTAACCACAGTCCCACCTGATAGAGCATTAAAGGTCACATTTTCCATTTCAGGATCTCCCAGCCAACTTTCCGCTTGGAAAGTAGTAGTGGTAGACAGGTGCTTTTTGGAAGGGCAGAGCGAAGGACTCCCCTGTGAGCAGCTGCTGTCTTTCATTAAGCCAAAACAGATGGGGAGGAGAGGTCTGAGCTAAAGAATTTTTGCCTTGTCATAGGAGTCTGTTATGTTTGAAACTGTACCACGTTTCTATGGGGTATTGAGTCTGTAAGAAGGGACTGTGCTCGTGATGAAAGAAGAGGATAATGACACACAGAGAGAATGGGCAGCCGTGGGGAAAAAAGATAGATGTATATTGATGATTAGTCACTGGAAAACTATGCTTTAGCTCTGGAGTTCATTGCAACTGATTGCTGTCTTTGATTTCCTGAAATAGCAACACATTCGGAAATGCTTTGAGTTGGTTATCTGGCAGTAATATAAAAAAATAAGCATAAGTAATGCTTAGAAAAATCTTTTTCACAGATGCGTATTGTTCCTCCGTTGATTACTGATACTTTGAACACTCTGATAAGTCTGAATGCTAAAAGGCAATGACCTCATTTATTCTTTTCAAGGAAAAATACTGAATATCCACCCATCCCTACTGCCTTCTTTTAAGGGAGCAAATGCCCACAAATTGGTGCTGGAAGCTGGAGTCCGAGTAACAGGCTGTACTGTACACTTCGTGGCTGTAAGTATTTCCTTCTTCCACCCATCATCATTGACAGGTCTTAATATTTTCACCTTGGAGCTTGTGTGGAAATCCCTTACGGCTTTGTGCTTGACTGCTTTTTCTCCTTCTTTCCTTCATTCATTCATTCATAACATTATTAGGCACCTCAGTGCTTTAGTTTGCTGTCCCTGGAAAAGGAACTAGAAATGAACAGTCTGTACAGGAGTTAGAGCTTTACCTTAGCTAACTTCCTTAAGTATTCTCACTGCTGCCGTTTCAGCTGTTGCAGTGGCTTGTAACGTACTGACTAACCCCAAAATCTTCTTTAGAGAACGGCACCAACCTCTTATATTTTATCACACAACCTTCCTTATTTGTTGTCTTCAAGAGGAAAAAAAACAAAACAAAAACATTGGAAGTGGCACAAGAAGTTTAGATTTGTTAAGAAGTAATCCTGTGTTTGTGGAAAAAGAGAAAAACGTAATGTTGGAATCACAGAATGGTTTGGGTTGGAAGGGAGCTCAAAGCCCATGCAGCCCCAACCCACTGCTGTGGGCAGGGCTGCCCCCACAGCTCAGGCTGCCCAGGGCCCCATCCAACCTGGCCTTGAGCAGCTCCAGCTCTCAGCCCGTCTCGGTGGGAGAGGTGCTCCAGCCCTCTGATCAAAAGTCAAAAACTAAGGAAGCAAATGCCAGAGACCTCTCAGCATGGAAGATGTACTTTCTATCAGTTCAGGGAGATTTTTTCCATCTTGTTTGGTTATCAGAGTTGACAGTAACTATTTTCCAGTCTTCAACTACATACTTCAGATTATCAGCCTTTTTTCCACTGTTCCTGGAATCTGTTTTCACAACTTTGGCTTTCCCTTGGAAAAAACAATTTTTCTCTTTTTCTAGTTAGAAGAATCACATTCCTTTCTCCATCACGTGACCTTTTCTTGTCTGTGTGGCAATGAGAAGCCATGAACAGCCAAGCTGCACCTATTAACATGTAAAAAAGAGATCTGTTGGTCTGGTGGTATAGCTCTGTGCCAGAGCTGGCTAATTCACTTTTCTGAATTGAAATGTCATCATTTAGTCCAATCCAGTCGGTCATGTCCTCAGTTAACGCAGTTTTTGTTTTCTGTAGCGGAAACGTTGCTCGCTTCCCCTTTTTCTTTGCAACCTAAGCTTCTGTCGGTTCCTCACGGCCCTTGTGTCAGCATCTTCTCTGCACTCCATGTTGGCCCAATTTCACGTTTCCTGTCATAATGTAACGACAAACAGATCTCCGCCGCAGCCGGGTCCGGTAATTGTTACACACCCACGCCCCTCTGTCGTGTCTCCAAACAGCACAACTTTCTGGTTATGGCTTTTGCAGGAGGAGGTGGATGCTGGAGCAATCATTTTCCAAGAGGCAGTTCCAGTGAAGATTGGTGACACGGTGGAGACCTTATCCGAGCGGGTGAAGGAGGCGGAGCACCGGGCTTTCCCTGCTGCCCTGCAGCTCGTGGCCAGCGGGGCCGTGCAGGTGGGCGAAGCCGGCAAGATCTGCTGGAAGTAGATCCTTGGAAGAGGCAGCTGAGGAAGCGTCCTTCGATGGAAACTGAGGTCACAGTTGAAAAACACACATGCTGTATTCTCTTCACAAAGTGGCCCAGGTTTTGGCCATATCCACTCACTTCAAATATTGAACTTGCTCTCAGTCAGATACTGAATAGAATTAAACTTCTGCTGACCGTTTGCCTTCAGGGATTTCCCCTGTCAATCCATACATGAATTCCTCTCATAGATTTCTTCAGAGCCAAAAGAGCAGAGCCTGCTTTGGCCTCAGCAGAAAGGGAAATAGGACTGGACACAAAATGTGTTCTCAGCTTGTGAGACATTCTATAAAGCCTCTGCTGAAGATAAGTGCCTGTATTCTGGGAATGGTATTTTCACCTAAAATAACGCTGATGCAAACCCAGGAAATGTTATAACTGAAAACACTGAAGTCTTTTTTACAGTGGAATAATTGTGAAAAAGCTGTCTGTGATCTTTTAAAATTTTCATCTAGCTATGAAAATGTTCTTATTTACTAAAACTATCCGTTTTCCTCATATAAACCAGAAGCATCTGCCTGAAGCTCCTTATGTTACAACTACTCTGTACTACAGAGAAAGCCAGTTTCTATTCTGTGTCCTAATCTCAATTTGGATTTGAAATAAAGTCTGATAATATTAACAATTTAAATGCATCAGTATTTTTCCTTGGAATTCCCTTCCAAGGGTAGAAGAAGGGATTTATGAAGCAGAATCTGTCTTCATCTGCTGTGCCACAACCGTAAATCAGTTTCAGAGGTGACAGATGCGTGCAGGGAGTGAGCTGAAATTCCAGAGTGTGGTGACCTTACTGTTGCCATAGCCAGATGGCCTGCGATAAAGAAACTTGCTGACAGAATATTCCTGTCATCATTTGTCACTGAAGATAAAGCTCAGGTGAATATAGAGGAAAATCACATGGTCAAATCTAATTTGCTTGCAGAAGGCAAAGAATAAAGGCTGAGTCTCCAGCATGGCATTTATCTGAACAAGTCTACCTTTCCACAGAAGGGTCATCCCACAGGCAGGTGGGCCCCACAGACTGAAATCTGCCCGTCTCACAGAGAAGGTAAAGGTGCAGGGAATGTCCCGCTCTGGTTGGGATCCAGTCTGCCCAAGGTCAGCGCATCCGCCGTGATGCAGCACAGCTTTTAATTTAATTTAACTCACACTGTGGAGCAGACAACATGGCAACCCCAGATCCAGAACCCCAATTCATCACAGACATCTTGAGCAAAACTCAGGTATTGTGCCATCTAAGACTGATGAGAAATGAGATTTAAGCACCTATCTGCATTTCTACAGATTCATCAAATGTAAATCTGTTGTGAAGTGGAGCTGAGACTTCTTGGATTCAATTACCAGATTAAAATACTATCCTCGCTCCCAGTCTCCGAGGGATTCCATGAACACCACTGGAGAAAGCCGTCTGACACCATGGTGATAGCATGGGCAGAACTATAAAGCACAATATCTTGCATTCTATAATCTTTTAACCATTTATTTCTTTGGTTTGAAACATCATCAGTCATGCTTGCTATGTGCTCCAAACAGTACACAACATGAAGTAACTACAGGCCAAGAGCAAAGTAAGCAACGTGTTTATCATAAATGTTAACTACATGTACCGAAGATTTGTTCATCCCTCCTTGTTGCAGTTCTTCCTGTTCCTCCTGCATCACGCTCCTTGCTCCTGCTGCCGGAGTGCAAAAGAGGAATACAGGTTACTGTACACAAACGCACAGCTTGCAGCAAGAAATGGAATTCCCCTTCCTCCCCCTCCACTGGAACACCACAGAGATACACATTAAATAAATAAATAACTAAGTAGTGTTTCTGAACTGAGCTGACTCATGCTGTCAAGCAGCCCGGCACAGCCAGCAGCAGTTACACAGCACGTCCCTTACTAGCACAGGACACGTCATTCTAAAACAAGAACTTTTCTTTTTTTTCACTGCATCTAATGGCTGTTAGTGATCTCTCCCTGGGAAAGATCAGCTCTGGCTACACGGCAGGGTGGGCTGGGGATGTCCTGCTGATTTCATGGATGGAGGAAGAAAAATGCCTGAAATCTGGTAACAGTTTCTAATCAATTTTCCACCCCACCAGATACAGAGGTTTTAACACCAAGTTCTGGGAGCATCCGTCTGCAGTGCCTTCCAGGAATAGGGCAAAGTGTCAAGATTTATGTTTGATGTGCATTATTACATTGTACTGGCAATTTAATCCATTAGGGGTGGATTGTTTCCCTTTGTTTTGCCTTCTGAAGAGCTCCTGTCTCGCTGGCCTTTGGCTCTTCCCCTTGGCAGCTCGCTACACATCTGTTTGTTACAAGGGGCTACAAAGAGATTTTCATTTAAACAGTACTTTCCATGGCCGCTTTTGCCTGCTTAAAGGCACAACACCAGATCAAAGCGACTGCAGCAGTAATTCTGAACTCCTGATGACGGACAAAGTTCAGCGTGTTGAAGGCTGAATTACTGAACACTACCTGCTCTGCATTACTCTCCCACAAAGGCCCCGTTGGTGACAGTAATCCAGCACAAATAGATGAATATACATGATTTCCAATACAAACACTGGAAAATATGACTTGTGTCCAGTGCTGCTGCTTTCTTCTTGGCTCTTAGCTACCTCAGACCCTCACCAGGGTCAGGGTGAAGGCGTATTTGCAGCTGCAGCTGGAGGTGCTTGCCACTGACCACACTGAGTTTGCAAGAGTGGGTGGTGGAGGGAGCACAGGGCTTCAATGGCTCCACAGAAGTCTGAGAGTTGGGGGCATGGCCTTGTCCCTACAGGATGGGACCAGCAGGGCTTCCTCACCCCTCTGTGGCCTCACTGACTCCTCTGTGGCTTGAAACACCATCACACACCCTCTTCCAAAAGAAAATGATCAGAGGGCTGGAGCACCTCTCCTACAAAGAAAGGTTGCAAGAGCTGGGCATGATCAGCCTACAGAAGGCCCCAGGGAGACCTCTCTGTGCCCTTCCTGTACCTGAAGGGAGCTTATACGTAGGAGGGAGACTGACTTTAAGCAGCACGATAGTGGTAGGACAAGGGGGAATTGCTCTTAAGTAAAAGAGGGGAGAGTCAGGTTATATGTCAGGAGGAGATTTTTACTGAGAGGATGGCAACTGGCGCTGGAACTGGCTGCACAGAGAAGTTATGAATGCCCCATCTGTGGATGCAGAAAAACAGAACAAAGAAATTCAAGATCTGAAATGCGTTTGGCTCCCGCAGACTATTTTACAAACTAATTCTAACTAACCCTGCAAGCTCAGGAAAATTGATCATGGCTCAGAATGGAAACCTGCAGTATCAGTATGTCTGCAAAGAGAAGCACAGCAAGGGAAGGAAGGAAGAGAGGAAGACCTGGCTACACCACATTGTTTTCTTGTGGCTCCGGCATCACAAGAGATGAAGTGCAGTCACTCTTCTCTTCTTGAAGACACAGACCTTGCCCCTCTTGTTTCCAGCAGGTTTTACCATCGGCTCCTAACTGCACTGCCCCACTGGCCACCAGCTGCAGGGCGATGGGAAAGGCACGGCACTCAGCTTCTTTAACCCTTTCTGACAGCATCTCCTCAGTGTCGTCTGCCTTCACAGATACCAGCTCCTGGTGAATTACTGCTTTTGGACAAGATTCCTCCTACAACAGAGAGATTGGAAGAAGTCTATTAGAAGAGGCTGGTTTGAATTGTCAGTGAGGTAATGGAAGATGCTCGAGGCCAGGTTGGATGGGTCCCTGGGCGGCTTGAGCTGGTGGGGAACAGCCCTGCCCACTCCAGGGGTTGGAGCTGGGTGGGCTTTGTGGTCCCGTCCCACCCAAACCATTCTGTGATTCTACGATGCGGACGGGACACAGAAAGTCTCAAGAGATACCTCAAGTAAGCACAACTGCAGTTGTGTGCAGGAGGCTATAAATACACAGGAGGGCCACCTCCATTAGGAATACATGCATTTAATGTATGGGTAGAGTGGGGAGAGACACGGGCTAGAAGAACTGGAGGACACCTTGCTGAGGTTAGGAAAAACTGGGAGAAAGTAAACCCCAAAACATGAAAGCAGGCAGGACCTTGAGAAACCACAAATAAGTGGGTAAGAAGGCAAAAATCTGGCAAGCAAAATGCGTTGAAGGCTCAGGGCCTACAAAGGATCTCCCCAAACACAAAGAGTAAAGCTGTGTAAAGTGATCCCTGCTAACTTTGTGTTTCACTGGTAACAACCCTAAGATCTCTACAATTTCCTGTCACTTCTTCACGCTTCTGCCTTGAGAAAAGGGAGGGAAAGAAATTCCTTTTCACCGTTAGGAAAAATGACACTCACCAGGACAAAATGCACAGCACAGCCGGTGACTTTGAATCCAGTTTGGAGGGACTGCTGGTGGGCATTTCCAGCCTTGACTGGTGGGAAGAGTGATGGGGAAGCATTCAGAATTTTCCCTAGAGATCAGGGTGAGAAGAGAAAAGGAAAAACAATCTGAATGGAATTTCCCTTAAAAATAGAAGTGAGATGTGATCACCACTTCAAAACAGCATTCAGCACCTGAGAAGCTCAAAGAGCAGTCTGGATATAGCAAGTCATTTCCATATTTTAAAGCAAAAATAGACTCTCAGCACAGCTCCTGGCAAAACAAGATGGTTACGCTACCTGCAGACAGACCCAAACTTCTGCCTGCTCCAAAAGGAATTCCTTCTTCCCTGCAAGTAGACTAACTTCATGACACTGCTTTTGTCCATCTGTCAGCAATTGTGCCAGCACAGGGCACTTCACTGCCAATGCACAGTCAGAGCTGCTGTCTGGAATGAATGGAAGCATGTGGCAGCCCCACTGGGTTACATTCCAGTCCTCAGTGTCATCAAGGCTGAGGGAGACCAAACTGAACATGAAGAACTGTGACTGTGTTACTCTGGTAAGATCAAGCACCTGCAGTTTAATTTCTCTTTTACAGAGTTACAATTTCTCACCTTTCCATTTCCTGAGAAAAGGACTGGACAATATTCTCATAAATCCTGAAAGACATATCAGTTCAATAGCAAATTCTTCAAGAACCTGGTCGATTGTGCTGTCAAATTCAGAGCGACTCCCATACAACTTATGATCAATCACCTAAAACATTAGAACATATCAAAAAGCACACCAAGGAATTAACTTCATGCGAATGAGAGCAGCTTCTTGAGCAATAAAGACAACAAAACAGATTCGTTCCAGGTCATTCAAGGACTTAACAAGGTATAAGCTTGCATGTTATTCAGGATACTTTTGATTTTCCCACTCATATAAGCATTCCTGGGAGCATCCTACTTACTTGCTAGTTAATACAGGCTGCTTCTCACAACATGTTGTAATACACGTAGAAAATCCGCATTAAGAAAAACCAAGTGAAAAAAGAAACATGGATGATGTGGTGCAGGCAGAAAAAAGGAGGACATCTCCAGAATGACTGACCAAAGACTAAAGTAAATTCAACAACATCACCACCGGTCAGTTTATAGCTGCATACTGAAAAACGTGAATTTATCCAGAAAGACAACAAACTGAGCAGCCGTTCTGTGTAAGAGGAGAAGTGAAGTTCTGTTTTAATTCTACTCCACCACTCATCCCTGGCTCCCCAAGTATGTGTTGATTCCTGACTACTCCTGATTGTTCAAAAAGACATTAAAATAAGGTGCTGACAGAGCTGTCATGCTCTTACCTAGGAAAATGTGAATGATTTTTGACACCATGTAGATTTTTTTTTCCCCTTTTTTTTTTGACAGTCTTTACACTGCCAGAAAATAAATGAATAAATAAATAAAGTAATGTGGATCCAATCCAGCTGCTAAGGAAACTTGCTGAAAACTTTTTAATGGATGGAGAACCTCCAACAGCATTTATTGCCATCTGTGCATTGCCAGACAAATATGATAACTGCTCCAAATCATCAAACATTAGACAGAAGAGCTCCTGGTGGGCTGCTTTTGAAATCACAAGTCGTTCAGTGTTTTCAAATAGCTACCTTCTACACTATCATAGAACCACATGATCATTAAGGTTGGAAAAGACCTCTAAGATCACTGAGTCCAACCATCACTGCACCCCCTCCATGCCCACTGACCCTCAGTGCCACATCCACACGGCTCTTGAATACCTCCAGGGACTCCACCACCTCCCTGTGCAGCCTGTGCCACTGCCTCACTGCTCTTGCTGAGTAGAAATGATTCCTAACAGCCAACCTGCACCTTCCCTGGTACAACTTGAGGCCATTACCTCTCAGCCTATCACTGTCACCTAGGAGAAAAGGCTTCACAAAATATGATGACATTATGTTATTCTCTTTCTTCATTTTATGAAACAAACTGGCGAAAGTTTCCATAACGCAGTACTGCTTTACTGACCAAAAGCAGAAGATACTGAGCATATGAGACAAAAGTCTTTCTAAGAAAGGATGAGCCAATGAGATAACACGCTTGTGTGTTTCACAGAGCCTGAAGTCCTGCTGATTCTGTTACAGCTGTGAGCTTCTTGGGCTACACTTTTAGATCTAAATCATCAAAACACTTACAAGTGCAAAATGTAAGCACACTAATTTCTATGAGACTAAAGCACATCTTGAAGTGCAGGTACATTAAGTCCCTTCATAACCTGGACTGAAGCACCCACTGAAGAGACAGGAAACATGCTCACAGCCTGCAGTGAGAGCTGTGTAAGGTTCAAAGAACTTACACCTTTGTCCCCACTGATGACTTCAACAGTTTTGTGCTACTTTCACTTTTCTACATAACCAGTGGGTGTGAGCTAGTGGTGTAAAAGAAAGGCAGTGGGTGCCCTTACCCTGGTGGGAATTCCAGCACGGGCTGCATTTCGTAGCTCTTCCACACCAGACTTGCTGGAGATGACAAGGACAACTTGAGCACAGCTCCCTGGTTCTTTTGCGTAATTGATGAGCGCAGCAAGATTTGTGCCTCAAATGGAAAGAGGGCAAGCATTCATGAAATAGATGAGCATCTATGTCACTGAGAAGGGGCTCTCAGTTTTGTTTATCTGATAAAAATCTCAGTTTCAACAACCACACAAACGGAAGAGGACAAAGCAATTTATGCACTAATAAATCTCATTTTTAAGCAGTACAAAACATCTTATTGAATCCCAGTCAAAATACAGCCGGTTTTCAGAAGGCTCCACAGACTACCAAAAAAAGTCAAGGAAGGTGCATTTATTCCAGGGTTGAATACAATAAATTGTGTGACAATAAACAAAAGCTCACCTGTTCCAGAGATGAGAACAGCTACTTTAGCTTTGTTCTTTCTGGGCTGTTGTTGGCCCTCTACAGCAGTGTTACTCAGCAGATGCTGGGGGCTGCTCAGCTGCAGAGCTTCAAGAAGATTCTCAACTTTGACGTGAGAACCCCCTCCAAATATGTGCAGAAAACATGAAAAATAAAACACTTTTGATCTTACTTTCCCTTCTAAAATTACTTTGCACAGTTCACTAATCATAAATTTCAGTTAAGAGAAAACCTATCCGCAGTGAATTTATGCTAGCACCAAATGAACTACAGAAATAGATACTAATTATATGAACTACAGAATTGGATACTAATTGTATGAACAAATCACACTAGCTGTGCTGACCTCTTGTGCTGCCCATTTGCTGAAGTGGCTGCAAAGGGCTAGATATGGCATAGGACTTTCAAGGATTGCCCCCATCTTTTACATCTCTCTTCTCTCTTGCTGCAAAACGAAACTAATAATGATGGTGACAGGGCTGACACTTCATTTTGAGTGCCAAAACTGTTCCCCAAACTGTTTGGGGACCAGAGGAATTCCAGCTCATGTCTTGCTGTACATATACCAGAGTGAAGACTTATTATTACCACCTGTGACTGTACACAGCTGCGGCCTATCCTCAGTCTTTACATGGGATCCATGTGAGTTGGAAAGAGGTTGGAAAGGAGGTGTGCTGATTACCATAACCATGCTAGAATACAACAGACCAGGTAATGCTAAGAGTCCTTACAGTCATCAGGTAAGAAACTGTTCAAGTAATGTCATTCAGCAAGCTGTTCACTCCTCGTGGTATTTAACAATGAAATCTAGATGTGAAGGCATCAAGTAGCCTTAACCCTAGTGAAATGACAAAAGAAAAATGTGAACTACATAAAATTTGCAACAGAACAGTTCCTACAGAACTGAGGACAATGGAAGAGATGTTCAGCACTTCACAGAATCACATTAAACAACTTACTCTGCATCAAGTTAGAAGTAAATAGTGCACACCTAAATGGAAACTCCTCTGAAGAAGGAGAGGTGAATCTGTTATAGTTGCAGTCAAACCATACTATTTGATTTTTGTGAGTGCCTTCATATCCCATTAGGACATCTGCTTACCTGTGTGACAAGGGGCAACAACTTTCCCAATCAGCCAAGCTTCCTCATGTCTCTGCACATCCCTGAGAACATGCTGGGCCAACTCCTTCTGCACAACCAAGACTGCACCAATCCCACAATTAAATGTCTGGGCCATCTCCTTCTCAGAGAGGTTTCCTTCTCTGTAGAGCCAGCAGAAGATTTCAGGCATCTTCCAGCTCAGGGCATCTGAAAAAAGATTGGAAAATGTATGTGGTCAGCACATGTGCACTACTCATCTGCTATTATATACAGTGATATATATTACAAGAACTGACAGATATGACTTCTTGATACTTTAAGGACCCGAAGAGGGCACTGACCCAAATTACAGTCAAACTTATGGGTGCTGCTCAGGTAAGAGGTTTCTAGACATAATTTGCACAAGACAAGGCTTCTCTAGGCTTTCTGAGAACATGTAGGAAATTATGGCAAATTAAAATATGCTTATCCTTGATGAGCCATAAGGATAAAGGTACAGATGATTTACACCTCTTCTGTGAGAGATATAGGAGCCACATGACAAAAAAAAAAAACTTCTGTTTTTTTTTTTTTGGCCTGAGCAGCTCCCATTCTTCCCTTTCAAAGAAATAATAACTAGGACAAGAGTGTGTCCTTATGTGTGTGGACAGGCAAGAGGGAACAGGGCTGACTGGTCTACACATGGACAGGAAGCATGGATGAGCTTCCACAGTGACCTTCATGGAGGAGAGACCATAGGTTGTCTGTGGAAAGCTTGACTGTGCAGGTTTGACTTCACTTTAACAAAGACTAACAAGAAACTGGATTTTTATGTTGTCTGTAAGTGTTTGTGTCTCTGTACACTCTGTAGAGTATGTCGTGCAAATTAGTTCTCTAAGTAAGCTTCACTGTTCTGACAAAATTATTAGCATGAAGAGAGGTTTTGCAGTACACACCATCTTCTAAAATACCATTTGTCCTAGAGATGTCTTCAAACTCTCCTTAAATTTCCCTTGTCCAGCAAGAGGCTGGTGCTCATCAGTTGATGCTTACTTGAAAAAGGAAAGTTTTTGGCAGTCTGTTTGGTAAGGCATTAACTTTGGGCCATTCAGTCTTCAGAGTTGCAGATACATAGCTTTTCTGAGCATTTCTATAACTGAAGCTGGAAAGTCAGGTCTATGCTGAGTATAAATTTTGTCAAAAAGAAACAGCCATTTTTGATATTTACCCAGGAGAGCGCTGACATGTTCTGGCAGGATTCGGGAGATGCCTTCCAGCAACCCTTCCTCAGCAATAAAAGCAAAAGCCTTCACATGCCCTGAGCGAAGAACAGGCAGCAAAGATGGACTGTACAGTTTTGCTGGTGTCAGCAATACATCTCCTGCAAACAAAAGTGTCAATTCAAAGAGGTTTTTTTAAAAGGTATTAGCTGTTTTGATGGGAAC
The DNA here is from genome assembly GCA_023055505.1 of Callipepla californica brunnescens. Taxonomy (NCBI): domain Eukaryota; kingdom Metazoa; phylum Chordata; class Aves; order Galliformes; family Odontophoridae; genus Callipepla; species Callipepla californica. The sequence goes on along the minus strand of JALIRH010000001.1, from coordinate 69,537,266 downwards.
AATTCTCTGAACAGGTTTCCCTTTATCTTTCTGTCAGACGGATTTGTAAAGTAGCAAACAGTGCTGGTCCACTCCTCCAAAATGAAGGAAGCAAGACCTATGTACTCCAAAGACTGACTAGCACTAATCCATCTTGAAATGAACAACACTTGGTAGCACCTAGTTATGAAAATGTCTACTCATGACCCATTTGGAGGTTTGCTTCTGAGAAAGAATATATTTTACCTAGAGTCTTGTCACCACAACTGCCAGGTGCTGGGGAGGAGTAGTGCAGGGAGGACATTAAGAGTATCTTCCTTACGGTGGTAAAGGCTTGGCCATGAATCCCAGAAGAGGCCAGTCCAATAAATACATCCTCCTCATCAGCTCTCTGCAGGCCCAAAAGCATCTGCCCTCGCTCCACTGCACCAACCACAAAGCCAGCCAAGTCATACTCTCCAGAAGAATACATGCTAGTCACCTCAGCAATCTCCCTGCCTAAATGGGAGAGAAAAAGCAGTCAGCACTAGCTGTAAACATATTTTGTTAACTTTAAATCCATAGCATCTCTTAAAATAGGATGCATATCCAGGACAGCTGTAGATACATACAGCCTAAGCAGCACATTCAGACACATTTTAAAAGTTTATTGTTTCTTACCTCATAGCTTCAACAAAACAAAGCTTCATTAAATTAATATAAGAAGAAAGGGTTTTTTTTTTTTTGCATTTTGCACTACTTATCTTACACTTCTCTGCTATGAGGAACATCAGAGAGGGAATGAAAACGTGTTTGCACCTCACGAGTGTAAGGCATGGACAATTTTGATCCCCTCTGTACAATGATAGGAGAGACCCATGATCCAAAAAGCAAAAATAATTCCTCCACGCTGACTAGTTTCATAAATCAGGAAGATTTTGTACCCAGGAGCTTGCCTTCTTTTTCCCCCAAAAACAGAAACCGAATGTTCTAGTGCCATATATTAGAGCTGCCTATAAACTCTATTCACTAATAATCATTTTAAAATCAGAACCTTCAAATACCAAAGGAGAGGTGTGTTCATACCTAAGAAAGCACATCCCGCATTTCTGCATGCTTCAGTTATTCCTTCTTTGATTGCTTCAGTCACTTTGACATCAAGTTTACCACAGGAAAAATAGGTGAGGAAGAAGAGGGGCTCTGCCCCCTGAGCCAAGATGTCATTAACACACAAGGCAACCAAATCCTGACCTATGGTGTCATGTCTCTTACATGCTTGTGCAATCTGCAAAACATGGTAGGAACCAGCAGTGCTAACGAGAGATACAGAAAACTCAGACAGTATCAAGTAAGCAGAAATTTTCCTTTCCTTGTTAAGGATCACAACAGACAATACAGGTGGAAGATATCTAGTAGACCATCTCATTTAAATAAAGAGAAAACAGCTAATTTTCTTGCAGAGAGAGCAATTTTTTTTTTAAGAATTCTTTCAAATTCTAACTACAGCTACTCATAAATTGTCATTTGTGTTTGTTTCTTTGTTCGTTTTGGATTATTATGTCAAATCTGGAATAAGAGGTACCTTAAATCAATTTCACGTTCCCGGGACATCCAACCTACAGAACATCCTATCAATTTCCATAAATAATACCAGGTTGCTTAAATATTATTGAGTGTTCTGCAGTACTTTTGCCCACTGATTTCCATGGGCTACACAGCAAAACTGAAGCAATACCATTAAGCAGCGTTTTGTTCATCTGCAAACTGACAAGGAATGAAATTCTCCGCTTCCACCATCCACAAGGAGTCTTTTGGTCCAGCTGCCTCATGACACGAAGAACACAGGCCTGGTCTACAATCTTCTTTCTTAGCAGAAATTCTGGTTCTTAATTCCTCAAGTGCATGACTAAATGCTTTATTATCATCACAAAATATCCAGAATCTCCACATTCTCAATGACATATGTGCACTTTGCTCAAGAGATCATCTATGAAGCTCAATTGACTTGAAGAAGTTTTTTGGGAGATATTTGGGAGCTATTTGTAATGCTCAGAAGGGCACAGAGGGTGCAACTGTCTGTGGCATTTAAAATAATCTTGGGAGATAACATGAGCTTTGCTACAGTCAAGTTGCAAATTACCTGCAGTTTAGATCCAAGGCCTTTAGTTTGAGACACCAAGATAGGATCATCATAACCAGATGCTTTTAAATCAAAGAAACCAGCAAAGCCTCTTGCTTCTGAATGACTGCCTGCCAAATACAAATATGTAAAGGATTGTTTTTAAGGGAAATAAAAAGACCTAAAACATGCACCAAGCAAGTATTGCAGATTACGGTTTCTTGGACAAGACAAAACAGACAAAACATGCACAGCTTTATGAAGCTTGGACCCTAAAGACAAATATTTCATGGTGCTGTTGGACTTTAACAGCTCACTTTTTTTCTTTATTTAATTTCTTCTAAGGGCTAAAAAACATTAAGAAGAAATTTTTCTCAACAGATCACTATTAAGAGTTAAAGAGGCAAATGGAGTTCTGAAGGACAAACAACAAGTTCAGTAACTGTCAGCGACATCCTAAGAACTGTTTGGGTTTTGTGCTCATACATACAGCTGGTAGGATGACTTCTGTCCAAAATCATTCAATTAATCCAGGAGTTATTCTGTTCACTAGACTATCCTTGAAAAAGTGCAATTGTTCTCATGATAAGCCAACTATTATTTAAGTAAGATATAAGGAGCATTGAGAAAGAAATTCGAGTTTTCTTTTTTCATGGTGACACCAGCCCAGTTTCTCAAACTCAGTTTCAGTTCCAAGAGATTGTCTACTCAACTCCTGGGGAAAAAAAAAGTCCTGGTCTCATCTGATTCAGAAATTCAGAGATTGTCTCTAATCTTACCTGATCTGGTACGACTTACAATTGATCTTTTTGGCTGATAAAACAAAACATCACTGGTTACAGCTTCCACACATCTCTCTTTGTATATCAATCCCCTGCAGGGAGAAGAGGACACGCTAGCAGCAATAGCTACATTCTCTACATAGATCACCATTCATCACACAAAGGGTAACAATAAATATAACTTTGGACTAGTATAGTATCAACTTCTACTAGTGCCTTTGCTTACATACAGAGACTGTTTGAGAAGTCGAATACCCCGATGGCCAATGTCCCTCCTGTACGTGGCACCCTTGAAACGTATGGCTGCTACTCCCCTGTTGGCTTCTCCCAGAGCTGTCATCAGATCCTCCTTAACAGCAGTAATGCAGAGGACTCTGCCACCACTTGTAACCACTCTGCCATCCCTCAGCGTCGTGCCAGCGTGGAACACCTGCAGCCCTAACTCTTTGGCTTGAAGCAGCCCTACAAAAGCAAAAGGAACTCTGAGGATTTTAAATCATGTAGTGTGTTGGTAAAGCAGTGAAGATTGAAGTCCTTTCTTCAGTCAAGGGAGAGGAACAATGAGACTTCCCACTTTACCTTTCTTAAGAGAAATGGCATCACCAGTGAAGGACATCATACTCCTCTGGCCCAAAGATTCCCTTCTGAGAGAGCTGGTAAGGTCACAGATCACACAGGAACAGAAAAAGGGGACCTAGACACCACTGTAGGACATACAGCTACGCTGTGCTGTAATTGGGATTTTTTTTTCAGGGCTTTCTGGATTAAATAATTCCACAATTCATACCAATTTATTACTTGGATTCTCCTTCTCCCTGATATTAAACTGTTAATGGCATTGCCCTAGCCATACTGCTGTGACCACTGCACACAATACCCTACCATATTTGCTATCAAAACATTTGCAGGTAGGTGTCTGACAGCTAAAACGAATTATGCATTTTGTTATTGTTGTCATGCATTTTCCTGTTAGAGGATTTTTTGGAAGATCATATTTTGAGGAGAGAATAAGGGAAGAGGAGGAACTGCTGCCATCACCTGGAAAAAGCAAAGCAAAACACACTTTTCCCTTTGCCTAGACAGATTTTATAAGCAACTAAAAGAAGTAATCTTGATGAAATTCGGTTGCATCACCTCAGCACTGTCTGGACAAGGGCAAAGCTGAACCCCAGCTGGCCTTGCCACAATGGAAACCCAGTGCCCTCCCATTTTGTCCTAAGGAATACCACAGAAAAACGAGTTCCAGAGTCTGAAAGGAAACTCACCTAGCAGAGGGATTTGTTCAGTCATATGGTTTGGATTTTTACACTTACAGAAATGCAGGGTTTTCCAGAATATTACAAAACAAAATTAATACAGTGGCTGAACTGGAATGGGAGGGTGAGCGAGGACAACATGACAGAAGAAATCTTGACAAGAAAAAAAGTAACATAACGTGACCTCCTCCCTGGGTGACATAGGATAACGGGAATTCTGACCAAAGAAAAATGTCCTTGATAGAAGATCAGCTCTCTGGCAAAGTGCTGGACTGGCAAAGTAGAAGCTAAGGGGGAAAGATATTGTTCTGCAACAATTTACTCTGTGTGTTTTTTTTTTTTTTTTATATAACACGAAGGCAGATTCTGAAAAGTATGAAGGGTGGGATGGAGGAAAGCAGGACAGCTCTCTAGGAGAAGAGGTAATGCACGCCCTCCCAAGCACTGGGCTAGAGGAAATTAATTAAGTAAATGATCTGCTCAAGTTACCTGTTATTTCCATGCCTTTGTCATAGGCTCCTGGGTATCCTAGACTTGCCATGACCACACACACTGCTGTATTATTTTCTGACCAGGCTGGCATGAAGCTGGAGAGTTTGCCATCAATTGCTGCTTGAATCACTTCATAAAAATCATTTTTAAGCAGTGGAAGAATTACCTGCATAAAATTTTCATAGCAATAGAAGTTATTTCTTCTTTTTCTGACTTACTGAAAATGAACGTTAGGGAAAATTCAATTAAATGAGTAAAATCTGTACCTGACAAACTGAAAATACTGTATTTCCATATATCTGTAGAATGGAAAGCACTGATGAACACTATTTTGCAGCAGCTTTTTTGCAACAGGCAGAAATTCATAACATGAGATTCTGAAGAGACATTAATTCATGCCCCCCCCCCCCCTCCTAGTATACTTCCATCCAGAAGAATAAAATGGAAGGAGCAGCTCCTTAACTTAAATTCTTTAACTAATAATTCACAGAAGCTTACCAGCTAAAATTTTAAGTTACTTCATACACTAAGACATTCAGCTCTGCGCGCTGAGGGGAAAGAAGACGTAAAACCAAATATATGATGCAAATGTCCCAAGACGTGTGATGTAAGAGTCAGAGAGATAAAAGAAGGAGGCGTGTATAAGTTTCCAGTGTCTGTCACTCACCTGGCACTGAGGGTCACCAAACTGACATTTAAAGTTTAAAATCTTCACACCATCTTTGGTAAGCATTAACCCCGTCTGCAGCACACCTGAGCAGAAAGGACGCAATCAAGCAAATTAATTTAAATGTTTTTTTTTTCAACAACTCTTTTAAGTGCAATCTAATACCTTGGAATGAAGGATGCATTTCTGTGAACTGGAAGAAATTAGGAGTAGGGATTCAGCAAGCAGTTATACACAAGATGCAAGGGCTCACACACTTCATAAGTTTCCCACATTCTGGCCGATGGTTTTATTTTATAACTAATACGAAATGCATCTGTTCACCTCGACTGCACAGAAACAAAACAAAACAAAAAGGTACCACGCATCTCCTGAAATGGCATCGGAAGAAAAGGAGAAAGTTCTTCTCTCTAAAGAAACAACTATAAACCAAATCACCGAGGCTTAATACTGCATGAAAAAGGAACTATTTTTTTTAAATTATTTTTTATAAAGATCATTTGGAATTCAAAAGCAATCCCGAAGAATGAAACTAATCTTGATAGAACTTTACCTTCATTTTCAGTTGAATGCATACTCACCTACATAGGCTGCTCCTTCTTGTCTCAGACTATCAATCACATGTTGAAGGATAGCATCATTGATTTTCTCTAGAACTTCTGGAACCTGATGACCAACATTAAACTGATTGAAGCAGTGATGACATTTGCTGAACTAGCTCATGGGACCTCGAAGGACTGGGGTAAGTGAATGCCTCAGCTGCCACTCCCACCTAGAATGCTCCCAACACTGCAGTGTTGCTGCCCTGAATGATAGATACACTGACTCTCTGTCTCCCAAGATTTTTTGTTTCCTTCTTTCTCTACAGGGCCAACTTTAAGGAGGTTTGAGACATTGAAAACCTGGGCTGTACACAGTGAGATTGTTTCCGTACTTGTAGAAAAACTCACTAATAATGTACCTGAGCAGCACATATATTGCAGTGCAGTCAGCTTTAGGAATTAATAACAATAAACACAAGGTTGTATTCGGGACGAAGACTTGAGGTGTGTGGGAAATTCTGCTGGAACATTTCAAATGATATCAGCAAGGAAACACAAGGTTTGGAAGTAATGCAAAAGGTAAATACCAAGTTTGGAAAGAAGGAAAAAGTAAATCCTCTGTTTAGCAAGAAGGAAAAAGTAAGCACCAAGTTTAGGAAGAATGGAAAAGATACAAAAGAGACTATTCCTCAGAGCACAGGGCAAGAAATCCTACATAAGCTCGAGGCCTGTGTTGCTCTTACACAAGCACAGCATCAATCAACTGCAGAAGAAAGTCAGCCCATGTGATAGAAACAGGGCTGAGCCCTAATGGTGCATTAACCACAGGTACGATCAGCTTTACTGTGGGCCAAGGAAGACTGCTGTACCTGAGGAACAGGGCAGTAGGCTCCCATCCCTCCAGTGTTTGGACCCTGGTCTCCATCCAATAACCGTTTGTGGGCCTGGGCAGGGGGCACTGAGGCAACAGTGACACCATCCGTGAAGCACAGGCACTGTTAAGAGAGGCACAAGACACAGGAACAGTGACAGCATCTTGTGCTATGGGAAGTTAATGCTCCTGGTCACAGGCTGAGGTAAATTTAGGAATCTGACAGCAAAATTCAGGAATCCAGGCTGTAAAGCAATGGGATCCATTCACTGCCTAATGACACGAAGGATTCACTGAACTCTCTTTTTCTTATTTTTAAATGATGAAGATAAATGATGGACTTCATAAAAATGACTTTCTGATGATCCAGATCTTGACCTATCCATCAGTAACTGGACATATGCTTACCTTAAGGCTTAACAGGATTACTTGTATGAAATTAAACATCTTTGCTTGCAAATCTGAGGCCTGAGTGAGTGTGAGGTATTCTCAATGCAGAACAAACCTTTCACAAATGATTTTTTTTTCAGTTGTCACATATCATGTAATTAAGCATGTTATTAAGTTTTATCCTGCCACTGAATAATAACCCACAGTAAAAGAAATGCTAAAGTAGGCACTAAGTATTAGCACAATATTAACCATGTAACAAAAATTAGCAGGACAAGGTCCATATAAAATGTTTTAGGTCACCCTAGGGAAAAAAAAAAAAGTTAAATTTCCACATGAAAAGGTGACCATAATTGCAAGTTTGTGGCTAATGAAGGAAAAATTTAGGCTGACATCATACATTGCTTAGTATGACACCAAATGCTTAGCCTGCATATTTATTTATTTCAGTGTCACATAAAACAAACACACAAAACTATGTGAAACAATGAATGTGTGGTTATGCACAAAACATAGCAATAATGCCAAGGAATAAAAGCACACAACTATGAAATTGATTACTTACAGAAAGTTCTTCCCCTTGAAGAAGTTCTTCAATGACAACGATCTCTCCAAACATTCTGTCCTGCACACACAAAAAAGTCTTCAGTCAATAAAAACAGCGTCTACTGGCTAAATCCTCTCTTTAATTTCTGTTATCAGAAAAGACACTGGATATGAAAAGCAGCTGCTTGTCTGAATTAGGATGCTGGGCAAAGCCAGTAGAATCTCACTTGGAGATTGGGCCCCTCACTACAAGAGAGACATCGAGGCCCTGGAGCGTGTTCAGAGAAGGGCAACAAAACTGGTGAGGGGTCTGGAGCACAAGTCTTACGAGGAGCGGCTGAGGGAGCTGGGATTGTTTAGTTTGGGGAAAAGGAGGCTCAGAGGAGACCTCATTGCACTCTACCACTTCCTGAAGGGAGGCTGTGGTAAGGAGGGGGTCAGCCTCTTCTCCCAGGTAACTAATGACAGGACGAGAGGGAATGGCCACAAGTTGTGCCGGGGAAGATTTAGATTAGACTTGAGGAAAAATTTTTTCTCTGAGAGAGTGGTCCGGCACTGGAATGGCCTGCCTAGGGAGGTGGTTGAGGCGCCGTCCCTAGCGCTGTTCAAGAAGCGTTTAGATGAGGTGCTGAGGGATTTGATTTAGTAGCTTGGTGGGTAGGGATGGTGGTGTGAGGATGGTTGGACTAGATGATCTTGTAGGTCCTTTCCAACCTAATGTATCTATGAATCTATGAATCTATAAGGAAGAGACATTTTCAGGCACCAGGAGCAAAAGGGAAATGGAAATGCTGGAGGGTCAGGAAAGTGGGAACCTAGTGCTGGACAAACTCCACAGAGCCCTGCTGAGTGCCCACCATCTCTGGGCAAACCTAAGGGGAAATCCTCAGTACCTGTAAGGATGAGGAACAGGGAGAAAATCCCACACATCAGATCTGTCAGACATGCAGACTGAAGTACCAAACCTAGTGAAGACATGCAGCTAGGCAGCAGCAGTGCTGATTTCCAGCTTTAATGTGCAAACTGGATAGATGCGATTTTGGGGTCCCCCCTGTTCTTAGTCAAATATGTGAATTGCATTCCTGCAATTTAAAGATTTCTCCACCTGCATAATATCTTGGACAGCTCTGCAGGCTTCCTCTTTGCTGGCTGCAATGGTCACTTCCTTTCTAGCTGCAGGGCCCCTCGCCCGTACAACTCGCGCAGGAAAGTCTGTGCTTTAAAAGGAAAGCAAAAGATTTAGGCATCTCTGCTGCATCCAGTGAAGGGCACATTTTTAAGCTGAATGCTTCCCATTTTCTTCCCTTTCTGTAAATGTTTAAGGAATAACACATCAGAAAAATACATTCCCTGCTAGTCCATCCTACCACAGAGGTGAATGAGCTTTTGTAGCCCTCGGAACAGGACTGTAAATTGGAAATCCATTAATTCTGTTATTGGTTCTGATATCACCTCAGTCTATGCACTTGGACATATCACTTCAGTTTAACACCATGTGCAGTGTCTTCCCCTTTTCCCAGATTTGGGTTACTATTTTATTCATGTCCCAGAGTTGTAAAGATGAATTCATTGGTGATTTGTAGGCTTATAACATTAGACTGTACTGCAGAAATCTATAAACAACTATGGCAATTCTGATGAAGGTTGTAAGGTTAAGATTGACCTAGGTCTTGCACATTAAGCCCATGCTAGAATTAGGGTATTAACACTGTATCCCCAGAATTGTTCTGCTTGCTTTTGAATACAGAATCTGGAAAGAAAAAATATAACAAACACAACAAAAAGACAGCACAGCTTATTTTAACTACACTTTGTCCATTCACTTCTCTCCAGTTTGTGGTAAGCCAAATGGAATGTCCCTTTCAAAGAGCTGATTCATCACACTAGTGTGTTTTTTGAAACACCTCACTCCTCTTTTCCAGGTTGTAATTTATATTAGGATAAACCACAACCCTAGATTTTTACAAGTAGCCAAAGCAGGCTCACACAGAGCTCCTTTTCTCCATAGCTTAATAAGCTGAACTGTGATACTGTTTTGCTTTTGAAGCCTTAGGCACACTTGCAGACACAGAAGTTGGCCTGTTTCTCTATGCAGCCATAATATAGACAATGCTGTTGCAGGGCAAGCCTGGACAAATTCCATAAAAAGACTGTGGGGGTTTTTTAGGAAAAAAAAAAAAGTTCTGCCAGAGTATACTACATAACTATGTGACAGCAACGACAAAGAGTCTGCGACACCAGCACAGTCTAATGTAGCTGAATACAGCAGCTGCTGTGACACTAGACCAAAATAGCCACAGCAGAAAGTTATTCTCCCAAATGATAACCCATGACTTCTGAGGTATTACTGCTCAAAGCAATTGCAGAGATATCCAATCACTTTTCTCTCACATGTAGAGAAAAATGCTGTGTGGCCCTGAAGAATGAAGATTCTTTAACAGTATTTAGCCAGTTCCTACCAAATCCCCCTACAGAGATGCTGCTGTTTTTTTGTCTGTGTAGAAATGATTCTTATCCCTTCTTACGCTTACACAAAAATTTACTGACATCTTTTTCTCTGCCACATTTTTTCTTTTAAATGCCTAACTGGCATCCTGATGATGATTAAAGGGAAGAGGACCTCTGATCTGTGAACAGAAAAATCAACCTGTTTAAGTGCCCTGCTCCTTCACCATATGTCTCTGGTTATAAACACGGTTCCAAAATATTCAGTAGCTGCTTAAAAGGATGAACATATGAAAACAAAATACTTATTCACTAGTTCTAGGTAACTGTTATGGGCAAAGACCAAGTGCGTAAGTAGCCCAACAGAGAAGGTGTTTCCAGTATCAAAGCATTTACCTGATAATAAACCTACAGGCTTCCTGGGGATTGGTAAAAGCTTTCCATCTGGCTGTTGGGATCCCATGTCGATCCAGGAAGGCTTTGGCAAAACTGGTGTTGGATGCTAGCTGAGCTGCCTTTGCTGATGGTCCAAAACACCTTACTCCAGCTGCTTGTAGGTCATCAACAATACCTAGTTATCAGAAATAGCAAAAGAATCAAGTCATCTCTCTAGAAATATTCTGACAAAATGAAAGCCATGTGACCATTCTGGCATTCTGCTAACACTTCTCATTGTCTCAAACAACTAATTGATCCTTAAAGCAAGGTTCTGAATAGCCAATAACCTTGTTTCACATTACTAAGCAGCATCACAGTTACCAGCTCATGGCTATATCACTGTTTGGTACTTCTGTTCACTATTTATGACATAGAGATCTTAAATACCACGTTACATTAAATGTCAGCAATGGTTTGGGCACTGTTACATAAAGCAGCAATGTTGGGACTATTGCAAGAAAATCTTTATAGCAAAAAAACAAAGCAGAAGACACAAGAATACTTGTAACCATCACTGACTAGTAGGCCTTTGTGATTTCCTCTCTTGATTTCTAACATCCAAAATGCAGCATACAGCTATCGAGCCAAAATTTCAGGTGGTTGCAAATTCCATCTGTAAGACACTCCAAATATTCTTGCACTTTAGTTTAATTCAGTCAGTGTGTTGATTCAAACAGCAAAGAGATCATTGTAAAGCAAGATTCAAGGTGCTGATTTTTACTGTGAAGATAATTTACTCCAGCCTTACCAGCTGCCAAAAGAGTTTCTTGTCCAACTACTACAAGTCCAATGTTATGATCTTTGCAGAACTGGGTAACAATAGTGTGATTGCTCACTAACACAGCTGAAAAGGAAAAGGATATGTAAGAAGTTACTGCTACAAAGCCTAAATAAGAGATGGAAGATGAAAGCTACAGTGTTCAATCTCTTTTAGAAGTACAATTAAAATACCAAAAGATAGCAGTCCACGAAGAGCAAAGTGAAACAAATAATATAATAATAACAGCGGAGAATGAAAAGCAAACATTTGCAATTTACACTGCTCTCTTTAATATACGTTCACTAACTTATTAACTGTCTTCTATTTCCTATATATAGTTATATAAACTTTTATAAGTTGCTTATCATACCAGACTAATAACATATAAAAATAAAACCTTAAGTCCATAAGAAAAGTCAAGTGCAAGATCTAAGCTAAGATTTAATCAGTGTCAGTGAATGAGTTAATTAAATTTAGCTGAGCAGCCTAGGCAGACACCAAAGTATTTGCCAACAAGAAGGAGTATCTTTGAGCCTTCTCTTCCACTGTTAATCTGGAATGAAATTTGTCAAGCGTAACAAACAAAATATACCAAAAAAGGCATGCCTTAAATAACTTGTAGTACCACTAAAAGAAAAGAACTGTTGTCTTCTACTAAGCGAATACTAATGTGGTCAGTTCTGTTTCAATTCCCACACCCTGAACTACCAACTGCTTACCACAATATTTGATTTTTTTCCCCTCTTTTTACCTGAATTTGAAATTTTTCCATTGTCAGCTGTCCCTGCATTTCCAGGAGCAACAAACACTTGTTTTACATGTGGGGACTGAGCCAGCTTCCAGGCCAATGCATGCTCTCTCCCTCCACTGCCAATCACAAGCACTCGATCAGCCATTAGCCTGTGCAAACCCAGAGTCATCGTGTTGAGTACTATCTAGTTATTCCACAAACTCATGTAAAAATAAGCAAAAAAATGTATTTTACATCTCTCACTTATCTTTAAACATCTCCAATAATAAATGGCACAGTTTTCAGACAGGTTTTATACTTTGACAATTGCTAAGATGGTAACTTGAGCAGAACAGCGTGCCCAGTAAAAGAACAACCTTTAATTTCACTACCACACTGACATTTAAAACAGTTCCTTGATAACATTTCTAGGTAAATTAGTTCTCATTTATTTCAGAAATATTATCACACCAACATCTGCAAATTTATTTTTTCCATATGTGCTGAATGTGGACAAGTGTCAGAAAGAAAAACAACCTCGGAGCATGACCTTTAAAGGAAGATGCTGCCAGCATAAACCAGTCCTTTCCCAGGAAATTGATAATAAATTAAAGTTACCATAAAACAACAGCTTTGCAGGCAACGCTGTCAGTCTTTTCCAAAGAAATCATGACCACTGGTCTGAGTTCATTAATAACTTCCAAAGGTTAACAGAAGCTAAATGTGTGAAACTGAGTTATAATACTTCATAAAAGATGTTCACAGAATGTGATATGTCAGTAATCACGTTCCTAGTTCCCAATACAGCATTAAGATGCCTTAAACTAATACCAACAAAATAAAATTTAACTATATATTTTCAGAGTTATTAAATTATACAAGTGCAATATAAGCATTTCAGGCACCCTGTCCTGGGGAATTATAGGCTGCTGAGGATTATCTAAGAGATATTTTATATTTTAAGTATTCTGCTTTATGCACATAAACAGGGAGAGTATGCCTAATGCTCTATCAATCACCAGACCCATTTCCTGGCAAAAGAATTTTCTTTCTTTTTCCTGTCAGCCTTTGTTTTTTTCTTTTTTCACTGATTAATGAATATTTCTGTAATCATAAGGAAGGTACTGTGATCTTAGAAGTAAAGAGTTACAATCTATAGAAAACACGCACTCTAAAAAGCTTCTGTGATAGGTATCAAATAAAAAGCCAAGTGTCTTTAAAAGCAAAATAGTTTTTCTCTTAAATATCACTTCACAATCTCCCAAAGTTTTAGAAGGCAGAGTAAATTCAAATTCCTAACTGGGAACAGAGTGAGACCAAGCAATGCCTCCTACCCTGTGGGGGAGAAAGAAATAAATACATTTCCATTTCACATCATAGTGAGGACACCAAAAACATTTTTTTTTGCAAAGCAACTTGCATGCATACTGGATAAAAAGAAAGCCTAATGACAACTAATTCTAGGCAAAGGGTCCTGCAGAGGGGTATCTCGCTCTTATTACCGTGTCAGATCCTGCAGCTCGTTCACACAAAAGGCTGAGGAGGAATCCTGATGGATTTGAGTTTTCTGCTCCTGCTTCAGATCCAAACGACTTCTGATCCCCTAAAGCCAGGGATGAGAGGGTGAAAGAAGCAGACAGACTTGCATGCTGCCCTGACCCGTCTTATCCAGTCTGATGGTAGCCTGGCAGCATCACCTTAATGCCTCCTGCTCTATGAAACGGACCTCCCCAAAAACTTCAGCAGCGTGCACTGTTCCACTATTCTCTTTCCATTTTTCCTTAGCTGATGATGAAACAACTCCTCCCCACCAATCAGTCCTACAATGTTGACAGTATTCGACCCCCTCTCAGCCCCACCCCCCCTCAAAAAAGCCACAATTAGACATCAAAAAGCAGAGATCATTGCTCAGTTCCCATGTTGTTCAGAGCAATATTACATTTTCTAACAAGCGAGGAATCTCAAGAACACCTTGCAAAAATAAAACACAGCTTTCATGGTCTACAACTTAAACAGAAATACTCCAGATAGAAACAGCATACCTAACTCCCACAGCTCTGCTCACTTATATTTATACATAAAGATTATCTTCATGTCTTGCACGTAGGTGAATCGTGCCCCCCTTGATAAACACGTTTTACTTTCAGAAGAAATTTAATACAAACATTGTCAGGGATAAAATGTAGTGTTATTTCATTCCCCACCGAGTTCTACACTGTCCTCTTCAGCGTCCTAATCCTGTCATGACGGTACCTGAAGCCATTTGATTAGCAACCAACAGACTTGCAGTGCTACCACTCACCACTGAAAACCAAATTCGCACGGTGCCAGCATAATGCTCAACTATATCTCTGCCTCTTGGAGTCAAGAAGTGAGGAAAAGAATACTCTAGCTGAAGCGTGTTCTTTTCATACCGCTAAAGCAGTTTTCAAACTAACTCACCACATTTGTTCAAAAATTGCACGCAATTAGCTGTTTGTGTACTGCCAGACACTTGCTGTACTGGAACGTCCCGGCTTGTGGAGCCACGCACGCTATAAAAGCCCTAAACATTGCTTATCGAGCATTTGTACCCCTCCCTCTTAAGATTTGTGGACCGTTTTACATTTTCTATCCATGACTGAACAGCAAACTGCCAGGACAAGAATCTTAAGTCTTACAAAATGAAAGAAGAGTAACACTTTTGTCTCTTTCTTGACAGGATTTCTTGCAATAGCCAGGATGCGTGAGAATTTAAGTCAGGAACAGAACTCCCACAGTCCTGGAACGTCGTGCAAATACGTGAAGTGTTCCATATTTTTCTTAGGACAAGGGGGGGATGGCCTCAAGTCGCACCTGGGGAGGAGGGTACAAGGAACCATTTCTTGTCAGCAAGAGCAGTGAGCAGTAGCACAGGCTGCACAGGGAGGTGGTGCAGTCACCGTCCCTGGAGGTGCTCAAGAGCCGTGTGGATGTGGCACTGAGGGACGCGGTCAGTGGGCACGTTGGCGCTATGTTCAGTGCGGTACCACACACGTATAACTCCACAAAGGAACGCGGAGCCCCAAGCCGCACAGACCGCCATATTGCCGCCGGTCGAGCCGCACCGCGCATGCTCCGAGCGGCGGGTCCACCATTGCCACCAACACCCCCCCCACGGGTCACGTGTCTCGCGGCAGAGCGGGCGGCGGCGCTCGGGCTCCCCCCGGCGGGCGGCGGGGAGACGTCCTTGGGAGAAGGGGAAAGCAGGGGAGGGAAGCGGGGAGGCGGCGGGCAGCAGGTGAGGCGGTGCTGCGCGGAGGGATGGCCCTGCCGCCCTACGTTATCCTCATTGACGTGTGTGTGTGCGTGTGCGCGCGGGGTCTCTCCGTGAGTGCCCGAGCCCCGCGGCCTGTGGGGAGGGCGGCCGTTGGGACTCGGAGGGGCGGGGTTAGGGCCGGCTGCCGCACTTTGCTCGCCCCAGAGCTGGGGTTTCGGCTCGGCCCGGTGGTTAGAGCAGGCCCAGGGCTGTAAGTAGCCGTTTTGTAACGGCAGGAACGTTGAAATCGAATCTATAGACTTGGGAGAAACTGCTTCGTATCAAGATGTTGCATTTCAAGAGCACTTGAGCTGACGGTTCCGTTTCAGTGGTAGGTGTGTGGGTTTTAGGGACGAATGGAACAGCATTATCTTTACCAGCCACCCAGTAGGAGAGAAAGCAGCGATCTATGTGCTATGCAAGTCCAGGGAGGTGATTATCCCACTGTTCTCAGCCTCGGTGAGGCCGCACCTTGAGGACTGTGCTCAGTTTGGGGCCCCTTGCTATGAGAAAGACATCGAGGCCACGGAGCATGTCCAGAGAAGGGCAGTGGAGCAGCGAAGGGTCTGGAGCACAGGTCTGATGGGGAGCGGCTGAGGGAGCTGAGGTTGTTCAGTCTGGAGAAGAGGAGGCTTAGAAGAGACCTCATTGCTCTTTACAACTGCCTGAGAGGAGGCTGTGGTGACGTGGGGGCCAGCCTCTTCTCCCAGGTAACAGTGATGTGATGAGACAGAATGGCCTCAAGTTGTGCCAGGGGAGGTTCAGGTTGAGTATCAGGACCATTGCTTCTCAGCAAGAGCAGTGAGGCAGAGACACAGGCTGCACAGGGAGGTGGTGCAGTCACCATTCCTGGAGGTGTTCAAGAGCCGTGTGGATGTGGCACTGAGGCACGTGGTCTGTGGGCATGGTGGGGATGGGCTGATGGTTGGACTCAGTGATCTTAGTGATCTTTCCAATCTTAATGATTCTGTGATCATAAAAACTAGAAAACCAATTGGAAACATTCAAGATAGATGCAGTCTTTCATCCAGTACTGTACACATCTCCTTTCCCTTCCCCTTTCACAAGTCTTAGTGAGGAAAGGAAGTGGAAAGAAAGTCTGTCATACTCAGAGCATATAAGCATTATTAATTACTTTAACTCAAGCTAAACTTGGTTTAGTTTCTTTTCTTCTTTGGCAAGGAAGCTAGTAGGGCATTTGTTGCAATAAGTGATGAATCTGTAAAAGGTTATTTCTATCACAGTCTGTAGATGTGGCATTTTTCTTATAACATTCATTAGTAAATGGTAGTTAGCTGATTTCTCTGTACATTTTGTAAATCAGTCTACTTTTGACTTTCTCTTGTCATTTGATGAAAGTATTTCTCAGAATTGTTCAGAAATGCTGCTGGTCTGACAGAATGAGGTATTTGTTTACTTACTGATCTTTTCTGAGCTCCAGCTGAATAGCTCACGTAGCACAAATAGAGGAGATTGGCTAGTAGGATGTGGGAGCCCTTCTGGGATACAGGAGTTTATCCAAATGCTGCTTGAATTTATTACTGTAAAAGTCTGCAGAAAGACAGTAATGCTTCGACGTTTTGGGTAAACAAGAAGTGCAAAACAGACCTATGGTGCTGTTGCTATGGCAGGAGAAAGCTCTTTTGTGAATTAATTTTCATTCATTTTGTACTACTGCTACTTCAGTAGTAATTAAGAGTTCTAGAAATTCAGAGTTAGTCTGCCAAAGAAAGAACATTGTATGCTGAGTTTTTCGTGGGGTTTTCTTTGATTCAGATGATATAACAGGATAAGACTTGAACAAACTGTGTAAGTTCACATAAACATATTTTATATGTTTTTTTTAAATGTGTTTGTAGGTCACTGTTTATAATGTAGATGCGTCTGAAGAAACAGAAAGTGGTTTTATAGGATGCTGAGTAACACCATAGGACATCATTTAATGGTACGTCAAGCAATGATTCCACGAAGCCTGAAGCCGTTCTCCTATATTTGCAGCAATAGAATGTTGTCGGGCTACAAACCTAAAAGGAATGTCAGGGAGTCTTACAAAATTCTCGAGCTTGAGGAAGGATGTTCACTCGATGATGTCAGAAATTCGTATCGGAGTCTTGCCAAAAAATACCATCCAGACAGCGGTTCCATCACAGCAGATTCTGCAGCATTTGTGAAAGTAGAAGAAGCGTACAGAGTTGTGCTTAATGACGTGGCGAACAGAAAGAAATCTAATGAGAATAAGGAAGAGGAGGAGGAAGACCAGCTCAAATCAAACGCGCCACAGCACAGACACTACTTGAGTTTTGAAGGTGTCGGTTACGGAACACCGAGCCAAAGAGAAAAGCAGTACATGCAGTTCAGAGTAGACCGTGCTACCGAGCAAGTGCTGGCGTACCGAACGCGGAAACTTGAAAGCCAGGATGTTGCAGCAGACCTTATGAGAGCCAAAGATGTGAGGCAGAGCAAAAAAGTGAAGATAACTCAGGCAGTTGAACGGTTGGTCGAGGACCTCATCCAGGAGTCAATGGCAAAAGGAGATTTTGACAACCTCAGCGGGAAAGGGAAACCTTTACAGAAGTTTTCGAATTGTCCACATGTCGATCCTCTGACTCACAACCTGAACAGAATTCTTATAGACAATGGATATCAGCCAGAGTGGATCCTCTTGCAGAAAGAGATCCGGGAAACGATCGAGCGATTAAGAAAGAGCATAGTGGTATCCAGAAGTAAGCTCGGAGAGCCGATGACGCCCTATAGGCAACAGCAGTGGAATCGCATCTGTGAGCAATTCGTAGAAGATATCAGGAGATTAAACAAAAGAATTGACACCTTCAATTTAGTTGTTCCTATTCTGAGCAGACAAATGGTGCACTTCAGTGCAGACAAAGAAATCGTTCGAGCACAAAAGACTTACGAGGCTTCGATGGAAAACAGAGAGGATTCTGGTTCAGACACAAAGGAAAGCGAAGGGGGAGATGTTAAACGGTTTGGGTGGAAGTCTTCTCTACTGAAGTGGTTAAATACTACATTGAAATAAGATCACAGAATCACAGACTCGTTGTGGTTGGAAGGGACCTCTAGAGATCATGGAGTGCAACCCCCTGCCCAAGCAGCTCCCTAGCCCAGGTTGCACAGGTAGGCGTCCAGGCGGGTCTGGAACGTCTCCAGAGAAGGAGACTCCAGCACCTCTCTGTGCAGCCTGTGCCAGTGCTCCGCCACCCTGTGATGGATCACATTAGCTCACCTGTCTTGACAAGTTTCTGAATGCACTTTAGAACATGTAGCATTAGAGAGATTTCAGATTCACTGAAAATGTAGAATCCACGTGGCTGTTACACCACTCAAAAGGGAGCAGGCTGTCTCGTGTTCATGTGAGGGAAATCGATTGACTTCTTGACGAATGTATCCAGTTATCCTGTTTCAGCTCATTTTCCTTCTGCTTGAATCAAAATTCACGCTTAACTTTTCAGTGTATCATTTAATTATTTCTACAGTGCTGTTATGTCTGTAACGTGAAACCGATGCGTGAGTAAAATGCTGCAAGGACAAAGTGGAAGTGAAAGTCTGGCTGTGCCCTTTAGTTTGACCTTTATCCTCCTTGTTTAAATGTCCTCTGGCATAGCAGCCTGAAAAAGATGAGGTTTTGATTCTCATTACGTTCCACGGGAACTGGCTGTGAATTGCTGTTTGAACGAACGACTTCTGCGTTCCTTTGGAAGCTCCTTGGTTCTCCATGGAGCAGATGAGAGCTGCTGTCGGCGCCTTGTGCCGGCTGTGTGAAAAGCTGCCCGCCGCAGAAGCCGCTGTGTCAGTAATTATTACAGCGACGATTCAAACAGCGCTAATTTAAATTCTTTTATTTGCGCTAGATGTGGAACGGAGCGGTTCGGTTTCAGCGTCACTGCCGTGCCTTCGTGTCTCCAAGGCCCGGCTGTCCAAGGTTTGGCGCCCGGCGGACGCTAAGAGAAGCTCGTTGTTCGGTCGCTTTAAGTTAGCGCCACAGGAGGAAAGGACAGCGGGAGCGGGGCCGGAGGGGGCGGGGCCTCGCTCGTGTGGGCAGCGGCGCGGTCCAATCGCGGCGCTCCTTCCTCGCCCAGCCTCCGGTGACGCGCGATGCCGGCTTCCTATTGGCGGAAGGCCGCGTCGCTCGCCGATCTGCCCGGGCTCCTGCCCCGCCCCCTCCCGGCAGGCGGAAGAGTCTCGCTCAGGACGGGGGGTACGTGCGGCCGCCGCTTCCCGCTCGCGCCGCGGTGTGGGGCGAGGGGCTGCGGGGGCGGGAGGGCCGCGCGGGACGGCGGCAGCGGCTCTCGCGCTCCGCTCAACGGCTCCCGCTTCTCGCCGCGTCTCCTCACCGAGCTCTCGCTGCCGGGAGGAGCCCGAGGCCGTTCGCCGTCCGCCCCGGCCGGAGCAGCGCGCGGCCGCTCCGTGCGTCTCGGGAGCCGCGCGGCCCGGCCGGCCTGCCCGCACTGCGGCCGCGACCTTTCGGCGGAGTCGCGGGCCCGGCTCGGGGCGCGGAGGTGGAGGTCCGTAGGCCGCCCGCGGCGGAACGCCGTCAGGGCTCGGGTTGCCGCCGCGGGGGCTTGAGCCCGGTGCGGAAACGGAGCCGCGAGCGCCCTGCAGCCTGGCGTACCCGCGGCTGTGCGAGGCCGCTGCTCCTTCGGCGTCTTGGCCGCGCAGCCTGAGGGTTATTAATCCGAAGTCCCCGTCGTTTCTCGTCCCGCCGTACCAGAAAGGCGGACGGTGCGGTAGTGTGCGTGGGAAACTGAAAGTGAAACTGCACGTGGTGGCAGAAATGGGAGGGTGGGCCAGCGGGGACCACTGGCACGGAGCGGGCTACAGTATACATGCATAAGGTCCTTGCAGTGACTGCCCTGTGTACATACGTAAGGTCCTTACAATGACTGCCCAGTATCTTCTGATGGTTTATGCGTGTTGCTGAATGCATGGTTTAAACTGTATTCTAACTGTCCGCTTGTGGAAGGTGCTTCTTCTTCTCCCTCGAGGACGGAAAGGATACGGGTTTTCTTCGTGGCTTTTTATGGCTTTTCTTATAGCCTGCCTTTTGCTGTCTCCTTTGGAAATAGGAGGCCCCGCTCTTTGGAACCTGGTAGCATTGCAGCCTAAGACAGTTCTCTCTGTGTTCGCTTTCTGTGCTTTCTTATCTGCTTTTGCATTTTATTCATGTGGAACCAGTCGCTTTGGGAGTGAGAAACTAACTATATGCTCCAGCGCTTGCGTGGTATGTTGTCACTTTGCCTCATCCCCCTGGATGATATCCTTGTTGTTTTAACCCAGGTGCTGGCACTTAGTAAGTGTTATTTCTGTGCATCAGATATAACCCTCCCTGTGATTTTTCAGTCCCAGTCTGGTCTGGGACAGCCTTGTCCTCTCACACAGGGCAGGAATGTCTGTCTGTGGTGTGCATGGAGCGAGGCAGCACTCAGTCACGCAGGAATCAAAGCTGGTTTCTAGCAGTAGAATACATGTAGAAACCCAGACTTCTTGTCTGTGTTGTGTTGCAATTGCACTGTGCCATGTTTCCCCATGTCTGCCATTCCAGTGAAACAGGAAAATTGTACAGTCAATTACAAGTCTTTGCTGTTGAAAGACTGCCAGCAGATAGTGCTTATCTCATCTCTTCACATCATCGAAGCGCTTCTCTTCTCAGCACAGAGATGAGGTCAAGGCAAAGTGTAATTGGTGAGCCAGTATTTCTGGTAAAGTATGCTTTGGCAGAAAGCTGCTCTCTGTCTTAAAGTGAATATTAAAATAAAAAAATCAATGTGGCACTAGTGCCCTTACCTTCACTCATTTGTCATTAAATGCAGTGAAAATTCTGTTTGATACTCAAGAGAATTGAGAGAGGCTTCGTATCAGATTTTTCAAGTGAGCAAAATGCCTCTGTTTTGTTATTAAACACTTTTCAGTGTGAATTTAAAAAGTAAGAGAGGTTTGTACCATGTATGTTATCTGTAAAGTTAATTGTGACTGACCTGGTAGAGTTGAAGGGTCTTACTATGCCATGTATATACCATGTACATACGTATATTACTACTGTGTTCTAAAGGCCAGCTGTTTTTTGCTTTGGAAGTTGGTTTAATTAGAATGGCTGGCAAAACAAACTATTTAGCACCTTTCTTTTTAAATAGCGCATTACAGGAAAAAAATTCCAAAAGGAAATACAGATTTGAAAAAATAGATCTTCCAAAAAATATGGAACCACAGAATCATTATGGCTGGAGAAGACCATTAAGGTCATCCATTCCAGATATCAGCTCATCCCCACTATGCCCACTGACCACATCTCTCAGTGCCTCATCTGCACAGTTCTTGAACACCTCCAGGGATGGTGACTGCTCCACCTCCCTGTGCAGCCTGTGCCACTGCCTCACTGCTCTTGCTGAGAAGAAATTGTTCCTAACATCTAACCTGAGCCTCCTCTGGTGCAACTTGAGGCCATTCCCTCTTGTCCTATCACTGTTAACCCAGGAGAAGATGCCAACCCCCACCTTACCACATCTTCCTTTCAGGTTGTTGTAATGAGTACAGGATCTCCCCTGAGCCTCCTCTTCTCCAGACTGAACAACCCCTTTTCCTCCAGCTGCTCCTTCTGAGAGAGTATTAGCAGGCAAGATAATAAATTTCGTGGATTTGACATTGTGTTCAGTAGAGGGAGGAAAAAAACCCATCATGCTTCATTGCTTACTCCTGCTTGTAGCCAGCTGTGCTGCAGGGCATGGTCTGTATTGCCCACAAAGAACACAGCGACAGAAATCGTGGGCTGTATGTGTTGTGAGTGACCAAGGGGCTTTGAGGGGAAGAGTAAAGTTTACTGTGTGAGGGAGATAACTGTTTCAGGGTCTGAAGAAGAACAGATGAAGTACATATGGGAACATTTTGAGAGTGCAAAACAAGGAAGGGCCACGGGAACTGACGAACTTTGCTTTTGTCTTCCGTGTATAAAGATCTGTGTCTGAGCATCTGTCTGCAAAGGAGGACATAGTAGTTGTTCTACTGAGGAGATAACCACTGTGATAGAAAGACAATATAGTCTCTTTTTTGTTTGGGGACTGAAATATGGGCATGTTATCCAGGATTCCTTAGTCTCCGAGGCCAGCTTCTGCTCTGTGTGAAGTCCTGCTGTGCATCTTACTCCTTTTTGTAACTGCCAGTGACAGGATTGTGGTTCAATGGTGAAACCTAGGTTGAGCTATTTTTGATTTTTTGGCTCCTGTTTTTGTGTTTCCATACATTACAAATAACTAAGCAGTGTTTTTACATTTCAGAGATGATGTGTTGAGTGTGCTGGTTTTATACTGTAATTCCGTTTGTGAGGTAGGTTGCTCTATTCAGTGTCATTCAGTAGAGCAGCTACAGAGTGTGTGGAATGCTTCTGCAAAAATATACACGTTAAAGGCTGCTCATGGCAGTTGGTCAGACATCTTGACTCTTGGGTTTTTGGCCGTGTTTCAGGTACCTAGAACGCTGCTGTTAATGGAAGAATTCATGTGTAAGTACAGAACGAGGAAGTCGATCTGATCGGTGAGGAGATGGCGGGATTCTTGGACAACTTCCGGTGGCCAGAGTGTGAGTGCATTGACTGGAGTGAGAGGAGAAACGCCATTGCTTCGATAGTTGCGGGCGTGCTGGTAAGTGTGAAAGGAGCTGAGTCGTAACCGTGCTGACAGATGTGGAAACACCACAGTTGCATTTGAAAACGTTGTGGAGTTTTACTGTTAGCTGCACCTTCATCTAGTATATTGCTTGAATATATTTTTTCCAAGTGTAACTATTGGCCACGTTTTCTTACAGATCACATAAATTTGCATTTTATCTAATAATAATAATATACTGGTCCTACTGTCTCCAGTGCTTCTATGAAAACATCCAAGTTAAGGCACGTGCAGAGCTCACTTAGAAAATATGTAGTCAAACTTGAAGCTGGTAACGTTGTATTTGGTCAAAGAAAGTTACTGTGTACACGAAGGTTTGCTGTGTTTTGTCAGTCTGTTTCTGTGCCCTTCCTGCCTCATAGTGCTGGTGTTATTTATTTCTAGTTTTTCACAGGTTGGTGGATAATGATAGATGCTGCCGTAGTTTACCCGAAGCCAGAACAAATGAACCACGCGTTCCATACCTGCGGCGTGTTTTCAACACTAGCTTTTTTCATGTGAGTGCATATAGAAGGGAGTTCTTTATTTATGCAGCAAATACGAGCTGTTAAGCATAGTTTTTACTAGGCTGCGTTCAGATGGTAAAACTTGGAATCACTTTGTTATGAGTTACTTACGAGTAATCTCATGTCTGTTGTAAGGATGTAAACATGGCACGTAATAGGTTATATTAAAAAGGAAATAGTTTTTATTGGAGAGAAAGAAAGGATACTTGTGCATATTCACAGCTTTCTTGTTGTTTGGTATTTTGAGGATTTTTTTTCCTTCCTCTGCAGTGTCATTTGTTTTAAGAAAATAAATTGTCCCTCCGTACAGGACGTGTCTCATCTGAACATTTGTGCTATCCTCTGCCAAGGAGAGGCATCATAAAGCAGCTTATAATCACAAGGGCGCCGCATTACCAGCTATTGTTGTTCCTGAAAAGCGACTTTAGAGCTACTAAAAACTTAAACAGACAAAAAATGAGCAGGAATGTTTCAGTCTTTAAAAAAAAGGCAGTTCTGATATGGGTCTGTTAACGTAAACAGTGAAGTAAAACTTCAGGAATATAGGGTTTGCTTTTAAGTCCAGTTGGACTCCTTCCAGTAAAGGTGATATAATAATAAATGTCTGTACTAGAATACCAGTAGTTCTCCCAGAATTTTTTTTTAAACTTTTAAAAATCCTAGGCCTTTTTTTAATTGATAACCTGAAGTGTACAAACTTTTTTGTTACTAGGATAAATGCTGTATCAAACGCACAGGTGAGAGGAGACAGCTACAGTGATGGGTGCTTAGGAAGAACAGGTAAGTTAAAATGATGCTCGGTTGAAGGGCTGATATTTTAAGGATTTGTTTTGTTTTGTTTTTGTGCAGTGGTTAAATAATAATCAGAAGCTAAGAAGTAGGACAAAGGTTCTGTTAATTTCTTTACAAAATAACACTTGGAGGTGAGTACTGTCTTTGTTAAAAGGTGAGCTTGGGAAAATTGATCTCTTTATAGTTTGAACACCTAAAGTTTTGTCTGCTTGTCCTGTATAGCTGTTCAGAGAAATAAATATATGACACATGGTAAGCTGTGGAGCCAAATTCCTTATGAATCTATTATTCTAGAGTGCGTTGCAAACATTGTTTCCTCTGTATGGCACCCACCGTGTGGTGTCTGTAGGCTTGCTGTCCTCTCTGTTCTTTCATTCATAATTCCCTTACTGTTTCCCACGTGGCTCCCAGAATCAGTTTTTGTGTGATTTGGAAAGCGCCTCATGGGAAGTGTGGTAGGACTTTCTCATTTTTGAATGAGACTAAGGTGTTTTCCTGTGTTTCATTCTTAAGTCTGCTGGAGTTCATTTTTGCACTTAAAGATTTTCCTTTCCATGAGTGAGCAGATTGGTTGTTTACAATGGCATCAGCCTCCTTTTTGAGCAGGCAGTGTCTCACAGTGCACGATCTCCAGCATTTCAGTTAATTATCTACCCTGACCTTTACTTACGGAGGATGGCATGTGAGAGAAAGAGACCTCTTCAGTCGCTGCATGAAGATTTCACCCATCTGAAAATATCTTTCTGAAGTGAACACTTTTTATGTACATTTTATGTATCTTATTGGAATGCCATCCTTACCTCAGAAGAAATAATAGCTTTGGCAGTGTACCTCTTAAGTAGCCCGCTCCATGTTAATGTTAAATGACGTTACAGGCATTCCCTTCAGATGAGGAGAAATTTCTGGTAACTGTTTGCTAATATCCAACTCCTGTCTGCTTTATTAAGTAAGACAATTTTTTTGTAATCGTGTTACCCTTTATACAGGTTGGAATCCTTTCCATGTGAACCTTCAGTGTCTGATGATATGTCACTAACGAATAGTACACTGCGTGGTTCTCAGGGCTTTTAATATTTCCTGCAGGTGCTCGTGTCTGGCTCTTCATTGGCTTTATGCTCATGTTTGGTTCACTGATTGCTTCAATGTGGATTCTTTTTGGAGCGTATGTCACGCAGAGTAAGTTTCTTTCTAAAACTAATCAAGAAATGGGTTTAGCTGCTTTCTGGAAATATCAAGTCTGAAGTATTCTGCTTCAGTTTGGTATGTAGCTTGTGATAATGGTGGTTTGTTTATGAGCTTTATTTTCCTGAACGTTGTGAATGTGAAAATGTGAAATCCCTTGGGCCCTTCACAGTCCATTACTGTATGGATTTGAGCATTGCTTGATGAAATTGAAGTTAGGAACTACCACAGTGAACCATTTTAAACAGTCCAGGTATACATACAGGTGTTCTGTGTAAAATACAGACACTGGTAGCTGGGATTGTCATTAAGGGACTGCTACCAAGTGCTGTTTTAAGAAGAAGCAAACCAAAACCAAAAAGCAGCTGAAGAAAATGCCCAAACTCTTGACTGAAATTTGGAAGTGTTTTTACAAATTAATGATAGTCTTCTGGCATTGAACTTGTATTTGCTATATCTGAAAATATTTTGTTGAAGGGCAGAAAACCAGGAAGAATGGAAGTGTGGTCTGTGCTTGCTAGAGCAGTGCCACCTAGTTTTGTTAGTGGTGACGAGTGTTATAGACAGAATTTTCTGTGCGAAAGATGTTAGTATTTCCTTTGTTACTTACTTTGCAGACACTAATGTTTACCCTGGATTAGCAGTGTTTTTCCAGAATGCATTGATATTTTTCAGGTAAGATACCTGGCTCAATTTCCTTCCTTTTAAAGGAGTATTGCATGCGCTTAGTTCCATCTGCATAGATACCTCCAGAAAATGAATTCTAACTAAAGCTGACACTAGACTTGATCTTCCACAACGTGGAGCTCTGCTCACAGCACAGAACTCCCATGTTTTGATTCATTACCCACCTTTGGTGGCCTTTGCTTGAGGTGTGGAGCGCGTAAGACAGATCCCTTGGGTCACAGAGTAAACTGCCACTATACAAAGAACTGATGTGAGCACTGTTCAAAGATTGGTGTTCTCGTTCATAGAACGGCTTAGGTTGGAGGGGATCTTAGAGATCATCTAGTCCTAACCACACTGCCATGGGCAGGGCTGCCCCCCAGCAGCTCAGGCTGCCCAGGGCTCCATCCAGCCTGGCCTTGAGTGCCTCCAGGGATGGGGCACCACAGCCTCTCTGAGCAACCTGTTCCAGCGCCTCAACACCCTCTAAGTAAAAAAATTCAATTCCCCTTTGTTTTGTCACTATCAGACCATGTAGAATGTCAGTCCTGCTCCAGCTTGTAAGCTCCCTTCAAGTACTGGAAGGCTGCAACAAGGTCTTCCTGGAGCCTTCTCATTTCCAAGCTAAATAAGCCAAACTCCCTCAACCTTTCTTTACAGGAGAGGTGCCCCAGCCCTCCAGTCATCTTTGTGCTCCTCCTCTGAACCCCCTCTTAACAGGCCACCGTTTGTTTTGTTTCTCTTAATTTTTGTACAAGGCACATAATGACATTTGAAACTACATGTATCTGTACTGTTTTTCATATGTACAATGCATTCTGCAAACTATGACTGTTAGATTAATGCGTGGCAGTGGGAGCATTAGGTGGTCTTAAGTTCCAGGATCAGTGACTGAGAAGTTCCCAGAACATTCTCTGATTTAAAAACTTCCTCTTTTGGAAGTTCTTATCCACCTAAGTTGGAGTGCTAACAGTTCTCCTTCTAGTATCGTGTTAAATGTTTGGCAGTGATCTCAACTGACTGACTCTTCTGTGGCTTTGTTTGGAAAACCAGTTAAAAACCAGTTACGTTCTTGTGAAAAATAGCAGTTCCTAAACCTGCTCTGCAGTGTTGCGTGACTGAAGCGGGGTACTGATGGAGGCAGACTTCTGAGAATAGTTTCATCTCACTTGAAGTCTTTTTTTTTTTCTTTTAATCATCTTTTAATTATCTTTTGAAGACTTTTTGCTTTTTATCTCGCTGCTCAGTTTAAGTAGTAGCACTGGAGAGTTTTGTCTGTTGCTGGAGATTCTCTTCCTTGAACCAGATCTGGGTCAGTCAGCAACGCTCTTCTCAGTGTCTGTATCCAACGTTTTTGTTCTGATTGGAGCTCTCTTCTGTCAGTGCTGTCTCCTAACACCTGTATTCCTTGAACTGTCTTTTTCCTTCAGGACTTGTGCTTCAGCCCTGACGGTTAATCCCAGTAGTTTTCAACTTTAGTATTAATAGTTCTCTAGTTGACTGTCCAGGTGTCGGGTTTGTTTTACCTGTGGTTCCTTCTTACTGTTGTTCTTGCTGTTGTCAATATTTCTCATTTCCCGTGCTAATTATTTCCTTATGATTTAATATGACTGTGCCCTTCTTTAGAAGACAAAATAATATAAGGTATGAGGAGTAGGAAGGAAATGTTTGATTTTTGACACTGCATCCAACCTTATAAAAGGAATTTTACTGTGAACCTGACTATTATTTTGCTGAGCAGTTGCTTCAGCTGGGTTTCATGGATTTAGTAATGTAAGTGGAATTGAAACAGAAAAATAGGTACTAACTTGAATAAAAGTTAAGCTTGCTGGAAGGACATTGATTTTGCAGTGTAAACGGTGTGAGATTGTATGTTAACTATTAAAAGGCCCTTTTCCACTTCATGTATGGCCTGATTTTTTTTTTTCTTTCCCTTTTTGTCTCTTCAGCACTCTGATCTACAAGTTTGGAAGAACAGAGGAGTTATGGGGATGAGAGATCACATACAGCATTGTTTATTCCATAGTTGCTATGTTGTACTCTGTATGTAGATATTTACATTTATTTGTTCTCGTTTTGCTTTCTAAATTGTATGAACTGAGAGAAACTATGATTTCTGTAATGAGCTCCTTCTTTTCATAGGACAGATCTGTGAATATGTACATATGTCTGTATATATCTTAAAAAGGGAAAATCAGGCTTTCTGAAATCTTCAGGCTCATTTCTTCAAATACATGAGTTTCCATTGACTGTTAAGACTCGATCTGTCCAAACCTTGGCACGTGTGAGAGACTTCAGTTGAACTACGAGTGACTGTGCGGGATGGGAGGGGTTGGTATCTTTGCTCATAGGTGAGTTACTGCTGATTACTGAGAGCTGACAGCAAGGGCTGCTTGTATGCCTGCAGGGGAGTGCTAGCTCATGGAAGTGACCCTTTATTTCCCAAGGGTAAACCTACTGTATGCTGAGTGAGGGATAGAGTTTTATACTTTTCTGAACAGTTACATCCAATTCTTCAGCAGCTGTATTATTTTTTTTTTTTTGTAAGGGTTATGAGTTTTTAAACACGGCCCCATTTTAAGTGGGTTCTGCATGACCAGTCCAACTGTACTTGATTGCCATTGCACCAATGAAAGTCAGTAGCAGCACAGAATTTATTTCTCACTGTTCAGTGTAATAGATGCCAACTGACTTGTATTTACTGATAGGAGAGTTTCAGAAGCCCTGAAACCGATGCCTGTTGTAGTTATTTTATAGGATATTTTATAGGGTGTGTTCATTACTGAAATGCATTTTCTTCTAGCTGGAGCATACAGAAAGGGAGAACAGCGATGTTGTATGGCTTTGGACTGATCTTGTATATTCATCTTGCTGTTGGTGACTTCCTTGTAAGTTCTATGTGTTTTTAAAAGCATCTGAATCTACCTTGTGTCTGAAAGCTTTTATAACTTCCCATGTATCAAGATTGCTGACCAAACGGCATTAAACTCCAGAATGTAACTTACGTGCATGGTTACTGCATACTGTTAGTCATCTAATTGCTCCCTTGTGGGAATCTTTCCAGTGGACAGAATATGAAGCAAATACTGCAGCTGAAAATGTGCTACTGGCTAGACTAACTTCCGTCCTGGTTTCTGTCATCCTGCAGTGAGTTACCATATATTCACTGGTGTCAATCACAGCTTTGTACATACGTTGGTTGGTTGGTTGTAATTCCAGAAAACTGCAATAAACTTTATCTTATGTTCTACAAACAAGGAATGTCAGAAGATAATTGTGCAGTAGTAGTCTGCTGAACAGCTGAAGTGTGTTGTATTAGGCACGGGCTTTTAAGTGAGTCTTGCAAAACCTAATAATCAAAGCCAAGGTTTTTGTTTTCAGGTCTCCCAAGTTTCTCATACAGGAGCTCAGGAATGGCTGTTGGCTTCTCTACTAAGTGAGGGACAGAGGTAGCCTCTAACTAATCGCAGTGGGTGTCTGACATCTGACACTTGAACAGCATGAGCTGAGGTAAATGCTCCACTCTGGAAGAACTCTTCCAGTCTGCCTTACTACAAGTTTCCAGTTAAGAAACTTTTCTTAAGAGTACCCAGCTGGAAAAAGAACTTATTTCTGAGCTTACCTCTGTTTCCTGCCAGAAGCTTGCTTGCTGTCTGTGTAGCTGCTGATAAGAGACAGCGTAGAAGCTGCAGCTCTTCCACCATCCGAAGCTCAGGACGCGTTTGGTGTGAGAACCACGCAGACTTTATTCAGACTAACCCTAGGTCTTTTACACCACGGATTGTTCCAGAAGAGTCCAGGATGAACAGGAGTTACACACTGTAGGTATGCCTTAGCCTGCCGCAGTTGGCAGTTATGAAGCTGATCTTCAAGTTCACTCTAACAGTTTTTGTTTCATTGGCTTGTTTGTACAACTAAGAAACATTAAATAACTGTAACAGAAGTTTAGTATGTAGTTGTTGCAGTGCAGCTTACTTAGTAAGTCATATTCTGTACTGCCCAGATACTCACCTGAGAGGCTTAAGCAGCTTGTAGGCTTTCCTGTGGGGAGCCTGTGGTTGTTTACAGTACCACATGTAAAAATACAGCTGAAGGGAAGGAGCAGCTACTCTGTAGCTTGTGGCTGATTTGCGAGTTCTTAATTGGGCTTGAAGCTGACTAAGTCTTCAGGTAACTCCACTGTCTTGGCATGACTGAAGGGATTAGGTTAATTGTTACTTCTCCTAGGACACAGACTAAGGAATACTAATTATGTACCTAGTTATGTGTATTCCCAGAAGGGAGGGAATGGCAGTAGCTGAGATAACTTACAGCTGTGGGAGAGGCTGATAACCTGCATCTGTGGCAGCAGCAGACTCCGTTAATAGGTGTAAGTACCTGAGCAAGCCACTTGCAAACAAACAAGCATATTTATTTTATTTTTCTAAATAACTACATTGTATCAAACATGAATAAAGAAGTCATGATTTTGTGTGTGTGTGTGGTATGTGTGGAGTGAAACCTATCTGGCACTTGTGGAATTTGGCTGCTAGTCAACAAGAGACTGCTAGTGTCTGACCACTATCAAGACACTGCATGTAACTTCTGAGCAAAATAACTTAAGTTTTATTGCTGTGAAGAATATGATTGTCTTAGTGCTTTTCATCACTTTATGAAGATGCACAGATCTGAGGGGGATGGAATTAACTGCCTTTCTTTTCTTGGAGTAGTTCTTTACATGCATTCATGATGAGGAGGATGAAGTACAAGTTTCTTTCTAGATTGCTGTTTTTGGCTGAAGCAGCAGTCATGGAAGACAAAACTACTTGAGATAGCATACCAGATTGGATAGAATACGCTCAAAGTAAGTGGTAACAGAGACTTCACAAATAAAGTAACAAAACGAAAACCACTATAAAATCATTTAAAAAATCTTCATTATACTCAGTTCTACAATAAAGTGCCATTATTTCTCAGGGAGGGGCTTCAGGGGAACAGGATGCTGATACAGTCATTTGTAACAAGCTGTCTTTGTTAAGGCAACTTAGTGTTCATTTTGCCTTCAAATTCCACCTTTCAAGTCTGTGGCAGAAAGAATATTACTGCTGCTGTAGCGTAGCAGAAACTGCTTTAAAAAAGGCTCAGGTTCCTGTCAGAATGTTAAGTCTCGCTCAGGATTTGTTAGTAGCTCCATTCTGTCCGCAGCTCGTGGTGTGTCCTGGTGGGAGCTGAGCAGCACCGCTTGCAGGCAGGAGCTCCTGCAAGGACCGGGTACAGGTGGTGTCACGAAGGTGCCCCCTACGTGATGTCACGTCCACTGGAGGAGCTGCATGAAGAAGTGTGAGTATCCAACATGTCGCCGTATGCGCTGCTTCCTTCTCCTATATACACAACAGTTATAGAATCGTGGGGATCTTCGTCGTGGTTCTCCAGCACCTCTAAATGAGGCACACTGGGGTCTCTCAAATACTGGAAAATGGCAGAAACAAGCGTTTAGCTACTGAGCCACTGAACAGCTATATCACAAGGTACAGAGACAGAGCAAGTACTACTAGCTATAGATGAGTTGCTTTAGAACAGAACTCAAAATACCAGATAAATGTATATTTATTTTTTTCTGGACTGCCTTCAAGGAAATGAGAACTGAATAAGGAGAAGGTTAAAAATGCATCGCTTCTCTTTCCACTGAAATAAATAGGGCAGACATCCATTTAAGTAAGTGAGTTAAAAGCATCCCACTGTTACGTACTGTTGATAAGCTTATCTTTGGACAGTAGTCATGTCAATTCAAGGTCCTACAAAAGAATAAACCGCAGAAGGCCTTTCTTTTCTGTTCCACTGCTGGGGCCTTGCCTTGTAGCTGCAGGAATCTGGCAACTCATGGCTTACCAGAATGCCGACAGGGCAAGGGGAGAGAAGATTCTGCCCTGTTCAGCACGAGGGAAATCAGAACTGCACCTTTTGACTGTCACCAGAGAACTACAGTGTCATTCTTCTCTTATAGTCATTACTTGCTTTCACATTCCCTTTGCCTCCTTTCTCCCAAAATCAAGCTAGACAAAAAGGTTTGTTCCTCCGATGTACTCTGTATGCCCTCCTGCTCACTAAGCAGAGCCTGTGTTGGAGGGGAACTAGAACCACCTACCTCTTCAGGTATTGAGGCAGAATTCTGCCACTGAACAGTTTTTGCCTGGTTAACAGTTAAAATAACCTTCACATTGTTAAAAGAAAGACAGATGTGTTATTTACTTTTACTCAAAAGCTCGTTTGTACTGTAGGAGGTTCTGTAATCTGGCTGAGACAGGACTGCAGCTCAGATCAGCACTGTAACCCTAGTTTCAATGAGGGCACCATTTTCTCTGTAGTCATAGCAAGCGTGATGAACAAGAGGACCAACAAATGTTTTGTGTGGGAGCCCCCAGTACATACATTTCAGCAAATTCAAGATATAAACCTCAGTTTGGCTTAGCTGTTTGCAGTAGTTTCTGCAGCACAACTGCTCCCCATGCTCAGATTCTGAAAGCTCAGATACTTCTGTAAAAGCTGCATGCTCTGTACGAAACTGCCTTCCAATAAATCAGTGCTAAAGGAAGAAACCCACCTCAGTGGAAGGCGAGCAAATGTAAACATTCAGGAATAAGGAATACGTGCTGAAAGGAAACTTTTAAATCAAGAACTGTGCCTAAAGACTGCTTCCTGTTTAAAAAGAGGAAGATCAACAGGACCGAGACAGCGTTATTTAGTACAGAAATGAGTCAGCTGGAAGAAGAAAAAGTCCCAGGATTCACTCCCAAGATCACCACTGTCTTTTGCAAGAGGAGATGGAGGGGGAAGAGGAGTAAGATGTCTGCACATACCTCTTCAAAATGTGACGGGATTCTTAAAGGTGGCTGGGACAAATACTTAGTTGCTTTCTGGTATCTCCATAGACAAAAGAAACCAGCTATTACGAAAATTAAAAGCAGACCGATGGACATAAATATTACTACAATATATCCAGCTTTGGCTGCCTCTGAAAAAGAACACATGGAAGGTTCAGATTTGCATAACTCATGTAAAGCAATGTGCAACAAGGTGACATTTGCTGTCTGTGCTACTCAAACTTCCAAGGTTAAGGTCACAACCCTACCACAGGTGCACTCTAAACGCCCATACGGAGAAGTAACTCAGTGGAGTTGCATACAGAAATCACAAGCTTTGACCCCCTCTGCACAGCCTAACACAGACTTCTACACGACGTGCTAGCAGGAGCTGCAGGAGTCACTGCTGGCAGGCAGAAGGCAGGCAGGGAATGCAATCTGCCCTTCTTCTACCTTCATCAACGTGCCATTAACACCAGGGGCATTAGAACACGCGATTCCCTTCAGCAAAAGAAGCACCAACTCCATCTTCACATCTCAGGAGCTTGTGATCATGCACTTCAACTCGGTCAAAACTAGCAGGGAGCTCAGCCCCTGGGAGCAGCAGAAACTGCAGTGACTAAGGACAAGGACAACTGGAAGAGCGTAACCCACCCCATCATATAAGAACAAAAGCAGGTTTTTACCACTGATGGTAGTTCTGTAACACTCCGGGACTGCCTGCAGTCCAAGCAGCTGGAAATCTAGGTATGCCATCAATTCCACTCGAATTGTAAAACAATAAAGTG
Organism: Callipepla californica brunnescens; assembly: GCA_023055505.1. Lineage (NCBI taxonomy): Eukaryota > Metazoa > Chordata > Aves > Galliformes > Odontophoridae > Callipepla > Callipepla californica. The sequence goes on along the minus strand of JALIRH010000001.1, from coordinate 69,503,550 downwards.
TCGATTGCTTTAGATCTTTAATTTTGAATAGTGTATCGCTCGTCTTTATCTCCTGCTCAAAGGAAAAGAAAAAATGAATTATAAGTCTGTCTTCAGTGAGTTCTCCTCCTCCTATTAAAGTTTCTCATTCCAGAAAGGACAGTTTTCTTAACTCAGCTTTCCCTCATGTGCCAAATTACATTAAGGCAGGAATGCTGAAATGTATTTGAAATCTTGAGCGTTTAAATGAAATACACCCAACCACTTAAAACCCATCTACAAGGGTACGAACAGCGAGGTCTCATTTTAACCACAACGTGCTGCCAGACACTTTCACACGGCTCTTGTTAACATGAGGCAAGAAGGGGGAAGGAAAAGTGAGCCATGAGAAACATCTCCACCGTCAGAGGAAGCTGACAGAAGCACACTGATAGCACTTCTGCTATTTTGCCACCGAGGGGAAGAACAGCTGATGGGCAGCACAAAACCTCCGTGCTCCCAGCAAGAGCCATCTGCAGTGAATTTTTAACCAGCAAGAGCTTCAGAGACGAGCCTCCAAGAAGTGACATCTTATTTCACTGTCAAACATCTGATCCACATCAAAAACGCATGTTTGTTTAAGGGAGGAAGGAAGCAGAGGCGTTTCAGATTCAGCAGGACCTCTGAAACAGAAAGCCTGAAATGATTTTTTTTTCTGCTTGTTTTTAAGCAGCCGCCTTGAAAATGAAAATCTTTCGAGCCTTCTTTTTTTCATTTCTACTTTTACATTTTTGAAAGGCAGCGGCACAGGCACAGAAGTCAGATGAAACCCACTGAGTCTCAGTGCAAACAGGGACAGCTTTTCCTGGCTGCGTTCAACATGCTTCAAAGAACTCCGGCCTTTCTCTGCCCTGGGAATGCAGACATCAGCGGGCCACAGCAGCCCATCACTGAAGCTGCCAGCACAAACATCCCCTGGAAGGACAAAGCCTGTCCCAGAATTTCCCAATTGCCTAAACAAACTTTGGAATCTGTATGGTATTTTAAAGCCACTTTTTGACACTGAAGATTCTCTCCTTTGGGCTGCAGTGTGATTTAACTTTTATCTAATACAGAGGGGAAAAAAAACAACCCGTGCTTCTGAAAATGTTGTAATACAAGGAATACATGTGCCAGGACCAGACTAACTGATTTTCAAGCCACCAAATGACGACCTCTGCTGTCAAAAAACCATTCATTTTCTTCCTCCGTATCTGTCGCTTTGCCAAGAAATGCTGACTCATCTAGTCATAGAGGCATTGGGAATAAAACAAATCGGACAGAATTCTTACTTTTTTTGTAGTAATGGTTGCATTCTCCCAGTAGGACACGTGATACTGGAAAAGGTAACCCGCCTCGGGTCCAAAAGGGGGTGTGACACTAACGAGAAGGGAGTCAGAGCTTGCAATCACACTGTTCACTTTAGGAGGCCCTATGGTAGCTGAAAAAACAAACAAAGAGCAAGCAGTGAACCTCCGGGATGCTGGACAGCTTATCACGTTACATCCAGCTTTATTTAGATACCCTTACAGTACTCAGTAAACACTGAATGTCAATCTTTTTTTCCCCCCCTCAAGGAAGGGAACACAACACCACAACATTTTCTCATCTATTTAATGCTTTCCTAAGCCCACAAAGGATCCCACTCTCCCCCTGCACAAACAGCCCTGCAGCACAATGCACAACATCAGCTGTTATCTTCAACTCAGGCAACTCCTTACCCCTGCACTCTTTACTACCAGGAAAAACACACTCTTCCCAATATGGAGCACCATTACTCATCACAAAGTGCAGGAGAAAATGAACTAAAGACTTTGTAAACCCATTCTTCTGCTTCTCTACTATTTCAGAGGCTTTCCTAGAACTCAACATTTATCTTCTCCGAATCCTGACAGCAATGACAGCAAGGAATAGGGCAAATCTCACAAAGAACAATACCTTGCTTGTCCACGTGTCTAATAGGATTTAAAGTACACCCTTCACCCTTCTGCTCCACAGCTAGGGCAGGACAGCTTAGGTTTGTTAGAAAAGAGATCTGTTCAGCAGAAACACGTAGTTCATACTGAAACTGCCCCAAATCACAGAGATCCACGTGACATAGGGTGTAGCTCTTACAAGGCTTGACCATCCAAGGAAACTCATCAGTAATATGTTTCTCTTTCAATACCTGCTGAAGGAATGGGCTGCAAACACCACTGCAGAGGAACTGATGCAAGTTCCTCGTGATAACAAAGACCTTGCAGTCTTTGCTAACCGAGCACCCACAGATCTCTCACTTAGCTCCTTCACATAAGAGAGTAAAACAGCCCTAGAACACTTAACAGATTTTTTTCAAAGAAGTCCCCTTTGAGGGACATACTGACATCACAAAGAACACTCACTGTTTCTCTCTGCCACAAACGGGTCTGTTTCCACCCAGGCTGAAGTCCTCTGCCCCATTTCAGCTCTCACACGCAGGACAATGGTCCAGCGACGTGCCTTTGCCGACTGGAGGAAATTGCACTCAGTCTGGGAGATACGGGTGCAGTTTATCTCGCTCCAGAGGTTGAAGGCTCCTCTGCAACACAAACCGAAGGCTAAATAAAGCATCAGCAGAATGGCCAACTATCAAAGCTCTAAAAGCCCTCCTGCCTAGAGGGTTTATGTAAGAAAAGGGTATGTAACTAAACCACTCTTTTCACAAGCATTTATTCTACAGTCCTTTCAGGGCCTGCATCACTTCAGTACTGGAAAAAACAACAACAACAAAGAGCAAGGGAGAATTCACCAAGGTGAGAATCACACAGGAAACTGCAGCATTTCAGGGTGCTCTCAGGGTCTTCAATCTTAAAGCAGCGGAAACATGAGAATCTAAGAGAATCTCAGACTTCGGAAGATGCTTTTAGATATACACAAAAGCTTCTGTCATAAGCAGCTCACTGTTTCATTTCTATGCTTTTTCATTCTCAGTATTTTTTTTAAACCAACTTTGTTACCAGATTCAAGCAAAATCAGTTTGGTTGCTTCTCCAACTACTTGCTTACGTTTTAAGCTGGACTGTGTAGGACACCGGGCCTTCATCCACTTGAACAGGAGACCACCTCAGGGAATTACGAAAGTTAGAGGAATAAACAATCACGTCCTTTGGTGCAGGTAGCTCTGGATAAGATTCTAAAATAAGAAGTAAAACCAAAGAATAGAACATTCAAGTACAGTGCTTCCTTTCAGAAGAGACATAAGGGCAGGATCTTAAGATCCTTCATGCACAGGAAGGAAACTACACACGCACACACACAAAAAACTTGCATTAAGCCCTAAGTCCCAAATACAAAGCAACTAGGTGAAGTGTCTTAGCCTCAGCTTTTGTGTAGCACTCAATGAAACACACATCACCTTTCACCAGGGGACCTTGTAAATGCTTTGTCAACGGAGATTCTTCACAGTTACAAACGCTAGGTGAGCCATTAATCTCTGCTGGTTACTTAGAAACTTTCATTCAAGAAAAAGTTTTCGCTTCCTAGTCACTTCTGGCAACCTCACCGCTGGTCTGGCATGTGGCGGGATATCTCACACCATCAGCAATCTGTGCAGCCTGACAGCCCATGCAAACTAATGGAACAAAACTCAAGGCTGCCACGACAAAGCACCAGCAGCAGCAGCAGCGTTCTTTTCTCCCTCTTAGAAAGAGTAATAAAAGTAATGGAGGACGAGGGAAGCCGGCTCATATTCTCTGCTCTCAGGACCACACGCTCATTATTCCTCCTCCCATTAGCATGCGGGTGCAGCTGATTTCCCCTACCAGCTTCTGGAACTGCTGGCAAGTCTCAGACCTGCGGCTCTGTAGCTGAACACGTGCCACAGAGCGCTTAGTGCCGCGCTGGGAAGAGGTCGTGCAGCACAGCTGGTATCTCAGGTAGCTACCAGGAACGCTGCTGACGTTCCTCAGAGCACAAACCTAACTCGGTTCTGTAATACCGAAGTACCGAACCGCACGCTTCCTAACAGATCTGCGCAGCAAGGACGCTGGGCACACACCGCGGGGCCCCCGGCATCACGCTGCGTCACCCACGGACGGGCAGAACTGCCCACCCACCTTCTGCCCGGCTCCAGCAGCTCCCAGCCCTCAGGCTCTTCCCTCCAGCCGCTCGCCAGCCCGTAAATCACAGGGCAGATTTGAGCGAAGCCAGGCGGGGCGGCTCAGCCCTCCCGCGGGGCCTTTCGGCTTCAAATAAACGCCCAAGCACCGACGCTCTCGACGCGACCCAACGACAACACCGCGAACGAGGCGCAACATCGACGCCGCGGCCCGAGCGAGGAAGGCGCTCTGGCGGGGAGGGACGAAGGCGGCGGTCCGCACCGGTCCCGCCGCACTCACCTGCGCCCGAGGCCCGGGCCGGGCCGAGCAGGAAGACGCCGAGGAAGAGGAGGGAGCGGAGGAGCGGCGCCCGCCGCGGCATGGCCCCGCCGCCAGCTCCCCGCCGCCCGGCCCCGCCCGCCGAGGCCTCGGGGCGGCTGCCGGAGCCCGAGGAGCGGGGCCGGCGGCGGGCGGGCCCGGGGGGCCGACTCACACCCGCGATTCGGCTGCGGCCGCCGGTTAGCACCGGAGGCCGGCACGCGAGCGGCGGCTGGCGGCCCGGCCCCGCTCCCGCTCCTCCTCTGCGAGCCGGAGCTCCGCCCCTGCGGCCGCGCGGTACCGTGCCCTACGGGGCGCGGCGCGGCACCGCAGCGCGACCGCAGGCGGAGCCTGCGCGCTCTGCAGGCGCGGCCCCGTGCCGCTCTCGGCCGCGTGCGGTCGACGTGAGAAAATCTGGCGGGGCGGTGGGAGCCCTCTGCTCGCTTTCTCCGTCTGCGCGCGGTGCTGACGCGAGGCTGGGCCTGACCGCAGCCCTTAGCTCGAAGTTCTCTTCTTCAGGAGAGAAGAGGCCCCCTGCCAAAGCAGCTCCCTAGCCCAGGTTGCACAGGTAGGCGTCCAGGCGGGTCCTGAACGTCTCCAGAGAAGGAGACTCCACCACCTCTCTGAGCAGCTGTGCCAGTGCTCCGTCACTGCACTGTGAAGAATGTATCAGTTTGTGGCCATTTCCCCTCATCCTATTGCCACACACTGCTGAAAAGAATCCAGCCTCATCCTTTTGCCTCCCACTCCTTAGATATTTATAGACGTGGATCACATCCTCTCTGAGTCTTCTTTTTTCAAGGCTGAACAAACCCAGGACTCACAGCCTGATAAGGGAGGTGTTCCACACCGTTTATCATCTTTGTAGCCTTCCGCTGGACTCTCTCACTGGATCCACAGCCAGCTGAGCTCCAGCAAAAGCCGCTGGACTGTGTCCAGAGAAGGGCAAATGGAGCTGAGAGGGGCACAAGTCTGTGGGGAGTGGGTGAGGGAGCTGGGCTTGTTCAGTCTGGAGGAGGCTCAGGGGAAACCTCATTGCTCTGTACAACCAACCACCTGAGAGGAGGCTGTGATGAGGTGGGGGTCAGCCTCTGTTCCCAGGTAACAGTGATAGGATGGCCCCAAGTTGTGCTAGGAATGGCTCAGGTTGGATGTTAGGAACAATTTCTTCTCAGCAAGAGCAGTGAGGCAGTGGCACAGGCTGCACAGGGAGATGGTGGAGTCACCGTCCTGGAGGTGTTCAAGAACTGTGCAGATGAGGCACTGAGCATGGTGGGGGTGGTCTGACGGCTGGACTTGGTGATCTTAGTGATCTTTTCCCAAATTAATGAGTTTTTGTTTCTATGAAAAGGAAACCAGACAAGAACAGCACAAGCATATTGTGTTTGTAGCACTAGGTAAGGCTGAGCAGCTCTTGGTTTACAGCTAACCTTGGATGAATCACTTAGTTCTGCTTTAGTTCAGTTCTTTCTCAGTCGAAACAGAGATTGTTTCCTTTATCTTATATGGCTTGCTGATATCAACAACAAGTTTTCCAGGCAAAGGTCGTCGTCTCAAAGGGTAATAAAACAATTTGGGATCTCAGCTGATGGCTTTTAGTACTGACAGGCATGGTGATAACTGGAAACAAGTATAAACAAAGGAAAAATTCAGACTGAAGGCTGAAAGCAGACTGGCTGATAGGCTGGTTATGAAAATGGAACAAGCTAGATAGGGATGTTAGAAATTAAAGTAATTCAGTTGCAGGTTCATACAGTGTTCTCTGCAGTGAACTCACCTGACCTGTTTTTCAGCTATTCTGGGAAGAGTGACTCATCCCTCAGTTGACTGCTGCGGTTCTACTAAAACCCTTTGCTCCACAAGCTTCACCATAGGATTTCCCCAGTGACATGCCCGAGCTGAGACACAGATACTTGATTAATGGTTCTGAAGCCCGTCAATGGATTTTGTTCACAAAGCATTAGCATGACTCACGGTGCTTTCCTGGTAAGGTGGGGCCTGAGAAGGCCACAAGTAGTTTGTTACTCTGAAATTTACACAGCAGAATGACTGGGCAAAGCATGCCCAGAAGGCACAGTGATTTTGGTGGCACCTCTAAGTCAGGCATTAAAGAGATTCAGAGAGGCACTCAATTATGTTGAAGAGCAATTCAGTACACCAATTCTGAAGCTGGGTTTCCCTCTACCCTTGCATGGAAACGTGTTATTTACTGTATTGGAGGAATCCTGTAACCAAGCATGACGTCTGTTTTCTCTTTGCCAAACCAGACAGGAAACTTTGAAAGCTTTTGGTTTTGTTCTGTCTTTCTTCTACCTTGAACTCCATTGTAAGTGAAAGCCCAAGGAAATGATTCTCCTGCAGCCTAAATGGCTGTTAGGAAAGGAGTCACGGTGACCAGTTTTGTGTGAAAAGGTTCACCAAACAAGTGGCTTTCAGGTAGAAAAAAAAAATCACTGTGGCACATAACAGCAATAAATTGATGTAATGTGTATGCATATTTCACCCTTGCGAGCAATATTCTGCTCTAAAATCCCAGTCTTGCTGGTTATTATGTGTTATGTGTGGATCACCAATAAAGGTAGCAGAGCAGCATCAAGGCAATTACCTCTCTGCACACAAATAACCAGCACAGAATCTTGAAAAAATGAGATCCACAAAAAAATAAGAAATTTCCCCCAAATGTCACTTTTACATTTGAGGTACAGAGGTGACATGCTTCGGTTCAAAGATCCAAAGACACCAAGACCAAGGAAAAGTAACTGAGCTGTTTGATGTGGCCCTGACATTAAAAGAAACCTCAGAATCGCAGACTCTCCCGACTTGGAAGGGACCCATGAGGATCACTGAGTCCAACTCCTGGCTCCACACGGGATCACCCAAAAATCAGGCCACTGCCAGCTTTAAAAGTGAGAAACAGTTTAGCAAAACGCTTACAATATCTTGATATAGGAGATAAAGATTGTATTGCATCTTTACGTGGTGTTCATATTCAGACATCCCATACACATCACCCCTCGCCTCACCCCTCCACTGATATGGACCATGATGAATACACACATGAGTGCAGGTTTCCAAAGCCAGCGACTCGAGGAGCCTGAGTTCCTACCAGCTCTCTTCTGAACCCAATGTTCTTTACCACCTCTCAAAAATCCACCATTCTGTGTGCAGGATAGATGCATGCTGGTTTGGGAATCCACCCAACAGTGAGAAAGGATTTGCCTTGGAGTGGAAGGAATTCCCATGGTGGTACGCAGTCAAAAACATCCAAGTCATGTAAAATGAGTTTCAAAAGACCATTGAAGAACACTAGTGTGGTGTGCTTTCTATAAGGTACTTTGAAATAAGTTTAAAGTAAAAAAATAGGTCTACGGCAATTATATCACACCAGGAAAGAGATGTGTTTTGCATCTTAGCTCGTTTCTGAATTTTAATTGGAGACTTGGCTCTGCCATACTTTGCATTTTGATTTTATAACACGTGAATGTCTTGTTTTGAATTAGCAATTACTATGCAGCCATAAGGTAGAAAGAAGAGGAGGAGATCAGGAGGAAAGAGAGATACACCTCCTGCCCTTGATCTGGTTTATATATTCTGTATTAGAGCATTATTTCGTACATTTTGCAGAACTGAGCAACTAGAACAGACTTTCCTACAAGGTAATCTATTTGAGCCCATTGAAGGTACGTGTCTATTTCAGCTCAGTGTAGTGCTTAAATTAGGAGCGGGGAAAAAAAGCCTTAGTGATTCACTTACAGTAATTATCTGATGAAATATAATCTCCTAGAAACAGAGAGGAAGTATAATCAGCCCTGGCATGCTTACTTATAGCAGCTTTCGTAACCAGCAAAAACAGGAGTGGTTGTGTGGATAGGTAAAAACCCCACCTGTGCTATGGATAAACTTGTCTACCAGGCCGTTGTTTTCGAGACAGGGCATGTCTTTGTATCTGAAAAGTGACCATGAAGGTAAGAAGACACTAAACGTGGTGTTGATGCTAAATAGTTCCGCTAGCAAGATCACAGTGGCAGGGAAACAAAAAACAACTTCCTCAAATACTGACGTTCAGATACAGCGTTGCTTAGAAGACAGAGGTTTTGTTGTGGGAATTTCCAAGGGTCAGGGGTAGGAGGTTAAAAGGGATGAATTCCCTAAGCCATTATTTTTTGAAGAGGGGACCCAGAAGCACATTCGCTGATTGGATATTAAACATTATTTCTGGCAATGGAAGGCGTGCAGTGCTGGGAGATGACCTTAAAAGCACTTCTGGTAAACATGAACATCCCACAACTGTTAGATATAATTAGCTCCTTTTTCTTCTTGGAGCTTCCCCATACTGTGGGCACACGCGGGCTGTGACCACGTTAGAAGGACAGGGAGAGAATCTCTGATTTCCCCCTGACCAGGGGGAATATTCACATATTCCCTGCCTTCACATTTGCAGGTGTTAAGAAGAAAACATTCAGATCCATTCAAAATGGATGGCTACAGTCCAGCACTACTTTGGGATCCACTTGAAATTTGAGCTCAGATCATCAGTTGTGAAAAACAAAACAAAAAACAAAAAAGGAAGAAAATAAAAATGAAAGACTAACAGGACCTGGATCTCTCCCACCCAACTAACAGAATAAACTACTGCCACGAACGTGGGCATCATAAATAAATAAATAAATGAATGTGGAAACCAACTGCTCAATGTGTTTCCTCTTGCAGGATGATTAATGCCTTATGCAATTACATTTTTCCTCCTTTATGATTTTGAGCCTCTTAGGCCTTGCATTAAGCAACAATTTGCTTTTGTCAGGTGCTTTTCCTACCAGTTTGCTGGGCTGTAAGGGCTCCAATGAAGCACCCTGGCACAGGAGAAAGGGGAAAATCTCCTTCTAGGGAGCAGGCAGCAAGGGGTTTACTTCTACTGAGAAAGTGTGCCCTTCACGACAAGAGAACAAACAGCTCAGTCTGTGAGTGTCAACTGTTTTGCTTTGTAGGTTTTTCTGAGGAAGGAAGAAAATTGAATGTACATTTGTCTAAGCCTTCCTGTATTCAACTTATGAGGTACAAGGTAAGACACTTTTCTTCCTGGAGGAGAAGGTTGCTCCAGGAAGACCTGAAAACAGTTGTTCAGTATCTGAAATAAGAAAGAAGGTAAGAAAGAAAGCTAGTAAGAAAGAAGGGGACAGACTTTTTATCAGGGTCTGTGGTGACAGGACAAGGGGAAATGGTTTCAAATTAAAAGATGGGAGATTTAGATTGGATATAAGGATTTTTATTATTATTTTTTTAAACACAAGGTGGTGAGGTGCTGGAACAGGTTGCCCAGAGAGGCGGTGGATGCCTTGTCCCTGGAGACACTCAAGGTCAGGCTGGATGGGGCTCTGAGCACCTGATGCAGCTGTGGATGTCCCTGCTCATTGCAGGGGAGTTGGACTAGGTGGCCTTTAAGGCCACCCTTCCTATTTGAAGGATTCTATGCAAGCAAAGAATTTGGCCCAGCAAAGTGACAAAGGATCTGGCAGCATGGGCAGAGACACAGTTTTTCACCTGGACAGCCTTATGAGATCTGAATACCAACACAATGGGGTCCTTATGGAGGCCAGCAGAGCCCACTCATGTCCTGCCCTCACCTTACTAGGTAACAAAAGACTTGGAGAGAGTTCACATCTCAGCTTTTCTGAATCAGAATGTCTGAACTCAGGAAGACACCAGTTCTGCAGCAAACCATTTTGCAGTTCTGCCTTCTGATGCAATGATCTTGATCTTCAGCTGTGAAATATGCTTTAAAATAATTTTTTTCTGAATGCACAGTTTGACAGGAAAAAAACTCTGACAAAGTCCATGAATGGAAGATATTATATTCCTTTCCCTGAATACGATGTCCTGTGATACAGGGAAGAAAGAAATGATAAGCTCTAACTGCAGGCATGCCACTAGGAACAGAACAGCCTTATAAAGTGCTATAGAGTTCAGGCCTCACTCTTCCAGGGCATATTCCCAGGGAAACAAAGCTGCTACATGGCTGGCACACAGAGTAGTGGCAGAATACTGAAGCAGAGTCCAGGACTTTCAGGATAACACTGAGCTTATCATACTCTGAAATGTGAAAGCTTTATGAGCCAGTCAGCTCATTCATCTGCTTCCCTTTTGCCCATAACAAGCACTGACTGTGATTCCCAGTTTCCCAAAGACTTTGTGCATTCTTACAAAGATAAAGAGAGGGAAGCAAATCTGAGTTAGGAATGGTTTGGGACCGCTATAAAGCAAAGATACTTCTGACACAAGACCTAGAGATGATGTGAAAATATACATCTTTCAAGAAATAGGCAGGAAATAGTGACTGTTAATCTTTCTCTGAATGTAAATGGAACTGAATCTGTCACCCTCAGACTTACTTATTATGAAAACCTCCTCCATTGGGACATTCAGCAAGGTCCCTCAAAAAGAAACATGTAGGATGCGTTTAGAAATGTAACGCTTTTAGTTTCAGATATCATAACCAAAGGCCACCTACTGGTTTGACAGTTTAGTCTGCCAGGCACAATTAGATGCCTACTGCAACGTCCTCTGGGGACCGTGGGGGGAAACAGGTAACTAAAGCTGGGAAACTATATCGATTTATGCCCTTCCAGTTACTCTTGAAAGTTCTTTAGAGTTGAGGGCTGCAGTGCTAATATAACAGAACTTTGATGCGTTAATGAAAACTGTGATTAAATCACAGAGGCCTCTACATGAGGAAACTTGCTACGACTCAGCCAAAAAATTTAGAAGGACTGAGAGGGAGAAGCAAGCTGCTCCTTAAATAAACACGTCAGCATGGACAGGAACTGGAGAAGCAGCCAGGGTGAAGGGTAGTTCACTATAGCATGCTGTAGGGTGCTCTGCGCACTAACTACATATTAACTACACTGATGCCAGCACAAGTTGACAAAGTACATATATAAAAGTTACATAGTCCCAGTCTTGCAGTCGGGGTTACAATGACAACATACAGCTGTTTTCTGAGGCTTCATTCATAGAATCAAGGCCTGTAAGCACAGAGGAGGAAATTAACTCTGGAAAAATTAAATAGTGGAAAACATGCTAATCACAGAAGGGTTTGGGTTGGAAGCAACATTAAAGTCCACCCACCCCAACCCACTGCTGTAGGCAGGGCTGCCCCCAGCAGCTCAGGCTGCCCAGGGCCCCATCCAACCTGGCCTTGAGTGCCTCCAGGGATGGGGCACCACAGCTTCTCTGAAGGTTCCTTCTAGCCCCTCTGATTGTGTTACTCTGTGCTGTGAGATGAACACCTGCATCTCCCCACTCTGGCTGTGCTCAGCTTTGCTATAGGGTGGAGCAAAGGCGAAAGTGGCAGCCACATTCCTCATACTGGTCAGACACCGGGCTGGGTTGGGGCCCGGGCGGGCGGAGGAGGGCGACCGCTTGGGAGATGAGTTTTAATTCGCTGCTGTAATACCAGCAGAGGGAGCACAAATCATTAGGTACCAACACTGCTCACAGAGAGGAAACGTCAGAAAAGAAATACCACTTCCTTGTAGTTGGATGGTAACGCCTGGCAGGCTTAGTAATTAAATTACACTCAGTGAAATGGAATACAGTTACTAGAACCTAAGCAGAGCTGGCACCAATACCGTTTTCTTTTTGACTGTGTTTGCCTTTGCTGTCTTAGGAAAAAGCAGGAAGGAATGAGCAAGGCAGCAATTACATCTGGTACTAATTAGGAGATTCCTTTCAGGATGCCAGAAGCGACACAACAAACAACATTAGTTAAAAGCACAGGATTTTTCTTTCTTTTTTCTTTTTCTTTTTGTCTCTTCTTATTTTATATTTTATTTTATTTTTAATGTCTCCATGGCAAAACACTGATACATGGTCAAGCATAAATTAATTTGATTTTATGACATTTGCTGTCAGATTAACTGTCTCAAATGTATTGCTTGTATGGTGGTAGCTTCCACCAGTACAGTTTCACTGTACTGAGAGATGCTTTGATGGCAACTTCAGCACCGTCAATTCAACATCACAAAGTAGTCATGGTCCATATTTATCTATATGAAAAATAGTGATACCACTAAAGAGACTGTCTACTGACTGTGTTTTTAGCTTACAACATCAAGGCGTTTGATTCTGAAATTTCAGAGAACCCTAAAAACAAACCAATTCCAGAAGAAGCTACGGGAAAATCACAGCATATGTTAACAGCCTGCAAAAATGGTTACCAGATGCATGTTTCCTTCCAACTAGAAATCCCATGAGAGGAAGTTTCTGCTGCATTGCCCATCCTCACTCCAGATTATATTCCAAGTAAAGTAGACTATATTCCAAGTATTCTGCAGTGTCAACACTAGCTAAGTGCTGCACGTCTCAAAACCCATTGCATTTGCTGAACTTGCTTACATACTCCAGCTCCTCTACGCATCTGTGATCAGCTCATCTGAGAAGGTAAATTGCAGCCAACTTATTTTTCCAATATTTCCAGGTACACCTGAAACAACAAGAATGAGAATGCATCACATGTGTAAGAACTTAACTTTTCCTGCCTTGTTAGATATTGCGTAAACCGAATGAGCATTTCCATAAAAAGGTTTTGTTTTTACTGTTTCTGGAAACAATAAGAACTGATACATCTTAGGAGTAAACTTTATAAATGTCTGTATATATGCATGTATGTACACAAACATTCATACTCATTACAGCGTGATTTCTTCTATATCCTCACAAAAAAGGGTGGATTACTTACAAATTAGGAATTCTACCTATTTTGATTAACATTCACTGTACCCTTCTTTGGATCGGCTGAGGTCTGACAGCAATATTCCCTTCTATGAAATCAATGTTTTCTAAAGCACCAAAAGCTGGGGAGGCAAATAACATCTTCACCATAAAACAGCTCACAGTTATCCAAACAGTGTTCTGCAGTCAGCTGCTGAAATACCCAGAGGAAGCCTTTTCCCTAGATGGACAGAAAAAAGTACAAAAAAACCCAGAAAACAAATAACCTTTCTCCCAGCCTTACTTCAAAGCATGTTTAGAATAGCTTTACTTTTGAAAAATCCCCAAAATGAAAACACATCCTGAAGTCCTACTGTAGAATTAGGATAGAGTTAAGAATAACAGTCTGAACTTGAAGTTGTTCAGGGGAAAAAAACAAAAACAGAACAAAAACATCCAAGAAGCCCCAGCAGAACATAAAGCAGGAACGGGTACATAAACAAGTTACATTCTCACAATGGTACAGCAAACGTACTTTGAAGCAAAATCACTTTGAACAGGCCACATGAAGAGCCAACTTGATACTGGCTTTCATCTGTTACCCCACAGCCATTCCCAGAGCAGAGCTTCTAACATACGACCACTACAGGTGGGATACTGACATTCCCATTTGTCAGTTTAAGCTCTGACTCAGACAGTGTAACTGGCACTTCCATTTGGAATTGCCTAAACCATGCGACATTCCCCCGTAAGCTCTAATTAAGTTTATATGTGATATTCTTCACGCAGTGTTTTTTTAGGAAGGACAATAACAGAGAACAATGGGAATTTCCAAATACGTGCTAGAGCTTCAAGGCCACCATTTTGGAAACAGACAGAACCAAGAAAGGGTTAAAGAAGTAAATGTGCAAAATTTATTGAGCTCTTCAATGAATACTGGAACACGAAATGTATAAAATTAGATTTTTGAAATTAAAAAAGAATATAGAAATACTTAAACATTAGCAGTTGCTTGCTGTAATACACAATGGCCCACGAGTAACTCAAACCTAGTTTATTCTGAGTCAATTCTGTCACAAAAAAACCCAAAAAACTAGAAAAATGAAAATATTTTGAAAGAAGAAAGTGGTATCCAAACAAATGTAATTGCAGCACCTTTACCATTTGTACAAAGAGCAGACTGTTGGCACGATGAGACTGAGCTGGAAAAGCTTTGAAGGACAGTGTCCTTGTCACGCTGTTAAAAGGCATTTTCTAAATACAACTTGAATACCTCTAGATACAGAATAAAGTTTCACATTTGCAAATCCCGCAAATCCCACTCAGTTACAAGAGTTCCAAACTTCTGGTTGAGAAGACATGAGAGAGGGTAAAAAAACAAAACAGGATATTCTTAATATGCCCTAGCATCGAAGTAATTTTAAAAGTATTTTTCAAAGTATTATTTGGCTATTTTATTGTCTGTGTTGTGCTGTATTTGGGATGGCAGCCAATGTAATTTGACCATACTTCAAAGCATTTCCACTATGAATTTTTTTTTTTCCACAGTGGAGTTAGCCTCCTTCCTGCCTTCTCCCCTCCTGGTACTTGCCCATGTTACTCCATGCTATGGGAGAAGAGCACCTGACATGCACTGAAGTGGGCATCGCGAGCACCTGGCAGCCACAGCTGTAAGGACTTTTACAATGATGCTTGGAGGCACTGCCTCATTGAGGCTGTTGTCTTCTTTGCATACATGGCTCTGGACCTACTGACATGAAAAGCACTGCCCCCAAGGGGGCTTTAAGGTATCAGAGAAGTACTTGAAATGATATCTGGCATTAATTTTCTTTGGTCTGTGTAAACACAATCTAAAGACTCTGTCGGAGTACACACTGGCACTCAAAATAAAACTGTAAGAGGGAAATCCTTCTTGTGCAACACAGTAGGCTTTCACCAAGGTTATCTGGTTCAATATGAAGCACACAGATCTCTTCTCTCTGTGTTCGGATGGTATTCTTTTTATCATCAGATGACTGTTCAGTCTAAATGGTGTAAGCTACTACAACTCCAGTGCGCTTTAACTCCAGCCAGCTTGCAGCACAGAAGATATGTAATTTTCCACTAATAAAGTGCAGATTGAGAAACTTCGGAACAAGGATCCCGAAGACATAGTCTTCATTAGGCTGAGACTTTCATAATAAGAAAAAAATTCAAGTGCTTATTATGCTACAAGTCCCATATTTGTAGAAGTTACAGTATATCCTTTTCTAGCGTTTCTTCTGACTGTTTGCTCTCTGACATAATATCGTCGTAAGAATAATTCCCCGAATCTCGACTGCTCTGTTTGGAATGTTTGTCGTCTTTCAAATCAATTTGATTTACTTCTTCTGCGACGATACTGTCAATTACATAACAAATTTCTACTGGCTCTTCTGCAGCAGGCACATATGGACTGCTGAAAAGCTGTCCTCCAAGGCCCTGCAAAAACAGAAGCACAAAGAAAGATCAGCATATATATAACACCGAAATAATAGCCCCACTTAACATGACAGCTGTACAACTCCACTTTATTGTATTCGGTAGCATTACAGATTTTTCTACCTATATCATGCAACCTGCTCTCATAAGTTCAGGAATGAAAAGTCGTGACAAAGTTTAGCTGCATTTATAGGTTATTCTAGCAATTGAACCTCAACTCTTTTGTTATGTGTGCAGCTGTCGATCACCTACATAGCTTCAATACTTCATTGATTATAGCCTTCAGATCACTCAAGAAATAAAAGGAATGAAGGAAGCAAGCTGCTACAGCATGACACCAAGCCTTACATAGCTCTCAAGAGTGCCACTGTCTGTCCTATGTGCTTCAAATCTATTCTCTGAAGTGGTTGTTCATATCAAACCCACGGGAAAAAAAAAAGTTCTGTTAAACGTACACAGTATTAATTATGTTATCAGTATTCTACTGAACAAAAGAGTTAAAATGCTGCCTAACAAATTAAGTTCAGATCAGCCCTTGTAAACTATGAGAGTAGCGTTAAATTGTAGCTGTATTCAGAAAGCTCTAAATGCTACATATCACAAGAGCCTCAGTGAGAAGCTGAGCTTGGAAACTGCGCAATCTCCCTCTTTGTGACTTGAACCAGAAGGTCATTATGTCAAGAGATGACAGATACTTGCTGCATCAAAATTTCCTTTAAAGGTTGGACTTGCATTTTACCTCCTTTGAGTTTTAAAGGATTGGCAGTAACAACAGATCTTTGATCACACAGCCTCTCAGATGGTACAAACACAAGGAAGATGTCAGAAATGTAATATTTTACAGACTACACAAAGCTGGGAGGACACTCCAAACATCCAACTCTTGCCCACTTCCTGAGACAGATGGGCTTCTGTTGTTTCATGCAATTTTCTTCCACACACATGCCCTTGATCCAAATAACCCTTCTTGTATCCATAATGTCTTATGGCCACGAGATCTGCAGGTCCCTATGCTTGAAGATGCTTTTGTCTTGTATCTGGCTCTTAATAAAACCATTCAATTCTCTCTGATTCTAACAATGAAAGAGCCAGAAAACGATCTATCAACTCCTATTCGTAGAATCACAAAATGGTTTTGGTTGCATTTTTAAAGATCATCTAGTTCCAACCCGCAGCCATAGGCAAGGACTTAAAAAGTTACTCAAAGCCCCATCCAACCTGACTTTGAATGCTTCCACAGAGGAGTCATCCACAACTTCTCCGGGCAACCTGTGCCAGTGCATCACCACCCTCTTGCATTGGGAGCCCCAGACCTGAATGCAGTACTGCAGGTAGAGCCTCATGAGTACAAAAGGATGCAGTCAGCTCCCTCAACCTGTCGACTAGGCCTCTCTTGATGCAGTCCAGGATATGACTGGCTTTCTGGGCTGCAAACCTACATTGCAGAGGTGCTCTCCGGCCAATATACTCATGACTTCCTTCCAAAGAAACCTTCGGAGAAACTAGTGAGGTGTAATGCAACAAGGGAAAAACAAACCAGAAGCAATAAAAATCAAGATCTACGCAGCGAGAAAATAACGTCAAGCTTATAAATGAAAGGATGTGAGTAAAACACAGTACCCATCCTGTGTGACACAGAGTTCTAGAAACTGACACCAATTTTTCCCTCGAGCATTCATGCGTTTAGTTAAAAACTGTACAATTAACCTGTATGAATAATAAGATAATGGAATCACTTTTATTCTGTAATATTTTCTGCTCGGTTTTCTAAAAATACATTTGCATAATGAATGTGAAAAATAAATCTCATCTTACCTCTATGTTCAGAGGGGTCTGGCACGATGGAAAGAACATGTATTTGATTTTATTATAGGCTTGATACAGGAAAAAAATAACCAGTGATGCCACAATCAAGACAGCAATCAGCGCAGCTACAAATGTTGCTAAAATGATCAGAGGTAAGCTTTTATCTAAAGAAGCAAAAACAAACAACAAACAAACATTTAGTCTAGGTATCTGTGAACTACCAAGATTAAAACAGACATTCTCCAAACATTCCTCCCTCAGTATCTGACAGCAGGACAGAAAGGCTGCCCACAGGCAGTTACCACGAAGCACCTGATGTACATCAGTCTGTCACCCTGTTGGCTCTAGCCCCAAGCAGTATGATATGAAACTAATGGAAATACAGGAGTAAAAAAATTCCACGTTACAAAAATTTCTGTGGGTTATGTTACTGTTTTATAGGCAATTAAAACAGTGAAGTTGGCTGATGGTTTCTTAGACGGAAAATGAATAGACTGGTCAGACTTGAAGGACCCCTGGGAGCACAGAAAAGCTTCTTGGACAGGTAAGGAACTCCAGTTCTAAGATTCAGATGACCACAGCCCACTCAGAAGGGGGAAAATAAATGAATAAATAAATAAATAAAAGAACTTCTAGGAAGCAACTTATCAATTCCTTTCAAATAAGTACCTAGGAATAAATCAATTGCAAGGATGTTCCAGATATTTCCTATACTGGTAATCTCGACACCAGCTCGAGTTTTTACACTGTGAGTATAGAAACCTATTGAAGTACAGAAAGAGGAGATTAATTTCACTTCAGTTCTCAAACATGGTCCTATATTCCTGCATCAACTCAAGAGCCATAGAAAGGCTTCTACCAGACAAGGCTCAGTTCTAAGACTTAAATTTTGAGCCTTGTGGTAGAAGAAGCATAAAAAGCAGAACCCAATTTTGATAGCAAAATATTGTCATCAAAGAAACCCTTGAACTGACTAGTCCTAAGGTGTCCAATGATTAAGTTCATGAGTTTTCCTTCTCACCTCCTCTATTCTACTTTCCAATATACTCTCTGGCTCTATTGAACAAACCGACTGAAGGGAGTTTGAACACTAGAATAACAGGAGACACTTCTCAAATAACCCAGAAGAGACAATCAGGTCTTTTTAATCTCTATTTCCAGTTAGTACCAATGATCAAAGAACAAAAGCATTACACACTGAGATATAAGAATGTCTGGGAGGTACACGGCACAATCTGCATGATTTTCTATCTTAATATGGAGGTTGAAATGTACTGCTTGGTCTTAAAAAGGTTAGGTACAATAGGGCAATATGGGGAGATCAAATCTTTAACCAGTAAAATAATTAAAGAATTTCTCTTATGAAACTAAAAAAGTTAACATTTAATTATTTTTAGGCTTAATAAAGACAAGAATTGAGGACTACATACATCAATAAGTCACACAAGTTTATTACGTGAGAAAGTAATAGTATCATTATTAAATTTCACAGAATCTCAGAACTGTAGTGGTTGGAAGGGACCTCCAGAGATCATGGAGTCCAACCTCCTGCCAAAGCAGCTCCGTAGCCCAGGTTGCACAGGTAGGCGTCCAGGCGGGTCTGGAACGTCCCCAGAGAAGGAGGCTCCACCACCTCTCTGTGCAGCCTGTGCCAGTGCTCCGTCACTGCACTGTGAAGAAGTTCCCATGCACATTTGTGTGGAACTTCCTATGCTTCTGTTTGAGGCCATTTCCTCTCATCCTATCGCCACACACTGCTGAGAAAATTTTCTTAGTCTTAAGTCAGTTTGGATAGTTATTTATTTTTTCTAGCGCTGAAGGCTGTTACTATAAGGTAACCAGACAAATGAAATTCAACAGTTTAACATGCCCTGATGTTGGCTGAATATAACGCATCCTCAAACCTATTTGCACAGAACAAGCAAGTCTGTAACGAGTCTGAGTGTCTCCAGCTATTGTTTGTCCCCTAAGGTGTCTCCCCACTTTAGAATTTATTGAAAAAATGTAGTTAATTCACAAAATAATTAAGACAACTCAAGAATCAAATATTCTTGAAAATGTAGTACCTAGTGATTCCCTACGCCCTCCTAATCGCATTTAGGAAGTAATGGAAATTAAAGCCTGCTTGAGCAGGTCAGAATTAACTTTGATTCATATTAATTTCAGTAACTATATTGAGACAATTCCTAAACTCATGCATATCACAGAATAATCATAATGCAGTTCCATTCAGGTCAGAAACAGAAGTGATATCAGTACATCATCAGGACAGAACACGGCAGCAGTGATATGACCTCTGCCCAAAGGAGTGCTGATTTGGTAAGGCCATCGTGTCATGCTGCAAATACTTCCTGACCGCAAAGGCCTGTGAAGTGTTAACGATTTTGATTCCATGGGTGTAACAAGTCCTAAGTTCCTCCTACCTCCAGGTGTTTCGATGCATTCCTCTTTGCTGAAATCACTGCTTTTGTTGTAAACTTCTGAGAAAGCTTGTACTTTCACACAGTACAAAGTTGAGGGCGTCAGATCAGAGATTGTTGCTATTGTCTGTTTTGTTTTTTTCCTTTTCACTGTCTCCTGAAAAAGAGAAAAGTAAGGTGCACATACGCATTACAAGAATCACTCAACCAATCACAGCTATGGCCTCTGCTGATGTGATCCTGTGAGTAGCTAGAGACCATTCTGCACCTGGACTGAACGAAAGAGAAGAACCACATAACTCTGAAGCAAAAACACATTCAGAAAACATTTATTGACAAGATTATACCATTTTCACCATATCAAAACTTTACAATTCAAAACTGATGTACTCTGTGCAAAATTAAACTCCTTCCAGTTAACGTTTCCCTTTTCCCACAGGTTCATATATATCCATTTACTGGTTACAATAAAAACATTTTGCTCTAAGAAGCATTTAAAGACTACGGAGAGATGCATTAAAACACGAGCTGGAAACACTCCAGACTTCATTATTTTATGATACATGCAGGTATAAAACTGCAAACATAGAAAAAAGGATTTGAGGGGCAGGAATCTACATCAGGACAACGCTCTTACAGAGATACTGTAGGAAAGAAACCTCTATTGTAAAGCAAGCCATTTGGCAGCTTTATGAAACTCAGAGTGTAGTTCTACAAAACCATCTCATGGCCACGTGAATGAAAAAAGACCAAAACCTCCTCAAGTTGTGATGCTAGACTTTTTATAAGAATCTTTCACAAAAACAGGCAAACAAACTGGCAGCGTGACTGGCACACCATGTGCGTGCCTCTTTTGAAAAGAAGCTTCTTGAGCACATCTTAAATACAGTATTTATATCGTCACAAATTTAACATGGAGCTGTAAGTACTTGATTACTTCATACCTGATTATCTGATGAATTCTTCCAATACAGTATCTTGTAAGATAAATCGTAAAGGTCCCTTATGATTTCATTCTCAGGTCCTCCTGGAGAAGAAATCTGGATATGGAGCAATACATCACTGATGTCCAGCTTTACACCAGGAGGGCCAAGTTCACCTTCAGACATTAAAAAAAAAAAAAATAGTTAAAAATAAGACTGACAGAGTAGGAATAACAATACTGAATGAAATACTGGCATTTAAAGTCTATTAACTTTATTAAAAATGTGTGCTTAAGACCCTGACTTGACTAGTAGCTTTACCTATATGTATCTGCATATACAAGGGAAGCTCCAAAAATAACACTGCCTAGTTTATTACATTGGCTCATGACACCAGAGGTGGATGTTGGCGGTATGGCAGTAAAGGCTGAACCCTCCCACCAATATCCACTACATTTTTTCACCTTGTGACAGACAGCAGCAGAGGGGAGGTCTGACACAGAAGCGTGCATGAAGCAAAAGCGTGTCACTGAATTCTTCTGTATGGAAGAGATGGCACCCACTGTCATTCACTGACGCTTGCTGAATACTCATGGAGACCAAACAGTGGCTGCAAGTACAGTGAGGCAGTAGGTGGTGCGTTTCAGCAGTAGCAACAGTGACATGAAAGACAAGCCATGCACAGCTGCCACACCACAGAGTGAAGCGTGTCTCAGCCAGCTCATCCCTCATCAGTATAAGGGAGCTACAGGAAAGAAGAGGACAGACTCTCTATCAGTCTGTGGTGACAGAACAAGGGGAAATGACGTTAACCACATCCACTGATGAACGTGTTTATGTACACAGCATGCCGGCTCTTGTTCATCGCCGATGGAAACATATAGCTAACAGTGGTGACTATGTTGAAAAATATTATTTTGTAGCCAAGAATTTGCTCTATCAAACAGTGTTACTCTCATCTTTTTATCCGTGGTAGTTTCCATGGAATTAAATAGGAGGCAACCCACATTAAGTACAAGTTGGCTGAGAAACGAAACAAATTAAGAAAGGATATCTCCTTACTTGTTATCAGCGGATCTACTTTTACGTCCTTAGACAAACATGTTTTATTATACTCATTCACAGCCTGCACACGGAAATAATGAATTGCCGAAGCAGGACTGAGGACAGATGACAAATTACATTTCATGTTAGTGATGCTTTCACATCCCGATACGCTGTGCCACTTCGAGGAGTAATCGTCGTATAGGTTCTTTAGGAAGCCACTGCAAGAGATATTTTAATGTTTTTTACTATGCTGGGCCCACAGATTGTAAAATAACAAACAAAAACATTCACATGCGCTACACAGTATTCTATTATTCCGAGTAAGAAAAGCTTAAGAGACTTTTTCTTCCAAAAAAAAAACCAACAAAGAAAACTATTTTTTCTATTTATAAATGAAACAATGAAGTCAATTAATTCAGGAGGCACAAATAAGTACCTTACTCAGTTCTCACTAAAAATTCACATTTTTGTTCTTAAAATGCTTCCAGTTCAGATTCAGATTTTTCAATGAGTTCTACGAAGTTATGTCTCACTAAAGGAATTCCAAAATAATGCTGATCTTTATGAGCTCTCTCTCATCATTTCAACACCAGACACAGTATCTGTTCTACATGAGAACTATCATTAAGGCTTACACAGAGATACAGAAATTGCTTAACTCACGTGAGGTACTGTACGGTATAGTTCACACGTTCTTTATAGCGATGATTCCAAAGCAGATAAAACTTCATGTTCAAAGCAGAAACTCTCACATTTGTTGGACAAAGAGGGTCATTTACTGCTCAAAATAAAAAACAGAAGTTAGTTACTGGGTAGTAACAAGCTCTATATTACATACAGCAATTTCTCACAGAGTGAGCATTTCTTACTCAAATGGTCACAGTACACATTCAGGAACTTTATGGAACATGCATTCCCACAGTGATTTTCCCTGAAATAAATACTTAGGAATACTTAAAGATACTTGAACAGCACACAAAAGAGTTTAAATGTAGATGTGCAAAACAAGCCATTAACAGCGAGAAAGCTACACACAGTAATTCTTCAGAATCAGCACGAATAAAGTCCAAAAGGCCTGCATAAAAGACATTTTCCTAACTTGATTTTGCATGCATTCATTTATTGCCAAATACACGAAAGTATTTTATCTTGTCAACACGCACATCCCTTTCCTCTTGATTCAAAGCCACAGATCCAAAAAAATATCTACTTTTCCAACACACAGAAAGTAGTTTTTAAAACCCAAATCAATGGACAGAATTTGCCTCCAAGCGAAAACCTGTGTACTATAAAAACTTCTAATATCAATAGACAACATTTAATATTGATTTAAAATAGAAAATTCTCAATAACTATGATGATTGCTGCTATGCCTAAGTAAGTAGGAATTTGCTCTGAAGCGACAGAAATGCACAGAAGTACCAATCTACTTTCTAACAGTTTAACTTTGAATAATTAATTTAAAGTAAGATGACTTCATGCTTTACCTTTACGGGTGGTTTTTATGCAATGAACTGGACTGAATAGGCCTTCTTGATCGTCCAGAGGAACAGCTGCTTGAACTTTCAAACAATAGGTAGTCTCTGGCACGAGACCATCTATTACATCAATAGGTAAAATATTTTGATTTCTGACCTGTGAGAGAATTGTGAATAGCATATGAAGATGAATGTTTTTCCAGATAAGTTGATATTTTTAAGTATCATTTTTCCCCCCAGGTTTCAGTCTATTTGTATAATATCACCGATTGGTCTGGGTGGAAGGGACCTATAAGATCATGTCGTTCCAACTCCCTTGCTGTAGGCAGGGACACATCCCTCCAGAGCAGGTTGCTCAAAGCCCCATCCAGCCTGGCCTTGAATGCTTCCAGGGAGAGGGCATCCACAACCTCGCTGGGCAACCTGTGCCAGTGTCTCACCACCCTCACAGTAAAGAATTCCTTCCTAATATCTAGTCTAAATCTACCCCCTTCCAGTTTAAATCCTTTTCCCCTTGTCGTGTTACTATCTGCCCTTACAAGAAGTCTCTCCCCAGCTTCCCTAAGCAATGCTAAAGTAGGGAACAAAAGACAATATGAGTAACTGAGTCAGCATTGAAGGGACATTTCTAACTTTGCTCCTTTACGCTTGAAACCAGATTTCCAGCTTCAGGATTGCAGAACTTACTGTGCTTCAGTTCCTCAATTCATTGAACAAACACTTCCTCCTCTCTGTACTTTGTCTGACAAGACTTGTAAGACACATAGCTTGTACTTAGAAGATCCCTGTAAAATTAAATTAGTCCCTTATCTAGCCTTCCCCTCCCTTAGCAATATCCTGCTGTAAATGTTTCTTCCCATTGCCTTGAAATTTCTTTCCCTTCCCTGTTCCTGCTGGCCGGCAGTGGATCCTACTCCAGCTCATGTGAGGTGGTTTCACTTTACTCCTCATGCATTAAAAACTGGCTCTGAGATTTAACAGAAATCACAGAATTGCAGAATCATAGGGGTTGGAAGGGACCTCAAGAGATCATCGAGTCCAACCCCGTGCCAAAGCAGGAAATACAACACTTCTCACAAAATATCTAACACAATCCTCTAGAAAAACAAATTAAAAATAAAAATAAAACAACTTCTCAGCCACACAGCAACTATTATACAACAGTTTAACTAAGCAAGCAACGTAATTAAACAATTCTATTTTAGAGCATTAAACAATTAAAGCAAAGGTCCAGCAGTAAAGGTCAAAAAAATCAAAGTGAGATCATACCTCCTCTACATTTGATGAATTTTCCCAGATAACTAGTTTATATTTAAAACGCAGAGGATTTAGCCACATTTTTCGGACCTGATTTGCTTCTGGAGGAGAAACCTTAATTTTAATGGCTCCATTTACGGACTGCAACGCTATTTCAGGGGGACCAATCTGAGCTGCAAATGTGAGAAAGTTGAGTGTGATGAATGCTTAAAGGAAAACAAACCAGAATTTCAGTTATATTAATAATATGCAGCTACTGTGATTTAGCATCATTTCTGCTCTTTTGAGGCTGTATCAAAACTACAGGAATTGCCCATAGGATCTTAGTTTTAAATCTCACAGAAATCACTCGTAAATACCTTATATTACTTTAAGGTTGATGCTGTTGTAAGCAACAGAAACCACACATAAGCCACAATAAAGTGCAGAAGGACGTCTAACTAGAAATGCTGCAGTATGCATGGAGCTCATACCTATTTCATATGGAATCATTTCAAAAATACTAGACCATGGAGACTTGTCTTCCCCTCTTTCAGCCCTTATGTGCAAACGATGCACATCATAGTATGCAGTTATTGCTGAAGAAAAGTCACATTCCGTGTGACTGACATTCTGACAACCAGACAGTTCCCTCCATTCTGGTTCATTTGTCTGAAGATCATCAATGCTGCGAGAAGAGAATAAAAAGAAAATAAAACAAAAACTAGAGCAATCTAAATCCTCAGATTTCTTAACTTTCTTCTAAATGCTAGGGAGTGAGTTTGCCTAGCATTTAACACCAATTACGGTGGTGCTGGTGATAGGTATCTATTTTGTCAGCCTCGAGTTGACACCACCATTTGATTCATTAATTTAATCTATCACTTTACTAGTTTAACCTTTTTACCCAAGGGTACAGACTTCTAGTTAACCACTTGGTTTATTCAACATATGAGCACAGTGTCTGAGAACAGCAACAAAGAACTGTCAAAATCCAGAACTATATCCTCTCTCAAATTCAGTTTGTGTGTGTTGAGACAAAAACAACAAAAAAAAAACAACTAAAAAAACAGAGCAGAGTTAATACATTTAATTAAACTACATTTCCAAGTGTACTATTTTATCGCCCAGTATCGAGAATTATTACTCAGTGTGCTCTGTATTTATAACACATCCCTATCAGTAACAATCTAATTTTACATATCAACTAGAAATATGAAGGCAACTCTAAAATTCTACATCCAGAATTATCTTCCTAGAAGTTTTACGTGGCAGCACCGAGAAACAGAAAGCGATCAGTAAACCAGTCTGTTCCTCTACACAACCGTGGGTCTGCTATTTCTGGCTCAGAATGAAGCTACTACTTACCACTTGTATTCTGCTGAAAACGTCACGTTGGTACTATCCCCTGTGTAGTTCCACTTCAGAGTGAAATTTGTATCTACAGCATAAACTTCAATATCCTGAGGACTCTTCAGATTAGTCTGGCCTATAAAAAAAAGCAACCTCAAGCTATATAAGGATTGGGATAAATAATTTTGACATAATTTAAGGAGAAACTACTTTCGTTAAAAAGAGTGATAGTGAAATAATTATTCCCCTGCCTCCCTTTTAAAAGCACATACAGTTGTAACATTCAGCACCCGAGGCTCACTGCTACGGGTGACTATAAGCAATCTGAATGCATTTACGCCATATTGTCTGGATCCAACATCTGGAGCTCAGCTGCAAACTGCTCAGGATTGACCTAATGCTCTCATTTCACAGCTGTGGGGCAGACAGTGTGGCAGACTTTGTGCCACACATTACTGCCACAAAATCAATGCATGGCCTTGAATATAAATCCCATTCAGTGAGGTTTCCTCACACAGAATTACCCTAAGTAAGGCAGAAGACCTGCCATGTTTTCTTTTGCTCAAGGAACCACACATAAAATGACATCTTGAGGGCAAGGGTTAAGTCTGAGGACACCTATAAGAATGATCAAAACATCAAAGGAAAGAGCAGTCCATGAGAGGAGAAGAACTAACCTCTGTCAGGGAGATTGGGAAGAGGAGGCAATTTAGATGTGAATTAGAGTGTTCAAATGAAAATCAGGAAGCTTTGTGAAATACAGATTTCAGATTAATCACTACAATGAACATTTCAAAAGGTTTTTATTTGGTGAGAGCATAGTAGAAGAAAAGGAACATTTGTTGTAAACTTGCTTGTTCAATAGGAGTCATGCCTGCAGGTTGACTCCATATAAATTTAAGCAGCATAGAATCATACAATAATTTGAGTTGGAAGGAACCTTTTAAAGGCCATCTGGTCCAACCCCCCTGCAACAAGCAGGGACACCCACAGCTGCATCAGGTGCTCAGAGCACCATCCAGCCTGACCTTGAGTGTCTCTGGGGAAGGGGCATCCACCGCCTCTCTGGGCAACCTGTCCCACTGCCTCTCCACCTTTAACAGAAAGGACTTTTTTCTTATTTTTGATCTAGATCTCCCCTCTTACAATTTGAAATTATTTCCTCTAGTCTTATCATAACAGACCCGTCTAAAGAGTCTGTCCCCTACTTTTTTGGAGCCCCTATACAACGGGGTATGCTTTTACCCTATCTAAAAGCAAATATAAGAGCAACAAATATATCCAATAGTTTTGCAGATCTTTCACAATCTTCTTCCACTGTCAGCTGGACAAAAGTAGTATCAAAGTCATCTCCTTCAAAAGCAGCAGGATGAGTAAACTCACCAGGATGAGAACAGTAGCTTACTTACACAACTCCTCCCACCCGCTTTTATTGTAAAAGAAAGAGTTCAAAGCCATAACATAGGCAGCAAAGGCTGGCATAAAGTGGCATGGGAAAGCATGTGATGTTTTGGGACACAGACTGAAGACTATCGCAAAAGTTGCCAAGCAATACTTCATCACAGGAATTGATGCATTTTGATGCTTATCTGAACAAGCAACTTCACAGCTTGGTGTGAAGTTTACACATTCTGGTGTAAATCTCCAAATCCAGAAGAGAAGCAAATCACTCTGCCACAAGCCTTCCTGATGGTTTATAGTGGAATGTGGAAGGAATAGCATTAGTAACAGGCCCAAAAGCAGACTGTCATGAGCCTCAGGTTTGACTGCCTCTTTTCTCTGAGAACTTCCTCATGCATGCTGGAACAACCTCGACCCCAGCTTGACACTGATTCTTTTGTAATCCTTACAAATTGCTGTAATCGGGCACTAAGAACTGTTTTCAGTGGCCAAGAAGCACCAAAACAAGCAGCTCTGCTTTGCACAAACAAACAAAACTGCTGCTTCACTGAGCACTTCCTCTGAGGGACTTCTTCCATTAGGACTGCGCATGCTTAACTCTTGCCTGGTTTATGAAATGAGTCAAATACACAACCTCAGAGCCACAGGCAGCTGTTTCATTAAGCTGCAAGTGTCAGTATGTATTTGCTGCTGTACTCTTTTTCCTGCTCCACTGCCAGCTCTTGCTGTAGAGCAGTACTGAACCAGATGGCCCCCTGGCTTCAACTGATGCAAAACATAAATACAGAAACAAAGCATCTAAAACCCCACAGCACTCGTTGTAGATCTATCTTGAATGTGATTAGGCACCTTCCCCTGTGCCTCAGTTGGAAAAACAGATCGTTGCTTTATAAAGCCCTCCTGATCCTCAGAGATAACCCTGACAACTCTATCTAATGCCTTCATGAGGAAATCAAATTTCTAACACAAGCTTAAATAACTAGCCATTGAAGGTTCCAAGTCCCAGTCCCATTTTCACCAGCTCACTCCATCTCCTGCTTTCATTTTCCCTTGTAAGTCAAACTTGCTAGTTTTCCGAATAATTGTCACTCTCCTCATCTGCATTCTCCCCAGAGAAACTCCCTTGCATCAACATAATTCACCAGTGGCAGTGCTCCAGCTGAGTTCTACAAATGGAGTCCAGCCTTACAGAAAACACGACCCAACGTTCTCAATCTAATTAGCACTGCTATACCCCAACACTTTTCGGGTTTTCACCAGAAATTCAGGTCAATTTAACGCTGTTCTCAATAACACAGACGTGCACAGGTGATCCATGCCTATCCCTTCACACAATAATCCCTACTTCAGTGTTTTGTGTTTGCTTACCTAAATCAATCTCCTAAATTCCAATAAACAACAACCACAGAGTCAAGAAGTAAACTCAGCAACATTTAATTCCCAGGGAAGCTTCACGATTTAGCCAGAAATCCCATCCAGCCTGACCCTGAGGGTTTCCAGGGATGGAGCATCCACCACCTCTCTGGGCAACCTGCTCCACTGCCTTACCACCCTTATGGTAGAAAACTTCTTCCCCATACCCAAACTAAACACAGCCCCGCTCACCTGCACAGCGCTGGCACCCCGCGAGCAGCAGGCACAGCAGCGCGGCCGCCAGCCGCCCCGCCGCACCCAATGCCCCGGACACCGACATGACCCGGCCGCCGCCGCCGCCGCCGCGCACACCCGTACCGGAAGCCTGCGGCCACCGCGCATGCGGCCTGCCGCCGCCATCTGGCGGGTGGGGGGGGTTGGAGGCTTGTGCTCCAGTCCCCTCACAGCTCCATTGCCGTTCTCTGGACAGCCTTCAGTGCTTCAGTGTCTTTCTTGTGAGCGGCCCAAAGCCAAACACAGCACTCATAGATTCATTAGGTTGGAAAGGACCTACAAGGTCAGCTAGTCCAACCATCCTCACACCACCATCCCTACCCACCAAGCTACTAAATCAAATCCCTCAGCACCTCACCTAAACGCTTCTTGAACAGCGCTAGGGACGGTGCCTCAACCACCTCCCTAGGCAGGCCATTCCAGTGCCGGACCACTCTCTCAGAGAAAAAATTTTTCCTCAGATCTAATCTAAATCTTCCGCGGCACAACTTGTGGCCATTCCCTCTCGTCCTGTCATTAGTTACCTGGGAGAAGAGTCCAACTCCCTCCTCGCCACAGCCTCCCTTCAGGAAGTGGTAGAGTGCGACGAGGTCTCCTCTGAGCCTCCTTTTCCCCAAACTAAACAATCCCAGCTCCCTCAGCCGCTCCTCATAAGACCTGTGCTCCAGACCCCTCACCAGTTTTGTTGCCCTTCTCTGAACATGCTCCAGGGCCTCAATGTCTTTCTTGTAGTGAGGGGTCCAAAACTGAACACAGCACTCGAGGTGAGGCCGCACCAGAGCTGAGTACAGGGGGATGATCACCTCCCTGCTCCTGCTGGCTGCACTATTTCTAATACAGGCCAGGATGCGACTGGCCTTCTTGGCCACCTGGGCACACTGCCGGCTCATGTTGAGCCGAGCATCAACCAACGTGAGGTGCAGCCTCACCAAAGCTGACCACAGAGGAACGTTAATCTCTCTGGTCCTTCTGGCTGCGCTGTTTCTGAGACAAGCTAGAATGTCAAGCCTGTCCCAGCCCTTGAGCTCTTGGATGTGAGGCTCATTCTTGTTGCAGGCAAAAGTTCAAATTCCGTGACTGAAGAGCTAATCTTTTCTTTCTCTGTTTTACATTTTTTATGAGATCACCCCACTGCAGTGTGATTTTACTTGCACTTGCCCTCACAGCAGCAGATGCTGTGGTCTGTGACAGGTGGTCATAGCACTGTGTTTGGTGATGAGGATTTGAAACTCCAGTAAGAAAAGTAATGTGCTGTTAAGTACCACTTAGTGGGAGCCATCACGATCATCATATGGCATAGTGAACAGGTAGTCAGCGAGGAGAAACAGTGTTGTAATGAAACTAAAGGAGTAGGACATGATCTATCACATATCATCAGCCTCACCACAACTTCCTGTGTAATTGTGTGAACAGGTGTTATTTCAGACAAGGCTATTGATCATTTTCACATAGCTGTAGAAGTCATCAGTGGAAGAGGGCTACCATCTGATGGGGTCAAACTGAGCCTGTAGCAGACAGCTCTTCCCTGTCATGAGGTGGGTATTACTACACGTAAGTCATTGACCGCAAGGGTTGTTCAACTCTTTCCCAGGAGTGCTGTTTTTGCTGTATGCGTGCAGGTCATTTGTACAACATAGGCACACGAGGTTCAGTGTTTAGTGAAAGTGCAATCTTTTCTGACACGTGCACTTATGGAAAGAGTTATACAGACATAACTATTTATTTTTATCAACTGGTGTTGATAAAATCTGTTCTATGAGAAGCTCTATCTCCAGTACACAGGCAGCCAAACAGAAGGAAAGACAATGTGTGCTCCTGTGTTCGTGAATGTCAGTCCAAAACACGTGTGATACGGAGGAAACAAAGGCAGGCAGGCTCCACAGAGTTTATTTCTGTTGGCTGACAGGCAAAGGAGAAATCATTCCCTTGTTTCTTTTCATGTCAGCTCTGGAACAGGATAAAAGAAGCAAATACAGCATTTCATCTTGCTTGAAAAGTGTAGAAACTTGAGATTAGGAAAGGACTTAGGAAGCTAGCTGCATGTTGTACAGCCCCAGGGCAGGCTCTATTGTATCTATCACCTTTTGCTTTTAGAGTGAGGTTTTCTGCCACTTCTCAGGTAGTATCTCCTGTACCTTTTCTGTTCTCATAGTCACAAATCTTTTCCTCACATCTGTCTTTTCTCAGTCTTGTAACTGCTTTTGTGCCTGTCACAGACATAGAGGTGATTCATTTCCTGTTTTCAAAAATCCCTCACATATTTGAAGTCTGTAATTATGTCACCATTAGTTTTCTTCTTGTGAGACCACATTGTGGTGACTCTTTTCATCATCCTTCACAGAGTGTGTTTTTTGTCCTCCCCCTGATTTTTCCCAGCTCTAGATATAGCTCTCCAGCTCTTACTGGTGCTAGATAGTGGGGAAAATTGTCTCACACATTACATGTACAGTTCTGTGGTCTGTACATTCTCTGTGGCATTTGCCTCTTTCACAACAGTGAAGTGTTGACTCATCTGTAGCCTGACCCGGTATAAACTCCGCTTTTGTCTCCTTTCACCTAATCTATTTTTCCTTGTCTGTGGCAGCATCTTGTAAGACATGGAAAATCTTACTAAAGTCAGGATATAACCTGCCATTTCTGCCTTGTGCTGAAGTTCAGTGATGTTCACTGAAAGGCATTAAATCATTTTCTTTTTGTCAGTGCTTTGCTATTCTGCAGCTGAATGCTAGTTTCTCTACATCATTTTGGAAGCTAAAAACATTATGAGTGACGTACACACTCAAAAAGCCTGCCTGCTTCCTTCCCAGCACAGCACCTGCACACTGGGGCCCTGTTTCTATGTTTCTTGGAGCAAATGTGGTTGGAGTAATGTACTTGCATTAAACCCTTGATCACCCACCTTAAAAGTAGACTTGTTGCCCCCTTCCAAACAGTGGTATGAATTACAGCAAGGCTATAGTTAAGAGATTTTTTGCAAGTAAACTTTTAGACTTTGTTGTCATTGAGACCAGGGTGTCTTACATCAGGAAAAGCTACATAATAGCAGTTCAGACTTTCCAAAATATTTCCATATCCCTTCACACTCATGAAATTGCAGAAAGACTCGGTTCAGCTCGTCCTTCTCTTCTGACCCTCCTCACACACTGAGATCTACAAGGAGCAAGTTGGTTTGGGGGCAGTGTAATTTTGTGTGTTGAATCTGCTGAATAATTTAAGTGCGTGAGAAAGCTCAAGTCAATAAAAACACAGGTATCTGATCAGAAGAGTGCATTAGGTTTTAAAGGGCAGAGGGGTTATCATTTATGACAACCAGCCTCCAGAATGTGAGAAGTCTGCCGTCAACCTGTTATTTTACAGTCTTCGAAGACCTATCAAGTGTCTTCGCAACATCTAGCCATAATATATCTACAACTTCCTTCTTTATAGATAACATTTCATAACAATCAGCAAGTTGTGCTTGATTAGGGTGAGATTCAGAGCCTCACTGTATCAACTGTTACACCTTCAGCTGTGATTTATGTGGTGTTTGTAGCTAAGTTACCTATACAGATCTGTAAAGAAAGTCCCTGTTCTGAGAACTGTCAGCTTAGTTTCACAAAGTGCAGCGTAAACAACAGGAGCTGGAAGAAGGAAGTATAAAAGAGAGATGATACAGGAGTGTTATGATATCTGTTAATGGGAAGATGGAAGAGCTGAGATATTAAACATTCTTTGGTCCAGTGCTTTCACCAGTGTGTAGTCCTGTGAATGCACGACAGTGCTGCTGGAGCCAGGACTTTCTCCCTAAGGCTTCCCCCGTGTTATCTCATGTCAGTATCTTTCTGTACCTTTAGCTTTTTATGAAAGCATCAATATGAACTCAAGGAAATACAAGGAAAATACATATTTAAAAACTTCTCCTGGTGGACATAGAGTTAAAGCTTCTGAAAGCCCTTCCAGCAACACTGTTCATCAGGAATCTCTCTGACCAGGCAGCACATGTGGATTTGGACTCCCCAGCCAGCCTGCCTTTGCTGGTGCCTGAGGAACCTGCATGGGGAGAAGGTGTTGAGGCTACCAACACAGAGAGAGAAAATAAGCAATGGCAGATCTCATCCCTCATCCCTGCTTAGTCTGGGTTGGGCTCTGCTGTTTCCTTTTTCCTTGTTGCCCCTTTCTATAATCAGTTTTGTTCACCATAAGCTCTCCATTTTCCACGCATCTCTGCTCCTTAGTCATCTCACTCTTATTATTTTTCTTAATAATTTCCCATTCTCCAAAGCAGTCTGTTCTGTTCAGATTACTTTGTCAAGGTGAGGCTAACTCCTTACCTTGCAGTTTAAATCGTAAGCACCTGAATTAGAAGTTCAGCTGTTTTACTGATTCGCTTTCATCTACTCATCACAAGCTAAGCTTATTTAAATTGTTGGTCTCTGAAGAGGCACTGAGTCCTCTTCCAGAGAAGGATCTCATAGTAAAGCCTTCCAAAGGTGTTACTGATGTGGGGGAACTTGAGGGTTGGCCTTATAAGACAAGGCCCAGAACTTCCAAATTCTTCTTCTTCTTGTCTCTTTGTCCATTAGTCTAACTGTGACTGGGCCTTAGCTGGAACAGCCTGCCATTCTTCAGAAAAGCTGCTTAGGAAAGTGGGAGTGAAAGCATGAATGGCTTAGCTTGGTATTAGCCAGGATAATTACAAATGAGGTGAACAAACATGTTAGAGGTGAGAAGTCAGAAATGAAAAATAAGCTAGGCTTTCCCTTTCTGTAGTGCTGTGAAATCTTCACGTCTTGGCTGCACAGCTCTGTATTTGTCCTTTATATTGCGTGGCTGAAGTGTAACAAAAATGTCCTTTGATGTACACAGGAAGAATGTGGTTTGCCCCCAGCAGGTTCCTTGACTTGTTATCTGTGATATCTGCTGGAGCTGCACTTGTGAACACTCCACCTTTACCACAGGTGAGTTCTCAGTGAGCACGTGTGGGAGCTCTGATGTCCCAATTACCACAGCAAGAAGAGTCAAATTTAGCAAAGTAACTAGAAGTCATCTGAGGACTTTCCGGAAGCCCCTGTGACCCACTGAGATGTAGAGTTGAGGAATTCATTCCTATTGAACGCTAGCCAGAGTGCAGCTGGACTATGAATATGCTTTTCAATTTGGAGTTGATCACATAAAGGATTTTGATGATGACACAGACAGTGAGTGAAAGGCAGCCCCACAGGAACGTAAAGCGTCTGGTTCTCTGAGGACAGTGTGTTCGACACCAAAGAAAAGTTAACCAAGGTTATCAAGACAAATGCTTCCTTTCTTCACTCTGAATTTGTTGAAAGAGATACAATCCTCCTCTCATGTGATACTACAATAGCTGATGTCAGCAGAGTCACGAGGGGAAACACTTCCTCTTTTTAAATGGGGAAAGCCAAACTTTCAAGATTTCATGGTCAATGTTCTTTAACAGATTCCTCCTACCTTAATCTAAAGACTATCTCACAAAAGCCAGGGTTTTTGTTTTTCAGCTGGGCTTGTGACAAAGCTCCAAAGTACAGTGGACTGCCTTACCTGTGGCCTCATCATAATTGACTGCTTTCAGCCAGCTCTGATAGACAGGAACTTCATGATCTTCAATGAAAAACAGCAGTCAGAGAGAGAGAGGGCCTTCCCTAACAGCCTGAGCAAAGGGCAGGGAAATTTCAGCCTTCCTCTGACATCAGCTGGCCAGCCCACTGCTGGCATGTGCTTCGGCCATAAGAGCTTTGCAATGTCATTTTTACTTTTGAAAAAAAAACCCAACCAAAACCAACACTGTACAGAAGTTGAAGAAGCTGCTAATACGGAAGGAAGAATGCGTTTTTACAGTGGAGGCGAGCCAGGAGTGCCACACAAAATGTCTGAGAAAAACCAGGGTGAAAATGCTTGCTCAATATTTCCATTCCTGAATGGTTCATTAAAACAAATGATGAAAAATTGGAAGTACAAGGAAAGCTAATTTAAACTACATGTAACCACCCTGTACAAGGAATCAGCACCTGTTCTCATGGCTCCTCCTGCAACAGCTCCTGCAGCGCGTGATAACAAAGCTCAAAACAATAGCCCCAGATGTTGTAATTTCCACATGAGGTTACACAGTGTCACTTGTAACAAGTCACTTCTGCTGTCTGCATTTTTTCATTGCCAATTTAATGCAATAATGCATACACCAAAAAAATTGCATCACTCAAAGGGTTTGAGCACAGTGCAAAGGTCACACTCGATGCTGCTGCCGTAGTGGTGTGGACATAACCTCAGCACAAATGAACAGGTCGATAAATGTGACATAGCATTACGTAGCACGTCACAACCAACTGGTTTTCATTTCTATCTGTCTTAAAATTGAGAATAAGTATCAGTAGATAAAGATAATGAACTTTTAAATCTCGCTTTAACTGTAAAGTTTTCCATAGGGTTGACTGTGGATGAGGTAGGCAAACTTCAGTAAGTCATAGAAACTGCAGGTCAGAAGCTCAGGGGACAGGGCAACATCTGAACACAGATGACTGCTTGGCAGTGCACTGCTATGTTCCTCTTATCCTCAGTAAGGAAATAAGAATAAGACCTTGCAGTGCAAATCGCACTGAACATTCATCTTTGGTTTATTACGATGGTACATACCTTGCTGTGAATAACTCCACAGTTTTGCACCAGGTTAAAAAAAAAGCCAACAAAAACAACAGAAAGATTTTGTTGCTATGGGTATCTAAAAATACAAAATTTCTCATTATAAAAATAAGTCTGGTCGGCTCTTCCTTTGCAAAATGTAATCTTCCTGTAAAAATCTTACACAGCATGCCATCGTGACTAGCTTTTGCAATAAATAGTTCATCCAAGTTAAATCAGCTAGTATCATGTTTTTCTGTTATTTGCTTTTTAAATTAATGGCACAATATAGGCTGAGTATTGCTACAACTTGTCAGCAAGCCACTAAAAACAGTGGCAAAAACTGCCTATCAATTAATTCCACAGCCATCATCAAGATGAAAACAATGTCAGAAGTCTGTGCTCAGAGTTTCAAGTATGATTTTCCCTAAGATAGCAATAAGAGAAACTTAACAGCCGTTGCTTCTCTTTCAACTTGACTGAAGTCCGAGGAGTGTTTAGTCCCTTTCCAAAGGTGGTAGTATTTCTGCATCAGAAACTTCCTGTTCAGAGTCCTGAGGGCGCTCTGTGGTTTCGCTGGCCTCTTCCACAGCCTCATCACTTTGGCCTTTAGGTTCTTCTGAGATGACAGTGAGCCTGTCATGAAAATGATGCTCTTCTTGTGGAACTGGAGAAAAAAACTGCGAACCGCTAGGAGGCTTGCTCAAAAACTGTGAAGGAAAGAGGAAACGAGAGGTAAGCCACACTAGCCATCCCATCCTGCTTGCTTAGAAATATGTTTTATATAGTTTTCCACACACAAGCAGGCTTTCTCAGCCCCTACAAGTCCTTTAGAGTGCTGACAACAGAGTAACTTCTTTCCCCCTTTCAAACCAGAATTGCCTTTATTTGTAAGAGCAAAGCCCAGGGCAAGCAACTTCTATAGAACATAAACTTTATATATATATATATATAATTTTAAACAAACAAACAACCTTCTAGGTTTTGTTTGGGAAGAAAAACTACAATGACTTGGCTGTAGGCAAAGGAATCCACAGAGAGCTCTGTAGAATAGCTTCAAGAGATCATCGGAACCATCTCAGAGAGGTGTTAGCTTGATACACTGAAAAGTGCTGCGTGAAATGTCCACATAAAACATAACTGTTGGGTAAAGGTTAGCGAGGGAGACCTGCTGAGCTGTATCTTCACAGCAGCTGAGCTCCAGGTTCAGCAACTGCTGTGTGCTGAACATGTGCTTAACTTACAGTACAAGGTGACTACTAAGTCAGCTGCAAAGCTTTAGAGTATTAAATCCTGAAGGAGGCAAAATGGGAGGCTGAAGAGAAACTGCAGGAAATTTAGAGCAGTGTAAGTTAGCAACTTCAGCACATATCACATTTTGCATAACTATTCCTTAGAAGAGTTTCTGATATAGCATAACTGATTTAAAGTTGCTGCATGGGTAACGAGGTCAGTGCTATTCCCCAGAAGCAATGGCTAACAATCCTTGCTCTTATTTTATCCCGAGTCTTCAGATTCACTAAATTCTTTGCGTAAGTTGAGTTTTAGTATATTTGTGTACGAACCATTTCAGAACACGTGTACAACCTGAAGTCTAAAATGAGATAGTGGAGACAGATCTCAGCTGCCCACTGTCTTAGAAGAGGAACTGTGGGTTAACACCTGCTATTCTCTAACTCCAAAATGCAAGACAGCATTCTGTTTCTAAGCCATGGAAAGCTTCATATTGCAGACTGTGTAATTGCTCTAGGAAGAAAAGTCTACACCAACATTTTAAATTGTCCAACTTTTATTTTGGACTACTCTGTTGCAGAGCAATTCAGAATTAAAGTATTTTAAAGTTTACTGTACACCAGTATTCTTCAAAATGAAGTCTGATTTCAACACTGTACTTATATCTATGCAGAACTCGATGAGAGAATGAGGTAAAATTAATGCAAAATTTATAGCTTTACAATGTCTGAAACTAAACATGAAACGATCCAATTTCCACCACCATGCTCCTGCTGAAAAGTACCTTCCTTTGTCAGCTTTTCCAACCAAAGTTCACGACTTTATAACTTACATTTAGTTGAATAAATTGTCTTTAGTTCATGTAGGGCAGAAGAGCAAGCAATACCATATACAATAGATACACAGTAGCAGATAACAGAATGGGTTCTTCAGAGCACCTGCCAATAACCAGAGCTGCCCTTTATCATCTACAAGCCCCCCAGATGGCCAACAACCAGGAGTGAAGGGAGAACGCAAAATAAAATGAAAACGTCTGGCTGCAGAGAAGCTCTGAGAAGCAGACAGTTCTACCAAAAAGGCTGATTTTAATCGTGTTAGGGAGGGAACATACCTCTTTCAAGTGCTGTGGGAAAATATACGAAGGGCAGAAGACATGCTTGGTGAATTGGTATAGATACCAAAAGGAAAAGAAACAAACAGGAACGGATATGACAACAGCCAGCATCGATCCTAGAAGAACAGTCACAACTATCCACACAGGAGTTACACCTGCAAAGAGACAAAGAAAAATATATTAAAACTGCAATTATGAATTCTATACACACTCTTCAAATTATCACTCTCCCAATGGAATTATATATATGCTCCTACATTTTCAGTCTTAATAGGCTGAGAAGGTTCTCAATAAAGTGAATATAAAAACTATTTGATTCAGAAATTTACGGTTACACTGCTAAACGATCCTGCATGCAACACTGAGCAAAAGATGAATGTAATCGTTCACGTTTTGTTTTTTCTCTTAAGGATACGTGTAACAATGGCAGCAAAATAAAAGCAAAGGACCAAAGTCTGTAACCTTCCAAAATACTGAGACTGAGAAAATTTGTGTCATGCGTGGGGATTTCACAACAGCTGATGGGAATGAAGATGTAGCCATGCAACACCGAAAATATTTTACATCATGGTTGCTAAGTGCTGTTCTAGCCACAGATTAACAAGAAACACCATGACCTAAACCCATCTGCAGTTGAATATATAATAGACAGATAGGAAAAATATCTAGGAAATTTTGAAGAGGAAAGTCATGGAGGAACAGGATAGCTTCCCAAACATGGCTTCCTCTCCTCATTACTCATCTCTCTCTGCCTCTGGGTTTCTATGAGTTATCTAAGTTACCTGAAGTACACATTATGTCTGTGAAAAAGACATTGTGCGGTGTTCTTTTAACTGATCTTTTAATCTAAAGCTCCCTGCTGGATGGCAGGGTCCAACATGTGATCGCTGGACTTCATGGGCAGCAGCTGGAAGTGAAAGTGTTTTTGGTGCCTAACTGTCTTAAAAATGAAACCCAAACTGTTTTTATCGTCAATTAGTAACTGCTGTGCTTTACACAGGAAAAAGCTGTGGCCTCACGGCAGACATTGGCAACAGCATCACGAACGGACAGACTGCAGTTTGGAGTCCAACTCCTTTCTCAGTAATATGGAACAGAAACTTTTGCATAGCAAGTACAGCGAACAGGATATTCAGAAACACAACGGTGATCAGCAAAGAGCACGTGCTTCATATAACTCTTGTTTTCAAAGTCTGAGCAGCGCAGAGTTCTCTGCAGTGAAGTGACTGCAATCAGAGCCATGCTGGTCACAGCTTTCATTGAGTTTCTAACCTCTCAGTTCCAAAGGTGCAGGTATCACCGAACAGTACGAAAGTAACCAATGCATCGATTTTTGGAAGGTTTACACATTACATTGATTTTCACTTTGTATCCTTTCCACTTTTCCTAATTGAACACCACGTTTATATCATCCTGATGCTCCAGATCTTACCGTTGTGGGTGGTCTGCTCACAAAGCTCTTCACTCAGTTCTCCCGTTTTGTTCCACTCAGGAATAACCGCTTTCACTTGAATACAATATATCGTCCACGGCTCCAACTGAGATAATATTTCAGAATTATGCTTAGTATCTATGTGAATTGCCTGATAAAAGAGAAGGATACAAAACAGATGCAAAGCGTGAGCCCGGTGAATGGACAATTGAATTAAAATGGAAGCAGCACAAATCCTAGCAGTTAGAGCTGCAACGTAAATCAGGCTTTTAAAGGCAGAATGAAATGCCTTACCAGTGTCAAATAACTGGTAACTCTCAACGATTTCATCTCTGGTTGGAGTGTGAGATCACTCATACCACTGCCTTTGTCTGCTTCTAGCTGTGTTACTGAAGCTGTGGCCTAAAGAGCCCTACAGAGACGTGATTAGTGGGATGCTTGCAGAAAGAAAGAACTGCCTTGCCAGATGAAATCACCTGAGAACGCTGTTACAGACAAGAATCACTTAGTTCCAGACAGAGCCAGTAGGCTGGGAGATCTAGACAAAATTTAAAAGGAAGAGAAATAAAAAGGATTGTTGAAGCTGCTAGATGATGGCAACGATGCAATTTGCTCTTTACAAGGATGATTAGTTACTTTCTTTAGCTACCTATACGGTCTCTGCGAAATAAAGCAACTCCTATGACTTGGCTTATTACGTAATAGACTCTTAGGGTTGAGAAAAATCTCTAGCAAGTTTTTAAGACATTGAGCAAAGCTCCTCTTCAGAAGAAGAAGAAGACCCTGTGAAATGACAGACTGCCCTTCTGCCTCTCTGATCTTTATGGGAAATCTCTCGGGCCAAACACGGAGGTGTCACAAGCAGATACTAAACTGAAGTTCCCACCTTCTCTGGTAAATGGCCTAAGTTTGAGGCCCATAAGCAATACTGTCTTTGTTTCTTGTAATTGGGGAACTGAGAAATAGTATGTTCCTTGGGAGCCAATGATCCTTCATTTTCTGGAACTGAATTCCCAAGGAGTTTTGCAGAGTAACAAACACACATTAATTACATGCAATGGACTCCTACGAGATGAAAATGGTGGTGATGTACAAAGCCCTTCCAGTAAAGCCATTCCTTCTTTTCCTGTAATGGAATTTATGACCCTAAATAATTAATAAATCATTTATGATCTTTCACCGGGCATTCTCTAAGGAGAGGCCTTCTGAGCTGAGTGACACATCTGCCTGTGGAAAAGGCTGCCCACCAAAGAAAGCAGGCAAACAGAAAGTCATGAGGGAAAAAGGTGATCACAGGAACAGAAGGCCCCAGCCACGGTGTTACTGAAAGCTCAGCATTCCACAAAGAGCACAAACACTAGAACGACACAAGATTTGAATCTAAGTCAGCTTATTGCCACATTCATAGACAACACTGATGTCACAGCCTCTCAGTTTTCCTTTGCTTGTGTGCGTGAAATACACAGACTTGGTGGGAAGACCCCACTGCAAATCAATGCATCACTTCCAGAGGCAGCAAAGTCTCATAATGTAGCAGTGATTTCTATCCGAAGAAGGAGCAGCTACACAGTTATCTGCCCTTTTGCAGATTATCTTTATTCCAGTACTGTTATTTTGCTGAAACTTCACATAAACACAGCATTTTACCATGAAAACCCTATACCAAAGACACGGAGTACAACACTCTGGAGGCAGAATTTACCTTTTTATCGCTGTCTTTCTTCCTGTACAGTACTCGGTAAAACCATGAGCCGTAATACTGCTGTAGAGACCACTTGTCCTGCTCACGGTCAGCAACCGGGCCTGTGAAGTCCACGTGCAGAGTCCCCGACTCAGACTTCACATTCACACTGGGCGGCCCGATGACCGCTGTGCAGGGGAGACAAAAGAGCAGAATTCAGCTTTATATTGTTTTCATTCCGAAGTTTTACATAACCTGGGACAATTCATGCTTTAAATCATTTTCTGGATTAGAATAAAGTAATTTTCTGTCCTGAGTTAGGCATAAATAAACCCTTTCTTAACAGAAAGGCTCTTCAAAGGGATTTGTTTTTGCAGATCGTATACCCAATTCACTCAGTTCTCTTTTTCTGGCTGTGGGGAGGAAGGACTATTTCCACGGGTTACAACTCACTTCTCCTCCTGAGCTGCACCTGTGTTTTCTGAGGAGACCTTCCAGTGAAGCATTTCAATGTTTCTTTCACTGTGATGGTTTTGACAAACTGAAATATTTTAATTACTTCTGCGTGTCTTGGTGATTGAGCTCCTCAGGTTAAATATTATATTCTTGTGGTTTGAAAATGGCTCGTCTTCATCATGTTTTTGTGCTGCCATCTGATTTCATGGGTAGCTTAGCTGTCAACTGCACTGTGTGCAGTCAGCTCTCCATTAAAGCCTCCTAATTCCAGCAGCAGGAGCTCTGCCTTAGCTGCCCATAATAAAGTTTGACCTGCCTACAGTCACACTGTAAAGGGTCTGGGAAAGGAAAAGCTGAATATACAGATAACTTTGCGTGGAGAGAGATGGTTTTAATGAAAACAAAACGCTTTTCTGAACCATAGATTCACGTAACACTCATTAATTTTTGAATTTGTAACTTGAAAAAGGTCTTCATTACTCTCATTTTCTTAAGCTGTTCCCACAGCGAAGCGTGGAATTTCATTTAGAATAAAGTAAAATATACACCACCAGAAAATGGTAACACAGATCAGGTACCCCTATCACAACGTCTTGCTATGATCAGCTTTGACCACTTCAAAAATCTCCACGTGTTCTGGCCCAAGACAATTGCTGCTGACTCAGTGCAGCCCAGACAAGCTAAAGGGCTGGACACCCACATTCATTTGCAGTGTTGTTTCTGTTTATCATGCTATGTTCCAGCACTCCTGTTCTAAGCAGATGTAATTACATCAACATTACACTTCTGGAGAGATAACTAATAGAAATGTTTAGAAAAACAAGGCTGTAGGATTCTCTGAAATCTGAGGAGGAGAATGCTGAAATACAACCGAGCAAGAAAGGATTTGAAGAAGTATTTCTTAAAGTTGAGATTTGGTACTGGGAGCTGTTAGGAAAAACTGTCTTGGGTAATACTGATTGCACGGTCTAAAATAAGTAGATTTTGCTTATGAGCGGAGGAAGAACATAAGAAATAAAGGACTCTCATTGATAAAAAACACTCCTCCATTCCAATGCTCATATGAAAAATTCTTAATTACAGCTGGGCTAGGTGATCTGAGAGGTCTTCTCCAACCTCAACGACTCTGTGATCAATATTTCTGCTGTACACAATCATGTAAGTCAGTATCTCCCACTAAGGGCAGTAAAGCTTCACTGAGAGAATGGCAGTATTGCACAATTAAGATTATTCCTAGACTAAAAATTAAACTTCTGCTGTGAATACTCCCTTTTAAAAACAGAATAAAATAAAACCTCCCCCGGAGAGGTTTCAGTCCCAGCACTATCGTTTAGGCAAAACAGCGAATCTTCAGTGTTTTCTGAGAGCAACTTCTCTCTTCAAAAAATGAAAGCTTTACAACTAACATTTTATAGACCAGCACAATTACACGTAGAACGGATTTCTACGCTACAGCTTTTCTTCTGGGGACAAATTGTACAGGCACATCAGCAGCAGACAATATTTTGATGGCAGGTGAGAGGAAGGCTTACTGTCAGCCATTGGCTTAAATCTGACGACCGCCCAGTCTGAGTGCTCATCTTCCCGCTCTGCCCTGACCCGCAGCACATAGGCTCCGTAAACAGACAAAGAAGAGACGTCCCACTCTGTGATGCTCAAGTTGGTTGCCACACTGTTAAACTTCTGTTTAGGGAAAATGCTACATGGAAGAAGGAAGAAACGAAGTAAATGATGGGTAAGTTATAAAATGGACAAAACATCTTTCCTCTATCACTAAGACACTGAACTGGGACAGCGGCACACCTGCTTCTTAATACACCCAGTTATGAATCACGAACAAGGAAAGGTAGATCAAGTTAGATTATTTCTAGTGAGTATACACACATTAAGCACTTCATATGTACACACACATTCATGACAGACTTGGAGATTAAAATTGTGGATCAGAAGATAGATGGCAGCAGTTACAAAAACGCGATCCAACAGACAGTGGGTATTAACCAGGCTGCAAATATCGGACAATACCTCTCGTGTGTGTCTTTGCTCTCTGACTGACTTCACTGCATCCCTCAGACGTGAGTCTAAGGGAGAGCTGGGGAAACAGCCTGAGAGCTGACTGCGAGCCATTATTATGCTGCTGGGGGTGAGAGAGCAAAGAAGGCCCTAATGCTCAGCAGGATTACAACAGGTGCTGGCTATGCAGGCAGTGAAGAACACACACAGCTCATAACAGCCAACATTAAAATGTGCTTCCAGTTCCAAAAAAGTACATATGAAACTGCCTTGGGTGCGAAACGCACAGAAAAAACCTAAACCTCAGCCTTGTTATTCAGCTCAGAAGCCAAGCCTCTCACAAGCTAAAAGAAAAGGAGAGCTACCAATTTCCCTATAAAACTGTAAAGAAATCAAACATACATGGCTGTGGATTTCTGAGACAGCTACCAATAAGTACTTAGAAAAACACCACCGAAACACCCCCCCCCCCAACTCTGCCAGACTTACCTTTTGGACTGGACAGTGTAACTTATATTGCCTTTGTGAACCCCAGGTGGGTCCCACAGTAAAACGCTCCGAAAATTGACTGAATTTATCCTTACGTTTTGGGGCTTGGGCACTGTCCCAGACACTGCGGGAGTAATCAACAACAAACACTTCAGTGTGTTCCTCCACTGACTTTTCAGTCATCCATAAACACAGACCTCCCTTCCAATCTCAGACTTTCAAAAGTTCTTTCACACAGACTTCAGTACGTGCTGGCCGCCTTCCAACAACTGATTAACCCTGGATACCTATCATTCATCTCAAGATTGCACAACAAAGACAAATCAGCTGGCATCAATGACTTCCAGTAAGTACTGCCTTCACGATGACATCATTTCTGAGCAATGACTGCTCCTGTTTATGACTTGCTGCCCATCCAGCTGCCTGTGCAAAGTTTCACCGAGATTACCAACACAATCTGTTTCTCGGCAAAACATGGATGTGCGGGTGAATTGTTTGTTGCTGATGGGGACCACAGTCCATAGATCCAGAGGGTTTGGGTTGGAGAGGAGCTCAAAGTCCACTCAGCCCCAGCCTGCTGCCATGGGCAGGGCTGCCCGGCACCAGCTCAGGCTGCGCAGGGCCCCATCCAACCTGGCCTTGAGAGAAGAGTCTCTCTGCACACAGCTGGGCACGAGACTAAAAGAATGAAACAGAAACCCGACAGATGTCATCGCTATCTGGATCAGTACTGGCATTTAAAATGCTCTGTTCATCCTTTTTAGCGGTCGCCCTTAGGAAAAAGGGAGACAAACGAGAAGCAGGTTTGAAGATGAGATCCACGAAGCGTGCCATACACATAAATGCGTAATTGGTATCCTTCGCAACGGA
Source organism: Callipepla californica brunnescens (assembly GCA_023055505.1). Taxonomy (NCBI): domain Eukaryota; kingdom Metazoa; phylum Chordata; class Aves; order Galliformes; family Odontophoridae; genus Callipepla; species Callipepla californica. The sequence continues at coordinate 69,458,804 of JALIRH010000001.1, read as the reverse complement.
TGGGAACAAGAGCGGAATCAAGCAAAGGAAGTCCTCAAACAGCACCTGTCGCGGTCCATTACTGCTACGACTTAATCACTTTAAAGCGCTGACAGCGAAACAAAGCAGGACAGACTTCTCCCCGCTCCGCAGCACACCTGAGCCCCACCTGAGCGCCGCTCCGACCCCGCGGGCGCGGAGCCCAGCACCGCACGCGCCGCCTCACGCGTTTCGCGCCGGCCGGGTCCCGGCGCAGCGCCCGGCCCGGGGAACGCCACCTCCGCGCGCCCCGCTGAGGCGCTTCCCCGCCCGCCGCACTCACCGCACAGCAGCAGGCAGCCCCACAGGGCGGCCCGCACGGCGGCTGCCATGGCGGCTCCACACCGCCGCCGGCCGCCGCCTCACGGAGCCGGGCGCTGCCCCGGCAGCGGGGCCGCCCCGCAGCCCTTCCGCACTGCCGCGGTCCCCGGCGGGGCGGGGCGGCCTGGGGAAGGCGGAACCGCTGTCCCGAGGGAAATTCCCTCTCGGCGCTCGCGGAGAAACGCAAGCGGTGCCTTGGAAAGTCCGAGCTGGATGTGTAAATCTGCAAATAATTAACTCGGCAAGATGCGAGCTGACAAGTAACTGTACCTGCTTAGTTCTCGCTGCAAGAAGTCAATGCACAATGCGCTTCAGTAGCGTGTTTTTAGAAATAAAGCTGCTGAATTGTAGGAGAGTAGGTCTTGCTTGTCAAACTGTAATAGCATTACGAACTAGAAAGCGTGATGTAACGCTATTCTGTTTCAACAAGCGAAAGAAACATGAGGAGACGTGAGTAGGCCATCAAACAACACGAGGAGCCTCCACACAAGGCCAAACTGTCCCGCTCCATGAATACGTTGGGATGCAACAAGCACACATCGAGATACTCCCCTCTATACTCCTTATTTCGCAACACCCCAGTGCATATAATTAAAAGACAGGTTCTCAAACTTATCTCTATGCACGGATGAGCAGGCGTTCAGAAATAATGGTTGAGTGCCAAGTGAGCAAGTGTTACGATTTTGATAGCTATAAACTGCTTCTAATAGGCACTCTCCTACTGTGTGTGCATCAGTGAAGAAAGTTCATCTGGAGAGCAAGCAAGAAAGATCACTGGATGAAGGAGAAGGCTGTCAGTTGGACTGCCATGGTGCTAGAAGGACACCAGACAGTAGAAGACACCATGGAATAGAAGGCTGCAAATGTCATCAGTCGCTACCTGTGACTTACCAATCAAGACAATGACTGCCACACGCACCGGCAGCCAGAAACTGCTGAGAGAAGTGCTGAGCGGATCAGCAGAAAGAGTGAAGAGTTGCTTATATGGCAAAGTGAGAGCTCAGAGCCCTCCCCCACAGGGAGTCAGTTCTTAGCAGGCTAACCGATGCAACTGATGAAACGCACGAAGGAACCACGGTAAGGATCCACAGACAGAAGTATGAAAAAGTTTCTCTTTATCAAGTGCTGGAAGTACAACTTCGCGCTCCATTAGTTTTTAAATGTCATATAAACATTAAAAAGTATTACGTAAACACACAAAATTGTATCAAAAAGGTACGCATTTAATGCCTTGATTCATAGTAAGAACTCTTGAGTGTTCACTACTGAACATTTTCACCTCCCCTCCTTGCACCTCCACAGTTCTTATTGATCAGCTTTCTCTGTGCAAATGTAGAACTCAGTGGACTGACTCGAACGCAGTGCTACCCTTCTGGCTGTGATCCATCCACCAAAACAGGTCTCAGAGTAACCCATCAACAGAGCTAAAGAACAGCAGCGGAGCCCTTTCAAAACTGAAAAGCAGTCAGGTTAAGAGGCTGCCCACTCACATCTCCTGTTCTTGTGTATTCCCGGTCCTCAGGCACATGCTTTCAGAATGTTAAATAAACATCAAAATGAGAAAAAGATCAGATCTGTACATTCAGTCCAGAAACAGCTAAAAAGTTAGATGATATCCATTTGTATGCTACAAATTAACAGTGGTTCTCAGTTATTCATCTTCTTATGTATTCGCTTTTTGGGTCCATATCTGAATCTGATGAGTCACTTTCACTGGAAGAACTAGATGAGTTTTGCCACACGTCAGAGCTGTTAAGCTGATGTGGTTTCTGCACGCTTTCTGTGTCGTCAAGGAGATTCGATTCAACAGCATGTGCGCACTGCCAGTCAACAGCATCTTCTTGGGAAGAGAGGAGAGCTGCAGAACTATCAGTGGTCTCTTCAGAGATTCCCAGAAGCACAGATTTTAAGTTTATGGTAAAGCAAACATCGCTCCTTGACCTAAGAGAATAGGTACAGTTCCCCTGAGACAAAGGAGTGAGTAACTCACTATCCGTGTCTTTTTCTTCTTCAGCATCCATCTCGTTTTCTTCAAAGACTTCTGGGTCATCATCTGGATTCTGACTCATCTGGCTGCTACCGTCATCACACGCACTGCTCGTAGAGTGCTGCACAAACACATGCGACGTGTCAGAGGACTGAGGTGCTCTACATATGATACCACGCCTCGCGTAGTCATGGTCACCCATGGCATCGCTTTCGCTGTCATCGCCATCGCTGTCAGCCCCAGTGGATCCTTCTGCCTTTTTTTTCACCTCTTTATAAATGATCTCTACAGAGGCTATTTCTTCAGACTCAAGCGTACACGGTAAATAGGTGAACGTCTTCATGAATACCTAAAAGATCAAAGCAAATCAAAAAACCAAAGTGGTGCACTCACACAGAGAAGTCTGAAGAAATAACACCAACCACAAGGCTGTCAAACATGCTTCTCTCTGTGTCACATTGTCAGCTTTTCTGTAGAGGTCGAGGCACCTAGGACTTTTCCCTCTTCTCCACTCCTGTAAACTGACAGCCCTCTCTGCAAGTCAAGGCACAGAGCACGGGACGGTACTCTGCCGTAACTACGGACTGACGCAAAACCCTCCAACTGACTGAGAACAGCTCAGCATTTGGAGGTGGCACAGGTACTGCTCACTTTGTGTCTGCCCAAACCTCCTCCTTGAGTGAGTTTTCTTCCACAGCTATATAGTTCCTTTTATTTTAGTTTTGGTATAGCGCTCCTGGCTCAGATATACTGCAAGAAATTGGTGTGCTGAGGGAAGGATTCACATATACTAGGTAATTTTCAAAGGCTAGAACATTTTCTCATGTGTGGTGCTCTGCTGTGGAATTCAGCCTGCTCCCGTGCACCACAAAGAGCTGGGTCAAGCACCTATGTGACGTAGCAGCCTACAGACTACCTCTGATACAAACAAGCTGCAAATTTAAACTACATATAGACTTCCTGCTTCCAACAAGGAAAGCTGAATATGAAAACTACATACCAAGGTATCTGGAAGAGATTTCTTTTGCAGAATATAACCTCCTACATGCATACACTTCAGGATGACAGCTAAAATAAGTGAAACAAATATAGCACCTGCAATCGTAGCGGCATGATAATCTGCAAGTGAAAAAAAAAAAACAAACATGCATGAAGGATGTTTTCAATTAGCACATTTCGTATTTCACATCAGAGCAGCTACTCAGAATCTCAGAATAATTTTGGATAGAAGGGTCACCTACAAGTCAAGACAAGAGCAAATTTCACGTCAGACTGAGAAATGAAAGAAACTGCACCATCTTTGGTAACTACTTATGTGGTTAGTGCAGATTTGAATTGTCCATGGGATCTGCAGCCCCCAAATGGATGAGTTTTTATATTTCACTTATGGATCCCCGTAACGTTTATCACTTCGTAGGTACTTCCACAGTATTTTTACAATCGACTTGTAGCTCTTCTTACGTACAAAGGAAACACTGGCTCCTAATCAAATATCAGCAAAGAATGTCTGCCTCACGGCAGTTACCTTTTTTAGCCACAGAGTCTGTGATTATGCATTTCCAGGCTGATGGGATGGAATTTTTGTTTAGAGGCGCAGTGACCATGACAGACACACAGTAATTTCTATTCGGATACAACTCTTCAATGACTGTACTAAAAGGTTCCTCAGCGAATCTCTGGCGTGACCTCTGCCATGAAAGAGAGTGTAATAAAGTTAGCTATTCACCTGAAAACAGAGAATGTGGCCTTTCAAAGAAACACAGCTGTGGCATGTGAAACTGGAAAAACTGCTACAGTAACTCAGTGTTTTACCTAGGCGATTACTTCATCTCCTGTTCTAGTTGTCAGGATGCTTACTTGACTGCAGGCAGTCAGCTCTCCACCTGGCCAACTTATTCCGGCGCTGTGCCAGCCCCAGCGCTAACGTCTCCTTTTTTAACCTAAGGTCTGTACAAGTGTCAATTTCAGTTCACCACTTTTGGTTACTGGGAATGGATTGTTTTCTCTGCTTCTACAGCAAATTTACACATTCAGAGACTGTGGCCTCTAACTGTGTTTTGCTTGCATACACTATGCCATCCGCCAGTAGTCCAACATTTCCTTTTGAGTCATAGCTAAGCCCCCACCCCCTTTCAAGTAAGGATACAGGACAACTAGTATTCCTCTCTAGGCCTGCTACCCTGCCATATAAGGAAGTCAAGATTAAGTTTCCTTCTAAGTATTTCCTCTTCACTTGTGTGAATCTGCTGACCATAAGAGCCATTTTATGCACTCTGTATTTCTTATCAAAAGAAAGAAATAGAAATAAAAGTTCTTTACCTTATACTCTCCATCAAGTGTTTTCAATGTTATTTCACAATCGAAGTAGCCATAAAGATCAAATAAAGACAGCAGCTTTCCATCTTTTCTTACATGAACGGATGGCAACTTTAAGGTGATATTTATGCAGCGTAGACAGGAACTGATATTAAATTCTGGTGGTCCCAAGAACGCTGTTGAAAAAAAGAAAGAGGAAAAAGGAAACGCGGAAGAAAAATACACTATGTACTCAGCACCTATACTATTTTGGTTTAAATAAGAAAAAAAATTAGTCTGTAATGCCTTATTGTGAAGCTAGCAAAACATTTACACCTAATTGGAATAAAAACTAAAATGAACTTACTATTATAGAATGGTGAAAAACGAAGTAAAGAGGAATTGAATACTTCAGTTCCTACAAAGCTCTGAATGAATGTAAAATATTCATCGTGCACAACGTCAAAAACATCCGTCAGGTTACAGAAGGGACGTACGATTCGTGAACACTGTTTTGCAATCTTCCAGTTGCTGAAAATCAAAATAAAGAGAGACTAAAAACCTAAAATAATCTGTTTGGATCCTCTGTTACGTGAAGGCATCTTTGTGGAGTGGAAAACCAGAAAGAAACAACAATAACAAGGCTGACTATTTTGAACTGATAAACATAAGAAGAAGGAAATGGTGCCGTGTATGACGTAAAACTTGCCTGTGGTTACTGTACAGCACACGATAGTATGTTGGAACACTTGGATCACTTTGTGTCTGCCAGGACAAAATGTGCTGAAAGTTCTGAGATGTCATGTGTAGAGAAACAGGCGGCCCTCTTGGAATCTCTTCTAGAAAGGGAAGGAAAAAGAAAAAATAAGAAAACAGCCCACCATCAACATCATCATCATCAATATGAACCACAAAGAAATTTGAGATTGCAACAATTCTAATCAGTAAACCTGATTAGAAGAGACCAAAATCAGTCCCCAAATAAAGCAACCATAAAACAGAACGAGTTCGGCAGGACAGTGACAACACAAAGGACCGTCCTCCTGTATTTCATTTAAGTTCTTCCCTCAAGCAGCACGCAGCTGTAAAATGCTGCTCGGTGAGAACGTGCAAGCCTTCCCAACCGTATCAGGAGAAGAGTATGAAAGACAATAGAAGCCTCTTACCAGGCAAGCTGCTGCAACAAGCTGCACACAGAATGCTGACGAACACTGGAAAATTAAACTATGTATTAGTGGATTTGCACGTCTACAGCATCTGATTATTAGTTTACTATTGGCAATGTTAATCCACAACAGTCAGAGGCAAGTATCCCCTCAGTGAAGTGTTTCCGCAGTCCTCTGACTTAACTCTACATGTTACTGGGTTCTCTGTATCGTAACTTCCTCTGCCTGCTTTTCTCTGTTTGCTTCCTTCCTTCCATCAGAGAAAAGGATGCAACCTTCTCCAACCACTGTCATTAATTCAAATAATTCATGGCTCCTAGGAGCCAGGGTTTTTTTTTTTAATTAGCTGTGGTTCATGCTCCCGTTGATCTTCACCAGAAGAGATTCAAGACTCAGTTCAAATAAACCTACTTAAGATGTTCTTCTCGTTCTTCTCAGCTGCTGTCTTTAAGGATTCTAACAATAGTTTAAGGTCAATTTTGACATTAAGTCAGGATCTTATGACCCTTCTGAAATAGGATGAAAAGCTTGATTGAATCATCTTCAGTAATGAAAGGACAGATGCCTTTTGCTCAACGTGGGGAATCCTCAAGGCTGTAAATACAACTTTGGTGTCAGATGTCTGTTTTCAGTTACCTAACTCATGTAACTCCCCCTCTAGTTTAGCGGCCTCTCTTTCCCACACCAAAGCTTGTGTCCTGTTTCTGTAACACTACCCTGTGCCTCTCTTTCTATGTCATTGTTTTCTGCCTGCAAAAGAAAAGAAAAACTACAAAAAAATGAGAAAATGCTGTGACATTTTTCATCTGTCACGAGACATGGTTAAAACCACATTCAGCCACTCCAGCAGGCCTGTTGCCTGAGCGACCTTCTGAACACGGTCTTCTTGCAGACTCTGACACTCCAGACTGCCACATCCTCTCGTACAAACTCTGCAAGAAGTCTTCCTCTAATTTAGATTCTCAAAATATCACTGTATTCCCTAAATATCACTACCCTGATGCTTTGTTTGAGCTGTGCTGACTAATACTTCAACATATCCTTTTAATGTCCTCATCTTGCAGAATGTTTTTTTGACTTTACGTTTGTATGGCACCTAGCAAAGTAGCACTCTGGTGCGAGACGGAGGTTCCCAGGTGTCACGCTATGACAAAAAGAAGAATTCACGTGTCAGCAAGTTGTGCCACAGAAAGAAGGGTCCCAAAAAGACAGAAGAAAATGGGACATGCTTGATGAAAAATAAAGTAATCCTACAGCAATCTACAGATAAAAGTTAGGACTATGTGAAACACTGTACAGGAATTTAGGGTAGGTAAGGGTAAATTAGGTTGGGTAAGGTTATACGAATTCCATGGAAGGTGTATCAGGGAAGGAAAGGTTATACAAACTGTCTCATTGACATGTCTGTCACGGGATGGGATCCAAAGGGTGAGGGGAGCTCTAAAAACTGTCCTCCAGCACCCTGATTTTATTCCCGTTTTTACATGTGGTTTGCCTTGATAAGCAAGGGGGGTGAACTCTTACAAGGTACGCAAATCACAATATAAGCAGGGGTATGAAAAACACGTGACTTTACAGAAAAGCAGAGAAACTTCAGTTGGTCTTCTAAGACCTCATTTTCAGTTCCCAAAAATGCAAGGGATTGTTTTATATGTTAATTATCACAGTTCTACAGCCTCCATGTTTTTGCCAAAGGTGGTATTTTCCTTTTTCCTTGGTCATAGCTCAGGCCCTTGATGTGAGTACCAGGCTGCACATTGTCAGGCATAGGTAAAGTGGGGGAAGTGACAGAAGCACAGCCATCAGCCTGCACAACCCACACGACCAGAGGATGGCTACCAGACCTATGTCCTATCCCATCTTCCAGCCTTGCATGACCTCTTCCCATCTTCTGCCAATGGCACCCTGGCTTGTATCAAAAATAGTGATGCCAGCAGGAGCAGGGAAGTAATTGCCCCTCTGTACTCAGCACTGGCAAGGCCACACCTCGAGTACTGCATTCAGTGGTGGGCCCCACAATGTAAGAAGGACACTGAGGCCCTGGAGCGTGTCCAGAGATGGGCAATGAAGCTGGTGAGGGGTCTGGAGCACAAGCCTTATGAGGAGTGGCTGAGGGAGCTGAGATTGTTCAGTCTGGAGAAGAGAAGGCTCAGGGGAGACCTTATCACTCTCTGTAACTAACTGAAGGGAGCTTGCAGTGAGCTGGGGGTCGGCCTCTTCTGTCGTGTAACTAATGACAGGACTAGAGGGAATGGCCTCAACTTGTGCCAGGGGAGGTTCAGATGGGATGTTAAGAAACACTTCTCTGAGAGAGCACTCAGGCACTGGAATAAGCAGCCAAGGGATGTGGTGGAGTCACCGACCCTGGAGGCGTTCAAGGGTTCAGGGAACATTTAGACGTTGTGATGAGGAACGTGGTTTAGTGAGAACTACTGGTGAGAGGTGGATGGTTGCACTGGATAACTTGTAGGTCTTTTCTAACCTTGGTGATTCTATGATTCAGCAGGCTATACTGTATGGGCCACACTCCATGCACGCCTGTTCTAATGCATCAGCTAGTTTGTGATCCATGCCTGTGTTTGCAGGCAGTATTCATTCTGAAATTAGATACAAAGAGATCAGGCCACTCACCTGAATTTCCTGTGTAAAAAATGTGTATTCCCAAAGGACAAAAAAGTGCTCTCTCTAGTTTTAATTTTGCCATGCAAACCGCAAACATCATATGTCTTCCTTTTGTATTTGTTCTTCTACATCATTACTGAGTAATAGTCCCCTTAGAGATGTGCAATTAAAACTAAAACAATTCATTCCTTGCAGTCTAGCAACAAATGGTCCACATGTAAAAAACAACTTGTGGGTATGAAAAATAAAGCAATCCTTTAACGGTTGTTATTCATTACCTGAACACAAACTCAGATGTGTAATCACACAGCCTTTAGCACACTGAGGACACAGCATCAGTACGCAGGCTCTAACAGTGACACACTTCCACTGAGCACACTCTTTGGATTAGGAAATGCAAACAGTTGTTTGCCTTTCTTCCTTATCCCAGACGCCTCACATGTCAGCTGAAGGAATTCCTGTTGACACAGATGTTTTTCTTTTCTCTCTGTATTTGTGATTTTTAAGTACCTCATCCCTTTCAAAACAAATCCAGTTCCTCTAGAATTCAAGCTGCTTCAGTAACCTTGTTTGAACACACATGATTAACAAAGGCAGTTGGAACTCCCCATCATTTCGTATGTTGACACAAACAGGAAACCTAATTATCAGAACTCTTTCCCACTCCCATCACATCCCAGCCAACAAACTGTGTTTTGTGCTTGCTAATTCAGAAGCCTTATAAGGAGTCCTTAAAAAAACCCATAAGGACAAGACATGAAAAACAATGCAGCCAATAAAAGCTCACTGGATATTTAGAGGAGTACACCCTTTCAAAGCAATGTTTTTCTAATGGGAAAATCTGGTTTATTTATAGAATTATATATACAGAATATAATACTCCAGATATTTGATTCTGTGCATTATTCTGGAGAGAACTCCATAACAACATCACGGTATCTGAATTCAGTAACTCAGGAGCAGTCATAACGAAAAGCCAGCAGTATTATCTCTCTTTCAATGTAAAAGCATAAGCAGCTTACCAAGCTGACAGAAATGCAGTGGTCCACCCATAAGTGTTTCCACAGTGATAAAGAAATGCATCCTCCTGACTGCAAAATAAACATTTTGCTCCCGAACCTGCAAATATATTAAAAAGAATCATACTCAGCAGATAGTGTCGGTGAATGACTGTAAGTAAAATGAGGCCCATGTACAAAGAATTATTTTAACCCTTTCAACACATTTGAGGAAAAGGCACTGGCACTGCAACAGTCACTGCTACCGTCCCTGGTGGTGCTCCTCAGAACAGTTAATCAACCTTTTCTCCCCTCCCCTCCTCTTACAATTTCAAGTAGAATAAATATCTCCAGAACTGTACGACTACTTGCACAAAACAAACCACACTGTGCTCAAACCCGACACACTATTTCAAAAGATCTGTTGTTTTTCTTTTTTTTAATTCATCTGTCTGAGGTGCAATTCTTCCTCCGCTCGAAGCTTTAATGCGATTACAGGAAGTCTCTGGTTAAGTGTTAAGAACCTGTATCTCCACAACTGATCAACATCATTACAAAATAATAAACTCTTCCACAGAGGAAGAGAGTTCTTTTTCACTATCATAGGGGCCTCTAGAGATCACCTAGTTGAACTCCAGTCTTTAAAGTTCGCCACTGACATCAGCAACCTGGAAAACAATTAATTGCCAACATCTAGCAGGTCTGTTTAGTTTTGGCACTAGTGAATGATACAGAAAAAAATAACCTGATTTTCACATTCAGAGCGAGCTTACAGATTTCAGGAGCAGGAAAAAATATCTTTCTGCTTTCAACAAGCTAACCAGCTTTGTCCAGAAGCCACACAGAAAACAATTCTACTTTCACAGTGCCTTAAAGGTATTACGTACTAGTCCTCCATAGACCCCTGCAGTATATGCTGTCCTGAATAACTACTGTATTCTTGAATATTTCTTACATATTCTAAGGTTCAGCACCTTAGAATACATAAGAAAAATGTGTCCAAATAGGTCTTTGAGTCTGCGTAGCTGCTTAAATCTATATATTCTTAATAAACTTATCAATAGCAGTGGAAATTCAAAGGGAAAATCATTTCTGTTAGAACTGTTACTAGCTTCTGTCACTCCTTAGAGCCTCAGCAATTCGGAGGGAGAAGCTACAGAGACACCCATGAGCCCAGCCCCCACTCACCTCATCAGCCAGCACCAACACAGTAACCGGGTTGGGTACTCCCAGGTACTGTTTGAAGTCTCCAGCACTTTCCAAACTCAGTGTCACACTTCCACCTCATTTGCAGTGGCAACTCCTCTTTAACTTGAGTTCAGGCCAGGTTGTTTTGGACTGACTGCTTCCAATCAAGAAAAAATGAAGTAATAATAATGATATCAGTTTCTGAAGTTTTGAAAGTCACTGGCTTTTATTTCAGAAATGCTTCATGCCATGGAATTAGAAAACATGCCACATTCTTTGAAACATCAGACTGCATGCTTATTTATAGAAATCTACATGCTTGAATACTAAGAGGGGCAGACAGATATGGAAGAGACTTCTCACGTACAGAAGTCAGCAAAGGACGGTTATAACTCTACACAGGCAGTATGATATGCAAACCAACTTTACTACAGAAACCACGCAAGAGAGATAACTGTTCAGTCTGGAGAGTAAGAGGCTCAGGGGGAGCACTCATTACAACCACCTGCGAGGAGATCACGGTGAGGTGGAGCTGGCCCACCATGAGAGGAAATGGCCTCAAGTTGCAGCAGGGGAGGCTCAGGTTGGGTATTAGGAAGCATTTGTCCTCAGCACGAGCAGTGAGGCAGTGGCACAGGCTGCACTGGGAGGTGGTGCAGTCACTGTCTCTGGAGGAGTTCAAGAGCCGTGCAGATGTGGCACTGAGGGCATGGTGGGGATGGGCTGATGGACAGACTAGGTCATCTTAAATGTCTTTTCCAGCCTTAATGATTCTATAGTCTACACTGCACAGGTGTGGCTTCAACTCAAGTAGCGTGTGCAGTTCTGGGCACTTCAGTACAAAAAGGACACACAAAACTATTAGAGAGCATCCGAGGGAGGGCTGCAAAGACGATGAGGGGTCTGGAGGGGATAAGAGCTGCTGCAGCCCCTCGGTGTGCTCAGCGCAGAGCAGAGGAGCTGAGGGGAGGCCTGATGGCGGCTGCAGCTCTCACAGGGAGCAGAGGGGCAGCGCTGAGCTCTGCTCTGTGTGACAGCGACAGGGCCCGAGGGAACGGCATGGAGCTGTGTCAGGGGAGGGGAGTGGAGCCCGACGTTGTGCTGCTCGGAATTCCACCCCCCTTCCCGCCCCAAAACGCGCCGCTGGGGACGCGGCTCCCGACCAGCAGAGAACAAACAGAAAGAAGCGGCCTTTCCAGGATCGCCTCCCCCCGCGGCAGCGCTCAGCGCGCTCCGCCGACGCCGCTCCCCGAGGCGGGGCTGGGTCGTCAAGCCGCACCGCTGCCCGTGCCATGCGGGGCCTCCCTTCCCCGCAACGGCGCGGCTCCGACCGCAGCCAGCCGCCCCGGGCCCGGTCCCTAGTGGGGGTCTGAGCGGCCGTACCTCGTACCAGACGCCATCCTTACGGTCTACGGCAACCGCGCCCGGCGGCCGACCCGTAGCTCCCCGCCGGGCTCGGCCACGGCCGCGCAGCGAAGCGCCCCGCGGCGGCGCGGAAGGCGAAATGGCGGAGCGGACGGCGCGGCGTAGCGAGCGCGGCCGGGCCCAACCCGCCGGAGAGCGACGCCTCAGGGGCGGGACGGACGGCGGGACGCCTCCAGGGCGGGCTGGCTCTCCGATTTGGGGCGCGGACGGGTGACGTGTCCTTCGAGTAAGTGCGTCCTGACAGCCGAATGTATTAAATATAACCCTTACCGAGTGCTGCGAGAGTTATTCGTGAGAAGATGTTTGTACTTAGGAGGAAAGTCCCTAGCCAGACGACGGTGATGCGCTGGCACGGCTGCCCAGAGAAGCTGTGGTGCCCCCTGGAGGCGCTCAAGGCCAGGTTGGATGGGGCCCTGGGCAGCCTGAGCTGCTGGGGGGCAGCCCTGCCCACGGCAGCATGAATTTGTCTCAAAGGACAAGCGTAGTATATGGCATAATTACTTGGTTTCGGACTTCCAATTTTGAAGGGCTCTTGGCATTGTCAAGTATTAAAAACTGAAAAATTCCAGTTCCAAACTGAAGGTTACCTGGAAGCAGCCTCGGGAAAGAAAACTAAAGGACAGAATGAAACTTAGCAATCCTTTTTGGTAGTTCATTCAGATCCTACCTCTGCAAACATGAAGGTCTTACAACTCTCCGTTTTTATTTTCTTGTCTTACTTATCCATAGCACGGATTTTTTTTTTTTTTAAGGCTGTTTTACATGTGACAGAGGGACCTTGATAACCTCAAAAGGTGGGCCCATGTGAACCTAATGAAGTTGAGCATAGCAAAGTGCAAGGTTTTGCACTTGGGGCGGAGTAACACCAGATACATATACAGACTAGGAGAAGAAATTCTTGAGAGTAGCCCTGTAGAGAAGGACCTGGGGTCCTGGTGGATGAAAAACTGAACATGAGCCAGCAGTGCACGCCTGCAGCTCACAAGGCCAACAGTATCCGATCTGCAGATGCCCCATCCCTGGAGGTGTTCAAGACCAGGTTGGATGGGGCCCTGGTCAACCTGGCCCTGTACCAGACCTGGAGGTTGGTGACCCTGCTTGTGGCAGAGGGGTTAGAACTCGATGATCCTTGAGGTCCCTTCCAACCCAAGCCATTCTATGATTCTGTGATTTTCTTTTTCTTTTCTTTTCCTTTCTTTTCCTTTCTTTGCTTTGCTTTGCTTTGCTTTTCTGCTTTATCAGCACTATTTTTAAAGAACCCTCTTTCTAATTTCCGTCTTTCTTTGCAGAAGCTTCCTGAACCAGCTGCTGTTTCCTGCATGTGACATGAACTTACCGAGTGGGTCTCTTGGTCTCTGAGCGCATCGTGCTGAAGACTCTGAAATCTATCTGCAATTTTTTTCATCTGTTGTTTCCCTTTTTTTTTTTTCCTGACCATTCCTGTCTCTCGTCTTCTTTTGCCTATAAATATAGTTTATAATTCTTTAAGTATAGTTCAAACCACAACCCATAAATATGCTTTAAAGATAATTTTTCATGCTTCTCACTAGCTTTCATCAGTGTCTCCAGTGATATTGTCTGGCCATCCAGGAAGTCTTCTGTCTGGCCTCGGTATGGGATAGACGAATGCTGGATAAAGAGCAGCTTTCCCTGGTTATTTACATCACATTTGTCTATATATATTCTTATATGCCCATTTTTGCTGTTTTTATTTTGTTCCAAGCCCTTCCCAACTAAACAAATCAGAATGCAGTCTTTTTTGGCCTGAAGGTGATGCTATTTCTCCAGGAAAAGCTGAAAAAGCTAAAAGGAGTACTTGAAAAGCGCTTCAGGATGTGCTTCCACTGAAGTTAGATATAGACCTATTTAGATTCTTGGGCACAACAGCGCTGAATATAATGAAATCAGCCATGGGAACCTTCATACAAAACTCCAGTGGAACATCAATTTCCAGCCACGGAGTAAGCTGTGGAAGAAATTCTGGTACAGTTTGCATATAAAATACACATGGCGAATTTCACGGTATATCACACAGCTGAGTCAGGATATGCTTTGGCATTCCTGTAGCCTTCACTGCCTGCAGTGGGATAACTAAGGGATAACGTTCTGCCTGAAATCATGCCGCCTCCATGAAGTCAAATAACCAAGCAGGGTCTGCAGTAGGGCAGTGCAGAGCTCAGTCCGTGCTGATATTCACTGAAAATGTGAAATGTCTTTCTGAATAAACAGCACTGAACTAGAAAACATCAAATGCTTTTTGAGGCCGCTGATCTCTCAGAAGTTGTATGATTTCTTTTTTTTTTTTTTTTTCAAATTTCTCAGATTTGGATAGAGCTTTTTAATCTTTGATTAGAAGCTGGTAGTGGTAGCGAGCTGCAGAAACTGCACAGTCCAGAAGCATATGAAAACACATGATTCCCAGCATTGGGAACATTACTTTCACAGTTTTCTCAGAGAAATACAAACATAGAAACACGTAATGAGTGTTTCTCAAAGCAGAGCACGCATCAGCTGGGATTTCACCACGCAGGTTTAAATTCAGCAGTGTCCCCAGAGGTTAATCAACGCTGATGGCAATTATTCTCGGGCCACACCAAACGAAATGGATGTATATCTTTTTCCTGATTTGCTTTGTCTCTTGCCTAAGTAACATGGAAATAACAAAATAATATAAAGAGAGAATGTGCTAGGGCTGCAGCAAGCTGACAGAGTAGTTACCTCCTATGATTTTGTGTCAGTAACCATCTCCATTGCCTTAATCCTCAGGGAGAAGAAGGATGTGTAGCAGCTCTCCTTGCTGCAAAAGACTGAAGAAACACTGCAGCCTTGATTTGAGGAACTGTTGAGGCCGTATCTTGGGGTTTTATTTTTGTTTTCCTTTTGGTAAACTTTAGCCTCCAGTGTGCTTGCGGCTCAGGTCCCCGGGACTCTTGTGGTAGGTGCTGCATCCAGCACAAAGTGCACACAAAGCACAGTGTACTTGCTAAACAGGGGCAATTAAACTTAAAAAGTTCCTGCAGCATAGCCATGCAGGCATTGGCATCCATCGTTGGTCTGTCTTAAAGAAGATAAATAAATAGTTAACACATGCATGTGAGTAAAGAACCTCGAAATGGTGGGAAAATAGTGTTAAAATCTCCATTAGCCAATTGTGGGTTTTTCAGCACAGACGTTCTGTCAGAATCTGAACATTTTGTTTGCAAATGCCTTCCCCACCCGTTAGTGTGCTGCAGAGATTTTCTTTGCTCCCCCAGTTTTTGAAACAGATAAACGCTCACTTTAGCATCGTGGAGGTGTCTGAGTGGATGAAAAAAGAGAAAGCAGATGGAGGCAGAATCTGCACGGCTATGAGGGACTACAGTCCCCCACTCCGTGCACTGGGGTGAACGTGGGAAGTGGGCTTCACATATGTGGGCTCAGGCTTCTGCTTCTGTGGTGTCTTGTTCTTCAGAGAGCTGGGTCTTGGGTGTTCAGCCTCACTGCTTTTCACTTTACTCTCCCTTGACACTTTCCTTCTTGTGAATAATCACTTAATGGCGTGGTAGAGCTCAGGAAAATTGCTGTTAATATTATAAGAACATAATCTGCAGCTCTGACAGGTATTCTTTAGCTTGGGGAAATAATGTGCAGTTTTACCAAATCTGCAACTGGAACTGGAAACACACAAAGCTCCAGTCATTTCATTTTACATTTTGGAACACCCTGTTTTAAAGGTTTAAACTGGTTTTGTAGAGGGGATGTGTTGTTAGTTATCATTAGACCTCCGCTTTTGATGAATAGTGCTAATTAGTTTCTATCCTTTTCCCAATTAAGGAGTAGATGCCTCAGTGCTAAACACCAGGGCATATTGTTTAATTATATGAAAGAAACATGCATTCTCTCTGTATGCAATTTACTTTAACTTTCAGTGGTAGTTTTGTACTGAACAGAGGTGGCTCTGTCTCTCTGAGCAACAGCACCAGAAGCTTCAAGACACCACAAAAATGCTGCGGAGTACTGGGTGCGAGCTGCTTCCTGCTGGGCATTTTCTTGACAGGTGCATGAGAGAAAGAATACCCTTACACTTCTTGCAGATGTTAGGCTCTGGAAGGAGGAAACAGAACAAAATAAAAACAAAAGGAAGGAAATAAGACTGCAACCCTGTTCATTAAATTAGGTTAGGAGCAAAAAACTTGTGTCACATTCGGAAGTGGCTGCCTGAATACATCCAAGGGCCTAACACAGTCTGCCTGATGCAGGTACTGAAGATGCCCTTTCTTCTGATGGAGGGTTAGAAGAAACAGACCCATGTGCAGCAGGCTCCAGGGAGACCACAGGGGAAGGAAAAAGACGAGCTTTGAGGAAACAGCTTGCTGTTCCCCAGTCTCCTTCCTGAAGGAGCTGCCCAAGCCCACCTGAATGTGACAGCAATATCTGCCTGGGAGACCTGGCTCTATCCTGTGGATCTGGCAGATACTGTAGTGGCCACCATGACCCCGTATAGGTCTGGCTCCCTCGCTCCCCTTTGGGATAGGCTGCGTGCAGTTCCTGCCACTCTTTTACTAGCTGCTGCAACTGGAGGTACTGTTCTTAGTCTAAAGAAGACAAAATAATGAAAGTGGATGGTATATATTAGTATGGCTTACCCAGAGGGCATAAAAACTACCAGCAAACCAGGAAAAGCTCACCCATCACTGACAGTCAAGGCTTGTCTGGAAGCGGAACCAGGCCAAACCAACCCGTAAACCATTGACAGGGTTAAAATCAGGGATAGATCCAGTGAAGGGCATCTAGTGGTTGGGATCTACAGGCCACCTGATCAGGAGGAGCCTGTTGATGAGGCCCTCTTTCTTCAACTGCAGGAGATTCCTGGAGTCTGTTGAGGATAACTTCCTGGTCCAGGTACTAGGTGGACTGACCTGAGCCTTACTGGACCTGGTGCTGACCAATGCAGAGGAGAGCATTGGGGAGGTTAAGACTGGAGGCAGCCTGGGCTGTAGTGATCATACACTGGTGGAATTTGTCAAACAACAAGTTTAAAAGCAAACTTCTGGTTGCTCAAGGAACTGCTGGATGGGATCTCCTGGGAAACTGTCCTTAACAGCATAGGAACAGAACAGAGGTGGCAGCTCTTTAAGGACACCTTTCTGCGAGCTCAGGAGCTCTCTATCCCCCAGATGAAGAAATGAAGCAGAGGAGGCTGATCACGGAGCTGATCCTCCTGGGTACCATGTTAAGGCACATATAGCACAAAGAGGTGATCCAAGACAGCCAGTGTGACTTCACCAAGCGTAGATCTTGCCTGACCAATCTGGTGGCCTTCTATGATGGAGTGACGGCATCGGTGGACAGGGGAAGTGTGATGGATGTCATCTACGTGGATTTATGCAAAGCCTTTGATATGGTTCCTCGCCACATCCTTCTCTCCAAAGTGGAGAGGTTTGTGTTCGAGCATCGGCAGTGTCTCCACCAGCCCTTCACAGCACTGCCAAAGATTATCCAGAGCGATCGGCAACACAATCCAAGAGATACTCTGGGAAACCGAGTGACGGTCGCTCTGAGGAACAAAATCGCTTCCAGGTTCGGAGTGAACACAGTCCACTCAGTGACAAAACCATGGCTTCCATGGCAGGACAAGAAGAGAAGCGTGGTGCAGACAACTCTTCTGCTCGGACACCAGCAGAGGACTGCAGTGTGCGTGAGTACACCCTCCTCCCTCTTCTGGAGTGGACGACATCTCCAACAGACCTTTGCAAAAGCTACAAAGTGGCTGTGGAAGTGGCAGAAGGACCAGCTCCCATCTGCAGAGATGTTGGTGCTAGTTCTTCTGAGAGCGAAGAGAACTCGCAGTGTTACTTTGGTTCTGAAAGTAGTGCTGGAAACGAAAGTGAGCAGAGTGGACAGGATCAGCACGGGCAAGTGCAGAGGAAACGCTGGCCAACTTGGACCAACAGACAGCATTCAGTGGTGAAGAACTGACAAGAGAAGCGCACTGCTGACTGCACCTGTAACCAGCCACCTGCACGAGAACATCCTTCTCCCAGGCAGGCAGCTATCTCAGGGACCACATAATCTTGTGCCCCCTGCCAAGTGGGTTGTGTCTCCACCAGGCCTTTCCATCTCCACCACAGTGTATCCGGGACGTGTGTCCAAGGGATGCATGAGGAAACCAAACTGGCTCTCTCAGGCAGAGATACGCTTGAAGGTCAATGGGGGCCTGCTAGGGCAACACAAAACTGTGGTAAGGAAAGGGGAAGATGTGATGAACTGCGAGCTGAGACCTGCTCCGAAACACTGCCACCACAGCAAGGGATCATTGCACGTGAGAGTAACCTGCCAGTAGATGAGGCTATATGCTGGTGGGAGCAGAAGTGGTGCTGAAATCCACAAGACAGTAAGACCACCAGCAGCAGCAAATTCAAGCCTGGCTAAAGAAGATGACTGCAGAAGTACAACAAGCCAGCATCTGAACTCTGCCCTCCGTGACAGGAGTAGTGCAAAGCAGACAGGCAGGCTTCCTGTGAATAGCTAGCCCTCATGGCAGCTGCTGGGACCAACACCCCCCAGGAAAAATTGTTAGGGCCCCAAACCAGACAGGGGAAGCTGCAGAGCAGCCCTCACAGACCTGCAGCTGTGTGTGATCACCAAATTTAATTCTCTGGTCTATTTGCTCAGCATGTACATTTCTCTGTGGCATAAAAGAGATAGGTGACGTTGGCTTTTGTTCCTCACCAACTCTGAGGTGGAATTAAATCACTGATTTTGTTATGGTCACTCACAAGAAAAATTCAGTGTATTGAATTCAGAACCAGTCTTCAGTGAGTCCTCTCTAGAAGCACGGTGAAAAGAAATATCCTGTGAGCTTCGCACAGTCTGTCTCCACGCATTGGCCCCAGACACACGTGAATGTTGCTACAAGCTGTAGAGTACAGCATGGTGCACGAGAACATCCTTCTCCCAGGCAGGCAGCTGTCTCAGGGACCACGTAATCTTGTGCCCCATGTGGGGGGCAAATCCCCCCAGTGCAGTGGGATTTGTGCAGACCTCTGAACCATCTCCTTAGAGTATGTGAGAGCATTAACTCACCATGGATGAATGTGTTATTGACTCTGAGTAAACAGCTCTTTCTAAAGACTCTACAAAGTGTTATCGGTCAGTAATACATAGTACATAGATGGGGAATTACACTGTGACAGTTTGAACAAAAGAGAGAAAGGGAGGAGAGCAGATAATGAATCATTAATAATCCTGAATTTTTGTGTTGCTCTTTAAAGGCTGCCTGAGGGAGGGAAGTGACAGGGCTTCAACTCTACCACACGGTACAGACGGTAGGCTAAAATACAATCTCTTTTCCATCAAAATGTGGCTTCACTCTGGTGTTACCAGACCCAGGCTGATCTGCCCAGGGCTTCCAACTACAGGTGTCTGCTGTGAACCTGACTGAAATGCAAGGCTAGTAGCAGAGATTGGAGAAGAAAGGGTCTCAGGGATAATACAGATTCTCCTTTTATAGATTTTTTTGTTTCGTTTTGTTTAATATTTTGGTTGATAATGGCCTACCAGAATGAGTTTGGCTTACAAATACTGGGCTTACTGGGCTTGTCTTGCTTAGACAAAGAGTATCTTCGCACTGCCCTGCTGTCTGTCCCTACATGACAGAAAAAAGAGCTCTGATCAGCTGCATATAACAGAGGAAGGAATATTCTTGCCCTTTAAAATGATATGAAAAAATAAGAGTGGATCAACTTTTTTCCAGCCTATTAACAATTTCCTGATTTGCTTCAACAGGAAATCTCAGACATTCAGAGACTCCTGATACCTTCTTAAATGAGAAAGGTAGCTCAACCCAATAGTGTGATTTCTTTAGAAAAAACTGTTCAACTGACAGACTGCCATTAATGACTTCGCTCAGTTATGACTGTAGCTGAGCCATCCATGAGAAACATGTATTCTGAAATTATGTATGTTCACACATTGCACAGATTAATCCAATAACCACAGAGATCAGCTTTGTTTAGTTATTAGGTTGAGAAAAAGAATAACGTTGAGAAAAAGATTTAAGAAAGTGAATGTGCAAGTCTGAAAGCTAGCAGATGTGCAGTCTGAAATGGAGGCATGACTTCAGTCACATAGAACAGTTGGAAGGGACCATGAGAAGTCATCTGGTTCAGTCCACCTACACTAAGCAGGGACAGCTATGGCTGGATCCAGTGCTCAGAGCCCCATCCAACCTGACCGTGAATGCCTCAAGGGATGGAGTACCACCACCTCTCTGGGCAACCTATTCCACTATCTCACCACCCTTACTGTAAAACATTTCTTCTGTTATATACAGTTTAAATCTCCCCTCCATTTGAGGGAATCATCCCACCAGGATTCAGTGACAGCAACTGAGCCACGATTTTCTAGTAGCACGGTGGCTTCCAGCTGCTCCTGTTTGTTTCCCAAGCTGAATGTGTTGCTGTAGAGGCACTTCATCTGGGCAGCTGGCTTTGTCACCTTCTTGGAGAGTAACTCCTTAACTCCTTTGAAGTGCCTTCCTTGAGGTTCCCTGTTGACTTGTATTGGCTCAACGTATATTTGATAACCAGAAACGTGTACTGTTATGAATGGGGCACACAGAGACTTGCTGATGTTTTTTAGCCAGGTGGGAAGAGCTGCTATAGAGGAACCATGTATGGGTTAGAAAAAGAAAATTGTTAATTGGTTGAGTGAGAAAACATCAAAAATATAACCTGTTTGTATCTGTTCCCTTTACCACTCCCCATCTGCCTTTGAGTGCTTCCAAATTAACTTTGCAGCTCTTAACTTCTGATAAAACTGTGAAAGTAAATGGCCTGAGGCCCCTTGGGTGACCTCTTCTGAGCAGCCAAGGAGGGGGCATCTTGCTGGCAAATGTTCAGGGCTGGTGTGTGGGGTCCAGGCGGCAGCATGCCACATCCCCTCTGTGTCCTGAGCAGGAATGTCCTTGGCCTTTGGGGTTGCCGTCTTGCCTCCCAAATGCTGGCCCCAGGCTATGGTGTCAGCAGCATGATGTGGAGGAGCAGTGGGGAGAGCAAAGGACAAGTGACATCTTTGGCTCACCTGCTCCCTCCGAGCTGCCGTGCTGAGTCCGGGGCTTCTCCTGACTGCGCTTGGCTGCCTGCACTATTGCTGTGTGCCACTCCAGCGAGGCCTCAGCACCACGCCTCAGCCTGTGGCTGTTGAGTTGTTGTGTTGGTTAATTAAGGCTGGCTGCCTAGTAAGGCCCATCTGTTCCCAGGTAAATTGCGCTGCTGTTTTTCCCTTTGGCAGGCATACAAAAAGCTCCCATCCATTTGTCCAAAGGATGGATGGGTAGTCTTGTGTGCCAGAGCCTGCATTCCTTCTCTTCTTGCCTAGAGTCACAACAGTCAACACGGAGTCACACTGAGATTGCCATGTGGTAGTATAAAAGACAGGGCAACACTCTCCCCTGTGGCTGCCTGCTGAATGCTTGCAAAACATCCGCTCCTCTTTACTACTGGCAGTTCCTGTGTCCTTTGCTTTCTCTGATGTCTCCTCTGGCTGTGTCTGTATGGACACCTCCTCATCACAGCTCTGCTCTCTGATCTGTTACAGGTGTCTGATCATCCTTTGCTCAGAGCTCTGGAGAGCCACAGAGGAGGGGAAATGTTTACCTGGTCCGTGAGGGTAACTGTGAGCTTGGCACATCACAGCTATTCACCCACAGGTCACTGTTGCAGCAGGCATGATTTATCTTACCAGCTTCCACCCCAGCATGTAAGGAGCTGTAGCTTCCTCCATTTCAGAGGCCAAGTACTATAAAGGGAGATAAACAACTTGTCCCCAAATCTGTGCTGTGTTTTTCTGAAGCCTAGAAAAATGCCTGGATTCCCACCTGCCTTTGCTCGCAGGATGGGAACATTGTATGAGATGTTAACCATCACGGACAGGACATCTGTCCCCTTCAAGAGAACTGCTACAAGGTCACAGTGAGTCCACGTTTTCTCTCTTAGGTCCCTTCTCCCATTCCAGCCATGACTGCTGTGAGCAGCAGTAACTAGCGAAGCAGAGAGGCTTTTTAGAGAAACAGTTTGGGGATTTGGCTATACTCAAGAATAACTCCAGTGCAAAAATCCTTATGTAAAATTTGACTTGATGTTCACACGGACACTAGGGCCTGTTGTCAAACCAAAATAATAAAAGGGAGCTGAGAAGACCAGTCTGAATCATATAGAAACTGTTTAGGGAGGCGGGACTGGCTGCATTTTATTCCTCTGGTGCAAGGAGGGAGTTCTGGAACGGGATTGTTGCGGCATGGTTATTGTGTGCTAGCTTCTGACTTCCCTTGGCTTCTCTCTTCCTGTGAATTCAGCTGTGTTAGCTTAAAACGTGTCTTATGAAAGGCCCTGGTAAAAACTATGCAATGGGGAGAAACTTGGACAGGTGTAGGAAGGTGTTAAATTTGACTTGAGACCAGAGCTGGCTCCTTGCCTCAGTGGGAGCACTGGGAGATGTCTGAGCTGACACTTTCGATTGCAGCTGGGACCGGCTAAGTATTTGCACATGAAGGATGAGGAAAGTTGTTGGGATGACTGGTGGTAGCTGCAGAAACCTCCATAAGACATTCCCACCTGACCATGTGCCATATTTCTTTCAGAGTGACACAGGTATTTCTTCTCCTGGGCACTGTGGCTCAGGTCCACAGTGTCATAACACAATTCATGTAAAATGAGGTGGAGAGCTTAGGCTAATGAGGAAAGATGAGCTACTCAGAAGAACACAGAAACAAGCTAATACACCTGTGTAATATGAAAGCGCATAAACCCCAGGCCCTGTTGTACTTCCTTCCTGAGGTGCTGGGATATAGCAGTTTTGAATATAAGTTTGGTGGCAGCTGCTTTGTGGTCTTGTTGCATGGATGGCAAGGTGGCTGAAGCACGGATGGGAGCAGCAAAGTGGATGTTGCTAGGGCAGTTGGCAAAATAGCTGGGTGTCATGGTGTACTCTTTCTAAGAGATGCTCTGCTTTTGCAAGCTGCATCCATAGCCTTGGTGTTCTCGCCTTTTTCCTGGAAAGCAAGTCACAGGCTCTTTTTGTTTTGCAGATTCCTTGTCTTTTCTCTGCCACAAAAAATACAACACTTGGAAAAATCTCCCGTCGGATACACAGCGTGTCAACAGGTAATGAGCAAACCAGGTATTAAACTGTGATGGGAGGCTAATAAAGCAAAACAGTGCTAGTCTATTTAGGGAAAGATCCAAGACTGAGATGCACTTATCGAAAATGGAACAATTGATTTTTATTTTTCTAAACGAGAGATTCTGTGGGAGCACAGCTTTGGGGCTAATTCAAATGACCAGTTTTTTTTGTGTCTGGTTTACCTTCTCCTTGTGAATGGGTTGGAAATGAAGATAACAATTCTGTCAGAGGTGCTCAGATCACACTGGCAATAATCAGCACATGTTTTGAATGAATAAAATGAGGACATTCTTGCCAAGTAGTTTCACAAATGTTCAAATATAGTCAAACAAAGACTTAATCTAGGCTCAAAGACACGTATCTCAACAGATGTGTGTAAACTAAATCAAATCCCCTGGGAACAGTACTTAGGAGTTATTCTTAGGCACTGGAAGGACAAGGATGGTCCATCTGTGAATTTATTACAGGAGATGAGAAGCATCAAATGAAAGTCATTTCTGGGCTGGAGGACAGCATGGTCGATTTTTCAGGGAGCTTAGAGGTCATTCCTAAAATCTATATTTAATTGGAACAGAATCCCTAAAAGTTGGAACTGAAAATAACACGTGAAGACATTGATTTATCAAGGTTATCTCTGATTAGGAGGAAGCCAGGTAATTTTGCCGCCCCATTCAGTGAAGCCAGGATTTTGCAGAGTGTTTGGAGTGATATGCAGTTTTTTTTACTTGCTCTTCTCACATTTTCACACTTGTCAGAGTAAATCTCTTGAATTTCAGGAGTCTAAATATTTAAGAAATTTCTAATTTAAGATAGCCTGAGAGATTTCTGGTGGAAAGGTACACATTCTGTGGCCGATTAGTACAATAACACACCATAAAGAAAGCCAGACAGATACAGTGAATTCTTAAACCACATAATGCAGCCCTTTAACTTAAACCTTCAGAAGAACATCTTTCCGCTATGCCTTTGCTCCTCGCTCCCCACTGTTGAGTGTATCAAAACAGATGAGCACTAGCTACATGCAGAATTCAGAGGTGCAGGATCAGTCTTGGGAGCAGACACCAAAATTTGTTCTTTCCTAGTGGTAGCTCCAATTGAAATGATGCAGAGGAGTCAGACTAGAAATCTCTACAGGTTCCTTCCAACTGAAATGATTCAGTGATTCTATGATTGCAGCTGGATCAGCAGAACCCAGATATGGCATACTGTCCTTCACAGAGGAATGTCACAATCCATGGAAGGTCTCACAGACCAAATTCTACATCTTAGTTTTAATCTGAGTGCACAGCCATTGGCAGGTATGAATCTGAAGGTATTAGGATCACTTCTGTAGAAATCTATCCTGTCCTGCAAACAAGTTTTTTTTCTTCAGTATGCAAGCAGATGAGCTTCATTTTGGGCCTAAAAAGGAAATAAAAAATAGTTTATACTATTATGTTATATATTATATAAATTATACTATATATATTATTTATACTATACAGAAGTTCTGCACATCATGTAAATGTGAAATGAAACATAATTTTAACCTGACTGCAAAGTGAAAATAGTCTGGTTGATATACAGTCAGTGTGTTCCTTCTGGAGGCTGAACCCATGCTAACTGTCCACTTACAGACATGTTCGAAGAAATGAAAACAAAAGTTCCGTCCTAAGCAAACCAGACAGACAACCACTGCCACCCAGAGATATGGGCAAGTGAAATGCATCTTGCTAACTAAAGGAAGTCAGGAAGACTCCAGAGAAATGCAGAGTATGATTAGTCTGATTTTTTGGTCTGAAATTTGGCTTCTGCAAGTAAGCTCATCCTCACAAAGAGAATGCATGAACCAGCTGTGAACAGCCAAGTGAGTACCTGCGCTCAGCCTGAACAGAAGATCCACTTACAGGTTGGGCAGAAAGGACGCACTGAAACTAATCTGTGTAATAATCATTGGATTTAGTTGCCAAAGTTGAGCCTTACGTCTCCATCTGGAAGCTGCGGCATGATTGCAGAACATGGGCTGGTTTCAGAAGAACGTTATCAACCTTTGCAGTAACATCTGATGTTTCCTCCCAGTACATACCACAACTTCATTTCTGTGCAAAAATTAGAAGTGGATGACTTCAAGAGTTTATAAATGTTTTAGAAGTTGTGAATTTTAGAAGTTGTGAATGTTTTTCATACCCCTGTTCTTAAGGGAATAATGTCTATTTACACCACTCAGACATCTGTCCTCTCTAGGAGAGTTCTAAATGACACTTTGCAGTAATCACACAAAGAATACAATCAAAGCTTTCAACAAAACTTTCAACCGTGTTTTATTACAATAAACACAAGCAACAGAAAATAAGCAGAGGCTTTTTTCTGTAAGCAGCGCTTGATGATGGTGAAAGTGTTAATATATTTAGCTTGATTTCTTCTTCATGATATCCCTTTGCAGAACTGATGACTGTGAGTACTAGCCACAGCCATCAAAGCGTCCATAGGCCAGAAACTGGTCTGAGTAGAGATTGTCAGTCTGGGTCATCTGAAGACTTGGACACTAGTTGCTTCCATAAGCTGCCAGATGCTCATCTTAGATGACCACGGTGCCTAACCATGGAGCTGCCTAAATGCCTCCTCAGGAATGTATCTACCACTGCTCTCTGATCCTGGTGATGCTGCACCAAAATGTCTGTGTAATGTGACACGACAATCAGTAATTCCCTACTAGCCTTGCATCCTAACAATTGTTCACCCAGCTTCCTCAAAACACAGCTACTATTTTACTTGTAAATGCTTCTTCTGTAGTAGCCAGCAGTTTGGTTAATCTCCCATCTGTGCCCAGGGGAATTTAAACCTGTTCCTTCCATCACCGTGATGAATGCCCTCAAGAGTATACCATAAGGTCTTCCAGGCTTCCAAGTTTGGGTTGGATATGCAAAAGGAAAAGCAGGTGGTTAACGTATTTTCTTGTAGAAAAGGCTGGTAATTGTTTGAATGTATATTCAGGCTGAAATAAATATGTGAACGCTTAATTTTGTGACAAACATTCAGTGCTTGAATGTCCTGAATATGGCCCTGTAAAAACAGTAAGAATTGAGGAACCCTGGGCTCACAGGGCTCATCCTTAACGTAAGGAATGCTTGTGTGTCCTACTGGCTGACTTCAGAGAAGCAAACAGGATTCCCTGTTACAACCCTGTCCACAATGTATTTAAAGTTATTTAGACCTTTATCAGCTGTCTGCATTCACACAGGCAACATCCTCAATCGCTTCTCCAGTGCGGGAGTAGTAGTATTCACCTCAAACATCTCTTACACTGAGGACTTGAGGGAAATCTTTTTGTATATTTTTTTGTTTCTGATCAGGTAAAAACAGGGCTGAGTACTGCTTGGAAACTCTGCTGAAGACAGGATTTTTCTCTGCCCGAGCAGAGGATGAACTGGAAGCGGTTTGCCATGGCTGCAAGAAGCAGGAGGGTGCACGAAGCGCACAAAATGTTATGGCTTTATTTTCTTGCTGGGTGGAAAGAAGCCTGTACCTGACCCCTCAAATTCGTCTTGTGGAGATGTAAGTTGGGACAGGGGCCCATTCTGCTTCTCTCCAGAGGTGGAGAGGAGGCAGTGGTTACCATGAAGCCTGCTTGCCTTCTGCTACCTGGTATTCCTGTGCTGTTGTGTGCACATACCTGCTGCGCAGCAAGCTGCCCTGAAGGAAACTGCCGTCGCCATTTGCTGTGCAGCAGTTTATCTGATTTGATTCACATCAGGCAGTTACAGAGCAGCACAGGTGACATTTATTTTATAAAATGAAGCTTTCAGTTCAGTACCCTTCAAAACCAGAGCCTCTCTCCCTCCCCCTTGCTTTCCAGCTACGAGATTTCAGCCTGGCTCCCCTCATGCGGGGAGGCTGCTCGCCGTGGGCGTTCAGCAGCTCCGTTTTGCCCTCTCCCCAGCTCCCTGAGGCATGGGGTGCCCCACTGTGCCACCACCGGCACACATCGACGTCTGAAGGACCGCAGCGGTGCGCAGGGCTGGGGCTGGGCCTGGCTGCGGCCCGGCCGGCAGGCTGCGAGGGGCCTGGAGTAAACAGAGGCAGCTGGTGACACAGCATGGTGTGGCGGGCCCACGAAGCGCGGCAGATGCAGCTTCAGCTGTTAGCGGGTGCCCGGCACCGGCCCCCGAGCCTGGGTCAGATGAAGGAGCCGCCGTGACGGTGACAGGACGGTGTCAAACTGCCACTCTCCGCCTGAAGGCTGCCACGGCTCTGCGGCATTCAGCCCCCGGTCCGCAGGCCAGGGGGCAAAAAGATCACGTTTGTCAAGGATTGTGCTTTTACACTGAGCTCGGCAGTTGCAGCAGAGTTC
The DNA here is from genome assembly GCA_023055505.1 of Callipepla californica brunnescens. Taxonomy (NCBI): domain Eukaryota; kingdom Metazoa; phylum Chordata; class Aves; order Galliformes; family Odontophoridae; genus Callipepla; species Callipepla californica. The sequence continues at coordinate 69,431,291 of JALIRH010000001.1, read as the reverse complement.
TGCTTTCGGAGTTCAGGATTTTGCTCAGAGCTGCGATTAAAATGTAATAAAAAATCCACCGCGAGATAACGGCACGTAAAGTGCAGCTTCTCCTTACTGACAGGAGCTTTGTGGCACAAGAGGAACGAGAGCAAGCTGGTGCGCTCTGCACTTCATCCTCTTGTCTTTCATCACCAGTTTATTCCCTCCTTGGGAAGCGTCATGCTGCAAGACTGTTAGACCGCCTCGCAGAGAGCAATGAGCAAGCAGGAAAACATGCCACAAGCTTGAGCCATCTCAAACCATTCCCTTCTGTGTCCCCATGGCACATGGTGCCGAGCTCTGTTCTCACACCATGGTTGCTTGAAGAAGCTAAAGTGCCTGGTAGCTGTCTGCACTATAGTGCAACACTGAGATTTGTTGTGAAACACAACTTATTTCTCATTTTGTGTTGCACTATAATATATATATGTAATTTCCAAAATTAAATTATATTTCTTTTCTTTTTGTCAGGATAATCTTACCACAAAAAGAAAAGGAAATCCTCAGCAAGACAGAAAAGAGAAAAGGGAAGGGAAGGGGAGGGGAGGGGAGGGGAGGGGAGGGGAGGGGAGGAGGGGAGGGGAGGGGAGGGGAGGGAAAGGGAAGGGAAGGGAAGGGAAGGGAAGGGAAGGGAAGGGAAGGGAAGGGAAGGGAAGGGAAGGGAAGGGAAGGGAAGGGAAGGGAAGGGAAGGGAAGGGAAGGGAAGGGAAGGGAAGGGAAGGGAAGGGAAGGGAAGGGAAGAAGAAAAGAAGAAAAGAAGAGAAAAAAGAAAAGAAAACTAGTTGTGATGGGCCAGCTTTAGGTCTGCAACTTAAAAGGCAGTGTCTTTAGATCCCTTTTATTCAGGTTCTGTTTGCCAAGGGATCAGCCCTAGGCATTTGTGGATCAGGATGATCTGAAGCCTGAGGCAGCATTGCTTCATTGTGGGTATGGGTGTCTATAGAAACAGATGTAAAAAGACAAGGGGAAAAGGCGAATCTAGTATGATGTTCAGAAACTCTCTGGTAAGGTTCTCGCTCAGTACAGACCTGTGCTGAAAACCTGGGCTTGTGGGAGCTGGAAAAGCTCACACTGCAACAGAGTCTGCCACAAGGACTGATTTCTTAATCCTGGGTGCACAAAATTAAGCACCGCATTTGTGTGTGTTTTAAAGCCTAAATAAAAGCTGCCTGTTTTTTCAATACAGGAGATGCTTATATAAAGCTACATTTTAGCTTAGCCCATTTGGAAATCAGGCGAGAGCTTTGTATTACCAGAATAATTCACTCTTATTTAGCTGCTGTTTTAAGAAGTAAAATCTGTGTGAAAGCCCAAGCACTATTCCTAAAATGCATTGCCATTTTTACTTTTGATGTGTTTCCACTCCAAGCTGGTTGCATAGACTGCATGATGCAATCTTTGGAAAAGACCCACTCTGCCTGTGAGGGATCTGTCCTGTCAGAAGACAAGGGCTTGAGATGCATGTGGCAGTTCTTCTGTTGGTGTTTACAGCACTGCAGGTTCCAGTTGTTCCCATGAATGGCAGCAGCACCGGTGACTTCAGTGCAGACCGTCTTCCCCCCTTGCTCAAACACTGATATTTGAGGCTTGGAGCACTGATTACACCCAACACCTTGCTAAGGGAGTTAGCAGCTATGGCACTGATTTCTGCTGGAGTCTTGTTCAGGCAGACAGTGAACACAGTACTGGCTAAAACTGTTCTCTGGAGAAATGGAAAGATAGACATCTTGATCAATGGCTGAGGACTGAATGAGCACGTGCCACTTAGGTACAGTGAGAATGTCAATGTGACTACGTCAGTCATCTTATCCCATAAATAGTGAGCAACCCAAGAGCCCGTCAGCATTCCTGCACAACAGTGGGCTGCACAACAAGATCTTCCATTGAGCAGGGACACCTCTTTGGGCTCCACCTGAACAGAGATCCCTCATGCTTGACATCAAGAGACTCCTTGCTGTCATTTGCTTTGTAAGCTTTGCCAAGATTTTACCTTCGATTGATTGTGCACATACAATCCCTTAGACATAAACAGCTGATCAAGACTGGGACTAGGAGTGAATTGAGCCACACCTGTGCTCCTTACCAGTGTGGTTCAAGGAGTTTGGAAAGCAAGGAAGTCCGCTGTGAGAGTTATGACTCAATGGGAGGATCTCTTGGATGTGTGTTCAGTCCTATCCTCTGTGTAATACATAACAAAGAGTAGCTTGCCATCTCAGATCTTGTTAAATCACTGTCTTATACTGGATTAAGCTTTGTTAAATCACCGTTTTATATCAATAAATATATTATTGCTTTTATGAGTGAACTGTATACTCCATCCTTGACATGCAGTGCCAGAAGTGAGCCATGGCCAGGCATGCTTTTTACCCTGAATCCTCCACTGAATATCAAATACAGAAGATCAGCCTGGCTTGTAACATTGTAGGAGGGTTTTTCAGAGGGCAGTTTAGGTTGGAAGGGCCTCAGATCTCTGGCCCAATCTCTTGCCCAAAGCAAAGAGGGATCAGACCAGGCTGTTTAGGGCTTTGCTCAGTGAAGTCTTGAAAACCAAGGAGGGACCCTGCACAACCTCAGAGGTCAATGACTTAGCCTTGAAAAAAGTAGCCAAAGGCAGAGAAAAGGGAGTGGCAGAGGGTGTATGGAAAGTACTGAACACTGCAGACAGCACCTGGAGGTAGTCTGGAGCTGGGAGCAGCAGTTTAAGAACCGTCTGAAGCAGAAAGTTGTCTTGCAAGGCATACTAAGGTTATTTCCAAGGCAGTCTCACTGTTGCTTTAACACCCATTCTGCAGGAGAATTCCTGTTTTCAGTGCAGCAGAGTATTCATGGAGAATCCTGGACCAAGCAAATCCTGCATCTGCACCGCAGGGTGGGGGGAAAATAATTCCAGTAGGTGAAGGGGGTTTGATTTCAAAGTTTTGATTTCAAAGCATTCAGCACTGGTCTCAAAGCCTGACACGATGCAGCAGTGGTGTTTACCAAAGGATAAATCACATTTTTGTGTCATCAGAGTATTCTCTCTGGCATGCACAGAGCTATCTCAGGAATAGCCTATTTTTTACAGTGGTTTTTAAAAATGACAAATTGCAGGACACATTCACAGTGTATCTGGAAATATTTTACCAGCTGGTACTGGCAAATTATTTCACCAGCAAATGATAGCGAAGTATTGTGCACAGAAGAACTCCTGATTTTTGTCCTGTTTTTCACATTTTTATTTTGTCAAATTACTGATGTAGTCTGTCTGTGCTTTTAAGACTACTGTAATTTACTACCTTCTCTTTTCAGACCACAGCTCCTCAGGCCAGGGAACTGTTTTGCAGTTAGATGGTTAGGAGTTCTGTAGAAACCAGGGATTTCCCACTTCTGCCATCAGCTCCCCGAGATTAAAGGCTGCATTTGCTGACAACAAAATGCCCAGCAGCAGCAGTTCATGCATAAATGCTGGAGATGTCAAAAACATTGTGGGTCAGTTTGTCCCATCCCTATCACAGATCCATCCCTTCGGGATGCATTTCTTCTCCCGCTTTGTCCTGTCTACTCCAAGCAAGCGATGGGACTTCTGCTGTGGGATTTACCCTTCAGATTAATGAGCTGCAAAACTTCACATATGTTTAAATGATTGTACTCACTCCCCCCTGTTTATATCTCCGTTGTCAATAAGGTGGCAGAGAGGCCAGTATGAATCCATTCATCAATCCGCCCTGCCTGCGAGATGCGGCCGGGCGCAGCACCTGAGACCATAATAAGCATGGAAGCTTTCGCACCTGATGTTAGCGCAAGGTGCCTTTCCTCCCTAAACATCTGGTCCCCTGGTAAATTGTTACACTCGCCGCGCCGCCGCTCCCCAGGTTATTGCCGAGCCTGGGCCGGTGCGTGCTGCTCGGGGTCTGTTCTCAAGTTGTTGCGATACGCCGGCCGTATGATGACAATTAGAGGCAGTTAGTGCGCAGATGAGGCTCGCGAGTGGCAGGTGGCGGGAACGGGGCTCAATTAACTAACATGCACAAAATCCTTTGCTAATGAGGCTGGGCCACCCCAGACGAGCAGGAAAGCATGTGTCGCTGACAGCAACAGAGGACCTGAAACTGAGAGGGAGAAACCGGTCAACAGGTATCGTCGGTGGGCAAATAACCCTTTCTATCTCGTCACACGTGGATTAAGGCACAGGTTTAAGCCTGCGTGCTGAAAGCCGGTGGCTGAGACTGCTTACTGGACAGCTGGGAAGAATTGAATTTCCCCATCTTTAAGTCTGCTGCTGTCTTCTCTTCTCCCTGTGTCTCCCCATTAACCTGCTCTTTTGTGAGAGCTGGGCAGCGATTACAGTGCAACGTGAAATTAAACATCATCCCTCTGTATTGCTCAGAAACCAGTATGCAAGGCAGCTGAGGCCAGAAACACGGTTGATTCTCTTGGTTTTCAAAGCAGAATATGTTAAAACAACACAGAAGCTGTTTGGGATGTGTTACTTAAGCCCCTGCTCATTTTACATTGTGCAGTGTATTACCCTTTGTCCCTCTGTGTTAAACAGCAGTTTGCAGTCACAGATAACCCATCAAAAGAAGTGTGGTCAGCAGGTCAGAGGGAGGTGGTCACACCCCACTGCTCTGTGCGAGGCCTTACCTGGAGTACTGCTTCCAGATGTGAAGTCCTCGGTACAGCAGAGATGTGGACCTGTTGGAGCACATCCAGAGAAGGGCCTGGCTGAGGGAGCTGAGGCTGTTTAGCTTGAAGAAAAGGCGGCTCTGGAGAGACCTGACAGCGGCCTTTCAGCATCTAAAGGGGGGCTGAAAAAGAGGAAAGAGACTCTTTAGCAGGATCTGTGGTGATAGGACAGGGGTTTCAAACTTAAAGAGGGTAAATTTAAGTTGGATATAAGGAAAAAAGTCTTCTACGGTGAGGGTGATGAGGCATTGTGACAGGTTGCCTCGCCACTCTTGCTGAGAATAAATTTCTCCTAATATCCAATCTGTACACACACTGATGGGTCTTGAAGCCATTCCCTCTCATCCCATCACTAGTTACTGCAGAGCACTCGAATCAGTGTTGTGTCACCTCCCACCTCTGTGTACTTTGCACCCAGAAGTAATGAGGTGACAATCCACAGGGATGTCCTGGCAGTCCTTCCGAGGCTCTTGACAATATTCCACTACACAGAGGATCGGATCGTTTCTCTTAACTGTATGTTTTCAAACTGCACAGCATGACTAGGTTTGAAGAAAGGAGAACTCTCTTTAAGCTGTCTCCCTGCAGCAACTTAATGCCCTCCTCTGCTTGAAGCTGTAACGAGATTTTACACATTTCAAACAATCCCAGTTCCATCAGAAGGGTGAAGTTTTTGTTTCCTGCCCCAAAGCTGCGTTTACTGTTATTGTGGGTTTCAGACAGCTGCTGCTTTCTGTTGCGTGAGACCTACGGTGTGAGGTGCTCGCTTGTGTTTGTATCTAAACGTGTCCTCAGTTAAAACAACATTCTGGAGATCCCATAAGCATTAAGCAAGGTCTGAATATGCAGCTCAAGTACATTATAACTTACTGTGAGGAAACAAAAGAGAAAGAAATACTTAATAGTGCTTTTATGTTCTCAGAAAACAAACAAACAAAACAACAACAACAAAAAAGGTGTGCCATTTTCCAACCTACCCGAAGGACATGTTGTGAAAAGACTATCAGAAACTTCGGTGGGTTTTTTTTGGGGGGTGGGGGCTGTTTGTTTTTTTTATATATATTTTTTTGTTTTCATTTTTTTTCTGAAAAGATAAATGACAGAAAATGGTTTGAAATACAAACCTTGGTTAAGACTTCTAAGTTTTAGATGATCCCAGTATGAAGTCATGACTTGGACCCTATCTCTAGGTGCTAATCAAAGTGTGTTGTAGCTCACTTTCCATGTGAGAACAACAAAGGGAATGTTTTGGCTTAGTGAATGAAGGTAAAGTAACTGTGGGAAAAGATTTGAGGACAGGCATTGAGAAGCAGAGGGAAAGACCAAAAGAGAAAGGGAAAAAAAAAAACATGGAGAAGCTATCAGACCATCATCCATGGTGTGGCAGCCACCTGCTGTGTAGGCCCACCCATAACAGGGATAGGGATGGAAGGCTTTTGTCTGCATCCAAAAGAAGCTTGTTCAGCTGACAGAAAAGGGGGTGTTTCGTGTATACAGCACTGGCCCCAGGGAGAGTGTGGCCAAGACGTAGGTGTTTCCAAAGCCCAGGGTTCAGGAGGTAGTAACATCATATGCAAGTGCTGCAATGGAGTCCTCTCAAAAGAAGTGAGTAATAGAGAGCAGATGATTGCAATATATCACAATATAACACACCAGTACAACCAAGGGAGACAAAACAAGAATAGTCAGAAGTTTGTTTCCACCTCTGTTGGACAGGATCTGTTCCTATACTGAGTATAGCTTGAATTACAGAATCTTCTCTGGAGGTCGGCATCTGCTCTGCAGTACAGATTCATTGTCTTTAGTAGGTGGCATACGTGCAATGGGCCATGAAAAATGATCACAGCATTGTGATTAAAACGACCTCTCAGGTGGAGATTACCCACCCGTTTCCCGTTCAACTTTCATTTCTATTCTTCCTCCAATACATTCTACTAGATAGAGCATTAAACAGAGTGTGGCCACACACAGTTTAAGGAGAAAAAGCAGTGATTCAGTTATAACCACTTTTTGGAGGGAAACGGAGATTGCTTTCTCTGCTGTAGAGATATTTGTGCCTACATGTGCTTAATGTTTCAGGAAAGCAGAGGTTAGGTGTGTGTACAGTTGGTAGGAGATAAAATGATGCACACAAGTACAGATTGAAATAGCGAAAGATGATAGCTTAACCATCCCTTCCTTGCCACATTCTTTACTTCAGAGAGTTGAACGCCACCTCAGGAAATCGGTGATGGTAAAGCCTTCCCTTTTAGAGACCTTGGTGGTAAGTAAGAGAGGTACTTGAAAGATAGTCACACATAGCATACTTAGAAAAGAAAAGAAAAGAAAAGAAAAGAAAAGAAAAGAAAAGAAAAGAAAAGAAAAGAAAAGAAAAGAAAAGAAAAGAAAAGAAAGAAGTATATGTTTACTTCTGTACAATGAAAAATTAATTCACAGAAAGTTTAGGCTCAACCGTGCTTCCTGCCTGAGAAAGAGCTGTCAAATTATCTTAGTTGGAAGCTGCGCTGACGTATTGTCCTTAATTGCTCTGATAATGCTCCGTTTTGACAGCTACAATACCTGGTTCAACATGGCTGCTAACAAAAAAGTCAACCATTAAGTATGTTTTCTTAAGCAGTGACTGATAAGTTGTTATCTTTCAGCATCTCCAGCTAATTAGATATCAGGAGTCAAAGTTAATTTGGTGGAAAACATTTCTCGACTTAATGACATTTATGGGCAATTAGGCACTTTGCAGAAAGGAACACACATTTACATTTCAGCCTATTTCCAGCGCTTAACAAGAACCCACCTCATGCTCCACTAGAGACTTCTGGTCCTCTGAGGAATATGCTCAGGGCAGATACCACAGGTCCTCTTGTTTTTCTGGAAACCAGCAACTGTTTGCACAGAATGAGCACCCAGTAACGAAGCACAGACAGAGATAAAATTAAGCACAATGAAAGCATGTACGCTCTTTAGGCTCCTGTCTTGTCACAGTGAGAATTGTGCCCAATTCTAAAGTAACAATGACTGAGAGATGTAAAATGAGTTCACGTACAGCATTTCCTCTGTCTGCTACTTCTGAGAGATGTTTGTTAAAAGTCTTTACATGAAGTTTGGCAGGGAACTTGGGAAAGCAATACATGACTTTGAACCTGTCACCAGAGTTAGCATTTTCTTGCCAAAATCCTTTTTTTTCCTTAGGCAAGCTTCACTTTGCAGACACTAAATGATGCTCTTCCCATATGCCCTTGTGCTTTATGCCACAGTTTGTGAAGAAGTCAGATTTGTTTATTTTAAATTGCTGTGAACTGAGGGAGCTGGAGAGAAAAACAAATGATCCCCATTAATTACAGGTGGGAAATGAGTGTGCCCCATCCTGTTTGGGAATTGATGTGGTAGGACCGTGGAGGCTTCACAGAAGGCGCTCTCTTGTCACCTGCCTCTGATTTTCACAAAACTTGCAAGAATGTGATGTCCACAAGCAGTATCAGTGTCGCATATAGCAGAAATTGGAACCACAGAATCATAGAATCGTTTGAGATGAAAGGGACCGTCAAAAGTCATCTAGTCCAACTCCCCGAATATTTTTATCACTTAGCCTTATTAGATTGGAGGTCTCTGTATCCTTTCCGATGTGCAGTATTTTCCCCCTGTAGAGTAATACATCCAAATCTACGCTGGAAAGGCCCAACGACACCAATGAGTGTCCTGCAGAATGGGAAGCGATGGCCTGCCCAGTTCAGTGGGTGCCCGGTGCTGGCGATGAGGGGCAGATCCCACGCGGGCAGTGGGGGTCTGAAAGCAGAGAACACCCCTCGGGAGCAGAGGAGGACATCTGCGGTCTCGAGCGTCCTGATCTATTTGCTCAGCTCACTCTACAATTCAATGTATGTAAATAAGTAGCCTGGCATTTGTTAGACATGAAAGTGGTACACTTTATAGGGGCAGGCTTTATTTACAGGAGCTCCGTATTAAAATTGTAAATGCCACCGACAATTACAGTTGCAACGCCTCAGCCCCTCAACATTATCCCTTCAGGACACGGAATAATTTCTCTTTCCAATTAACACGGATGTGACAAAGCCCTGCCCCGGCGGAACGCGGAATACATTTGTGTCCCTTCACCCTTGCCGGGGTGGCCGCGGGCCGCTCTCGGGGGGGTCCTGAAGCTCCGCGTTTCCTCACATTTGCTCGCGGGTCTCCCCTCATTTCCCCCCGCTTCCCTGCTTTCCCTGCCCGCCGCGTGAGGCGGTGCCGGCCGCGGGGCCCAGCAGGCGGCGCTGCCGCTCTCTCGCTGTCCCTGCGCGCGGCGTGCCCCGCTTCCCGCCCGCTGCCCGCCGTGTTCAAGGTAGCCCTGCCTCAGACGGAGCCGCTCGCTGGCTAACGTGGGCAGGCTTTAGCAGGGTCTGTTGCGACAGGACAAAGGGAAGTTGGCATCGAACTGAAAGAGGGGAGATTCAGACTGGGTATGAGGGAGAAGTTTGTAAGAATAAGGGCAGCGAGGCAGTGGAACAGGTTGCCCAGAGAGGCGGTGGATGCCCCATCCCTGGAGACACTCAAAGTCAGGCTGGCTGGTGCTCTGAGCACCTGATGCAGCTGGGTGTGTCCCTGCTCATTGCAGGGGGAGGTGGAATAGAAGGCCTTCAAGGTGCCTTCCAAATGTAAGGATGCTGTGACTATGGTTCTGTGAAAAAGCAGGGCAGAAGTGGGCCGTCCAGCCAGCCTGTCCTGGTCTGCTGCTCCGATGCACCTCAGAGGCTGTCTGATGCCAGCGCTGAGAGAGAGAAGCTATGGAGAAAGTGATCATATGTGTCCTTGTGCTGTTTGTATCCCAAGGATCGGTCTACTAGGCTTCAAAGGGAATATATAAGACACCTTGTAGCTTGTGAACAAAACAAAGAATTTGTTGCTTAGTGCTGCCTTCTCTGTACACTATCAGGAAACAAGAGGGGAAAAAGCCCTTATACCAGTCCCTTTTTAATGGGTCACAGCTCAAAGAAGATAAACAGTTATTGCAGACAAAGTATTAGTCAGATGTTCACAACTGTGCCTAATATTTTGGCTCTACCACAGCCTCACTACCTGAACACTGGTGAGGCATTGGATCCTGCACTCTTTTTGTCCCTGTTTTCCGTCTGTGAAATTGAAATACAAGTGCTGCTTTCACACAGTTGGTGTAAACATCTTTCTGTTAGGTTTGGACAGTGTCTTTATCTGCCTGGAACAAGACTTCAGTATAGCTGTGGATGTAGTCCACATATGTTGGCTTCGTGTGATTTTGATTGTAGACAGAAGCCAGTACAAGAGGCTTGTATTCCAAAGCTGGGTAGCTTTGTAAAGAGCCAGGCATGGGAACTGCATCTCTGGCTTTGTGTCTAGAGGGCAAGGAAAGTTCTCACCAAATCCCCAGCCACGGCACGATTAATGCCGGGAAAGCAAACTGGACAAAGAGAAGGTAGAAATTCGTTCTAGGGGTAGTTCTGGTTCGTCACTGGCAGTGAAAAAGTTAAAACTCATAGGGTTATTCATGAATTCCGCTTTTTAAAAACATGTCCCATTAAAATGCAGATTTAGTCTTCCATTTGCAAAGAACATAGTTATTTCAAATTCTGTATGGGAATCCTTTTTGTATTTGTATCTTTTGGGTAGAAAGTCCAGCTGCCTCTTGTGAGATTGCACATATCTCTTCAGATGTCAACAAATCATTGAAAAGTGTCAGAAAGGGGGAAATGAAAGATAATTATTCAAACCATGGAGAGCTACTTTGAAAGTGAATAGAATCTGTCAGATAGTCTTTTGAGAACAGCAGTTGGCTGCTTGTATTGGATATATTAAATGGACATATCTAGAGGCAAGTAATGCTGTTTTAGATTCAGATAAGTTTAAGTTGGATTATTTTTTTGGTGGACGTAGCTGAAACCACTAGAAATCGTGGAGGGAAATTAGTTGGGGAGGAGCTACGTGAAGCTACTGTGACATACTAAAGGAAACAGAAGGCTCTGTAAATAAAATGCTCTTTCAGGGAAAGAAATAGAAGCGTTAAATATTTGTCAGTTACATTTTCACACCGCAGTGAGATTAAAGCCAGGGAGAATTGGAAATAATGGAAATGGAAAATAAATAAAAATGGAAATAAATAAATTGGGGGCAGTGTAAAATGGCATACTCCTGAAAGAAATGCGTCACGTGGAGCTTGGTTAAGTCTGCATTACATCTGACTATTAGAATATTACTGAGAGTTTGCTTAGACCAATGGTGAGCACAGCCAGAACAGCCTGCCAGACTTGCCTCTGCCAGTAACTTTTTTGCACGTCCATTGGGATCTCCCACATCTGAAGTCTGTGATCAGACCGGAAATTTGTCTTTTCCAAGAGAAATTGGGATGGGTGATATGTTGTGAGTCGCAGAACACAGCCCAGTAAAAAGCCATAGGTGCTTGATCCTGTTTCTCCCAGCGCAGTTGTTGATGGTTTTACTGTAACAATGCAGAAGCCGTGAGCATCTCACAAGTTTTCTGGGCTATGATTGAGTGCAGTGGTGCAGGCTAATGAATGACAGGCCATTTGCATGAGCTCTGTGACTTCACTGCATCGATCTTCAGACCAAATAAACGAAGCAGAAAGTCCTGATGTGAGAAATATGTATTAGTGGCAAGCTGCAGCCATCAAGCCATTATGAGTTCAATTCTTTCAAGATGTTTTTTGGTTTTTTTCCTAGAGCTGTCTGCATTGTGCTTTTCCTGACGCTGTATCAGCTGCTGCTAGGTTGTATGTAAACAAGAGAAAACCCACAGCAGCATTAATTTACCACTGCTTTTGCAGCACTTAATCCTCCGGAGAGGAGAACAGACTGCGAAGCAAGAGTGGTGGCTCTGGTCTTGGGATGGCTGGTGTTCCTGGTTTTGTTTCTTTTCCAGCTATTCTTCCTTCTCTCATATAGAACAGAACGAGATCTCATCTAAAGTTTTCTTAAGCTGCCTTTGTTCAGACTCAGATTTCTAAACTGACCAGCAAGAACAGATTGAAAGGCTAAAAGATACAATCAGCACATCCCCTTCCAAAAAGGACAGATCAAAGGATGTTTTTGAAACACCTGTGCCCTTTACAGATATGCTGTAGCAAAAGGCTGTGATCCAGCTCCCCCAGAAGCCAGGAAAGACCATTGGTGGGGACTGGGCTCATGTCACTGCAGATGCTAAGAGTAGCCTTTGGAGAAGAGGAGCCTGAGGAGCAGGAATACCCGTGGAGAGCAGGGAATGCCTTTGCAGAGTATTTCTCTCCCCAGCCTGTTACGGAGTGAGAGAAATCTTCTGAATCTGCTTTTTCCTCTCTTTCGTGATTGAGATAGCTGTAGGGAATTTGGGCACCCAGCTCCTAGATACCTGAAGCCACGTGTGATGAATCCCGCTCCTTTTAACTCTTAACACAGAATGACTGAAATGGCAATTGGGGTGAGAGGTAGCTCCTTCACACCTACTCATCATTTTAAGGGAAAGACAGATTTTACCCCACTTCTTTCCGAACTTTGTCCGTTATGCAGATGGTGTGCTGACAGCTGGCTAAAGCAGCCCTCAGTGCACGTCTTCTGCAGAGCTGGAGAGCCGCTGCCTCTTTTGCCCCCTCCTTGCAGCAGGAAGCCTGTGACAGTGAGCATGGGGAGGGAGGCAGCTCTTCACTTTTTATCTTTTCTTTTTCCCTCCGGGATTTTCTTCCTTTTTCTATTCCGTTGTCTGAAAGCAGAATTGAACTTGACTGCAAAGTCATGCCTAGTTTTCCCTTTTGGTTATCTCACTATTATTCCACCACGATAAGGGGAGTTACTGCAGATTTAGGGTAATTTACAGAAGAGGAGAATTGGGGCTCGATTCAATCCAGTGTTTCTGTTCAAAGAGATTAAAATGAGAGAGTTAAGAAAGAAAAGGAAGAGCTGAACTGAAAGAAGTTTGAGAAACAAAAAAAATGTTGCCGCTGGGGAGCTATGCACTTTCTCCAGGGAGTTTAGCTGCCAGATAATCTTTGAGATGGTGGAACGAGGTATTTAAATCTCTGCTAAATCCAAGGAAAGGAAAAAGAAAGTAAAGAGACAGCAAAAGGAAAAGGTGCCTTTTTTTTTTTTTCCTGGCAGAACTATCTACCTCTTATGTAAAAGATAATTAATAATACCTATTGGTAATTACGCCCTCAGTGAGAGGACTTTTAAATTCAAATGTATTTTTCTGCTGAGAAGACGGGACTTGGCCTCAAGTAATCTTTTTCTTTCAACCTGACGTCGCTGGTGGGTCTTTTTTTTGTGTGCGTGTAAATATATATATATAAATGTAGCGTGGCTGAGATTTGCGTGCGTGTTTGCTTTTCAGTGGCAACTTTGTCCTTGCTTGTCTAGGTCAATGGGCCAACACCAGGAAGGCATCAGTGAGAGCTCCCTGCTGTTCCTGAATGGGTGGCACTGGCACCGTGCCCTGGGGCTGCTGCTTCCGCGGCATTTCTCGGGGTGCTCGTTCAGGCCTCCAGGAAGTTTGGGGGATTTTTTTCTGCCAGGTGTTGTGTGGCTGAGAGGCCCGGGTCTGGAAGCCTACACGGGTAACAGAAGGATCATGCCAAAAATGCGGCAACGTTTAATGATTTGTGTCGGGGAAGTTTAATCCTTTGGGTGCAAGGTTTATAATTCCACAGCGGATTAGCGGCCCTGGCCATTGAGAACTCGAGGCTGGGGACTGATTTTTTTTTTTTTTTCTATCTAACCTGGATTTGGGCCTGCAAACCATATTTTCATATGAAAAGATAGAGTTCAGACGTTCAGGTGTTCAAGCTAAGCATGCTAATATGGAGATATTTTATGCCTAAAAAAATAATAATAATGTGGGTCTAAAGAATTTCAGCTGAGTTGAAAACGGAGATCTAAATTGGTCCTGAATTCAATTCCAAATAGCTAAAACCGGGCAAGACAGTGTGCTACTGATTGTTATTTTTCAGTTCGCTGTAATCATAATTCCGATGTGATGAAGTAGCTGCAGGAAAAGACAGCACCTAAACCCGATTAACCTGTGGAAGGAGGGCGCGGAAATGGGAAATCCATCAAAGCTTTTTAGGACAAGGTAGTTCCCCTGCAAAGGCCCCACGCAGTTCTCTCCTTAAAGCCCATGAACCTGCGGGTGTGATGCTGCCCTCGGGACGGGAGTAGCATTGCGCAGAGGACATGCATGCGCGCTTGCACGCATGGCTACAATGATAGCCTTCAGTCTGCCTGCCCATCAGCGCGCCTCCGGGCAAGCAGACATTCAGCTGAATGAAATGGGAGTTAGGCTGGTGTTAGTCATTCAGGTTACCGCGAAGCATTCCCACAAAGTCTGTAAATATTCACACATGGGCAGCATTGTCTCTTTAAAAGGATTAGTCTCTTTAATTAGATCTATCATTCCCTTTGACCAAGGTTTTCTTTAAAAGATACAGTAGTACGAGCACTGTACCAGCAAAGATAAATTGCCTCCTTTGAGAGAGTGACATTTCCCCCATTGAGATGGGCCCTTTTCTGGGGTTGTTGTTTTGCCCCATGAAGCGGCCATTCAGGTAGTGCGGCGCTGAGAGCGCCTTGTTAGAGCTCAGAAACTATTTGTGCGGCCGTGGCAGACTTGGACTTTCCAACTGGCACCGAGGAGAAAGAGCCGCTTGTTTCCCCACTATCGGGGGAAAAAAAGGGCTGGTGCAGGTGGTGCTCCATCAGTGAGACGCTGTTGGAAGAAAAGCTTGCAGGTGCTGGCGCTGCGAATGGGCGCGCACTTCCTGGGTCCAGCGCGAGCTAAAGAGGACTGCCAACCCCACACAGAACCGCACTGTTGCCTTACGAGTGAATAAAAAAAGATGTTTCAATGCTGTCGTCGGATCTGGGTGGTTTGCCACCGAGGACAAAAAGTCTCCTGTAAAATTTGATTTAAATAGTCCTATCTCACTTGCGCTCTGGGTGACCAGATTCAATTGTGCTGGTGTCCCCTGTGCAGTATGATATCATAGCTTCAGAGGAAGGCTTTATTTGGAGGTCACATTAGTTTGTCCTGTGGATGTAATCATTTTTTGTGCCACGGACAATGTTTTACTGTGGAGATATGGGCCAGATGGCTCAGCCACTTGCAGTCCAGCGTTAAACAGGCTCTTTATTGTCGGTGAATAAACAGAACCTATTGTCTCTCGCTCACGAAACTCTAGTGTCCATCACTGTTTAAAGATGAAGTATTAAATTTTCATGGCTGAGGGAAGAATATGTAAAACAACAAGTAGAAGGGGTGTGGGCTTCCAAAACATATCCTCATTGTCCGTCCTGTTTTCTTCTCTTTGCAAATACCCAGGAGGTGTTTCCACGCGTTGCCATTGTTCGACGTTGCTAAGCGCTTGGGTCCCGCTCGCCTTCTCTCCTCGGCACTGGGAGCATCGTCCACAGGGTACCCCTGCCACAGGGCTGGGAGCATCCCCGAGGTTCTGCGACCAGCTCCGTGCAGGGGTACGGAGCCTGGGTGGGCAGCATGTTTCCAAGCCTATCACTGGCTGTTTACTGCTTTACATCCCTGGGACTCTCCAGCGAGCTGCTAATGCTCAGAGGTTGGCCAGCAAGTGAGTAGGGAAGAATAGATCTCCCTCAAGAGCAAAGGGATCAAATTCACCTTCCCCCACAGGTTTTTCCCATGGGCCCAGTTTTCTTTTGTTTTTCCGAAAGAAAACAAGCATTTTCTGTTTAAACTCATCCCATCCTATATCGCAATGTCAGAAGTATTTCTTTCCTCTCTCTAATTGCAACCGAAGCCAACCTTGACTGGCAAGGAGAAAGTCCCTGACAGGTTTGGGTTCAGTCCAGACCTTCTCAGAGAGTCTGTCAGCCAACTGTTTGACAGTATGCAAATGTATGCAAATGGAGGGACACTGGATGAACACCTGCAGAAAGTGTCCATCCCCACTCCTGCTATGCTTTACCTCCTCTGCACGTGGGGCTTTGAAATGCTGCCTCGTCTCCCTCTGTCAGTTTATTATGCGTTTGTCAGCAGAACGTGGGGCTGGTGGAAACTGCACTCTTTGTCCTGACGGGCGACAGAGCCCCATGTGGACTGGCGAGTGCCAGGAATGGTGCGATGGCTTCCGTCCAGCCCTTGTGAATCCTTCTTTCTGTCTTTAGGACTTTCGCTTCAGTATCCGAACCCTTTCGGGGTTGCCCATGTCAAGGAAGGCCTTCTGTTTTCCTGGGAGTAAAGACATCATATTGGTGGAGTCTCAGCAGAACAAAAAGGCTCTTTCTTGCCAGCAGCTGGAGCGCAAGGCTGCGAGGGGTTGTGCATGCACGGCATGAAAACCTGCCACTGACTCGTGCTGGCTGGGAGGAAGGAAGGGAGAGGCACCTTGAATAAAGCAAAGCATCGGGTGCCCAAGAGATGGGCTGGCCGCCACAGTCGCCAGGAGTAGTGCAGCCCTGCTGTACTCCCCATGGAGCAGGTCTGGAGCATTGCAGGGCCCCTGAGGTGCTCGCCAGGCAGGGTGGGCAGCTGTTGGGCCCCTACAGCGATGGTTTTTAAACAGAAGTTCAAGAAAGTTCAGGACTTTCAGCATTGCCCCACTCCAGTCAGAGGCTGGGCTCACCACAGTCATGATTTGAGTCTTGGCTGCCTTGGACAGGTGGGCTGGGGGTCTGAATCTCAGCACTGGATATTAAAATCATTGAATTTTGAGAACACGCTGACTGGATCAGAGATGCAGATCTCGTGCCAACATGTAGCTAAAGGGAGGGGGATGAGCGCTGCCAGTTGCTGTGGGGCAGCTTTAGGTTTACATTGCTAAACATCTGTGCCAGTAGTGAGTGGGGCGTCTATGGCCTCCAGCTCCCACACTGCTTATTGCTGGGCATCAACCACAACCTCAAGTAGCTCCAACTGGTGGAGGGGCTGCTTTCAAACTGACTTGTGGACATCATGCCCAATCTGTGGCCTCAATTAAAAATGACTCTCCTCATGCCAGTGCTGTGTCTCCCTCATGTATCTAACTTCACCAAATGCAACCACATAACCTGCAAAGTTATAACCCACAGGTAATGCCATGTGTAAGGCTGTGGCTAAACAACACAGTGTACATCAGAAGCCTAATGCTGCACAAAAGCAATTGTTCAGTCAGGGGCTGCTGACTGGGCAGGTAGAGGTAAGACTTGCATACTGCTTGGTCTTTTGCTCTAGGAACAGCCAGCTCTGCACGGGAGTTGCTTAAACCCAGCAGTTAGTCACTTTTCCTAGGGCTTTTTCCTTGGCAGGGGATGGGAAGTGGGCTCTTCTGAACGGGCAGGAAGCAGAGCGCCCACATCTCCCCTGGCACCAGGTTTTACAGCTGGCTTCCTGGGGCAGGATGCTCAGAGGGACCTGTCTATACTTCTCACCACACTGCATTGAAATTAGTTCACGCTTTCTATGTAGAGGAAAATAAGCGCTCCTGCTTTTTGGCTCTTTTTTCTTCTTACACTTTGGAGCCCAAGGTAGCTGCATTTAGCAGCTTTAATATCCTTTCATTGCTGCTGCTTGCAGGGTTGTGGTCACTCAGGCAGCAGTAACTTTGAAAAAATGACCCGTCTACACCCAAACAATAACAGAATCCCCCTTTTTATGTTGGCAACGCCCCCTGCTTTCTGTTAGCTCCGGGACTCCCCACGTAGACACAACTGTTTGACCAGCCTTCTTCAGAACAACTTAATTAAGCAAAAGAAAAAGTGTCAGTTTCTGCCAACCCTGCAGAAACAGAACCATGGGGGTAAAAAGGGTATGTGGCATTAACCTGCATTCCTGAGCGGGCTAACGAAGGCAGCCCCTCACAGTGCTGCTGGGCACGTCCCATCCGGGCTGCTGGGATCAGAGCGCTGCTTACCCACATCCCACAGGTGCCGTGGTCCCCTCAAATCACAGGGTGCTTGCCTGAGGACCCAAGCAGATTTTGGAACTGCGTGGAAACAGGAGCTCCTGTCCTCCCTCTTGGAGAGGGATGTGGGCTCAGCAGGCCAAACTGCTCGCCCTTCTGCCACAGCCTTCCTCTTTTTCCCATGTGGAGAGCCTGCTGTGCACATGAGCCTTCCGCTGCTGTGAATGAAATAACACCATTCCGAGAGGGGGTGGCACAAATCAGACTCAATGATCCTTGTGGGTCACTCCCAACTCATGATATTTTGCAGTTCTGTGATTCTGTAAGTTTTACTTCGGAGACTGAATCTGCTCCACGAGCATCAGAGCATCCTCTTCTTAGCCTGGCAGGATGCCTCCTGCCCAACCAGCTGCTCTCTGTCCAAGGAAAGGGATGAGGCTCTCACCACAAGTGCTTTAAGGGCCGGAGTTTTCATTACAGGCTCCAAAGGAAAAAAGTTGCTCTTAGTTGAAGAGGGGACTATGGAACAGAACTGTCTCCCTGAGTTATGTTCTCCCCTTCTGTCTTTGTCTCCATTAAAAGAGCATAAATTCATTTTAGGCTACAGTTTGGCAAAGGTCGGAGGCTGATTTGACTTTGCACGGCGTGCCATTGAAATCAATGAGCCGGCTGTTCACCCCGCACAAACAGAGCATGCATGTGGGCCTTTGAAGGACCATGGCTTTATTCGGAAGAGAGTTAGGCTTGCATTCTTTCTTTTTCTGATAAACATCGCGTTTTGCTTGCATGCTGCCCTATGCTCTCCTACCCCAACCACCTCTTTTCTTTGATGGTAGATGGCAGGCAGGAGCCCGTGTGCTTCTGAGCAGCCATCTTGTCCTCAAAACAAACCAGGAATTTTTTACATAATAAAAACGATCTTCAAACCCTTAAAAGCTTTGTTATATTTTTCGTGGACTCTTCCAGTCCTGATATGTTGTCATTTAAGAAGAAAGGAAGCCAGCTGTTGGAAGTTAAATTCCTGAGGCAGTGAGATCTCTTGTGAGGGAGGTGTTTTTACCCTTTTCTGACTTTTTTCTTTTTTGAGATTTGAACCCACAGAGCAAGTGTTGGGGTTGGCTTTCTACGGTCGGAGCATAACCATGAGGGTGAGACACTGCTGCACATGGACAGCTGAAATCACACAGGTACTGAGGCAACCCATGGCAAATAAAAGACTTCAGGATGCAAGTGAACACTTTTTTTTTACTTAATTACACTAGGGTGAATTGCACGGGAGTCTTTCTGTGAGCAGAGCTGGCTTTTTGCACTTTTGCGAGGCTGAAGTGAAGGGACAGTGGCTATCCAGCTGCAGATCTGTTACGAACAAAAAGCAGCAGCGTATTTTGGGGCAAGAAATGAAAAACCTTTCCTGCCACCTCCGACTATTCCATTCTTCCCACACAGTGGCACAGGGCCCGCGGCCTTTATGGTGATTAATATCTGGGAAGCTTCTTAACAAGGCTCGGCTTGATAGGTGGCTCTTGTTGGGCTAAATTTATGGCCTGGTACTTCCTCAGGAAGACTTCCCACGTTGAATTGTTGAACATTACTGACCCTGATGCCCAACACGAGGGGGTGGGGATTTACACAGATGTCTGGTAACTGTGGAAGGTGCAAAAATCCAGAAGAACAACCTGCATTACATCCATGGGAGGCGGCTGGTTAGCAGAGGTCAGGGGGAGGCCCAAGCCAGTGTGTGAGCCTCAGTGTTTTGGTGCAGTTTGTTTTTTGATTAGTGCAGTTCATGACCGGGCCATCCCACCTGAATAACAATCAGCATGATTCACAGCAGGCCGGGAGAGGGCAGGGACGCCCGCCGCGCCGCGCATATGGAGCCAAGCCCTGGGAAGCGCAGAACCTCCCCAAACCCAGATGGTTCGGGTTGACGGCTCTGGCGAGGCACCAGGAATAACCCATTATGATATGAAATCATCAAGACCTCGACCCCCCCTGCCAGATCCCTGGCCCCCTCCTGCCTCCCTCGGACTGTATTTACAGAAACAAAGCCATATGGGGAAGTGAGCGCGGCCGCGGATTAATGAACATGCATGAAATGGAGATTCGTGCTGCTTAATGATGCAGTCATTAAAAACTAGTGTCTGTGTGTGCTTTTTTTTTTTCTTTTTTTTTCTGTTGGATTTTTCTGTCTTGTTTTGCATTTTTCTGACACTGTATTTGCCTTTTCTTCTTAAAGAAAAAGGCGTTGGCCTCCTGTCACCGTGAGCAGATGGGAGGGCACGGCTGGGCCACTGGTGACAGGAGGTGGTGATCACCCGTCCTCCCGTGCAGGCAGAGGCAAAACACTTAGGCAGCAGCACAAGGAGCCGGTTCCCAATTTCTCACTGCTGCCACTTCTGCTTGCCATGGAAAATCTCCACCCTGGGTGATGGAGGGGTGCCCTTGGGGTGCCCGCCATCAGGAGGTGATGAATCCTTGGGCCAGGAGTGCCTTCACAGAAAGGATTTGGTTTGCTGCCAGCAGTCGCAGGGATGCAGCAGAGGGAGGACAGAGAGAGGGCTCTTGGCCAGGCAGTTTCAGAGAGATGTGTAGTCCTGGAAGCAGGAGGGCTGTGGTTTAATAAGACAAGTGGCTCCAAGGAAGGGGTAAGATTTAGCTGCAAAGATGAAATGGGAGGTCAGAAAGCACTGCTGAGAATGAGACTGGAGAGGCAGCAGCCCAAACCCCACTTGTGTCATCCCTTCCTAAAAAGAACCGCTCACTTCCCTCCTCATCGTTCTGTAGTTGTGTTGACTATCACTGTCTCCCAGGGTAAAGTGTAACACAGAAGTGGGACTTGGTGCATCATTATTTTTAAAATAATTGCTCCCCCCTGAAACAATCAAATCTGTAATCCCAAGTTTCCGGACGTGAAAGAGGAGAGACTCTGGGCCAAAAAATTAGAAGAAATTGTTTATATGGATATACAGATATCTTGTACAGTGTCGCTTGAACACCGTGCTCTCAATCTTTTGAGTTTCATGAGTGTTCATCAAGTTTTTCAAACAATTTGAAAGTGATTTCTTAATGAAGGCTAAAATATCCCTTTGAAACCTCCAAGTGCTGTTGTTGTTCTTTGATCACGTCCATACATTCCCTATTCCAGAGCCCTTCTCTCTGCTGCATATTCATGTTCTTGGGATAATTTAAAGGCATACTTGCATGTTTGACAGTGATAAATAAAATTTATCCATCGTATAGCAGAACCTCTAGGGAAAATTAAATATCCCCTGTTTCAGTCCTGTTACAGTTTGCATGATTATGAACTTGATCCAGAGCTCATCGAACCAGTGGAAATACTTAATGAGCTGGTAGAATATTTATTCTTGGTTTAAGAGAGAAAACCCATACAACTCAATTTTGGCAGTTACAGTGCATTTTAGAGATTATTTTCTACCTGTCTTCTCTCTCCTAGAAGCTGTGATGGTACCAGTCCTTGCCAGAACTTTCCGACTTGCCAAAGCAGCATCATGTACATATTACTGAGGGAGAAATGAAGATGCCTGTCAGGTTTTGTGCCCCTGTGGTCAAGAAGGCCAATGGTATCTTAGAGCGCATCAAAAAGTACGTGGCCAGCAGGTAAAGGGAGATGATCCTCTCCCTCTACGCTGCCCTGGTGAGGCCACATCTGGAATACTGTGTCCAGCTCTGGGCTTCCCAGTTCAAGGAAGACAAGGAACTTCTGCAAAGAGTCCAGTGGAGGGCCACAGAGATGATGATGGGCCTGGAGCATCTCCCTTATGAGGAAAGGTTGGAAGAGCTGGGACAAGACAGTCAATTTTTGGACCGTTAAAAGAAGGTGTGATGACTCTTCACTGTCATCTGGGGGAAGATGATGTATGGGAAGGAGCCCTGGTGGTTGTACAGTGAAAGACTGACACAGCGACAGTGGGCCAGCACCGTATGACGGTAATGCATTTAATTGCACATTTCCAAGCCATCAGTCAGAGGGCAGGTATCGGCGTAGGTATAAATCACAACAAAAAATAAATCATGGCCGAGGCTACCAGGAAATTTACAGCTGACGAATGAAAAATGGAATGGCCTGACCTTTCACTTGGGGCCACAATGGCTGTGCTGCCAATGGCCCCGCCGCCCTCCAGGCTGCTGGAGAGCCAGTTGCTATAGCTGTGACATTCCCCCTGCAGTTGCCTGAGAAACGTGCCCAAGCCCCTCACCGACACCTCTTACTTTCAGCATCCCCCTCCGGCACTTGAGATGCTTTATGCACCGATCCCAGTGTCCGAAGGCGCAGGCGGAGGTTAAGACCTCGTCCTGTATTCTGTACTGCTTAGCAGGATCCCTCTTCAGTGCTCTCAACCCGAGCAGGAGATGCTCATGTTTAGTGACCTGTCACACGAGTACTTCAGGCTTTTGTTCTGGGAAATTGGCCTTCCTCTGTTTGATGTGAGAGGATTTGGGCTGCATCAGTAAAGCCATCAGCCTGCCAAGGTTAAGGGAGCAAGGAGGGAAAGCTGTTTCTCTGTAAGCAGCAAGGGATTTGAAACATCTCACCTCCTTTGGAACAGAGGTTCCCATCCCTGCAGCACTGAGGCAGGCAGCTGTGCTGGGCCATGGGTGCTGGGGATGGATGCAGTCTGCGCCTTGATCTCCTTCATGAACGCATGACAAATCTGATCCTAGCAGGGATCAGGCACCAAGTGAGCTGTAGCATCTCAAGGAGTCAGATGTTTTCCTCAGGCTTCCCTGCTGTACCCCTCTTGATAACCTAGGGTGCAAAGCTAGGCTTGAGCATGGCTAATAGGTCCTTTGTCCATCCCTGTCACTAATACTGCTGGGATCTGAAGCAACTCTGCTTTGCCCAGTATGAATTTGGGATCCAGCTGGGATGGGACTGAGGTATGGGGTGAAAGGATCTACTGATCTCCATTACATTCTTAACATTCATTGTTGGGGAGTTGGACTAGATGAACTTTAAAGGTCCCTTCCAATTCAAATGGTTCTGTAATTCTATGGTCTGTCTTCAAGAGAGGGATGCTCCGAGCATAGGTAGCAAGCGAACACAGCACGGTGGGCTTTCTAACTGGTTTTGGGACAGAGCTGGTCTCTGTACTGTAAGGATGGGCCCACAGGGAGGAAGGGGCAGTGTGCAGCATCAGGTGTCACTCCTGCACTTGCCACAAGTGACACATCCATGGGCAGACGCAAACCAGCAGGTCAGGACAGCAGCTTTCTGTTGCTGTCTGGTTGCAGCCTTTCTGTTCTTGCTGACCCTTTGCAGTGGGTTTTTTGTTGTTGTTGTTGTTGTCTTCTTTTTTTTTTTTTTTTACTTGAAAGAATTAAAAAAGTACAGCTTCCATGAATAAATATAACTCTTAGCTCCATCTTATTAACCAAAAGCAATTTAGGGATAAATACAGTGAATGTTAACAAAAAGGAAAGAATAGAAAATTGTTTAAGTGGCCAAAGAAACTTTATCCCATTGTGATGCAAGCCAAGCTATGCCAGCTATATGTAAATGTATGCAGTAGTCTCTGTGCATGTGTCCACTTTGAAGTTGCCATCTGAATTTAATTCTGCCTTTGTGATTAAATCAGGCCATTACGTTTAATCTCACTTAATAGTAAGAAACGTTCTTTGTTGTTTTCTATAGGCAACATATTCTGCCCCTAACATATACAGCTTGGCATTCACACTTTACTATTAATCCCCGATGGCTGATAATTGCTTCATCTCCAAGTTCTCTGTCCAATTCACAAGGGAACTGATTGCAACTATTCTTCCCCTATACATTAATGCACTGTTTTGGTCTTACTT
The DNA here is from genome assembly GCA_023055505.1 of Callipepla californica brunnescens. NCBI lineage: Eukaryota > Metazoa > Chordata > Aves > Galliformes > Odontophoridae > Callipepla > Callipepla californica. Next base: position 69,407,931 of record JALIRH010000001.1, on the reverse strand, counting down.
CTTTGGCTCAGTGAACCCTATCAAGCTGTCCACATTTTCTGGGCATGTGGGCGTATTGTAAGTTGTTAAATTAAATTCTGCGCTGACCCCCTAAACACCAGAATCTATTAGCACTGCAAGTTAGCTGATTGACAAGTGGAGCTACTTTTCCTCTCAAAAACCTGACATAAAAAAAAAAAAGAAAGAAAAAAAACCAGGCTGAATAAGGCTGAATATTTTGTTTCAAGTGAAAGCTGGAGATCTTCTGCCTGCTGTCTTTCTACTTACAATTTCATTACTGCAGCAGGATCAATTGTGTGATTACCGCAGTATTGTTTCATTGATCTTACAAATGTCAGTTGTGAAATTTCTCTGGAAGAAGACCAAGTATCTGGAACGTGTCTTCAGTTTGCTTGAAGCAGGAGGCCTGCATGGATACATAAGCATTTTAAGTACATTTAATTGGGAGAGCTGGTTCTTTTTCCTTCCCAGAAGATGGCCCTAATTCACAATCACTGAATTGGGCTCAAGGAGCTCAGACTGTCACTATTGTGCCAGAAATGTAAAAAAAAAATGTGTGGATTCCTGCAGGGACAGTGATTGAAAGAGACGCTCCAGCTTCCCAAAGACAAATACCAGTGGTTTTTAAACGTGTTAACTTAAGACTCTTCTTATTTCCCTTCCCCTTCCCCTCTTTCAAACAGGCCCTTATGTTTTTCTACCATGGAAGAAATAGACCGATATAGTGAAAACCACACATAAGCAGCATCTTACTTATCCCTGCTGTTTGCCGTGTTGTAATACCTTCCTTAGGCACTGAGCAAGGACTGCACATACACATTATTGGACAAGTGCCTGCGCGAGTTCCTCACATTTTAAAGTGTTGCAGTGGTTTATGACATTTCCTCACTGTGGTTAGTTTTTATTGCATTGACTTTTAATTTATATCCTCTTAACTTGTCATACAAGGTTTTTGAGGTGCTGATCTGAGCCATACTGCTGATCTAAGATGAAAGAAGTGAGGCAAGGAGTGAAAGAAGAAAGTCTTGGCCGCCTTCGTGTGGGCAATGAGAAAATCTGAAATGTTGTAGAGCAGTATTTTTTGACACATCTCCTAACCTACCTGCAAGGCACGCTCTTTAAAATGGGCTGGCTACGAGATACTGTCCCGATCCAGTGGGTGACCCATCCATCCTTCCACACTATGGGCTGTCCCACAAGAGCCTGTACTGCATCAGCTCACTTGGCTTCTCTGAATGTGCTGTGTCAAGCACAAAGCCTTGCCCTACATCCTCACAATAGCCCAGCCGAGGATATCAGGAAGATTGCTTATCACTTCAGCACAAAGTCTGCACACGACGGTCCCTTGTGTCGTGATGTAGAGGCAGTTCGTCCATGCAGGCAACATAGCTGTCTCCAAGTACAAGTTGAAACTGTGCCGTCAGCCCTCTGCAGTGCTTAGCTTTGCCTCTGTGCCTTGGGAAAGATACACTTTTTAAGTCGCCCACACCGGTGCTCATCCAATGGCACAGGTACATGCAGAAGACACTCTGCCAGCAGTTTTCTGCAGGGATTGCCTCAAGAGGTTGATCCAGGGCACTACTGTAATTGTGTGTTGTGTTTATTGTTAAACCTCTGGAAAAACAAAACAAAAAACGAAACAAAACAAAGCAAAACAAAAAGCAGAAGGTTATTTCTATCATTTTAACATTCAAGTGGCAGAAAAAACATTAGCCTGTGTCCCAGACAACCAGAAGTGTGAGGCTATTGCACAAGTAGCATCACGCTTTGGGAGCTATCTGGGGTTGAAAAGCTGCTTGCACTGATTTGTGATCTCCCTGTAATCGGTTCCTACTGGAGATGGTGTTAAAAAAAAGCCCTTTGTACAGTCAGCCGGAGGTTGCTGGAGGTTGTGGCGAGGTGGGGGTCGACGGCGGCTTCTTCTTCCCCCCCCCAGTTACCTCACGCCAGACAGATGCGCGCCCTTTAAACCCGGCTCGCCCGCCTTTCTACAGCGTTGACCAATGGGAGCGCAGGCGCGGCGGGGAGCGAGCTCCCATTGGCTGCGGCGCTTCGGGAGCGGCCGGCGCGGCCGCGGGACGCGCGGCGCTGTGGGGCTGAGCAGGCTGGGAGCACCCCGGCGGGTCCCCGCTCGGCCCCTCACGCCTGCAGCCCGGCTGCTGGCACGCTCGCAGGCATGGCACGCAGCCCCTGCTCTCTGCACAGCCTTGGCAGGCCTGCTGCAGGCCGGCCCGGGCCATTGTTTTGGGGTGACCTTCTTGGTGACAGCCAGAAGAGGCGTTTTGGTGGGTGGCTGAATGGGCCACCCTGCGAGGCGGGAGGGAAGGGGCAGGGGATCCGTGCTGCTCTGACAGTGCCCCCGCCCGTGGGCCTCTGGGGATGGGGAGGTAGTGAAAAAATGTCAGAAAAGGACTGAAACGTTAAGATTGGAAAAGGCTTCTAAGACCACCTTGTCCAGCTGTACACCTAGCACCAGTACTGCTCACTGACCACGTCCCTCAGTGCTGCATCCACACGGCTCTTGAACACCTCCAGGGATGGTGACACCACTCCCTGGGCAGCCTGTGCCACTGCCTCTCCACAGAAGTATGGGGAGTTCACCCAGCCATAGTTATGCTGTTAACACAAGGTGCCCCAGTGCTAAATGCACAGCCACCCACCGCTCTGTCTCCTGACAAAACAAAAAGAGAAAATAAAAATAAGTTTGTTTTCTTTTTTTACTTTGTAAGCAATCAAACGCTTGCTGCAATGCTCGCTGCGTTACGTGCCAGAAGATGCATGCAAAATAATATCTGCTCTTCCACAGAACAGAGCACTTGTAGTGAGCTGTGAAATCACACGTGCTGCTGCGCAAAACCCACCCAAAGCCTTGGCTCCCTCACAAGGGAGATATTCCCGGAGCCTCTCTTGAGTCAGCAGCCCAAGCCAAGCGCTATAGAGGCTTACACTGCTGTGCTAAAAAAGGACAATTTGCTTGGAAGTCTGTGGCTAATTTACCGCACAATGGCCAATGTCATGGTCAGCTTTGTCGCAGAAAGTTGGCAGTCCCACACCGCATCTCTGCTGGCCCCAAAAGCGGCGAGTGTTTCTGGCTGGGGCCGCTCCGCCTGTTGGATGTCCCGAGTCCTTTCACGGTGACACACGGCCAAGAGCGGGCACAGAAATGAGGGGAGAAACAAAAGTGGCTCTGAAGTCATTTCCCTGCGCTGGATCCAGCCATCCGGTTGCACTCCTTCCCCATTGAAGGGGCAGAAAGCGGCCGGAAAAGCGGGGCTGGGAGAGAACAAACCGGCTGGGATGGGGCAGCCCTCGCCAGGCTGCCATTCTCCAGGCTGAGAAAGGGATGAATGGTTAATTATAGGGGGCCAGAGGGTGACGGAGGCGGCGGGCTGGTGCCCAGCGCTGCGAGCACCTGCACAAGTGGGGGACAAAGCCACTCTGCACTGCACAGAAGGGTACTGTTCCTGCCTCACCTGGCTGGCTTTCCGTGCCTTTGTGTAGGAAGCAAAGCCCACAGGATGGAGAGAAAGGGAAGGGAGGGGTGAGGGATCCCATACCAGACCAGAGGGTGCCGATGGAAGAGGATGCCAGCTGTGTCCAACACACAGGCACTGGCAGTAGGATTTCAGAGCAACTCTGTAAGGATCCACAGGTAAATAGAGGCCAGTGTTATGCTCCCTTGGGGTTTTCTCCCTTAGGTGCCTTTGGAAATCCAAGGTGCTTCTGAATGCGGGAAGGTGAAAAAGGTCTTGCTGGACCTCAGTAGGGTGAGTGAGGGCCTGGCCATGCTTTGGCACTGCTGAATCCCTGAAACCTTGTGCCTCACAGCCTTCACCCTGAACCCAGAGGGTCCACCACCAGCCATACTGCCATGGGCTTGTGTCTGCGGGCAGAGGGCCTGAGCCCCTTTGCTGTGCTGCCAGGTCCGTGGACCTTTTTGGGGTTCATCCTGCAGCAGTCGGCCTTGGCAGCAGTTTTCCTCGCCGAGCTGGCTGCCTGAAGGCAGGCATAGCTAGGGAGACACTTTGTTAGGGAGGATCTGTCTGTCTGAGCTGCTGAAGTGTCACATGTGGCTATCCACAGTCATTTGACTTTGTAGGCCCACGGTGGCTGCTGTGGGGCAGCGGTGTGAAGAAGCAGGTCGGGCCCCTGAGCCTCAGAAAATAGGTAGCAAAACCGCATCCAGGCGCTGGTTGGAGCAATACAGGCGCATTGGCCACTCGCTTATTCCAGATGGTTGAGGCGCACGGCAAACAATAGCGGGACGGCCTGGCAGAGGCCTCCCCCTGCATACAGAGCAGTGGCGGGCCGCCCTGTGCGGGGCTGCAGCCCTCTCGTTGGGATGAATTGCCGCCCTGTTGCTCAGGGGATGCTCAGCCAGCGGGACGGTCCCGGGACAGGAGGCGGCGGGGATTAGCTCACGCAGGCCTTTGTGAGGACAAACAGACCGGTTTTGTTTTCTTGGGCAGCAAACCTGGAAGAAGTGTGTTTGGGCCTTTTGATGGAGGTGTCTGGAGAATTAGGCATTCTGGGTGTGCGTGTGAGTGTGTGTGTTTGTGAGCAGAGGACAAAACCACAAATGAAAAGCCTCCAACTTTTCATCAGCTGCCTTTTCGCGCTGGCACACGTGCACAGCCCAGCCCCAGGGTCACCGCTGGAAACCCGTGATGGAGGACGAGGAGGAAAGCTTTGCTGGCTGGCCATCTGAGGAGCCCAGGGACTTCCTCACCCTTCTGACCATTCCACACACCGCAGGGAAAAAGGAGGACATGGACAGCAAAGCCTGGGTGATGAAACCTTGTGTTCTCCAGGCGCTGCAGCAGTGCCCATCCCAGTGTGGAAATGCCCATGGGTCCTGCCTTCATAGAAGAGGGACTCTAAGAAAAAAGGGGACAGATTCTTCATCAGTGCCTGTTGTGATAGGAGGAAATGGTTTCAAACTAAAAGAGGGGACATTTAGATTGGCTATAAGGAAGTGGTTTTTTACAGTAAGGGTGGTGAGACTGTCAAGCAGGTTGCCCAGAGATGCAGTGGATGCCCCATCCCTGGAGACACTTTAGGTCAGGCTGGATGTGGCTCTGAGCAAGGGTACCTGATGGAGCTGTGGGTGCCCCTGCTCACTGCAAGGGGCTTGGATCAGATGGCCTTTAAGGTCCCTTCCAACTCAAACAATTCTACAATAAAATGTGGGTCCACACCTGGGACCTTGGGAGCTTCTGCACCCCCTGCTTGGGAAAGATCAAGTGTGTGTGGGAGGGAGATCTGTGTTTCATCTATATTGTTTGGAGTGCTGTATCTTTTCTCCTCTTTGAAATAACTCAGAGGTGCAACGGGCTACATGTAACAGTAAAATTCTTAAGTCCTTTTCACTGCCCAGCAGTCCGGGGACAACATGAAAACCCATTTCCAAGAAAACCACACATGTGGGGCTTGCTGTAGGTGCTGCATCTGGACTGTGGAGGGGTAAATAGATCATGAGATCCCACCACTCCCATACCTGTTTTCCCCACATTCAGTTACTGGTATGCCAGGAGGGGGGTGGCATCCTTGCCCTCACCTCCCCATTGCTGGCACCTGTGCTGCTTAGGAGTGTGGGAACAAAATGGAGCCACAGAAAGTGGAGCTGCAGAGGCAGTTGGGGGCAGGTGCGGGGCTGGGCAGCCCCATGGCACTGCTGGGGGGACTGCAGAGTGTGTCTGCCGTCTGGGAGCTGGCTAATTTTCCTGCAGCACTGGCATCTGCAGATCTCCCTGTGATGGAAAAGCTGCTCTCTCCCAGCTTTCCTTGCCAGGCTTTTTAATTCTTTTTTTTTTTTTTTAATTTTTGGGTCACCTTCACACAACCTTGCGTCCCGTGCAAAATCGGCGTGGCTGGAGCAGGGAGGAGAGAGCCATCAAAGCCGGGCTCCGAGCAGCGCGGCCGCACGTCTGCAGCAATTGTGCCGCTCTTGGCAGTTGCAGGTGACAACCCTACCAAGCGCCCAGGAGCAGATGAGAAGTTTATGGGCTGTTAATAAACTGTAACCAATCGGTGAATGCCGGCGGGTTGTGTTCAAGCTGTTTGGGGCCACAGGTCCTTGGGAGAGCTTGCACTTGCTCTGCCTTTATTTCAGCATAGCAGAAACATTAAAGCATGTGGCAGACTCTCGATGTTTGTTGCAGTGAATAGACATATGTCCCTCACACTAGCATGTAGAATATCTAATTAAGTCACACAATGATAGCTTATACCCAGGGGCAGTTGCAAACAAGACGCTGTCACACTCTTAAGAACACAAACAAAATGAAAATTGCCTCTTTATACATTATAATGAATATGTTTTCAATGCATTAAAAGTTCATTTACTAACAGACTCGGTGTGACCGAGAGGATTTCTGCGAGCATCCTTTCGTTTTTCCGAAGGACCATTTTGCACGCTTGGGATTAGGGGCAGTTTGTTAACCAAGCTGCTAAGTGTTCTTCCCCCACGGACTTGAAAGAAGGAATGAAACCTTCGTGCTGCGCTTACTGTGATGTTCCATGCAGACCTTGCTCCCCAGAGCCCACCTCCCTCCTGTGGGACACACATGCCATGGGTCGGTGTTTGCCTTTCCGCTTCTCCTCTCTGCCTTCCTCGTCTCCCGATTTCCACCAGGATTTAGCAGTTTAGTGTGCAAGTGACAAACCTCCAGGGGATGGTAGGATGGCTTCGGGGGCTGTTTCCCAGCGCTGGCTCTGTGGTGCCAGGTGATGGTACGGAAGGACCTAAATCCTTCCATACACTGGGGCTGTAAGTCCTGTCCCTGTGTGGGTTTTCCCATCACATCTCAGATGGGCGATCCTTCCTTCCTTCCCGCGGTATCATTACACGTGACAGACCTGGAGGTGTCCCCTTCGCACTCTCAGCTCTCTTGAGCCACGCAGCAGAGCTTTGTGAGAGGGGCAGAGGGTATACAGAGAGAAACTTCCTATTGGGAACACCCCCAGCCCTTGCTCAGGGACTCGAAACAAAAAGCCCCCACCCGGAATCCCGCTAATTTCCCAGTTTAAGGGATCCTTCAGTGTGACTAAAATTGTGCCAGGTTGTGTTGGAGGAAAAAAACAACGCAAAGCAAAAACAAAAACCTAAATAAAAAAAAAAAGGAACAGTTTCTTTTTTTTCTTTTTCTTTTTTTAAGCAGACAAAGATGTGCATAAATACGTGTCTTATACATATATGTATATGTCTCCCTGAAAATAGCATTTAACAAATGCCTGCTGCATCTGCGGGCTTCTCCAACAACCCCGACACCGCGATCAATCTGCAGTCTGCTGATGGTTGGCGACAGTGATTGATTGATTTTTCCCCGCTAATAGGATCAACATTGGGAATATATTAAAGTAAAAGGCACGCTTCTGACTTGCAGGAAACACCCCGCGTATCGGGTCCGGGCCGATTGTGTCGGTTTTGGCAGCGGGGCGAGGTGATTGATGACGGGCAGGGAGCCGAGGGCTGCCCCGAGAGGAGCCCGGCACCCCGCGTGTGCATGACACTGGGACGGGGACACGCATCAGCACGGACAAAGGGAGCGGGGTGGCCCGGCCCGATAACCTCTTCTAATGCACATGGTGGGATCTGACCTGCCAGTTCAAGGAGCGGAGGCGAAAAGCTGATGGGAAATTGATTCTCAGGAGTTTGTCAAGACATCTCCAACAAGTGAAGATAAATGGCGGAACAAAACTTCTAAAGACAATCCCAAGAATGGGGATGAATGCGGGAAGGGAAACGCTGTTTTGCATTTCCATCCATCTTTTGGGCCAGCAGGCTCTGCGCTCTTGCCGTGCCCAGCTCCTGACGGAACGAGGGGTAGGCTGCAAGGATGAGGGGTCCTCCCTCACCTCGGGGAAGAGAGGTGCAGAGGTGCGGTGCCTCCGCCGCCGTGCGCGGAACATATGGGCCGTGCCCAAACCCCCCCCCCCCCCATCCTCTTTTCCCCCGTAACCCGACCCGGCCGTGCCCTGCGGGGCCCTTCCCCGTGCGGGGCAGCATATGGGGAAGCGAGCGGGGGGGCGCGCCGGGGGCCCGGCACCGCCGCTAATTCTATTTGCAGGTAGCCCCGGGAGGGGCCACCTGTTGGCGGTAGCACTCCGGGGTGGGACGGAGCCGGGGGGGGGGGGGAGCGAGCGGACAGCGGGATTTAGCGGCTACCGGCCGCCGCCTACTCTTGCATCTGTCGGGGCGCTCATTACGGCTGTTAGCGGAGATCAAGAGCGGCTCCTAACGATGCTCCCTCCGACGCTCACCTGCTCCCGCCGCACGCCGCTAATTGGGCCGGGCGCTGCAGGTAGCGGCCGAGCGGCCCCGGGGGAGGGGCGGCCCGGAGTGGGGTGGGGGGGCCCGGCCCTCGGGGAGCCGGGAGGCGGCCGTGTGCCCGCCGCGGGGCCGGCCTTGGCTTGGGCGCAGCGGGAGGACGAGCCGCGAGTGGCGGAGTTTCGCGTTTCCATCCCCCGAAGGGCGTTGAGCTGTATCCGCTCGCCGCTGCTTTCCCACCCGCGTTCCGCGAGGAGCGAGCGAGGAAAAACGGAACGATCGCTGCCGTTCCCCCCCCGCGCCCCGACCTTAACGAACGCCGAGTACCATTTGGGTTGTTTGGTTTTTGCCTTTTTTATTTAAAATCTCAACAGCGGATCGCTTTTCCTTTCGCAACCAAACAAGTAATAAATATTATTTAGCGACTTTTTTCGTTTTTCCTTTTTTTTTTCTTTTCTTTTTTTTTTTTTTCCTTTTTCTTTTTTACAAAAATAAACGGACGATAAAATCTCTGCAGGGGGCGGCGATAAGAAACGTGTTACTGCGGGGCCGAGCCCGGGGCTGCGACACGGACACCAAGAGCATTACGGACTTCCAACGTGGTTAGAGGCGGCGGGGACGCGAAGTGTGTTACACGCTTTAAAAAAAGAGGAGAAATCCCAAAAAAAACCCAACAAACCGGCCCCCACCGAAGCGCACCGATCCGGACCGCGGGGCCGTGACGCAGCGCGGCGCTCGGACGGGGCTCAGCGCGGGGTCTACGTACAAAGCCCGAAAGACACAAAACCGACGGAGGGAGAGCGGAGCGGGAACGGGGTGGGAGGCGGGGACGGTCCCCTGCGGCCGCGAACGGACAGACGGGAGGGCAGGCGGACTGCCGAAGCCCTCGGCGCCGGGTCGCTCCAGCCCGCGGCTGCGTTCACCCCTCGGCCCACGCGAAGGGACAGACGGCGGCGACGCCGCCCGGAGACGCGCGGACGGCCGCGGGCTGCTCCTCCCGGCCGGCCCCGCCGTCGGGGCGCTCCGTAGGTAGTGGGGCGGCCCGGCGGGACGGGCTCACTTGGCGTCGGAGGCCAAGCGGGGCAGCGCGGCGCCGCCCATGGCCGAGACGTGGTGGTGCGGGGGGGCCGCCACCTGGCACATGCTGCAGGGGCACGGCATCCCCCCCCAGTGCTGGAAGCCTCCCCCCAGCCCCGGAGCGGCGGCGGCGGCGGCCGAGGGCGACTTGAGGAGGCCGTGCGGGGGCCGGATGGAGCCGACGGCCGAGAGGCCGGAGCCGGGCAGGGACGCGCTGGAGACGGCGGCGGGGGGCAGGATGGGGTGGTGCGCGGGGTGCGAGGCGGGGTGGCCCGGGTGGGCGGGCAGCGGCGCCGAGTGCGCGCCCATGCCGGCGGGACAGGCGGCGGGGTGGAAGGCGGCGTGGTGGCCGCCGTAGATCTCGCTGACCAGGCGCTTCATCTCCTCCAGCGAGTTGGTGAGCATCAGGATGTAGTTTCTGGCCAGCAGCAGCGTGGCGATCTTGGAGAGCTTGCGCACCGACGGGCCGTGCGCGTAGGGCATCACCTCCCGCAGCCCGTCCATGGCGATGTTGAGGTCGTGCATCCGCTTGCGCTCGCGGCTGTTGATCTTCAGGCGCAGCTGCTGCAGCTCCGGCTCCGTCATCTGCTTCTTGTCCTTCTTGGAGGAGGCGGACGAAGCCGACGAGGAGGACGACGAGGAGGACTTGAAGCCCAGCTTGTCCACCACCACCACCCCCGCGGCGCTCATGGCGCTGCGCAGCTCGGCGCTCAGCTCCGGCGGAGAATCGCTCTGCGTCGAGCTGGACACGGTGCCGCCCGTGAAGCCCCCGCCGCCTCCTCCGCCGCCGCCGCCGCCTTTATTCCGGCCCGCGAGGAAGAGCTCATCGGGCTCCGGGGAGGACGGGCGGCTGGAGACCAGGCTGGCGTCCGAGTCCATGGCCCGGCGGGCGGGCTGCCTGCGGCGGGAGAGAGCCGGGCACGGCCCCAGTCAGCCAAGCGTCCGCGGAAAGTTCACCACGGCCCGTCCCCTCTTGTCTCCTCCCGGCCCGGCCCGTCCCGTCCCGTCCGGTCCCGTCCCGTCCCGCCCCTCCGCCTCCCGGCCCGTCTCGTCCCCTCGCCGTCCGCCCCGTCCGGTCCGGTCCGGTCCGGTCCGCCCGCCCCGCGCGTCCCTCCGCTGCGTCCCGCCGTGCTCTCACCGTGCTCGGGGCGGCCGTGGGCAGCGGCGCGCCGTGTCGGGCGAGCAGCGCGCACCTTGCGGCGCTCCGGCGGCGCCTTTATAGCCGCGCCGGGGAGGAACAATGTCACCGGGCGGGAGGGGGCCTGCGCCAATCGGCGGCGGCGGGGGGGGGCGGCTGATGTCACCGGGGCCGCTCCGGCTCGATGGGGCGGGCGGGCGGGCGGCGGGGAGCCCCGCGCGGAGGGAGGGGGGGGACGGGCTGGGAAGGGACTTTTGTCAGATCCGTCGTAACATGTAACAATGACAGCGCTGGGAACAGCTGTTGGGGGGGGGGGCACAGACAACTCCCCCCTCCTCCGCGCCGCTCACGTCGCTCTGTCCCGGAGCCGCGAGCGGGGCTCGCAGGACCCCCTCCCCGGAGCCCCGGCCCCGCACCCGCCGCCGCACGCCCCGGGGCCGCTCCATCCCTCCGGGGCCGCCCCCCCCTCGTCCCCGTCCCTTTGTTGCATTATTTTGACACCCGCGTGTTTCCCAGCTGGCCCGGCCGGCCCCATCCATCCGTTAAAGATGTCTTTAAAACGTTAAGAAGTGAAGCGTGGAAATGTGTTTCCCAACGGTTGCGGGGCTGATCCGTAACGCGTCAATTAGGGAAATCCGCCCGCCGACAGCCGGGCCGCCCCCCCGCCGCCCTCGGGCGTGTGCCGCCGCTCCGGGACGCGCCCCGGGCGGAGCACGGAGCACCCGCACCTGCCCGCGGGGACGGGCGGACGCGGAGGTGAGCGGCGGGAGCGCGCAGCGGGAAGCCGGCGGCCCCAAGCGCGGCCCGGCACCTCCCGTTTACCTCCGGCCCCGGCCCGTCCCCTCCGTCGGGTCTGCGGCGTCTGGCGGCTCAGCTCCCGCTCGCTGCCCTTCGGGAAGCCCGAACCCGGCGGCCGGGCCCTCTGGGGCCTCTCTCGCGCTGCCTGGGGAGGGGTAGAGGCGAGCAGCTTCCTCTTTTCCTCACTTTTCTCCTCTTTTTTCTTCTTTTCTTTTACCTTCCTCTTTCCCTTTTCTTCTTTTTTTTTTCCTCTTTTCCCCCCCTTTTTCCCATTTTTTCCTTCTATTTTTTTTCCTTCTTTTTCCTCCCGTTTCCTTTTTTTTTTTAATTTTTCTTTTCCCCCTCTTTTTTTTTCCTTTTATTCTTCCTTCACTTTCCCCCCTTTTTATTATTTTTTTCCTCTTCTTTTCTCCTTTTTTTTTTTTTTTTTTTATTCTCCATACAGAGACTTCAAATTTCTCCCCCCGCCGCCCATCGGAGTCCGTATCCCAAACGGGACCCGCTGTTTCTCGCATTCCTTTTTTCAGGATCTCGTGTAGGGCTTTTGCGCTGGGATTGCGTGGGGTTTGGGTTTGCTGTCCGGCAGAGCCGGGCCCACCCGAGGCGTCCAGTCCGGGACGGACAGGAGGAGGGGCAGCAGTGAGGGACCCGTCTCTGCTCTCAGATACCAGACGGAACGCTGCGCTGCCCACCCGATGCCTATTTGATTACCTGTCAATACGGGGTGGTTGTTTTTGTTTTGTTTTGTTTTATTTCAAATCGTGACTGCAGGCGGTGGAAGCCCGAATTGAAGTTAATTAGGGAACGTGATGAAGCGATCGCTTAATGAAAGCCAGCACGTTGCTTTCGTGTTGGAAATCACCAGGGATGTCCCCGAGCCGGGGTAACTGCTGCATGTCCCTGCGGTCTCCGTGATCGGGACCCAAACTCAGCGAGTGGGATAGATGGCAGTATTCTGCTGGGGTCCTTTTTTTTCCCCTTTCTTTCTCTCTTTTTTTCAGTGCTGGGTTTGTTTCTGTTCAGCCCCACGTGCTCTGCCAAAACGCAGCATGTCTCCCGATCCTTGCAGGAGTCACCGAAGGGAAGGCTCCGAAATACCGGAGCTGTCGTGTGTGATAATTTCAGGATTAGAAATAGGCAGGAAAGAGCCATTGCCTATTCACATCTGGCTGAAAGAAAAACAAAACCGAAAAAAAAAAAAAACCCACAACAAAACCCCAAACCTTTATTTCTGAGTTCTTGTCACTGTGAGCGGGCCGTCACCTACAGCACAAAAGCAGGCAGCTCCATCTGACTGCAGCCTGGGCAGTTTCTGTGTGCCTTCATCTCTCAGCTCTGCCGTGCCCCGCTCGGGTGCTGCTATTCATTCAAACGGGACAAGCCCCACTCCACTGACATGAATGGGGACTGGCTTTTTCTGACCTTGACATATTGTCAAAAGAACCTTGTCCGGGATCGGCTCTTCGGTGCAGGTGTAACGCATGTAAGTATTTTGTCCACCGTTCGTTGTGTTCTATACAAAATGCTGCTTTTTTTGTTTGTTTGTTTGTTTGACAAGACCCAGTCTGATTTCATTTAGTGCATCGCTGGAAGAAAAGAACTTCAAGAATGCAGTTTGAGATGCATGCCATCATCTCGACAAAAGGCGATTCCTGGAGGTTATGAGGCAGTGTGATAGCTGCTTGGTCTAACAGCTGCTCGGTGTGACTGGCGTGTTCCCTTCTCATTGGCAGCGCTGTCTGCTTTTGGCCAAGGGGCAGCAGGAGCAGCAGGCAGGAGCGGTCCCGAATTGAAGCTGAAGTCCTGCTAAGGCCCTTCTTGTGCAGGTACTGAGCAAAGCAGTGTCTGCAGCACCTTTTTATGGGCTGGGGGAGCTTTTCCAGCTTAGCCTAGGAGCTCTGTTAGAGAGGAGCTGTAATGCAAGAGAAAATGTTTGGTTCCACTGGGCTCAGCGCTCTTCCTCATGCACAACACCTACAGAAGTGGGCTGCCGTAGCAGCAAAAATGGCCCCGTGAATGTATGAGAGGAGCAAATCAAAGCTACAACTGTCTCTTGAGCTGCCAAGAGCTAAGGAAACAGCTCTCTGTTCTCACCTTCCTTCATCAGCACAACTGGTTGCATCTCCTCAGCAGGGAGTGAAGCATCCTTGTTTGGACTGGAATTAGTCTAGAAAATTATGTTTTACTCCTTTATTCTTTTTTCCCCATGAAATTTCAACAGGATACAGTGTGAATGTTTAGTTCTAATTTTGAGTTCCCTGAGCAGCATTCCTGTAGGTTTTCTTTTTTTTCCCCATTTCACTTTTTATCTGTATACAGCACTCCTGTGCTTTCCTTCATTTCTTTTCCATTTTCCACGTCTTTGTTTCGATGTAGAGCTCCTGATAAATGAAGACAACATGGCTGAGCTTTAGGGATCAGAAGAACACTATGCTGCATCCCTGGAGGCACTCAAGGCCAGGTTGGATGGGGCCCCGGGCAGCCTGAGCTGGTGCAGGGCAGCCCTGCCCATGGCAGCGGGCTGGGGTGGGTGAGCTATGAGGTCTCTTCCAACCCAAGCCCTTCTGTGATTCAATTCTGTGATTCTATGACTGATTCTATGAAAACTTGTGTATGGCTTCCCATGTGATCTCCCACTGGAATGAAAACTGCCCCTGTTCTCCTTTGCCCTGTCCCCATCCCATGTGCAGGTGAAAAATGCTTCAGAAATCACCACTGGGATGGTGCTAGCAGAGGAATGCACCTGTATCCCCAAACCCCAGAGTTTTGTAGATGGGATCTGGCAGCGGAAGATATCCCTGTCCCAAGGTGTTCACATTCTGCAGAACACCCAGAGGAAACTTTTGCGTTGGTGACATCTGCCTGCCTGGGAAATCCACACCAGAAACTTGGCAAGATTCCTCCTCCGTTTGCCATGATTCTGGGGGGACTCACGCTGACTGACGGAGGAACAGCTGAACTCTGCATTCGGAGGAACGCATCAAAGCCCTGAGCCCGTCCGGCACTGTCCCTGGCAGCCGTGGTGTCAAAGGTTGCTGTGAGCACCTCCCCGGGTGCCCGGTGGCTTTGTGCGAGAGGGCAGCCCCAGCAGATGGCCCAAAAGCACCCCTCGTCCGGGCAGAGAGGGACGGCAGCGCGGAGCCATAGATGTCTCATTAGCAAACGGAGGGGGGGGGGAAAAAGCAAGGATGAGAAAAAAAGATAAAAAGAATACACAAAGCCATTTACATATTTACATTGTTTCTCCCTCATTTTAGATTCTCCTTTAGCTGAAGTGTCAGTGTGCTTGCTTTTCTCCTTCTGTTTGTATGTTTACTTGTGCTAAATAGATTATGGTAATCAGGCACATAAATGCATGCAACTGTTATTATGGCATTTTAATCACAGAGTTTTTCACTGGAAGCCTTCATTAGAATTCTCATAATCTCACTTGTTAGTGTAACAAACAGCAATAAATGCCAAGGAACTCGGATTAAGTCAGAGACATTCAGACATTAAAGGAGGAATATGGAAATGCTGTGAAATCTCCGCATTATTTATTGAAATGTCACATAAACAGTTCAGGACTCTAAATATCTTACTCGTTACAGGGATAGGGCACGTGGCCACGTGAAGATAGCAATTATGGTTTTTTAGGGAGTACGGCGACCATATGTTTCTCGTAGTTCCTCTCCACCTTCACTGCACTCACGGCTGCCTGAACGCTTCCTGGTGGACAGTTGGGCTCGATGATTTTAGAGCTCTCCTCCAACCTTAGCGGTTCTGTGGTTCCTAACTTTGTATTGATGGGTGAACTCAAGCCTTGAGGCACTTAGATGGGGCGGGGGGATGCTGAGACTTCTCCGAAGGGATTCCCCTCTGAGCGCTGAAGTGTTGCTACAGGACTGAGGTGCTGGAACAGAAAATTGACACTTTCTGCACACAAGTCCGCCTGACAGTTTCATATGGTGTCATATAAAGGCCACCTCCTACTCATGAATATGCACAGAACTCTGCCCTCTTGGGAGCGGTGGGTGCAGGGCCTGGCCCCGTGCCACTGCCGATGTGAAACACTTGAGCAGCAGAGTTATTCAAAGTGTCTTTTTTGCCCTTTTTTCCTTTTGTGTTTTTCCCTTTTAAGAAGAAGCAGGAAAACTGAATGCAAAAGACGAATGCAGTTATATTGGATTTCCCACTGTTGGTATCATTGTGCAGCCCTTGCACCCGTTTGAGACGTATCCTCCCAGATGTGGGGCAAATAAGATGCTGAAATAGAAAAGTGAGAGCTGGGGACAGGCTGCTCTCATGCCTTCAGCATCGCTCTCACAGTTAAACTCTGTGTATCTGCTGGATCACCCAGCATTTTTAATGCCTACTCAAGTGCACAGAATTCATGTGGGTTGTCTGAAGTACAAGTATTTATGCTCTGAATCTGAAGGTTTTGAGGCCTTTTGCTCTCCCCGTGCTAAAATGCAAACCATCCAGAAGGGATTTAATCTTCATAGAAACTGATGCGAAGGTGAGGCCACTTTGTTCCAAACTCCCCCCTTGAAGCCCTGAGGAAATCTCTTTGCAGGGTGATTTGTAGCAACATTTTCATAGAATCATAGAATCATTAAGGTTGGAAAAGACCTCTAGGATCATCTAGTCAGCCTATTCCCCCCATGGCCACTGACCACATCTCTCAGTGTCACATCCACACCGTTCCTGAACACCTGCATAGACTGTGACTCCATCACCTCCCTGGGCAGCCAGTTTCGTAGGATCCAGCTGCCCTCTGGCCCCGTTCAGTGCCTCAGGGGGTTTTGCCACACCTTTTTGTAAATGTGGCTCTGATTCTGTGCATTTCCCATCACAGTGCTCCTCATACAATCCTTCCACAAGCTGATGAGCTACGGAAAGGTATTCCTCACTTGGCAGGGGTGTTATATATTTTTCTGGAAGAAAAAATGGAGAGATTCCTTGCCTTCGGTAACGTTCTAGCAGAGGTTTTGATCTTTTGCACAGCATGCTGAAGTTATTACCTTGGGCTCTTTGCTCTGTTCCTCCTGCATGAAGCCTCCTGCCTCCAACCCCCCAAGTCTGCAGGCTGGAGCTGGGTGTGCCTCACCTGAGCCACACAAGACAAGGCTCCCGCAGGAGGTGCTGGGGGATCTCTTTGCCAAACCCCAAAGGCTTCTTGCTCTCTTGGGGCTGCCTCTAGTGACAGTGTCATCCCATCTGCATGCAAAGAGACAAGGGGCCATCTAGATAGGACAGCCACTGACTTGTTCCAATAGACTTGTTTCCAGCAAAATCTCACTTTCTCAAAAGAAGAAAGATTCAGGAACGTAATCTTAAGAATCTGCCAACAAGGGCTTGAGTCATGCTGGTTGCACCATTCTTCACTGGACGAGCACATGCAGGTGATTCGATGCCTGGTATGTGCAGCCCCCAACATCACTGGGTGGGCAGAGTTGGGACACGCTCTGCCTCCCTTTTCCTCTTGCTATGTTAGCTGCCAGCTGAAAGTCTCGAAAGACTTGCAGCTGGGTTGGATATGCTTCCCTATGGGCTGGCTGGATTTCTTGTATGGGAGTAGGGCTGCTCTGCCTCAATGGCTAGTAACACACATCAGTGTGAGATGCTGAGTGAAGAGCAGGGTTTTCTGCTGTGTGACAGCCCTGGGTCTGTCTGGCTGCTCCCCTTACTGGAGCTCCTCTGGCTCTCCCTGGCCAGGAGGCCTTTTTCTTTCTGCCTCCACTCTCGTTTTCTTGGGCTTCCTGGGTGGTGGTGGAGTTGTGATGTCTTGAATACCAATAGTGAAGCCGAACATATGTGAACCTTTCCTAATCCTGCTAATCTTCCTTCAAAAACCTTTCTGAAAGTGTAGGCAACATCCAGATTTAAAAAAAAAAAAAAAAAAAAGAAAAAAAAAAAAGCTACCGAGCATTTTAATGACAAATAATCTTTGTAAAGGGGGAGGGGGTTTTTGCCTCAGCTGGAGATGGAGCTTATGAACTACAGCAGGTAGAAATAACTGCTGTATTACCTCATGTAATCTCCACTATTCAGGGTCAGATTAGGCCTGAATGCAAGATGAAATAGACTTCTCTTTTAAACTGGGGACTTTGTCCCCACAACGGCTATTAGGCAGTAATTAGTTGTGACACAGAATTACCAGGCACACAATGGTGACCGGAGCCTTGCAACTCCTTTGAAACGGGTTGGAGGAGCTGAATAGATGCGACTCGCTATTTTTAAGCTCTGCTCAGATGTAGGCCTCAGTCACTTCCCTCCTTTGCACCTCTCCTCTCCTGGCTTAAACACTGTCTCTGTCAGACCAGGAGCTGGTGGCAGCCAAAATATGAAAGATTTCCACCAGCCATCCTCCAGCACTTGGCAGGAGAGCAGAGACTTACTGACCGCAACTGCTCTCCATGGCACTGGTGCAGCCTCACCTTGAGTACTGCGTGCAGCTTTGAGTGCACAAAAACGACATCAAACTATTAGAGTGCCCAAAGGAGGTCTACAAAGATGGTGAAGGGTCTGGAGAGCAAGGTGTATGAGGAGCAGCTGAACAAACCGGTCGCTCAGTGTGCCCAGCACGGAGCAGAGGAGCTGAGGGGAGGCCTGATGGCGGCTGCAGCTCTCACAGGGAGCAGAGGGGCAGCGCTGAGCTCTGCTCTGTGTGACAGCGACAGGGCCCGAGGGAACGGCATGGAGCTGTGTCAGGGGAGGGGCAGCTGGGGGTTAGGGACAGGCCCTGCACCACAGGGCGGTGGGCATGGAACAGGGTGCCCAGGGCACTGGGCACAGTCCCAAGTTCTAGAGTACTGGAAGTGTTTGGACAATGTTGTCAGATATGGGATTTGAATATTGGTGATGCTGTGTGGAGACCGGAGTTGGGCTCGATGATCCTCATGGGTCCCTTCCAGCTCAGGACATTCTGTGTTTCTCCGTTGCTCTCATTGGTGGTGATCTTGTTAGGATGGCTTAGGCCTTGCACTGGCACATGGGGTTCTGCAACAGCTTTGAAAGGGAGAATGAGATGCATCATGGAGATGTGACAGGCCAGTGCTTGGCCTTCATTTAGTGATGCAAGTGACCCAAAGGTACCTGCATGCCATTGGATGTGCCACACATCTCCAGCAGCCTAGGCCTGGCACAGGCACTGGGGCTGTCCTGGAGTTATTCAGAGCAGAGACCGGACCTGGGCCTCTGTGATATAGATTGCAGCCAGATGTGAATGAAAACTTATAGGAACTGGGAAATTAATACTGAGAGTTCATTCTCCATGCCTCTGCCAGTGCAGAGATGAAGGATTGCACTGCGAGTCTTCAATCTAGTCAGCAGTGCCCCAACTCCGTTGAATCGGGCCTTTGCAGAGAAAGCTCTTGGCAAAGTGCTTGTTCAGCAGTATTGTGACAAATGGGTTTATTCCCAGTTCCAGCCAGCAACTGAAGGGCCTTACAAAGTCTGAGCTAGGAAGCAGGAGGAAATCTCTTCCCTACCTGCCCAGCCCTGGCACGCATGCTGCTCTCAGTTGCTCATGCCCAGCAGGGCATGGCTAGAGGACTGCAGTGTCTGGGAGTCACTGTACCTAGAGATCATTTATGTGTCTCCCCAGAAAATAAATATGCAGCCAGTATGTGTATAGGGATAACTCAAACACACTTTCAAACTTGGGAAAATGTTTTCAGTGTTTTCACTAGAACCTCTGCTCTGCCCTGTGCCTGGTTCTCAAATTGAAACAGGGACATAGCATCTCAATAAAGAAGGCACTCACTTGAGGAAGGAGGGGAGATATGTTCTCATGCACTTTTGCTATCCTTTAAAGGACCATCTGAGCACATTTCAGTGTGGAGACAAATTGTACCAGGCAGTTAAATTAAAAACAAAAGACTGAATTTTATTACCCTTCCCCATGCTAAGAAGTCCCTCATTCCTGAAGTAGTCCTGTTGATGTCCAAGCCAAGAGAAATCTCCAGAAGGAGAGATGAACAGAACTGGCAACATGATGTAGTACTCAGGGTTGTAATTTCTTTTCTTTTTTTTTTTTCTATGTGCCTCCTTGAGCTCAGCTTGGTGGCTCATTTTACAGAAAAACAGAATCATAGGGTTGGAAGGGACTTCTGGAAACCATCAAGTAGAACCTCAAGCTGAAGCAGGTTCCCTACAGCAAGTTGCACAGGAAAGCATCCAGGTGGGGTCTAAATATCTCCAGATAAGGAGACTCCAAAGCCTCCCTGGGCAGCCTGTTCCAGTGCTCTGTCACCCTCACAGTAAAGTTTTTCTTCATGTTCAGAGGAACTTCCTGTGTTCCAGTTTGTGATCACTGCCCCTTGTTTTGTCACTGGGCACCACCAAAAAGAGGCTCTCCCCGCCCATTTGACACCCACTCCATAGATGTTTGTAAGCACTGGTAAGATCCCCCCCCCCCTCAGTCTTCTCCATGCTAAATAGTCTCAGGTTTTTCAGCCTTTCCTCATAAGGGAGATGCTCCAGACTCCTCATCATCTTTGAGCCTCTCCACTGGACTCTCTCTAGAAGTTCCCTGTCTTTCTTGAACTGAGGAGACCAGAACTGGACACAGTACTCCAGATGTGGCCTCACGAGGGCAGGATAGAAGGGGAAGACCATTTCACTCAAACCTGCTGGCCGTGATATTTTTAATGCACTCCAGGATACCACTGGCAATTTTGTTTTTTCTTATAGTTCCTCACAGTTTGGGAATTTCTGGATTACCTCCTTGAGAACTCTTAACGTGCTCTTGTTAACCATGTAGGGCTAAAAATCCAGCTGGGATGCTTAGGGCAACCTTTACCCGTGTTTAAAAGCAGCCACCAGTGCTGGACCTCCCTCATCCCACCTGCCCCACATGGGACACACAGAATGATGCTCATGCCAAAGTGGGGATGCTCCTACAGACACTCCTGACCCTTCCACTGCCAGGTATGCTCATCCCACTGCCACCCAAGGGGAAGGTGACCTCTGTGCATGTCCCAGCCCCTCGCCTCAGTGACTAGATGCTGTCTTAGCCTCTATCAACAGGTACTAAATATGTCAGGGACTGCGGCAAGAATTCAGGGATCTACCCTCAAAGGTTTTGTTGATTTATCTTTGCTATAAATCTATTTCTTTTGAGTGATCTGAAATTGATTTCAGGCTCATTCCTCCATTCCTCCATTTGGTTGTAATTTGGGATGTCAAGGAAATTGTGTTGAAAGAAGAAGATGAGCTGATATGAAAAGGGATTATCTGTCCCATATGGGCAGAAGATGCTGGTGCGGGGGAGGAGAGAAAAGAAAATGTTTGTCTCTACATGTTTGCACATGTGCAATGCTGGGCATGAGTGGTCTTCCAGGAGTGAAGAAGAAAAAAGAAAACACTTAGCTCTATAGAACGAAGTTAGTGGCTTCATTAAGCTAAGACCATCCCTTGAGTAGGGAAGAACACATGGGCTAGTGTTCTCACAACCAAAATTTAAATAACCAGTGTGACCTGTTTCAGTATTAAATGAGACCTTTGGCTTTCTGAGGGGATGTGTTCAACTGAAAGAATAAAAGATTCCTTCTGTAGATCTGTTGGAAAATTACAAAGTGTGATTTGAGAGTTTTTTCCCTTTTTTTTTTTTAATGTTTTTCAGCTGGGTTCACTCTGCGTAGCAGAAGTTCTGAGTATTGTGACAACTTGTGAGTCTATTGCAGATATGTGTTTGCTCAGGAAAAAAAAAAAAAAAGGGAAACAAACTGTTCTGTATGCCTTATCTTATGCTGATTTTCTGCATACTTGTTGAGAAGGGCATGGCAAGTTTGTCATGTCAAGGAGACCCTCTGCTCTTGCAGTCTCTCCCTGTCACCACCTCAGTGTTGTGACTGTCAGAGCTAAGTGGTGGGGTGGCTGCCACTGTCACATGAAGTGTCCCTCACAAAGAAGTAGATTTTTGATGCTGTTTTCCCCACCATAACTTCCTTGCATAAATGACATTTGGGTATGGAGAAAAAGTGAGAGAAATACTTAGAATCACTGAATCACCAAGGTTGGAAAAGACCTACAAGATCATCCAGTCCAATCATTCACCTCACACTAATAGTTCTCACTAAACCACGTTCCCCAGCATAACATCAAAATGTTCCTTGAACACCTCCAGGGTTAGTGACTCCACTACCTCCCTGAGCAGCCCATTCCAGTGCCTGACCACTCTTTCAGGGAAGAAGTATTTCCTAACATTCAGTCTGAATCTCCCCTGGCACAACTTAAAGCCATTCCCTCTCATCCTAATAGAAGGCATACTTACAGTATGTTTTCAGACTGGAGCAGGGAAAGTCTTCTAGCTGTGGCTCTGCTGGTTTGTAGGGCAGCCTTGGGACCCACACAGCAATCAACCCACTCTGCTCTGTCCAGAAGGGCTCTGTAGAGCTGCAGAGGGACAGAGCCCAGGCTGAGATCTCCTATGCCATAGCTGTCCCTACCAAAATTCATCCTTGTCTTGGCAGGAGACTCTGGTGCTGGTACCACAGCTGCTGATCTTCTAAGATGCAAGAACTGACTCCTGTCTCTGACTGGAGTCACCTCTAAAACCAAGTCTGGATGTGGAGGGAGAGGCCAGCACTGTTTCCTTTGGCCAACACACGGTGCTTTAAGCTGGTGGTGCCTATGCTAGTACAGAGGGTGTAAGCTGAAGATCTGTGTGTGGCTGTGACCTGGGGGATTTAGCCCATCCTAGCTCATGACAGCAGAAACTCTCTAGGAGTTGTTATACGGCTGTATTAATGTACACCTGAGCTATTCAACTGAGCTGCCCACAACCACATCTTGTGTGAGCCTTGGTGTGGACATGAGTGGCTTCCCCAGGGCTTGCCCACCAAGGCATTCCATAAACTGCCTCTTGGTATTGCTAAAGATGAGCTGTTCTGGCCAGCATTCAGAGCAGTTCAGACCATTTAGATCTGGGTAATACTCAGCCCCTGCCTGTGGGCAGTCTTGACTGTGTGGGTTTAGCATTGCTTCTGCAGGGTGGTTGGAATGAAGAGGAGAGCAGTCTGTTCTTGCTGTACAGATGAGAACCAAAACTGATAGTGTTATCTTCTTGGACATCACATTATAGGCCCTGCATTTCCAGGCTGGGAACATTCCCTAAATAAACATATTTGATGGACATACACAGTCTCTTAACTGAAATCGCTCATGCCCATCTGCTAAGATGGCATTGTGCCCACTCTCACGTTGGTGTATTGTTGGCCATAGGGCATAAATACCAAGTTACCGTGGGCTTAGAGGAGCAGCCAGCGTAACCATCTAAACAATTTCCATCTCAGGACTCTGCATCTCTAGCCACTGCTGCAGCCTTGCCATCATCTTTGGGCTTTCTCCCATGAGTTACAGCTTAAGATGGAGAACCCCAAGGCGGATCCCCAGGTACAGGGAAGAAAACTTCCCTTGGGCTTTGTGTGTGTTGTTTGCTGACACAGCGGAGAGGAGAAAAGTTTTATTTTCACAGACAGCAGGCTTTAAGGAGTTTTTTGAGCAACACTGCAACTAATTAGCATAGGGCCTTGAATATCTCTACCTTTAGTGGGCAAAGGTTGGACATTGCCAGTCCTTGTCCTCCTGTGAATCAATGAAGTTATCTTCTTCCAGCAATTGAGCAAACAGCAAACTCAAATGTACCTATAGGTACTGTCACTGTTGTTATTAATGTGGTACAGCCTCTCACCCCTTGGATCTCACCCCTGCCCCAGTAATCTAACCCAAAGCTTTTTAGATGAACTACAAAATATTTTGTCTTGGAAAACATCTAACAGCACTGCTGTGGGATTTTTCTTGATCTTGAGTTGTTTAAGATGTTCAAGCCAGAGCAACTTTTTTAGAAGGGTAGTTCTCCTCCTGCTCCACATCCCTGGGGACCCCAGTTTCAGAACTTAACCATTTGCCAAAATAGTGGCCTCTGGTTTGTGTTCTTTCCCAGAAACAGCCACCAATCCAAAGAGGACCTACTCCTTCCCTATAGTTTGCAGGAGACAATATCTAGATGTGTGAGACTAAACGCCTCTGAGTCAGATGAACTTGCTTGATGCAGCTGTCCTTCCCAGATGACCACATATTGGTCATGACAAGCACTAAAATGGGAACCAAGCAGAGCTCACTTCAGGGAAGAGTCAATGCTGGAGGGGACCTGAAGCAGCTTTTTTTTTTTTCCTTCTTGGAGCATTACTAGAGAAGCAGTCCAGCACTTCTTTGGGCTTGGCAAGCATGGGGCAAAAAGGAAAGCCAAAAGAATTGTACCAGCAATGTTAACGCTTAGTGCACTGAGGAAACTTTTGGTATTTCTCACAAACCATGACTGCTATTTGTCGACAGCAGTCAAAGTATATAGTTGTCATGATGCTATCATTACTATTCTGAAGCTGGAATTTGGCCTAAGTCCAGTGAAGTCAGCAGAGCAATTTTATTCTTTATAGTAATGATGATGACATATGAGCAACTTTCAGAAAAGCATTCAGGATCATATTTACCTGAAGTCTATTGGACATATATCAATCTCAAGCAGAACATGATATTTCTAAAACAGTGCCTTGAATTTTTCAAGTCCAGAACTGAAACAGTTTAAGTTTTAAAGCTTTTCTTCAGTGTTTTTGATGCTAGATCTCTCTCTTGGCATGCCTGTGTACGTCAAATAACCTGGATGCCCTGCAAAATTGCACCAGTGATCCCAAGTAGCACAGAAATTAGAATGTGTTCATGAAGTGCATGAGTGTGATTAAATCATTTATCTGTGATGAATGGGACCCGATACACCCCAGTGAGGGATGCAGCTTGCTTTGGGCAAACAACTGAATTTCTGTGCTCCCATTACTGGAGTTCTCCCCAGTCCTGAGCGATCCCTACTCACGTAGCTGTGACATGAAGCATATATTTGAGGTGAAAATGAGTTACAATTTCATTGTCTTTATAATGTCCAACGAGTTAAATGTGATAGACTAGACATGGGTGATAGTGAAAGAGAAATTACCAGCTGTCTGGAGGGAGATGCTCCTGTATTGCCCCTGTATTTACTACTACTTGTGTATTTGTCAACAGGGCTTTGTGTCAGAGTCGTACAACTTTTAATACCTATGCTGATATTCCTCTGCAAAGTTTTTTTAATTATTTTATTATTATTATTATTATTATTATTGTTCTTGTTTGGTTTACTTTACTTTTCTCTTTGGGAAAGAATGAAAGTCAGTAACTGTGCTACACCTTCTTTGGGGATGCAGAACTTCCTACTAAACTTATTACTATTCCCTGCATGACAAAGCATGGATTGACAATTTTTTTTTTAAGACTTTTCTAACAGCTCTTAGTATTTAATAAATGATGGCATCACCTTTTTGCTGTTGTCAGCTACTTGTATTAATGCATCTGTTCGGACTATTCCACCATATTGTCAAGGCACACAACATAGAATGGACAAAAAGTTTTTAAAAGGAGAGACTGTTTTTCTTGCATGTAATAATAGGGTTTGGCAATAAAGTGATCCAGCCACTGATCTGCGTAAAATCCTTCTGCCTCAAGCCCGAATGTGCCTTTCCTAACATGTGACCCAATGGGAGTAAAGGCTCCTAATTTATTGGAGGGGTACTCTTTCAGGTTTTGTTTTACTGGTAATTTACAATGCTGAATGCCCTCATATTCACCTTCCCCTCCTCTCAAGTAGGTGAACACAATGTAATTGTCTTGGTTTCAGAGAAAAGGATGCTTTCTCTGAGCATGCCCCATTAATTGGAAAACAGCATACAACTGACAGGAGCATGGTGGGTGTGATTATCAGCGCCGGATGAGAGCCATTAACAAAATGGAGAGTGTCATCTTCAGAGCACAAATATTTTCCCTAACTATAATACCCTCTCGAGGGGACCTGAAGTGGACCTGCATTGTCACATGCACTCCCAATCACGCCGCCAATCATTTTTTGCCGCTGCCAGGGTTTTCAGCACCCGCAAGAGAGCAGGAGCAGGGCAGCCCACAAGATCCCAGCACTTACGGACCATTGTGCTCCATCTCCAGACAATGCATCCCCAGCCTTTCTCCGTGTGCCTGGAGAGCTCCATCAGCCATCCAAAGCCCCAGCAGCGGCTCTCCAGTTCCGTCCCGGGACACGTTTCCAGGATCCGAGAGGTTTTTTGCCGAGCCAGTTTTGTGTCGATGCCTTCCCCTTTTTGTTCCCCTCTCGGCAGAACAGAGGATGGGTTTGTCACCCTGAATCGGGAGGATTGTTTCACATCATCGGGCCATTCATGCTCTCCCCTCCCCTGTTGTAAAACACCAGCGCTCGCCCGGGAACAGTGGGAGCATTGTGCGGCGGCACGATACCACCCAGATTTTACCTCGGTGCTCTCCGATCCCGGGTTTTGTTCCCCCTCAAAAGAAAGCATTTGCTCGGGGGAGGGGAGGGGGTGTTCCTATTGCTTCCACTAACATGGAGGTTAAAGGAAAGATTGATGGGAGAAAGTTCACCTAGAAAACCAGGATAAATTTCTGGCTGGCCAAGGCCAGTTGTTTCATTGTCCAGGGGCCATGTTTTTTGTTAATTATCTCTCACTCTCTCCTTTTATCGAGGAAGCTGGCAGCAAAGCTCGGAGAAAGGAACAGGATATAGAGGTCAGCGGGTCCCACTCGGCCACCTAGGTGTTCCCTTTTAAATGCTAAGGACGAGTGAGGAGCTGGGCGAGATTTTAGGCCTGGGGGTGGGGAGGAGGGACTGCCAACCCATAACGGGGGTAGCCCCCTCATTCATGCCCCAGCACCCACTGCCATCCCCCATATAAAAAAAAAAAAAAAGAAAAAAAAAGGAAGAAAGAGGAAGAGAAAGGCTGGAAGGGGACTTTTTCTTTCTTTCTCTCTTTCTTCTCGAAGGCAGGAAAGTTGCTTCGCACAAGAACATGTTGTCAAGGAAATAAACCTTAGCCAGGGTAGGCATTAAACACACAGCTGCTGGACTTGGCCAGGCCTTAGACACTGGTGGTAATGACAATGATGCTTAGTGGCAGCAAACCAGATCCAAACATAAATAGGGCTGCATGAAAGGAGAGGAAATGGAACAAAACGGTTCCTTGGGTACCACTGGCAGAGGAATAACATCAATTTCGATTAAAAAGCAAAAGAATTCTCCTGTTTCCACACATTAGTAAAGGCATGCAAATTCATAACTCACCAACAATGTACCTTTGAAATGCAGCTGCACCCCACAAACAGAGCCTTTCTGCGTGCAGAGAAGCAGCCCTGTTTTAAGCAGAAAGAAAACAACTATTGAAAAAGCCACAAGAGTCCGTGGCCTTGGGGAGGGGTGCTTGGGAGAGGTGGAAGAAACGTGTTCAGTCTGGCAGATGCGAGACACTGGCATTTTCCAGAGAAAGGAGCCTTCATTTCTGGTCATCCCCCAAAGAAGCAGAGCTTCCTGGGACCATCCTGCAGGCAGGCCTGGAGTGCCAGGTCTGGATGGGGTTTCCACCACCTGATGGGCCTGGTGAGACTGGGACAGCCCTGAGGTGAGCAGGATACTCTTGAAGCTGGTTAGGTATAGGGCTGTTACCCACAGCAAGGCTGGGCCAGTTTCTGAGGGGATACTGCACCTGGGTCATTTTACAGATATGGCAACTAATTCCTGCTAACAGTGTTTCATCCCCTCCAAGTCAGCTCAGTGAAAACACAGGGTATATTTGTGTTTTACCATGCAGACTTCAGCCTCTTCTGAAAGCTGTGCATGTCTGGAGTTGATCTCATGGGACACAACCTGAGGAATTCTCATGGGTTCTGCTCCTCGGGCTGCCTCGTGTACTCTGCAAACCTTTTACCAGAAACGCTTCCTATCAGATTTATCTTCTTCATTCGATAGAAATTATCTGGAAAGAGGACAAGGCAAAGCCTGTCATGGAACAGTGTGGCATTTATACCCAGCGGACAATACCACAGTTATTGGTCAATGATAAAAATAATTGATTGTCTGTTGCTTTTTAGCCTCGAAACTGATGGAAAGCTCTTGCCTTGTCTTACTGACCACTGTGGTGACAGTTGGGTTACCGTCTGGGCCCGGGAGCCCTGTCAGCCTTCAACAACCCTTGGATGAGCAATGATTTAATGGTCTTTTCTGGAGCTGCTTGTGTGGTAAGGAGCGACTTGAAGTGGTTTGCCTAGGCTCCCGCAGGACAGACAGGCATGAACGCCATAGGTGCCTACTGCAAGGATGTGCTGGTGAGGACCAGCAGAGACATGTCCTCCATTGCTGCTTTTAGAGGAACATCCTTGGCTTGTCAGAGGAAAGATGGCTTTGACTCCAGTACAGCAATGGAAATCTCCCGGGAGCCGCTCTTGAAATATTCTGAGGAATCAAACACTGAGCTGTGCCTGCATGCAACAATCCAAATAGACCTTCTCATGTGATTGAGCAGAAAACCAATGCACAGGGCCCCACTCAACAAGGGAATGGGGTCTGATGGGGAGGCATGGAGACAGGAGGCTCCCAGGACTGAGGTCTCTATAACCTTCACCTCCACCTGACCCTGACAACCGGCAAGCGAGGGCGAGTGAAAATTGCCCCCATGGACCTGAACAGAGAAAGCAGTCAGCCCAGTTATGGCTGCGTTTGGCTGGCCAAGGAGCTGCATTTCTCCCTGTTAGATGTCTCTAGGCATGAGGACTGAGCTGCATCCCACTGGAGGAGGAAAGCAAGTGCTGTCAAGCCACAGGGGGTACAGACAGGGACAGCTTGACAATTGTGTAAGACAGGGTCAGGACATTGAGTCATCCTGGTGTGTTGCATGCTGCTCTGCCAAGATGCAAATGAGAGCTGCAAGACGGTGGGGGAGCCCACAGGAGCGCCCACCTGGCTCAGTGTCTGAGCTCTCCAAGGGGAGCTGGGTCTGCCATGCTAGACCATGCTGCTGCCGCTCGTGCAGCAGCAGTGTAGGACTTGGCTCCTCTAGGCGGGGACTGAGGCAGCGTCTGGGAGAAAATATGAGACCTGTCATGCTGTGATGGGAGTGAAGAGCTATCAAGGGCTTGATCTTCTCATCGGTTTCCTCCCAGGGTGCAAAGACACAGTCAGAGTCACCTCCCTGCCCAACCTGTGTTAGCAGTTACATACCATAGGGATACAATCAAGACCGTCCCAGCTGTCCAGTTTGCAAAGAGTTAGGTGTGTGAGGGAATAGTTTTATGACATTACCTTAGAAATGTGGAAATGTGTGTATTTTTTCCTTCAGCCCTTTAAGACCTCTCACCACAAAAATGATGTGCAACTCCTGATTTGGCTGGCATCACCTGCTGTCAGGTACCTTCTTGCAGGCTTGGCTTTCATTCATGCACTTTAAGAACTGAACATACTGTGTGTATCCTCTAGACATAACATTTGGGTTTCTTTTCTCTTTGCTGTGGGTGTTGTTCATCACTCTTTGACCACCTATTATGATACCCTTGATATACTGTGTGGCTTCTGTGCACAGAGGAAGCCTCTCTGAGGCTCCAGATAGGATGGGTGCTCCAGAGCTAGGTGGGTCTGATCCACAGCGACGTGGTAACTGGGTGAAATTTGAGGAAAACCTCAGGAGTCTGGAAATACTCTCACTGCATTTACCTCATTTTCTCAGCACTGCTTCTACAGTAGCTCTTCTCACTAAGTTTTGCAACGAGACTCTAAAATGCTTCTAATTATGTCACTCCTTCCTTTTTTTTTTTTTTTTTTTTTTTTTTGTGTGTGTGTGTGTGTGTGTGCGTGTGAAAACATGTGCAGTGTTTTCTCCCCTGTGTGGTTTTCCTGCTCCATCTCTTAATGTCTCCTCTCAGTACGATGGAGATCTTTACCCTAGATTCAGTAAACTAGCTAAACTGAATCAGGTTGCCCAGGGCTTGATTCAGCCTTGCCTTGAAAGTCTCCAGTGATGGGTCATCAACCACATCTTGTTCCAGTGCCTCACCACTCTCTCTGTAAAATACTTTTTCCTTACATCCAAACAAAATCTACCGTCTTTAAGCTTGAAGCCATTTTCCTTGTTCTATCACCACAGACCCTTTCTTGTAGCTCCCCTTTAGATGCTAAAAGGCTGCACTCAGTTCTCCCTGGAGCTTTCTCTTCTCCAGGTTGAACAGCCCCATCTATCTCAGCCTGTCCTCATAGGAGAGATGTTCCATCCCTTGGATCATTTTTGAGTCTCTCCTCTGGATGCTCTCTTCAGGTCCACATCTCTCCTGTACTGAGGACTCCACATCTGGATGCAGTACTCCAGGTGAGGCCTCACCAGCACAGAGCAGAGGGGCAGGATCACCTCCTTCACTCTGCAGATCACACATCTTTGAATGCAGCCCAGGATATGGTTGCCTTTCTGGGCTGTGAGGGGACATTGCTGGTTCATGCCCAGCTTCCCATCCGCCAGCACCCCCAGGTATTTTTCAGCAGGACTGCACTCAATCCTTTCATCTTCCATCTTGTATTGGTAGTAAGGGTCATCTCAACCCAGGTGCAAGATCTTGTGTTTTGGATTTGTTCACCTTGGCCCACTGATCAAGCCTGTCTAGGTCCCTCTGGATGGCACCCTATCACGTTGTTGTGTCGTGTCAATCTCACCACACAGCTTGGTGTCATCAGGAAACTTGCTGAGGACACACTTGACCCCACTATCAGTGTCACTGGTGAAGATCTTAAAGAGCATTGGTCCCAGCACTGACCCCTGGGGGACACCACTCATCACTTATCTCCATCCCGACACTGAGCCTTGCACTCTCACTTAATCTCTTTCCCTTTCTTTCTTGCATGTATCCAAGTAATCAGTTTAATTTTACCTCAGTAGTTTGGAAAGTTACATCTCTCTGATTCATATAAGCCTCTTTTATTTTACTCTGTATTTTCTAGATAGCTTTGAAAACTTGCTGGATTTCTTTTTCTGATTGACTCATGGGAAGGTATGATGTCAGCCTGAAGCATAAAGACACCCCAATCCGAGAGTCAATAATTTGCTTCCTTTAAAGTGTTTATCTTTGTTATACATCTCTTAAAATAGAGAGAGGTCTAAGTGGTGGCTAACACAGCCTGATTATAATCTCGATCACTCATTTCAGACTGAGCAAGTGCTGTGCAAATACTCAACCAGAAATTCCTTTCTCCTCCTGAACACTCCTCAGCAGAAGAGTTTCAGCATATTTGCCTAGGTACTTAATTTAGTTTAATGTAGCTCTGAGGCTTGAGAAGGAAGCTTTGCAGCTGCACTTGCTTCTACATCTTTAGTACACTCAAAAAGCCCTGCAGCAGATAGCATTTATCTGGGGTTAAACCACGGCTTTTGTGCACAAAAAGTACAGCAGTGAATAAAAACGACTGAGGGCAGCTGTAAATCTCTGACAGAATTATTCAGAGAGAGTGAACAAATCTACATCCCATCATAAAAAGGAAAATCATCTTCCTTTAAGAATAGGGAGATACTGAGAAGTCTTAAAGTATATTAGAACAGCTTAGAGCTGTCGATGTGGGGGAGAAACCTTGTATATTATCCACGGCGCTAAGGAGATTATCAATGGATTTCACTCCCCAATCCTTTTTACAACACCCATCTCATTAGAATGAGTAATAAAGATGACATCACAGAAAGGTCTAATTGATCAAAAAGAACTCACTTAAACTGTGTCCACTTTCACTTCTGCATTCAATACCACTTATTTTTTTTCCCCCCCAGAAATTCAGCATTGGCTTTGATTGAGCGGTAGAAAAGTTTTAGTATCAAATCAAACTAACATTCTTATTATGCAAAGCTTTTCCCAGTATTCTGCTTTGGTAAATGACCTCTATTAGCATGCAGATTGACTGGGGATTACCAGAAGGTTTCCCAAAATAATCATCAGAAAATGTCTTTATAAGGAGTACTTTCCCCCTCTGCCTGCGTGGCTCTAGCACCACGCTGTCCTCAGTCTTCTCTCCTCCTGCTCCTGTGTGGTGGTGGCCAGCAGAGCCACACGGCAAGGCAGAGCAGGCCTCATTTTCTGTCCCCAGATGGTCCAAATACTGCTGTTTTCTCTGGCTGCACTCTGAATAGGCAGTTTGATTCCCAGTGGAAACTGTGTGAAATGCTTTTATGCAAACCAGTGGGAATTTTACCACTGATTCCAAAACAGCCGTGCTTTCACTCTCTACTTTGACACTATATGAAAACTTGTGGAATAGCAGTTACACACAGTAAGTAGAGGGTATTTTATGTGCATGCTGTATTATTCTTGTAATCATTCCCTCTTAAATAAGGGAGGGAGAAATGCTGCCAACATCCTGCCTTTCTCCAGCGTCTCGCATGAGTACCTTCAGCCTGTGAGCTTCTCCATTGGGTTCATGTAGCACTTTCCATCACTTGGCACACAAATCTGAGATGGCTGCGGAAGACACAGGAGGTAAAAATGCACACGAATGCTCCTGGTGGTCAGAAATAAGAAAATCATCATTAAAGACACCAGAAAAACTGGACAGCTGTGCTTAGCAATGCAGAAAATATTGAATATTGGGCCAAGGAGAATTTTGACCTGCTGTTTCAGAGCAAATGGAACAGCTTAACATACGTATGTAACCAGCTCAAACTGTGTGCTGCTGTTTCTGCTGCTATCTTGGGGTTGGCTGGGTCTTTTCCCACCACTCAGTATTATCCCCAAGTGCTTAAATGTGATGCCCCCAGTCACAGCAGTATCTAGAGCCACTCCCTCCCGGACAATGGGTCTGGCCAAGTATTTTTGGAAGATAAACTTTTGCCACCTGGTGATGTTGGAAGCAGAGGGACCAGGCATCTTCTTTGGCAAAGCTTGGTAGTGAGGAATGACACTGATTCACATCTATCCCTTGGACTCTGCCTTATAGTAATGCACAGCTCCAGCTTCCTGTGTTGCAGGGTGATCACTTGAACGCCCCATGACCAAAGTGAGGAGGTTTCCCTTAGAATCATAGAATTGTAGAATCATAGAATGTCTTGGATTGGAAGGGACCTTAAAGGTCATCCAGTTCCAAGCCCTCTGCCATGGACAAGATTGACTGTTTTGCTTGTTACCCATTTCCATCCTTGGAAGGCTGAGGGAAGACCTAGAGCATGTGTTTCCATGTCAATAGCAGAAGGGAACAAGCAAGGACAGTTTGGGTCTTGCAGATCCAGGGCATGGCGAAAAGTGGTGAAGACAGGAGATACCTTGTGTTCCTGAGCTCCAAGAGAGCTTACCTGGAGCTGGAGCAAACTCTGTATATGTAGCCCAGATGCAGAAGTAAAGCAAACCACTGATGGCATGGCTGCAAATCTGTTTCACTCCCAAACCTGCAGAAATCAGCTGGTGTGGTTTGTGCACCTGCCCCCTGAGCCTGCTGAGCTCAGCATCCCAGCTTTCAGAGCTGTAGCAAAATCTCAAACACAGAGGCACCTAGTTGCCACAGGGGACTTTCAAATAAACATTATTAGTGTTGCTAACTGTGCTTCTATCACACTCAGTGATAATAAATATACTTCTTTTTAATTAACTAGGATTTAAAAAAAAATATATGGAAAGCAATGCGAGAGTGCAGTCCTGGTGGAGTGCAGAAATAAAGTATGCAGGAGAGACAGAGCTTAGTTGTGTCCAGTCTCTGTGATTCTGTCATTAGACAGCAGCTCTCAGATTCCCCGCCTTCCCTGCTTGGAATAAGACATCACTGTGGTTTTGCTTCTGACTTCATCCCTCTTCTCCCCAGACCCTGGGATGAGCGCAGCTCACAAGCAACTTGAAGGGAGGTTAGCAAGGAGAAACAAGGAGGATATCTGTTCAATAGCCAGTGTCTCCTATAATAAAATGATTTCTGTCATTATTTTCATAATTCTACAATAATTCTGTATATTTTGTTCATGGCAAGGCCTTTTAAATGGAACAGTTTCCCCTGCTTTGCATATTTCACACTCTTGCAGCACTGGTGTGTCTCTATTATTTTTCTCTTTATTTTGAGTTAGCCTCCGTGGGGGATGGCAGGTGAGCCCAGCTTGCTCCCTACAGCATCAGCATGTTGGTAAAATGATCTGAGACCTCACATACCCCCAGTCTCCACAGCAGAAGCATTTTGTGTTGAAGGAAGGGACGTGAGGATGGACAGTTACTGCGGGGCTTTCAGCCACAGGTGAAGTTGCTCACTTTCCCAAACTGCTCGTTCAGTCTGTGTAAAGTCTAATGCCACCTCCAGCACCATAGTAACTAAGCACTTTCGAGTCCAGCTTTCAGGGACATGGGAAACATCTGTTATGTGCAGGCCGTTCGCTTCTCCTCCTCCTGCGAGGAGATCCCTGTGAGCGAGGCAGCGTTTGTGTTTCAGTCCCAAAACTCAGCCGTGACTTCAGTCACCGCATCCTCGAACTCTTCCTTGATGTCTTATATAAATCAGGCATCAACTCTGCAAATCGGGCTTGCTGTGTGCTCAGCAGGCTGCTGGAAACCTCCCCGCAAAGCTGCATGGGTTCCTGGGCTCTGCCGGGCACATCTCAGGGTGGGATGCTGCTCGCCCACTTGGAGGGCTGGTTAGTGCAGAAAAGCTTCCCCTATAAACATTTGCAAATGGCTTTTGAGAGCTGCTGGGATGAAAGGGGCTTGTACAACCACATCCTGTCATTACTTTCTACTGTTCGCTGACAGTCGCTGGATGGCAAATGCCCAGTTCATTTAATGTGAAACAAAAGGCCACTGCTTGCTGGTAATGAATCATTAGGTACTGTAGCTATATGTGTATTAAGAGGATTATTTCCAGGGAACTCTGCCGTTCCCTTACGTAAAAGCCTGTGATATCTTAAAAACTAATGTTAGTTTCTTCAATAAGCCACCTCTGCCCTGCATTCGCAGTTGCTATCAGACAAACATGGCAATGCAATCTGTTCCTTCCATTTTGTTAATAGGCCATCATGCCATTCTAGAGATGGTAGTTTGTAATGTAAAGAGGCTGTATTGTTTGCTTAACAGTCAAGTGACAAATTATTTAATTAGCACATATGCCATTTGTCTCCACAGCTGTGTTCATCGTTCTAATTGCAAAGCAGTCTTAATTTATTGCAGCTATATTGCTCCCTAATACTAACACAGTAATTATATGCTTCCATTAGCCCACTACACCCTATGTAAAAAAAAAAAAAAGGATTCATTCCTCCACACAACGTATCTGTCTGCCAGTGAGAGGTATGGCATCACTTGCTTGTGAAGAGGATGCTTGGGTAGCTGCTACAAAAATTGCAGATTCTGTGCTTGCTTTTTTTCCTAGCCACCTTCTTGAAAGTTTCTATTGTTGGAATTGCCAGAAATGTTCAGATTTTGCTTTGTTTTGAAAGTGTTCTTGTCGGACGCACAAGACTGTTTTGATATCTCCACCTGCTGGAGAAACCCCGGTACGCACAATGGTGCCGGCCTCCGCTTTCTGGAAGGCACCCGGTTCCTTCGCACCAAAACTGCACCAAGTCTCCTGTCTTCCTCCTCCCTCCTTTTACCTCAGCAGAGCCGCCTCCAGGTCAGGAAGAAAGCAGCCCTCCAGTAACACCTGCAGACATTTTCATCCTCACTGGTTAGTGCGATCGCCATTCACTGCTGCTTTTGGACGCTCCACTGTGTGTGCCGGGAGATGGTCCGAAGCCGTTTGAGAACCCGGGGACGCATTTTTCTTCTTGCAACTTATGGCAGTTTTGGAAGCCATCCCAACCTGATTAAGTGAAGATGTCTTTAATGGGAGAAGAAATGGTAGAACCAGAGGGAACAGCATGGAGCTGCACAAGGGAGGGGCAGCTGGGGGTTAGGGACAGGGTCTGCACCACAGGGCAGTGGGCATGGAACAGGATGCCCATACTCAGGGCAGTGGGCATGGCCCAAGTGCTGGAATTCGAGGAGGGTTTGGATAACACTGTCAGATTTAGGATTTGAACTTTGGGAGGTGCCGTGTGGAGCCTGGAGTTGAACTTGATGATCCTTGTAGGTCCCTTCCAACTTGAAACGTTCTATGATCCTAAGCTGGCACCTCTTCAGCAGGTTCCCATTCCCCAGACAGGGCTGGCAGAGGGGACAGTGGGTGACACTGGGCTGGAGGCAGGTACCAACCTCAAGCCAAGCAGAATTTGAGCTGGAGCGAGAAGCTCAGCATACCCAGAGAAATCCTGCTCACGCTGTCTCTTCTTGGTAGCACAGGGCTGACCTGTGGAAATCAAGGAATTTATTTCATCAGGACCGTGATGACTCTCTCCCCACTGGAAAGCTTTTACATTTTAAAATACAGGATACGACAGGAAGAGGGATTTCAGACAGATGATTACCCTGCCTGGTCACTGACTCCCCTCCAACCATGCAGTGCTCAGGGCTTACGGCTTTACCTGCACATCCCGTACTGTGTGGCCATGCCTGGGGTCTCCCAGGCAGAGCTCCCTCTTGGCCACTCTCCCCTCAGCACACTCCACTTTAGCAGGGCCTGACAGCACAAGCCATGGCCACAAAGCCAGTTTCCTTCTCCCAGGGTGAGGTAGAGCTGCAAAGAGGAGAAAGAGCAGGGGAGCAGGCCTTGTCCTGCCTTCAGGTGGCCAGCAGTCAGGGACTCCTCCCTGCCAGACGCCGGATTCAAGGCAACGAATGCGGCCCCTTTCTCTTCCCCCCCTTTTTTTTTTTCCACTGTGGAATACAAGGCCACTGCCAAAAACATATCCAGCACAATCAAACATCAGATGGTGACTCCTTTCCCACAGCTTGTGTGAGTGAAAACAGTGAAATTATACCCATGTTTTAG
Organism: Callipepla californica brunnescens; assembly: GCA_023055505.1. NCBI lineage: Eukaryota > Metazoa > Chordata > Aves > Galliformes > Odontophoridae > Callipepla > Callipepla californica. The sequence continues at coordinate 69,371,928 of JALIRH010000001.1, read as the reverse complement.
CGGCGAATCCCCTGGTGTTCAGGCGAGGCGAGCCCAGCGCAAGGCTCTTGTTCTCCTGCTTTTTGTTCCTGGACTTGCACTGTTTTTAGCACTGGACACCATTCAGCCTCCATTCAGTATTGTATGTCACTTCACATATGGTTCATCCGCTCCAAATGTGTGCATGTACCCAGAAAATGCAGCTTTTCATTATGTATTCTCTATGTAACAGAAAAGATTAAGATGTAAGCCCAGTGAATGCAGCAGGAATTAGTTGGACAGATGAATAAGGGAAAAATGAATCTGGAATGACGGCGGATTTAGTCTAATGATTGTGGGAGGGCGTTAAGAACTTGGTGGTAGGTTTCAGCCCTTTTAATCCCGAGCTGTGTGTGTATTTTGGCAGGAGAAATGTTTCTTCAGAACTGCATCGAGAGGGATACAGTAAAAACACTTCTAACCCGATACAGATGAAAGGCATCAAAATCCTCGGGAGAGCTATCGGCTGCCCCTGCTAAAACCCTTTTAGGAAATTTTCAGTGGCTGATCTTGCAGACCCTCAGCCTCGTAAAAATATACACACATTTATTAAAAAGCCCGCAGTTTAACGAATGCACGGCACATCACCCCTGCGCCTACGTGTTTCACTCAGTTATTCTGCCTTTCAAGATATAATTTACATGGCTATCCTCTCACGAGGAAATCTTTCGATGAAACTGTGAGAGAGGACTTCAATTGTAAAAGGAGAATAAAAGTAACGAACTCTCAGCTTCCACCTCACTCCCCACCCACACGCGCTGCCCTAAAATGCTCGTGATGATGAATTAAAGATATTTGAAAAATCTGGGCAGTTGGAGTGTAAGTGATAGAAGCTGGGAACTGTCAGGACTTGGATAAATAGAAAAGCAGCTTGTTTCGTACCAACCATTTTCACTGTTTTGCAGAAAACAAGGGCGAAAAGAAATCCGAAACTTCAATAGGAACATTTGGAGTTAAGCTTACTTCCTACAACAGTTTTCACAGGGAGAAAGAGATATTTTTGATTGAAAATCAGCATTTGCATCACAATGGAGATATTTCAAAAGTATAAACACAAAGGACTGCAACTTCAGAGACTTCTTGGTCAGCCGTGTTACTTGGTGTCTAGTACATCCTCTCATAATGGCCCCGGGAAAGAGATATTTGCTAATTCAGAACATCAGCGAGCAATTCTGTTGGCTGTTCAGGGTGAAAATACACACGGCTGTTTCCTTTGGTGACTTCAGCATCCTCTCCTTCCCAGTAGTGTTGCAAGAATCACCAGGAGAACACTCTACACTTGAAAGGTGACGTTTGAGCTTTATGCATTTTTCTTCCTTTGACAGGAAGCTTTCTCCATTTGAAAAATTAAAAAAAAATAAAAACAAAAAGATCAACAGACAAAGAAACTCTGGAAAAATCTCCACCCAACTCAAAACAAAACAAAACAAAATAAAACACCTCAAAGACTCAACCAACCAGAAGGTACAGCAAATGGTTGTTTCACCTGGCCAGCACCGGGCATGTTCTGACACACCTCGTGCACACGGGGCCCTAAAAAATAAGGAAGCAAGAGCTCCTCCTGCATCCATTCAGTACCTTTTAAATGAAAAGTCCCAGTAGTGGTTTTAAAAATATCCCCTCTCACTACGCAAGGATTTTAAGGATTAATCCCTCTAAGAAGCTGAATAATAACCTTCTAGTTATTGAGTAGAAAACAGAGATATGATCCTTTGAAGAAATTATCTCCTGTTAAAACAGAAGTAAATGCAAGTTTTAATTGTAATTCCCAAAGCAATTCATCGCTTGCAAATAAGAACACACCGCTTCCTGCATGCAGTTATTTTGAAATACCCACCTGCAACTTTCATGAGTGCCGGGGGAGATCTGCTCAGGTGAGGATTGGTAGCGCTCAGGCAAAAGCCCACAGAGTTCTTCTTTAAATTTAATTCCCAACATTCTGCAATGTGCAAGCGTCTTGGTGAGACCCACGCTGTGCTGTCCAAGCTGAGCTGATTTTACAGCCCTTCTTTGCTTGGCAAGGAAGAGCTGCATTGCATTTTGCAGCCGTTTAAACTTTAATTAAATCCTGCTCAGTTTTGTTTTTTTTCAATGCATTTTTTTTAATACTATTTTGGAGGAGGGGGATTGATTTAGTGGCACACTGCAGCCTCAGAAGAAATCACAGCTTTGCCACCAACCAAACAAAAAAACAGCGCGAGCACAATGCGCGGATCATAATTTGTGTGCCGGGACAAAACAGACGTGCCCTGGGCTTTGTGCATGTGTGTATTTAGGGCTGTTATCAGTGTCAGAACTTCTGCAGTGTCTTTCTCTGCTAAATACAGGGCTGGACCGTGGAAAATCAAAAAACAAACTCACATGCAGAGGCGCAATAACTTGAACCTCAGAGGGGAGGGCTGTGTGCCTGTGGGCTATTATCCCACACTTACTTCTGGTCCTCTTCCTCTTCCAAGGGAACGGCCGATCGGCCCCGAAAGGACGCCCTGTTGGGGTAAGCAGGGCACCGGGTCGCTCCTGGAGCCCTCTGGCTTTCCAGACAAAGTGTGGGACATCCAGACCAGGCTGCTAGCATTTAAACTGTGTTTCTTCTGATTCTGGAATTGATTTTCAAAGTATCGCAGGTGTTATTTGTGGAATTTGATGCATCTCAGTATCACATATTGTCTGTTGATCTCCGTCCAGGAAGACACAGAGCCCAGCAGAAGAGACACAGGCTACTGGCCACCTTCCACAGTACTCAGCCCTCAAATACTCACCACCTCCACAGTTCAGGTGAAGGCAACTACCTCACTGCAGCAGACCATGGTCTCTCTGTGTCTGGCCCCTGGACAACAGGCTCAGGAAAATCAAGGAACCAGACCTGGTCTGACACCACCTCTCCAGGACCATTCCATTGTCCTGATCATATGTTCACATGGTTTCAAGCATGGAGAATCAATTTCAAAGCTCAGCTTAAAGTGCAAAGTGCATATTTCACTTTTGTCAGGGCATTTTAGGGACATGGTCTAGTGGGCAATATTGTAGGTAGGTGGATGGTTTGACTAGATGATCTTAGGGATCTGTTCCAACATTAAGGATTCTGTAATTCTATGATTCTATGTTTCACAGCCCTTCTATGGCCCCAGACTTACCGTTATTCTTAGTGAGGTGGAGACATTCAAAATCATATCGACATTCCAGGCTTTAGTCAAAAGAAGAAATTTAGGCATTATGCAGCAGTAGGATTTTAAACCCTGGCTTGCTTATTAAATTTTAGCAGGCAGACAATTCCCAGCAGGTCTCAAAAACTTGACATGTGTCATCTTTCGAGCCTACACAAAGTACCCCAAAATGGAGCTGTTACATCTGTGTTAGTGCCTCTGTCTGACAGATGAACACTCCCTGGGAAAAGCAAAGATAAGCTCACAGGACCAGTCTAGGCAACCAGAAGTCCCAGTGCTGCATCTGAACCCAGTTTTACTGTATTTATTACCCATTTTCCTAAAACACAAAGCAATAAGAGGAAAGCAGCTATTCTGAGTATAATGCTCCTAGCTGGCTGAAAGCAAGGACCTCTGTGTCAGCCAAATACCTTCTTCCTCTTTAGGGGTCAGGGACTTATCCCCCTGCATGGTTGCAGAGTGCTGCTGACAGGTGAAAAATATTTATTTTCCATCTGGGAGAAGATGAGCAGAGCTCACACCAGGTTAGAGCATGAGGGAACCCATGAGTACCACATGCAAGGAGAGGAGGAACCAAGCATTGGCACTGGGCTGCTTTGAACCTGAAGGCATGGTATGAACCCTTGGGTGTAGGAGACATAACCTCACATCTAGGACTTAGTCTGAGCAAAAAGGAAAGTTTGGACAAAAATTTATAATCTTTTTCCATGCCCATTTTCTGTATTATATCTGAAAAAGAGAGTGAGCTTGACCCATACAGACTGACTCCACCAAAGAGTCACTGTGGTGGAGGAATTGTTAATTGAAGTGCCACTAAATGGGATGAAGCAAAGAGGAAGGGTGTGCCAATGGGTATTCCCTTCAGGTTAGCACCTCTCTGTCCCCACTTATCTTAAATACACAACAAAATCTAACTTCATCTGTGCACCTTCAGGTGAAGAAGCTGTGATATAGCATTTGTGTCCCGTTTGAGATCCTATGATGCACTCATATTTTTTTTTTTATGTCACACCTGTGTCATGGAAAGCTGCTGTCTGTGAGAGAAAGCAGGCTGTTCCCCCTCCTCACAATGCTCAGGCTTTTCCCTCCTGGCCTTCATGAGCTAGGAGGTACTGCAGCCAGGAGATGCGTGATGGAGTTTGGAGTTCAGTGTTTTTCCCAACCCAGAGTCACCCACACAGGCACAGCAGGAAGGGGTCACCCACCTCCAATGGCAGTACCACAAGGCTGAGGGCAGTATCTGTCGTAGGATGAGAACTGCGGGAAGACTGTGACATGGGACACAAATTATCTGTGACTAGTCATGTTGACCCCTTAAAATTATCAGATCTTACCAGACAGCCTGAAATGATGGTCCTCCATGGGGACAAGCCACTCTAAGCCCTCCAGAAAGGCTTTGACTGTGGTAAGTCAGGGCTAACAAAACTCAGCTATTACAAGACAAAGACACTCTTGCCCCAAAACCAAGATTTGTGAAAATATGTAGTATTCAATTTGCTTGATTCACTCATAGGTGCAAATAAACAGGAAAGAATTGTTCTCTCAATCGAAACAATACCTTGATACCTTGAGAGCCCAACACGAAAAATAAACTCCATGGTTTATGAAGTATCACTTAGATCTCAAGATGCTTCTGCATAGATTTCTGTTTAAGCTGGATGTTTGGAAAATACTGGACCAAGCGATTGGGACATTTACAGAAACGTAACTCGGGGAGAAGCAAAATAAAACAGATTTTTTTACATGGAAACATCATTTCTTGACATTTCCGAAACACAGAGGTGCAGGGCTTTTCAGAAGAAAATTGGAATGATCTGAATTTGGCAAAATGGCTATTTGCTGGGGATTTGTGTTTTTCTGTCTTTTCAAAAATGCAGCCAAGTCTGGAGAAATTGTCATAAAGTTGTAATTTTGAGAGTTTCACACATTCTCAATGGAATTCTCCTCAGTTTTAGCAACTTAATTCTCTGAGAATACTGTTGGTTTTGGGTATGCTCCAGAACCAACTATGATTTTTAGTACATTTGCAGAGAAAAGTCTCCAGTTACAGTTCTCTGTGGCTGATAGGGGAGTCTCTGACATAGGTTCAAACTGCAGGAGAACATTTTCTCCTCCGTTATCAATAACTGATGCAAAAAATTCTGCCTGGTTTGATACAAAGGAGGTGAGAATTAGCCCACCCTAAGGTGAGGAAAGAGGGTAATCGAACAAGGCACTTGGGATGGGGATTTGTAAGTAAGAAAAGAGGAGGGAGAAATATAGGTCTTGGAGTCAGAGATGGGAAACCCTGGGTCCAGAGCAGGGAGCCCTCTGCAGTGTAACCAGGAATAGAATACTGGATGTAGTTTAGGGCAGGAGGCAGTGGTGGGGCCAAAACAGGGACAGGAAGGCAGAGGTCTGGAAGAGGTTGGGTATGGAGAAAAGTGGGAGGGACAAACCTTGCCTCAGCAAGAGTGATGATGTTCAGAGATGCAGAGTGTCTCAGCTGCTGTTCATTTCAGTAGAGGGAATGCTTTTGCCTAATGAAGTACAAGGCGATACTGGAACACTACAGAATGGCAAAGGCCTCAGGTTAGTTACTAATTGTGATTGTGTTTTAGTTCAGCCCAGTGGTATTGTCTCTCCTCCTTTACACAGAAATGGTGGAGACAAGTACATGTAGGGCTCTCTGATCCTGCTGTGCTCATGGAAAAGCCCATAAGGACACAAAGAATTATTTGCAGAGTGAGTCTGTAATAGTATGCAGTAAATAAGACATTGAGCTATCCACCAAACTGTGATAAGAAACTGGGCACCCAAAGCTGCTCTCAGTGACAGTGAAATTGATATTGAGTACAAAGGCCTTTGGGCATTTGTGAGGCCTACACACACCATGGATTTCTCAGCTTCAAGTTTCCTTCCACGCTGACATTAACTCTGACTCACAGGAACAGTTTGCAATGTGTAAGGTGATTTTTCAACTTCAGGTGGATCAGGGCTACTGAACAGTTCATTGGAGAGGATCTGCCTGGGAGAAACAGAAGCACGCCCCTAGATCTCTCTCTGTTTTTCAGCCTTTCTTGGTTCTTAGCACTGCTGTTGTAAGGACTTCCCTTTGTTCTTTCTCAGTGCATAGCTCAGGGAACATCTTTCAGGCTCCTTTCAGGCCCTTCTGCTCCTGGCTGTTATAACCTTTCTAGAAATACCTCTAAAAACCTAATTTAGTAAATGGCCTGTCCAACAGTGTATGCTAAATTGCACAATGCAGTGGCAGTTCTTTCTTTCACTCGCCATCCAGTTGTTCTTTGTCTTAAATGAAATAGTGTAGGATCAGTATGGGGACAGAATCCAAAACAAAGGAGCCCACAGGAGCAATGCATCTCAGGCAGAGAGTTCAGAGAGTTCCATATTTTCCATAAAGCAGATATGATGAATCTCAATCAGATGTCATCAGAGAAGCACAGAATCATTAAGGTTGAAAAAGACCACTAAAATCACCTAATCCAAAGGTCAGCCCACCCCCACCATGCCCACTGACCACGTCCCTCAGTGCCACATCCACACGGCTCTTGAACACCTCCAGGGATGGTGGCTGCACCACCTCCATGGGCAGCCTGTGCCACTGCCTCACCACTCTTGCTGAGAAGAAATTGTTCTCAATACCCAACCTAAACTTCCCCTGGTGCAACTTAAGATCGTTACCTCTCATCCTATCATCTTCAAGTTCATGTGGTTTAATAAACCTCACTTTGCAACTCTGTGAAGCCTTCTAGATGCAACAAATGCTTGTGTTCTGACACCAAACAGATTTTTGTACTCCCAGATTGGTGGCAACAGAAGCTTCAGTTGCCTTCTTCAGGATGATGCTTTTTGCCCCATCCTGAGCATAGATGAAATAGAAAACTGAGAGGAGACACACGCAGACAGAACAAAGTCAGTGACACAAGCAGACAGCAAATAGAAGTACCTCTGCACTTTGAATGTGAAGTAACTCTCACTGATTTAGCCACCACTTTGTGTATGCAGAAAGGGTGTGACAAGCAGCAGTAAAAAGGGTGGATTTTCCTAGAAGTAGTAAAAAGTGCTGAAGTGCTCCTCTAGGGGAAGAAGGGATGCAGCTCACTTAAGTTCTGGGAAACATGATGTTTTGTGAGATGCAGAAGAAAGCTGCTCATCTGGCACTTCTTATCACTTCTCTGCCTGTGCTGGTGGAGCTGGAGCTGTGTGCATTTAATACAGCAATGAACCCAGCCACAGGCCTGACAGAAGCAATCCATGCACAGTTTTCATCCCAATTTAACACTGCCAGATTAGAATTGGAGTAGTTAAAATGATCCAACTTCAGAGGACATCCCAACAGGATATGTGTAAACCTCAGAAAAGCAGTACAAACACTGAGTGTGAGCCAGCCCTCCGCTGTGTTCATTTTTTTGTAACCATATTGGGGCAAGTCAGGCTGCATTGTTACTCAGCGCTAATCTGACATCTGATGTCTGCCTCGCATCACTCAAAGTGGCACAGCTGGATTCAGCCCAGAAACACCCACTGGCCTCACATCCTTCACTTCTCATTTCCCATCTCTCGGCAAATAAGGTCAAAAAGGGGCAATTGTGGTACGGTACAGTAAGACAGCCCATTTCTCACTGGCAGGTAGATGCTGCTTCACAAGCCACAGTCAGCACAGCATTGCCCCATTTCCTGTTACCTTGTGTTTGCTTGGATTTGGACTACCTCAAGATTAAAGGGGCTCCCCAAACATGATAGAAGGCTTGGATGGGGCCCTGGGCAGCCTGAGCTGGTGGGGGGCAGCCCTGCCCACAGCAGTGGATTGGGGCTGGTTGGGTTTTGAGACCCCTATAATTCCACAATTCTTTGATTCCATGACTGTGATTCCAAGCCTGCTCACTGCTGCAGCTGCCTTCACACCTGCCTACCACTGGCTGCTGAGCGATCAGATCTTTTTCCCCAAAGTCACCGCTGCAGGTTCTCTGCGCAGTTCGACTTGATTATTGCAGTTATTAGCACAACTCTGGAGTTAGGTCTTGAAGGTATCAGTTGTTAACTTAACACAGCTCTGCAGCAAGGATAAGAGCCAAGGTCGCGACCTTATAATGGCCCACCAGCCTATTAGTTTAGCAGTGTGGGACTCAAATGCCGCTCCAGCACCAGTCAGATGCTTGAATTTATTATCCAGAAAGCTCCTTACTTGAAAATGATGGGATTTTTCTGCCAGAAGGCCCCTTTTTAAAAATAATAGCTGCAAATCTGCACTTTAAAAGTTGTCTCTGTGCTCTCTAACCGGGAGGGTGACCTATGCCGAGCGAGGAGGCAGAGCAGGTACAGACATCATTGGAACCTGTGGGCTTCAGAAAAAGGGGGGAAAAAGTGAGATAAAGAAAAACCGCCAATCAAATTTAAATGATGATCCCATTAAATAATGTTTTTCATTCCAACCTTGCCTTCCACAGATTTCACATTTTGTGGTTACATCTTACAGGATACAAATTCTGTCCCTTTGTTCCCTCCCCTCCCCATTATGAATTTGTGATATTCCGTGATAATTTTAGTTGAAGGGAAAAAAACAAACAAACAAACAAAAAAACCAACCCAAAAACAACAACAACAAACCAAACAGAGAGAAAAAAAAAAAAAAAAACTGACCAAAAAAATCTTGCTGCATTCAGTCCCCTGAGAATGTTGGGTCGAGTTTTTTGATCCCTGTTGCTCATTGATTTGAGGGCTGATGTAGTGCAAGGGGTCCCTATTAGTGGCGTCTGTCACTGCTGTAATGTTTTTGTTATTTTTCCTCATTTGTTCGCTCTGACATCATGTCATTACAGAATGGTGCTGTTCAGGCCCTGCCTTGGCTGTTCGTTAGCGTGTGTTTAATGAGCAGCTTAATTGAGCTGTCTACTAGGCCACCTGTCACCCTCCGGACTTATTAACATACTAATGGCCTGACATTGTATTCTCTGACAGGCAACAGGGTTTACTGATTTGATGTCTGGACATGGGGATTTTATGCAGGAATGAGAGAGGATATTGGGAAGGAGGTTTAAAAACGCAAATTAACTCTTTGGTATCTATGTATTTATGGCTTGCTTGTAAAAGTTCAACACAAAGTAGCAGGGGGAAGCGGCCCTACTTAGCCAGCCCTACTTTGTCACCGCAATTGCAGCACGTTTCTTCAGAAGAAAATATGCTTGGTGTAAGAAGAGCAGGCTTTACTTCTATTACAGTATTATTGTTGGTGCTGCTTCAAAGGAGAAATCTTCTTAAGCACAGAGGAAAGTTTTGTGACTAGTCTTTTCTCTACTGTGGCTAAACAAATGAAAGGCAAGAAATTTCCAGTTAAGGGATTTAAGTGCATGACATTGTTCCCACCTTTTAAATCCAGATGAAGACATTCATAGCCAGTGAACACTGTGCTGAATTGTAAAGGTTCAAAGAAATGGCTTAAGTACATGCAAGCTTAATAAAACCACTTGTTTTGATTTTGTTGTTTTTTGTTGTTGTTGTTGGTTGTGTTTGTCTCCAGCAGAGGAGAAGCAGACCTTCTGTCACAAGAAAACTCGGGTTACCGAGCAGATAACAGATCCAGATGGGGAGGCTTTGCATACTGCACAACCAGACGCCGGGCCGTGTTTTTGGGTGGCTTTCTTTTCCTTCCATGCAGAACAGGCTGGCACCAGGATGGTCTTGTCAGGCCATTGCACGGATTCAACCAACATTTGTCAACAGCCCAAGCAGCATTGAGAACCAGCCACGGAGAAAACCTATTGCAGACCATGGGTTTCATCCCACAGCACCAAGCACTATGTTCATCAGCACCTGTGAATAAGTCAGAATATGGAGAAGAGGAAGACAGACCGTACCGGACAAGGGAAGCCTCACCACCAGTGCTGAGTGGCACATGAGCCAGCCTGTTTGATGTGAACCACTTTGACCCCACCACAGTAGTGCCATGTCTCGTTCTGTGTGAGCTTACTAGGATGAAATAGCCACACACCCCGTAATACAGTAGAGCTAGGTAGAATAAGGCTTGAATCATAGAATCACAGAATCATTAAGGTTGGAAAAGACCATTAGGATCACCTAGTCCAACATTCAGCCCATCCCTATCATGCTCACTGACCACATCCCTCAGTGCCACATCCACGTGGCTCTTGAACACCTCCAAGACAGTGACTACCCCACCTCCCTGGGCAGTGCCTCACAACCCTTTCTAAGAAGTTTTTGACTGACTTTCTTTTGTGAATCTAATTGAAAACCAACTACCCAAATCTTTCCAGTTTTAATGGACCGGTGTGTGACTAGAGTTCCAGTTACCCAAACTATGGACCATGAGAGATTGTGAGATCAAGAGACCATTGTGATTACATGACATGGTCCCCTGAAAGCACACTTTAGTGCAATTTCATCCATCAGTTTCTGCTGTGAGCCGTAACTTCTGCTGAGCCAAGGCAAGCATCTCTGAGAGTTCCTTATTATTTGAGGGAGTCACAGGGAGCGTGCAGAAAAGAGAAATGGTGAGTGCTCAGCTTCAGTGAGACTGCCCTGAAATGGCACGCAGGCTTGTTGGCGTAGTTCCTTTAGAAAACACTGGTGACGTTTTCTAGGAGCCAGAAAGGCTTGTTTTGGTTTCATATGAGACTGAAGGGAACACTAACATCACCAAGGATCTCTGATCTCCTCACTTAGATGGAGGTAGTGATCACTTAGGACTGTGGTGTGTTATTGAGTTAGAAGGCACATTCATTTTTTTGTGTAGAGGAGCATGGCCTTCTGTGACCAGAGGTGTGGAATTTTTTACTGTAATGTTATGTAATTGCCTATGTAATGCTATCTGGGCAGAGGTCCCACCTATGCCTGATATCTGGTAGCTATAGCAGAGTCATGCATTGGCCGTAGACACATCTATGCACAGCCTATTTCAGGCTGCTCTGATGGCACCAAATTCTGTGCATTTCTGGCACAATGCTCCTAGCAGCACAAAGCCACAGATTTGATTTATTTACCAACTGTAGTGCCTGCTGGGTGTCTGGATTTTTCTCTGGCAGATCTATGTTCAAGGTAAAAACTCATGATCAGCTTCCTTACTGTGCTCAGTTTGGTATCACCAAAACATGTGTCTATTTTTGTGAAAGATCGCTAATACAGATCTGAATTACACCTTCTGAGATTAGTGTGACTCAGGGAAGCCCATGGGAGCTGCCAAAGGCAGGATGACAACAATATACCTATTGGACAAAGTCCCAGATCCTTTGGTTTTGTACTGATAAAGAGAAACCTCTGCTCAGGTGGATGTGACTAATTCAAAATCTCACATTGTCAGTGATTTCAGTAGCTGCCAAAGAAGCAGTGGAAGTCAGCATGTGACAACTTTAAGAGGAAAGCAAATAAACATCCTTATTAGTTTCCAATCAGAGAAGTCCAGGCCTCATAGCTGAAACTCCAAGTGCTATATTTCTGTTTTCAAGAAAGCCACTTTATGTCTGATCAAGGCCCTTTTGCACACAGCACCTGTCTTTTATTTTCACCATTTCTTTTCTCTTCTCCTCTCCACTTCACTTCCAGGATGCTCTCTGTGTGCAATGGCACGGGAAAACCTCAGTAACATCATATGGAAAACCTCAGGAAGAACAGAAGGTCAAATATTTAGGATAGTGATGAAGTATACTGCTATTACTGCATTGAAGACTACATTTATGGCATCAGTGATAACAGAAGTTAACTGCTGCTTGTGTCCTCCTTAGTGTGTGTCAGACAGCTAAAATGCTTACAGTTATTACATTAGAAGTTGCATAAACAGGAGAAACTGCCCTGCACTGTTGGAAGCTTAAGGCTGAAGGATTTAGTGCTGCAGGAAGAATGCATGCCACCACCTAAGTGAGTGGGACAAACAAACATCTTTTCTTTCTGCCTTAGTGAGAAGTTCTGAGAGAGCTCAGCAACAGTTTGCAGGTCACAGCTGGAACAGAGAATAGAAGTAGAAGATGGGATGGAATGCAGCACTTTAAAGTGCTTGTCTGGGATATGAACTGAGAGTCAGAGTTGGAGCACTGATTTGGGAACTGTTTTGAGGGGATTGCTTTTTAATAAATTAAATACATGATAGAAATATTGTGGTGTGAAGCTATACAGAAAGACGTATTTGAAGTACCATAGAGTTAGTAATCCTAGCTAAAATGACATGGCTGAAAAGTACTAACTGCTTGATCTCCAAGAGCTTTGAATGGACATGGTAAAATTTATCCAAGTTGACCATTTTATCAGGCAGAAACTTGTCCCATCCCTGTATATTTCCTTTATGATCAGGATATTTAATCTATTTCAGCAGAATTCTCCAAAGTCAATGACATTCACTACTCACCCTATTCATGGCTCCAGGTGTGGCCCCATCTCCTAGGCTCCCTGACACAGGATTAAGGATCTGACAGCCCTCAAACTTGCATGATCCTCCTCCCTCCCCATCACGCTGTCCGTAACTCTTAGCATTTGGGCTCTTGGCACACCAGCAAGCAAAAATGGTTCCCCAGACTTTGGGATTTGAGGCTTCTTTGCTCTATTCCATGGAGCAGGGAGCCAAAAAACCCTGGCAGCCACAACTGGACCTCTAGGAACTGACACCCAGAGCTCATGGGTCCAGCACTGGTGGGAAATTTTCAGCACAAAACATTTGAATGATTTCACAACTCTAAGAACGTCTTGCAGAGAAGAAGTTTTTGTTTCCCTTAGATCCAAAAATGAGGACTTCTGTGGAGTCACCAAGTACTGATCATAAATCCTCCCGTGATTCAAGTTGCACAATCACCTGGGTACGTTTCGCTTTCTCACGAGGCTCTTTCCTTTAAGAAATGGTGGCTCCTACTAATAAGCTTTGCAGAGTTTCAGTGTTGTCTGGCTGGTGGTCTCATGCCTTTGCAAGGGGATTTGCAGCAGACTACACACACTGCAGAGTCAAATGCACTGCCCTGACCAGGTCTTGAATCGAGGAGTTTTGAGTTTAACCATTATCATTAAAATCTATGCTTCTCTTTCTGATGAAGATTAATTGGACATGGTTTTACTTGAAAAGCCGTATGTAAGATAGCTATCAGAAGGCATTTTCCTGACATTGGAATAGACTTATCTCTGAAAAAGAAGGGTTGGGTTATCCCCACCAATGCTCACTTCTTCAGCATGGGTTTCACCAGTCCTGTTGGGGCTTGCACAGCCTCTGTGAGAACAAAGACACGAGTCTGCAGCTAAAGGAAAGCTCATTCCTCTCTTGGGAAAGCAACAGGACACTTTTGTGACCACGAAGCCAAGGACAGAAGCCCAAGTGGTTGGGTTGCAGCCAACTTGTAACACTTGCTGGTTTTGCTGTAATGGAATCACTGAGTTTTTCCTTTACTGGTTGGTTCCATCCAGTCCCTTCCAAGGAATTCTGATCGAATTGTTGTTTTTTTTTTTCTGAACCTTTAAATTTAAAAACCTCACAAGAAGGTGCGACCTGGTGTAGGGAACCTGCTTTGGCAGGGGGGTTGGACTCGATGATCTCTTGAGGTCCCTTCCAACCACTATGATTCTATGGTTCTAAGGTCATTTTGAACTAGTCGACATTTCTGATGAACGGTATTTGTTTGTCAAAGCACACATTCCTCATTAAAAGAAATTGAGAAAGCAAGGAACCCAAGATTTGTGGCAGCATGTGTTACGGGTAATGATGGCAAACTGGCTCAGGTAAGTGTAGGGCAAGGCTGCAGAGATGTGTCTTTTTGTTCTTGAAAATAAAGGGTAGAGAACTGGAGCAAGGGAGAAGGTACAGAATGTTTTACATCTATTCCTGTTCAGTGTTTAATTGGACAAAAAACTATTTAGCTCTACTATCACTGAAAATATGTGTGTAAAATACTGTTTATGAAAAGGTAAAAAAGTGTATTTATAAATTCACTGCCATACTCTTCAATTTGCACTTGAATAAGAGGGAACCCAAAGCCTGTGCCTCAAAATCATGGCAGCTTACTACAAGCACAGTTTGAAATGCCAAGCATATTCCAAGGACAGTGACCTTGGTAGGATGTTCTACAGGATGAAATCACCGACCTCTACCCCTGTGGAAGAGCACAAATGAAATGATGATTGTGGAAAATTTAAGTGGAATTAGGGGAATAAATGAACCTATGCCTCAGGGAAGAAAACAGTTCCAGGCATGGTGTATTAGAAAAAAAAGCCATGTATAAACTGCTAGGTATCTGCAGCTTGGAATAAGATGGAGCTGTCAGCTAGAAGCAGCAGAGAGGTGTGGAGTTCCTCAGAACTCCCATCATCATAAAGCCAAACTACTCCTGGGTACTAGCAGGTTTGGGAGCTAGAGGAATGCTATTTTAGCAGCTTGCAAGCCTGAGTTTGAGTCATACGCTATCCCACTCACTTCTGTTTTCCATTAGATTCTGGTTTTTCCTCCCTGACACTGTTGTCCATAAATATGCAACATGATGGAGTGGACCCCACAAAATTCCAGACCCAGGTCTTGCAAAGAGAGCAAGTGCCTAAGTAGCCCTTCACAAGGGAGGTGAGCTACTGGCACAGCTGCCCAGAGAAACTGTAGTGTCCCATCCCTGGATGCCCTAAAGGCCAGGTTGGGTCAGCCCTGGGCAGCCTGAGCTGGTGGGCTTGGAGCTCCCTTCTGACCTGAACCACTGAAAAGAGCAGATGGGTTTGTTCCAGGTATTGCAGGTGGTAAATTTCATAAACCAGAGAGATCATGGTGATAGGAGTAACAGAGTTTTCATCAAGTATTTTATGTTCTGACAGAGTTGCACTGGATAAAATTATTTGCCAAATTTAAATAGAAATTTCAAATGAATATTTTATGTGTTAAAAAGAATATCTCAGAAAGACAGTGAAGTTCATGCCATGCTTCAGAAAACAAACAAACAAAACCAGTGTGTGATAAGCTGTGGGAAAAGAGTTGGTGTGTCATAGAACCACAGGGTCTGAAAGGGACCTCTGGAGATCATCAAGTCCAACCTCCTGCTAAAAGGCATATTTGCTTCCGTTTTTGTACCCTCCCCACCCCGTGGAGCTGCATGCTCAGCCCACATTTCTTCAAAGTATCACAACAGTGTGTGTTGTCTAAGTAACTGTGCAGAGATGTGGGCTCTGGGGTTCCACAGGCTGTCATAGATTAATAAAAACATGTGGTGTGGTGATGTGGTGATGCCCCAACCACTGCTTTGGGCATGTTTATGTCTTGGGTCTTGTTCCATCTATCCTGGATGTTTCAGAGGGGGCTCATATGCCATCCCAAGATTGTATTATTTTTGTAAGGAAAACAATGTTTCACCCAGGGAAGTGGTGGAGGTGTCCAAGAGCTGTGTGGATGTGGCACTGAAGGATGTGGTCAGTGGGCATGGTGGGGATGGGCTGACAGTTGGACTAGGTGTTCTTAGTAGTCTTTTCCAACCTTAGTGATTCTATGGTTCTAATAGGAAGACTCTGGAAGAGCATTGACTTTGATACATCTTAAAAAATGAAAATAAAAAATCATTAAATTTCAGAAATGAAATATTGAACTGCTCAAGATGTTCCATATTGTTTCCTGTTGATCTGCCTATATTTGTAGTATATTTGCTGCAACTCAAAATCAAAGCATTTTGATACAAACATCAGTGAACGTTAGTTCAGAACCTGGCAAGAAATTATTGGCATGTTTAGAATCACAGAATCAATAAGGTTGGAAAAGACCACTAAGATCATCTAGTCCAACCATCAACCCATCACCACCACACCCATTAAAGTTTTTCAAGGGCCAGAATATTCATCCAGCATTACTAGGATTTTCCCTCTGGAAAACAGCAGCAAATTCGACTTGATTGATTTTGTCACTACAGATATTTATCAGTTTAGATATATTGTCATAACAGATGCATGATTCAGGTTGTTAATAAGAACTTCAGGTTGCAAATTCACAATCTCCTGTAATATCAAAGACCAAGATATGTCTTATAAGGGCCTATAACTTACATGTACATGCATACCGTGCACTTGCAACCACTTGTTATACCAGTCTGATACAAATCCAAGACAGACAGAGGCCAACCAGATCCTTTTTTTTGCGCAGGTTCCTCAACGAATCTTATAGCAGGGGCTGCCCTGACACTTGATGTGTGTTGCAGCAGGGTATATTACTAAAGGAGACATGTGGATCATGTAGATGTGTCTGCCAGCTTCTGTTTCTTTGCTAAGCAATGCACTATTTTTATTCCTGGCATTTACCAAGCAGGAATCTATGAAAATCACTGATGTTCAGTCAGCTCTGAGTTCAGTCATGTTCTTTCCTTTTTAGGTGTAGCTGGGAAAATATGACAGCAATGGAATAAGTGTCTGTGTTTTCAAATAGACAAAAATCAGAAATTTGAAAGCACCAATGAGCCTAAAGCAGAAAATAAACCTTGATTTTTCAAAATAATAATATTTTCTTTAAAAAAAAGAAGAAATTATTGGTCATAGGTTAAATTCTCAGGCTAGGAAGGTTTCTTCTATATCATCTATATAATCTCATCTTCTCACATGGCTTGCCCTGCTGTTGGCAGCACTGCACCCACTCTGCTGACATCTCAGGTCACTTCTTGGAGGTGCCACCTTTGTGCCCTCTGCCCTTCACTGCCCCTGTCCCCTTCAGAGGGAGGATGAGGTGGTCAGGGCTCTTCCACCCCAGCTGCTATCTGTGCTCTGCTGTCCCTTTTTGTCCCAGGAGGCACTACCAGTCTTTTGGCTTGTCTTTTCATTAATTAAATGTCCCTGTTGCCATGGATATGATGATCACCCTGCTCTTTTTCCACTGGGCACTCCTCTGTGTACTTCTGCTCCTGAGGCTCAACAGGTCCTGGGGCTGTTGTGCATATCCTAAAGGATCACTGCTCATGGTTTTTTTTTGCATTCAGTGTGCAGAATTTCTGTGGAGCCCAAGGGGAAGCTTTGTTCCCAAGTGATCCTCAAGGTCTCTGTTACAGTTGATCCATGTCAGACACTTGTGGTGAGCCTGCACACCCCTTCTGTAACACCCAACAACAACAGAAAAAAAAACAAAACGGCAAAACAAAACAACAAAGACAAATGGGGATTTAAACACTTTTCTAAAACACAGTTTGTGGTATACTTAGTAAAAGCCAAAAGTACTAGTGCAAGGAATGAGGAAGAAGTGCTGCAGTTTCAGAGGGGTGTTTCCAGTTTTCCTGATCCTGGGGATTTTCTAAGAGTAATGATGCAGAGAGCATGTGGAAATGTCAGCTTGCGTTTGCTTCAGTGCCTGGTTTTGTTCTTGGTAGTGTGCTGCACCCATCAGGCAGAAAGTGTGCAGGGATGGCAGTGCCCTCGCTGCCCTCTTCTGTGCCCTCTGACACCACATCCAGGCACGAGTCTGCCATTTGCTTACCTGAGCTGGGAAATGATTTAACAAAAAAACACAGACAGCTTCTGTCCCACCTCAGGGGCAGCGATGTTGGTGCTGTGGCTCTCCCCAGTGTCTTGCTGCCACCCTGGGGATGTGAGATGCTGCTGTCCCATGGTTGGCACACTTCATCAGATCATGGAATTGTAAAATTATTTGAGTTGGAAGAAAACTTTAAAGGCCGTCTGGAGCAACTCCCCTTGGAGTTGGTGCTCAGAGTCCCATCCAGCCTGACCTTTAGCATCTCAAGGGATGGGGCATCCACCAACTCTCTGGGCAGCCAGTTCCAGTGCCTCACCACTCTTATTATAAATAATTTATTCCTTATATCCAATCTAAATGTCCCTTCTTTTATTTTGAAACCATTTTCCCTTGTTCTACCCCAACAGACCCTGCTAAGGATCCTGTCCCTTCTTTCTTACAAACCCTCTTTAGATACTGAAAGGAAGATGACCCAGTGCTCACTGCAGGTGAAAGGCTCACTCAACAAAATCTATAGGCTGGGGAGATGCTGTCAGTCACCCTCAGAAATCTTTCCACTTCTTAATGGTAGCAGTTGCTGATCTATATGGACACCCATTTTGAAGACAGTAACTTTATTCTCGTCAGTAATTCTATGCCCTGTCGTCCTTGCAAAACAGGCTGAGCTATTTCTGAGGTCATGGCCCAGATCTGTGTCTCTACAATGAACTTTGACTGAGGTCATGCATTTAGTTTGCAGTGTGTCTGCAACTGAATGGACATTACGCTGACCCTTGCTAAAGAAGCCAGTACTGAAAATGCTGCCTTCAATAATTAATAGTAACTCGCTTGGATCTTCAGGTCGGCCAGTTAGGGCAGCAGATGTCAGGAGAAGCTGGGGCAGATGGCCTTGAGCCTTGTCCTGCCACCAGTTGGGGGTCACAAAGTATATGGACTCTTGTTCAAGTGTGTTTTCAGTTCTGCTTTTTTGCCCCAAATTAAATGATAAAGCTGATAATTATCCTCTCAATTCCTGTACCTGGAAGGAAGGAATAGACAAGCTTTGCTATATTTGGGTCTAAATCTGAAGGAGGGATGTAGCAGTAGCACTCTGTGAAGCTCAGGAATTGAATTATGCTTTGTGACATTATAACATGTGGAAGACAAAGTTTTTGTGGTTATTTTTTCTGAAGTGTCTTAAATCTGATGGGATAGAGAAGCAAATGACTTTCTTCCCTCATTCTATCTGGAGAGGAAAAAAGAAAGGATGCACCTCCAGTCAGAAATGCACCTTGAGGTACTTCTTTATCCAGTCTTATTTTTAGCTGTGAATTTAAAAGATCACAAAAGCCTTGAGCAGTATTTTTTCTTTACAATTTATACTCTGTCAGAATACTTCCTGAAAATTAGGACAGAAGAAAGCACATCTGTTTGATTCTACCTAACAAATAAAATAAAATGAGATAAAACTTCCATGAGTTTGTTTGTTTGTTTTTTCTAAAAAGCTGTAAAATCACAAATTATCAACTGCTTAGACTTTTTCATTAATATGGAAATACATTCCATTGGTCAAAGCACAACCTCTCAAAAAACATTAGCTTGCATCTGCATAACGAGAGCTTCGGTCTGTAGCAGGAGTGCAGGGCAGGCTTCAGATCGAACTTGAGTAATTCTGAAAGTGACTGTTGGCAGCACCAGCAGAAAGGAGGACATATCTTGCAGAACTCCCCACTGAAATTCACATGACCTCAAAATCAAAACCTCAAAGCTCAGAAGATGCTGCTTCTCACTCATCAGGTGTCCTTTTCACTTGTTGCCATTTGCTACATCATCACTGAAGCTCTGATTTAGGCTTCTCTTGGCTTAACTCAGGCTGGGCATGGCTCTGGGCACCCAATCTAGCTGTAAGTGTCTCTGTGCATTACAGAGGAATTGGATCATGGTATCTCTAAAGGTCCCTTCAGTCTCAAACTATTCTATGATTCTATTCTATGAACTCCTTTGTGATCCACATCACATTACCCACCTGTGCTACCCTATGGCCAGCGCTGCAGGTGTAGTGGCTCCTCTGGGGCAGAACTGAGTTTCTCACCATGATTGTACCCAGCTAGCAGAGATGCCAGCTAGCTGTAGTGCTTCTGCACTGGAAGAATCTGGAATTATAAAACACAGCCTTCTTTTTCCTTTAACGAGTTAGCAAGAAGTCTACGTGCATCCATGTAGCCCTTGTTGAACTACATGGTAGCAAAGATTAACCAGCGAAAGAATGTACAGCTGGGAAAATAATAGAAATGAATATCATTAAATGCATCTGGTTTGCAGGAAAATTAAGATAAGGCCATAAGCCCTTAATAAGGCTAAACATTATAGACATACAGGGAGGAGATTAGGAGAATACCAAATAACAGTCTGCACAAAGTGATTTAGCACAGGGTTGTGATAAGGTCCTACCATACCCTTCTCTGGACAAGACGCTTAGAATCTTACAAATGAGCAAAGAGCATCAGGCTCCCTGGACACAGAAGTTAAAGGTGACAAGATTTACTATGCTCATTTAGCCCTGGGCTCACAAAGAACTCAGCTCTCATTATTTTCAAGGAGGCTGCCTTGCTAAACATGCCGGGGCCGCCCTCCTCACTTTGGAGTGCTGCCATTGTTGCCACCAAGGGCCACCGGCGCGGTGTCAGCTGCACCTCATGGCCCCAGTGCTCCATGTGAAGCTGGGCCAGCTGCAGATGGCAACCAGCAGTGAGCTGTCGCATGAGCCACTAAGGATGGATCGCACCGCAAACTGCCAGGAAGAGTTATGGGGTGGACACTTAAACCCAGCAACACTCTCCTTCCACTTGTGGCAGACAGAACGATATTATTGTGTGTTTCTGGCTGTTTAGCACACCAGAGTTGGGCGAGGAAGCATCAAGGTCTTCTTTAAAGTTTTTTTTATACAGTAAATAATTCTTTAAGTAACTCCGATGCTTCTTTGATTTAGACATTTCGTAGAATCATAGAATATCCCAAGTTGGAAGGGATCCATAAGGATCATCAAATCCAACTCCTGGCTCAATGATTCAATACTGTGGAAAGCATTTTGCCCATTTGCCTAAATCTTGGATGTGTTAAAATGTCTTTATTGGAAACTATAGATCTTCTTAAGGCTTCTGACTCTGGTAATTATTTTATTTTGCCCATCAAATCTCACAAAGTCAACATTTCCAACAAAAGTCACCCTTGCAGGAGCCAGGCTGGTTAATGCTGTTTGTCATAGGGTTATGCTATAAGGAGTTCTCAGTGGAAAAAAAAGGAACCTCCAGTATCTTCAGTAATTTTATCCCTTGCTGAGGCAGCCAGGCAAGTGGTTCTTATGATGGGGTACTGAGCTGTAACACTGCATAAAACCATCAAAGGCAGAGGCACCAAGGGAGGCAAAGGCACAATCAATTCCAAGAGTCCAAGAGTAGTGTTTGGGACAGTAAGTCGAATAATTATTCACCAAGCAATGGTAAATAGTCAGTGGTCAAGATTACCTTCCCTGGTTATATGTAGGTCACACTGAAAGTAGTGTCTCATATTTACTTCCATGGAAACTACAACAGATACAACACACAGTAACACTGATAGAGCAGATTCTCAGCTACAAAACACTTCTTTTTAACATAGTCACCACCATTAGCTATGCATTTTTGCCCACAATGTCCAAAAGCCTGCATGCTGTGCTCATAGAAATCTGGAGGTGAACAACTGTTTCATGGCTGCTACAATGATGTCATTGCTACGAAAATGATGCCCATGCAGTCTGTTCTTCATTGACCCATAGAGACAGAAGTCAGAAGGCACCAAACCTGGACTACACGGTGATAGGACAGCCCAGCCAAGATCAGCAATGTGCTCCAAGGTCTTCAAATTGGCATGGTGCCTGGTGTTATCATGTTGCAAGAGAAAGTTTGTTTTCTCTGGCCTGACTCTGGAAGTTTGAGCCTTCAACTTAGTCACTGTCATGCTGCAGCTTCTGATGATTTGTCTGGGTTCCAGGAAATCCAAAAGGATCATCCTTTTCCTATCTCAAAAGACAGTGCACATCACTTTATTCTGATGCAGCTGAAGGCTGTATCTTGAACTTTTTCTTCAATGGGGTGTTCACATGTCGCTGTTTTGACCTCAGCTTGTGGTGACGCCACATCTTGTCACCAGTAATGAAGCTTAAAGTGTCAGTTTCATGGATTGCATGGTACTGGTTCAATAGATCCTGACAAACTTGCATATGATGTTCTTTCTGCTCCCATATGAGCAATCATGGGACCCACCTGCAACAAACTTTGTGATACTCTAATGTTGCCAGCACCATTTCCAATGCATAGAAGCAGATATTCAGTTCAGTACACAGTTCCTTGTCATAATCCATTGAATTGTGCAGATGAACTGATGGAGACTTTCTTCATTTTGCTGTGAGAGTTGCACATGGCTGTGCATGGCTTGTCTTCCATGTTGCTGTTACCACTGCTGAAACACACTGCCATCCCTCACTGTGCTCACATTCACTGCTTGATCTCCATAAACATTCAGCAAATGTTGATGAGCATCAATGGATGCCATTTTTTCTGCACGGAGGAACTAAGATTCACCCCTTTTCTTGATATCCATGTCAGATGTCATTTTGTCAGACTGCCCCACTGCTGCCATCTGTCACACAGCAACATAATGGGATAATGGCAGGAAGGTTCAGCCTCTGCTGCCATGTCACCACCTTTCGCCTTTGATGTCATGAGCCGACATGATAAAATAGGAGGCATTACTTTCAGAGTAGCCCTCACGCATGGTGGCTCTGAGTGAGGACCTCTTCAGACCAGTTCATGTACAGACACACAGAGTGTTCCTGTTTCAGAGAGCTTAAGTCAGTAAGACAGGCAGCATGGGAGATGAGACAGCTCACACTGGGAACTGCTGCAAACAGATTGTTCAAGCATTGCCTGAGTAAATGAATATGTGGGCTTGGATTTCAATACCTGCTGAAGCAGAGGTTTGGATCACGCAGGGCTGTGGCAATAAATGAACCTTCTATTCAGAAGCTGGAGGGAAAGATAATCTCAGTTTAACACAGTTGATAAGTGATTCTTTTCTTGTTTAAATAAAATCTGAAAAAGTGCACCTAAGAGAAATGTGGAAAGTCCACTGGTTATAGTCCTCTTCTAGGGCAGGAAAATACGACTTCAAAGCTCCACAGTGAGGCAGAGGGGGGTCAAACAAGATCTCGCTCAGGTAAATACTCCAACTACCACAGCTCCCTGAGTAAAATGCTGCAGCTCTTCCTTGTGCTACAAATCTGATCATTTGGTATCTGCAGTTGTTTTTAAACTTGGGCAAAGCAGGTAAAGTCAGGCCATACTGCTCAAATTAGCCCAATCACATGCACTTTCCGGTGTCATTACTGTTTCAGTTCTCACCCTTTCAGTAGCTAAGGGCTATAAGAAAAAAGGCAACAGACTCTTTAGCAGCGTCTGTTGGGATGGGGGAAATAGTTTCAAACTAATAGAAGGGAGATTTATGCTGGAAGAAGTTTTTTTAAGGGTGGTGAGGTACTGGAACAGGTTACCCAGAGAGGTGGTGGATATCCTGTATGTGGAGATGCTCAAGGTCAGGCTGGACTGGACTCTGAGCCCCTGATGCAGCTGTAGGTTCACCTGTTCATTGCAGGGGAGTTTGGTCAAGATGACCTTTAAGAGTCCCTTCCAATTCAGATGGTTCTATGATTCTATGACTATTTGGATAAATTTAACCTAAATCTAACAGACAAACTTTCTCCCAGACAGGAATTTTGTCACTGCCCTAGTGCTAAATTCTCACCCCAGTGATGGGACCTGTTTGTGGCAAGTACAGAGGACAGCATGGAGAGAAGAGGGATTCTCCAAGGAGTTATTCAGAGCTCCCAGGGTAACACAGGTCCCTCCCAGTGATCTTCCTCTTGGGTGTCCATGCTGGGGACAGAGGTGTTGATAGTGCCCCATGGAGAATGAAATCAGTGCCTGGAGGTGGTATGTGTCCATCAGGTCTCCACTACTAGATGAGGACAAGGCCCAAATGGAAGCCAAGGGCAGGGTGCAGGATTGAACATCCTGCAGGGAGGATGCAGATGCCCGCAGCCCAGTCCTCTGTCATTGTTGCCTCCCACTGACCAGCTGCCTGCTCTCCCTGGCCCACAAGCAAAATGGGTAACACAGCCTCCATTCAGCAGAGATTAAATGCCTGAAATGAGCCACGCCTCCCAACAATTGCATCCTCCAGGAGGAGTAGCATTCAATAGCCATTGATCCCTGCCATAAAGGAGGTGGGAGCCTGCTGGAGAAAGGCTTCACGCCGCCCCTCACACTCATTCCTGCTCTCCCAAGTCTCATTCCTCTGATGTTCCCCTCTGCCCACATAGCTGTCACCCTCGATGGCATTCATCCCCCCCATAAGGAGACCATAGCCACAAAAAATTCCCCTGTTCTTGCTGTAAGGCACCTCACTTCTCCGTGATCACATTAGAACCATCATTTTACAACTCTCTCTCTTTAACAATTAGTTACTATCATTCACACTGTGCAATCAGCTGTTAAATCCTCATTTATGTTAATTTGAAAGTGAATGTGCTGTTCAGCAAAATGTTAGATTGCCATGTTTACAAATATACTACAGGTATTTAGAAATTTAGATGATACAAAACATACTGCTTAAGCTACTTGTGATGCCAGTTTAAATAACTTAAGCCTATTTATCAGTTATTTAGTGATTCTTTGCACATACTGCTGTTTTTCTTCATGCCACCCCTTGTCACACAAGCAAAAACATGCTTGCTTTTAAAAAAATACATATATAATCTAATAATTGGTAATCTCAGTGATAGAATTTAATTACATATAACCTCCACACGGGTAGTGCAACTTAACTGGAACACGTTTTTCTAATCCATGAAAGCATTAAAGAGGAAAATAACCTCTTTGGCTTAGTGGTAGTTAGAAGCGCTACCTTAGAAACTGTAATATGTCCATGTGAAGTGATTTTCCCAAAGCCATTTCAGTATAATAAGCTCAAGAATTAGTTTCAAGTTAAAGTTTATCTCATTATGTGCTCTGACCTGTATGCATCTCACACTTGCCATCAAAGCTGATTTCTTCTAATGGTTTTCCTTCTATGTAGTCAGCAGGCTTAGCCCACTTAGCTGCACAAAACCTGCCTCTGACACAGAAACTCTTCTGCTAGCCCTTGCTAAGACTGGTTTTGGAGGAGGTCTTTTCACCTGGCAAGCAGCTGAGCTCTCTTCTGGGTAAAACACTTTTTGTACAGAGCACTGGAGTCAAAGTTACCCTCATCCCCTGTCAAAGGACAGGGTGGCATTTCCCATAGGTGACCTTCTGAAACAGAAATGTTTTAGAAGGCAAGGGAGTTCTGGGGGTGCCTGAGAGGTAATACTGGAACTGTTAGCAGCAGTATGCATATAAGAAGGGCAGTAAATCATAGATGGAACAGACTTACTTCCTCAATACAGCTGTCTGACACACTTGTCCTACCCTTCTTCTATCCAAAGAGTATCTCATCTCATCCCCACAGTATTCTCCTGGGGAAGTTGTCAGCTCGTGGCTTGGACAGGTACACTACATTCCTGGGTAGGGAACTGGCTGGGCACAGGAAGTGGTGGTGAATGAAATTAAATCCATCTGGTAACCGGTCATTAGTGGTGTTCCCCAGTGGTCAGTATTGAGGCCCATCCTATTTAATATTGTTGTTGATGGTGTGGAAAATGGGATTGAATACACCCTCTGTAAGTCTGCAGATGTCAGCAGGTTGAAAAGAAGCATTGATCAGCCTGAGGAAAGTAAGGCCCAACAGAGGGGACTGAATGATCTTAATGATCTTTGGTCTCAATGATTCTATGAGAATAACACCAGTTGATCCATTCGGAGGAGCAGTGATGCGGTCCCAAGCACAGTAGCCTGGGTGCAGCCACAGAA
Source organism: Callipepla californica brunnescens (assembly GCA_023055505.1). Classification (NCBI taxonomy): domain Eukaryota; kingdom Metazoa; phylum Chordata; class Aves; order Galliformes; family Odontophoridae; genus Callipepla; species Callipepla californica. The sequence continues at coordinate 69,346,387 of JALIRH010000001.1, read as the reverse complement.
GAGTGCAGAAGGAAGGGTTACAACTCAGCCTGTAAACACTGCAGTTGGTGCCACAAGCCTCCTGATACATTCCCAAGGGCTGAGGAAGCCCCACAGCTGCTGTGGAAAGCTTGACCCCAGTAACGTTCAACTACAGCATAGCGCACTCACTGAGGAGTAGTCTATTCTTTCTTTCTGGCTTTCTGCCATAGACTGGAGGGGAGATGGTCTTTCAAATAAACTAAAAAAAAAAAAAAAGAGAGAGATAATTAAGTCTGGTCATTCTTGTGATGCCTCTTGACTGACAGAGTGATGTCAGGAGGTTTGGCCCCTTTTGGATCTGTAGTCATCTGTGAAGGGTGGAAGTCAACCAGGCTTCCTGTAAGTTCAGATCTCTGTGAACTTCTCAGGGAATCTCTTTGCAGGCACCAGTACCTACAGCAGCTACATCAGAGAATTGCCACACCCCATGCCTGTGAGGTGGCCTTCTTCATGAGTCTGAAAAGGCAGCCTTCATGCTTATGTTGCAGGAGCAAGCCTCGGCCTGCTTTTTTCATTATTTTCGATATGTTTCATGCCTTCTTGGAGGAGTTCCTTTTCCTTTTCCTTAGTGGAAGTGCTAGTGAGTGCTAGGAGACAGTGACAAATAGGTTGTTCTCCTTCAGCAGTCACTGCAGAAAGAGGGACAGCCAGATTCACAGAATCATAGAATCATTAAGGTTGGAGAAGACCACTAAGACCACTAGTCCAACTCACACCCCCACTGTGCCCACTGACCTCAGTGCCCCATGCACACGGCTCTTGAACACCTCCAAAGATTCCACCACCTTGCTGTGCACCCTGTGCCAGTGCCTCACCACTCTTTCAAGGAAGAAATGTTTCCTAATGCTCAATATGAACTTCTGGCACAACTTGAGGTCATTACTTCTCATCGTATCACTGTTACCTGGGAAAAGAGACAGACTCCCACCTCACCACAACCTCCTCTCAGGTGGTTGTAGAGGTCTCCCCTGAGCCTCCCCTTCTCCAGGATGAACGACCCCAGCTCCCTCATTCACTCTCCATCAGACTTGTGCTCCAGACCACTCACAGCTCCGTTGCCCTTCTCTGGAGTCATTCCAGGGTCTTGATGTCTTTCTTGTAGTGAGGTGACCAAAACTGAACACAGCACTCGAGGTGCAGCCTCACCAGTGCCAGGTATATGACTGGTTGATTCCCAGCCCTGCAAGTTTTCTTAAAATATATACATTTTTTGGAAAGTAGAGCTGTCTTTAAAGAAAAGAAAACAAAACAAAACAACTTTCTTAAGGATGAGAAGTCAGTTGTTCAGACAACTTTCAAAGCACTCCACTTAATCCGCAGGGCCCGGTGCTGCTTTTCGTGCTGCGGATTCTCCCCGCTCACACACCTTGAGACAAAGGCCAGGACTGAGTCTGGGAGGGGGTGGGGGGAGGTTTTTGTGCAGGATGCGTAGTAAATTTATGCCGGAGACTGCCTGGAACAGGCTTCAGAAAATGGATGGAGTGTCTTCTGGAAGAAAAGGCCCCTAAGTAAACTCCGCCGCCATTCAGGAGATTTGCTCCGACACTTCACAAGTGGAGCGGGAAGAAAGGAAAATCTGCTGCCAGGTTTGGGGTGTTTATCAGCTCCCCTCCAGACACTTGACCCTGTGCCGGGGACCCCCTAATCCGCTGATCTGCATGCGGGAGCCTGGCAGGCTGGCCACAGCAGCCGCTGGATGGGCCGGGGCCCCCTCCGTCCCCCGCCGCACATTGTGCGCCTCTCACCTTCTCTCACCCCCACCCCGCTCCCCCCAAGCTTAATTCTACTCACAGATCGTGAAATAAGTTGTTTGGGCTGGGTTGGCCAGGGGAATTGTCCTCCTAATGAAACGGGCTGTTCATTATACGGGGGTGGAAGGAAGGTTTAGCGCTCCCATACCCCAAGACCCATGCAGGTTAGCGCTGTGAGACCGGCGAGGGACAAAGGAATGAATAGCCAGCGCTGTCAAATCAGGCTTACAAACAGCTTGGCATACAAACAGTTACTGCTTGTGTGCATGTGGATTTAGGGTCCCCCATCTCTTAATGGCTCAGATTTGTCAGTACAAATTGCCCAGTGTTCAAACTGTTTGCGAAAGGAATGAAATGACCAAAAATTAGTTTGTTTTAGGAGTGTTTCCTCCCCTCCCTGCCACAGAAAGGAAAAGAGAAAGAAAAAAATAGAAAAGGTGGACAGAGATGCACCCGCTCTGACACTCGGCAAAGGGCAACCTGGCTTTGCCAGCACCCTGAGCTGCTGCTTTTCAAAGCAGCAGAAAGTCCGGTCGAGTTAATTCCCAGATCTGTGGGTTTGCAGAATGCATCTAAATTCTCTCAGATGCCTGCTGATTGAAACTGTTTGCAATATTTTTTAAGTTTTTAATTGCAGTGATCATTAACTGTCACTATTTAGATTTATGAACTTCTTTGTTCAGAAACGATGCTTGAGCTGGGTGAGAACAGTTTGATTTTCATAGGGTAGGGTGACTTATTTTGACTAATGAATTGAACTAAGCAGAAATCCCAGAGTGAGAGTGCATTGTGGAAAATTTTTACCAGGTGATTTATCACCAGAGGGACACTTTAAATCTGGCTCGGTTTTATTAAATCTGCCACGCATTTATTAAAGCTGGAGCAGGAATAATAGCTGCCTGCAATATCACATAATGACCGTCATTCCACAAAGCCCCAAAATAGCCAGCCAAATATGTTCCTAAAGTAACAAACAAGGATAATCTCAGGACGTGTCTGAAATAACTTGCAAGCCTCATCCGACAGGCGTTTCAATGACAAGTACTTGCTTTCAAAACCCTCTGCCTCTGCTCACGAGGAGCAATGGAGGTGAGCAAAGGCCTGTAAAATGATATACTCTGAGATGGCTGCAAAGGTCTGAGTTACAGCTGTGCTGCTGCAGCTCAGACATGTGATAGAGATGAATACATCTGGGTCTGAACCCCACATAACAGAGAAAGCACCCAGCTCACACCCAGCACCGCAACAGGAGGAAGAATGGCAAAGATCTGTGCCCATGGCAGTGCTAGATGCCTTCCAAGTTGGATCAGGCAGGAGGAATGTAGTTAGCAGGCATGGTTGTGATGGGCAGACGGTTGGACTACAAGTCTTTTCCAACATTAATGATTATACGTGAAGTACACGGACCTATGTGGGAAGGGAATGGAGCTGGGAACGGGATTGAATGAAACAAATATCACAAAAAAAAAAAAAAAAAAGACTGGGAAAATGCTGACTGATGGCAAAAAAAAAAAAAAAAAACAACACTGGAAGTGTGTTGGATTACTGGAGCTTGCAATAGGATAGCAAAGGAGCTTTGCATTCTGGAAAGGACAGAAGGTTGTGTCCTTACGGAGGTCTGGTCATGGAATCACAGCTCTAATGGCATTGTAGTACAGTTTTAGATGAAAGTACCTTAAGAAAATGTAGTGTTAGTGAGAGCTAACTGTCTACTGGAAAACAAGGAAGAATGCACTTTATTAAAGCCTTATCAACAAGCACCTTCCCCCCACTTTTTAAACTGCAGTTACCCAGAATTTCTGAAATTCAGAGCACAGTGTCTAAAATTGTCCGCCTCGACAATGAGCCTTCCCTTCTCCATTGTGCAGACCCTTCAGAAAACACAGGGCTGAGACTTGCCAGCTGAAAGTCTATAGCCCCGGGACACCTGGTCATCCTTCAAAACGCTACAGAGGCTAAAAGTTAAATGTATCCCAGCTTTTGTAGAGACACTGAAGGATAAATAGCATTGTGTAGATTTTTTTGCCCGGTATCACATTAATGAGGGAAGACTGAGGGGTTTTTGTATATGAGGACGGACAGTACACCAAAGCACCCTGGTAACACTGAGTCACTGCAACAGTTTGTAACTATTTTCCATGCCAGCATTGTTGAGTCTTTCATCATTTAATTTAAAGCATTCACATCCTCTTGATGTAAATTAATGTCTTATTTGTAGGTTTCCTGGGATCAGTAGGCATCAGTAGCAGCATATGTACTGTTTATGCACTGTGTTTTTAAAACAGTTGTGAACTGTGTTGCCACTAGAAATGGAAAGATAATACAGCCCCGCATCACTGCGTTATGCTTTTATTAGTGAGAGGAAGCAGGGAAAAAATGATTTTTTTTTCAGTTCAGCTGCAGCTAAAGGTCCATGCACAGGAGTTCAACACTAAGATTTTTAGAATTCAAAACATAAGAATAAGCAGCACTTCATTGCAGAGTTGAAAGATAATTGTGCAATTAACTGTATGAGGTCAATAATGCCAGAGCTGGATGCTTCTGACAGATAGGAATAATCAATTCAGCTTCTGTAGGAAAGGCTTGGAGGTAGCAATGGAAAAATAACACAGCATTAATGTTTCAGTGTTATAATGAACACCAGACAAATCATTATTGATTTTTTTTTTAACTTACTTTAAGTGCTGGCACACAAGTATCGTCTTTGATTAAATGTAACTTTAGAATATTGTTTTGTAAGTTCAGTCTCTGTCCTGATCCAAGCAAGGATGTTAATTTAAACATGCAGTGAAGTCTTCTCATTGCTGTTTTGGTGCACAGGTAGCTGCCAGGAGAATGCCCAGCAGTGATCATAGAATCATGCAACCATTTGAGTTAGAACGGACCATTAAAGGTCATCTGGTCCAACTCCCCTGCAGTGAGCAGGGGCACCCACAGCTCCATCAGGTGCTCAAAGCTCTGTCCAGCCTGACCCTGAGCATCTCTACAGGTGGGATATTCACCACTTCTCTGGGCAACCTGTTCCAGTGCCTCATCACTCTCGTAGTAAAAAACTTCTTCCTTATATCCAGTCTAAATCTCCCCTCTTATAGTTTGAAACCATTTCCCTTTGTCCTATTCCAACAGACCCTACTAAAGAGTCTGCCTTTTACTTCCCGTTTAGATACTGAAAGGCTGCTATCAGGTCTCCCCAGTGATGTCCTGCTCTGTTTTGCTGGGAGCTAACAGCTGAACTCTCCTCATACTTGAGTATATCAAAATTCATTTAAAAGTCAAAAGATGGTGAGTAGTGACCACATCGATTTGGTGGCACTGGCAAAAAATGAAGCATCTTCTTGCCACCAAGTGTTCTCAGCCCTAATGGCTACAGCTTTATTTTGCAGGCTGTGCTGTGTCTTCCTCTGGGTGTCTTCTGTGCCCTAAAGAATTTGGAGAGGAGAGGCACTTGCTGAGTGCAGTGTCTCTCAATGCATTCCATCCACCTGCAGTGCCATGGTCTGGCCATTAAAACAAACCTCGTCCTACAAAACAATTCAGTTTCAAGTGATTAAAAGGATTAATTTGGTGATGCTGCAATCAGAGCAAGAGCACGTGATTCATTATTCATCAATTACGGGTCTCATCCGCACAGGGCTGATTAGGGTGCATCATTGCCTCAAATTAAGCACGAAAAAGATGTTTTAATGCAACCATATGGTTCTACTTCAGAAGCAGTTAGCTTACAAATTGAGCACATTGACTAGTCATAACTATTGATGAATGAGGGAAGAGTGCACCAAATTTATTTAGAGTTCTCCCTCCACTTGCTCTGCGTGGGTTTTTTTAATGTGATCTAATGAATAAGCGAGTCAGCTTTAATTGTCGACTCACTCGCAGATGAAAAAGAGAGCCTCCAAAAGACCCTTTTCCTCCTCCCTCTCTGCATCACTGGCTGGAAAAAAAAGGCCGGGGTGGATGATTTCTCCCCCTGGGCTGAAGGCAAACCCTTGTGTTTCCTTTCTCTGAACTCAGTGGAGCAAGGTAGAAGTTAATCATGGTGTAGGGGTCAGCTTGTGCACGCTCCTCCTGGGGGACAGGCGGGTGGTGCAGAGGTGCCACCACTGCCTGGCTGCTGGGACAGAGGCAGGGACACAGCCAGGCAGGAAGGACTCTGAATGGGGCTGGACATGAGACCAGCAGTGATCTCAAAATTCGTTACTGGGCTGTCACACAAGAGGCCCCAGCTTCCCTCACGCAAGAGGGGAGATTCAGAGTGGATATAATGAAAAAGTTTTTACAATAAGGATGGCAAGGCACTGGAACAGGTTGCTGAGAGAGGTGATGGATGCTCCATCTGTGGAGATATTCAAGGTCAGGCTGGATGGGGCTCTGAGCACTTGATGGAGCTGTGGGTGTCCCTGCTCATTGCAGGGATGTTGGACTAGGTGACCTTTAAGTGTCCTTTCCAACTCAAACAGTTCTGTGATTCTTTAAGTCCACACAGAAAGATCTATAGCCTTGGGGGACAGCAGCTCAAGTTAGAGATCCCCTCAGGCTTCAGCAGGTGCTAGGTCAGGCCCTTCTTCTCCAATAAAGCAAACATATGAGAGGGAAGGCTTCTACCTAGCTTTCTGATCTCCAACTATTAGGCTGAGAGGTGGCTCTTGAATTATAAACTATAACATTTTCCTTCTTTTAATAAAGTTTATTTTCAGTAAAACTACAATCTCTTATTCTTCCTAAGGGACCATCCAAATAGGAGGAGAGTCGCTTTGAATATCAGTTTTTAGGACAGAGACTGCATTACTTTTTTGCTTGTTTGCAGGCAATTGCTTCCTCTTGCTGGGTTATTTAATGCACATTGCCAGGCTGCTAGGGAGTTGGAGCCCAGGGTCAGGTAAAGTAGTATGGACCAAAACATTCCATATCAATTTCATGATTAAACCACAAGCAAGTATTTTCCTCCTATTAAAGTAAAACACAGATTTATGTTGAGTTTGCAGATCAGCATGGATCGCATTTTCCTATGTGATTTTCATTTCTCTTTGCATCCATCACATACACTACGATTAATTGCTTCCTCCTGAAGCTTTGAAAGAAAGGGGCTTTCAAATCAAAATCAACACTATTAAATTTAATTAATTTCTCCTGCAGCTGGCCTGGTGAAAAGGCACCTGCTAATTGCAAGCCACTGCTAAACTGTAGATCAGCCGGACTGTTCTGGTCACCACTGGGAAGGGCATTAATACTTTTCCCTTGCATGTGAGCACTGCAGACACTGCAGTCGGTTCTGACTGCAGGAAATTGTGTGCTCTCAGGAAATCTGGATGTTCTAGCAACAAAAATAGAAGTTTTGATTGTAGCGTGGCCAATCTGCTCTGACAGGAGAATCCCAGCTATTTGCATTTCCCCGCTCCTGTGGCTTGATTTTGCTACCCTGGCACCAGTAATATTCTTTTCCTGTTCCCTTGGTTTCATTTATTCGAATAAGACAAAGAGAAAATATATAAAGCAGCATGATTTTGGTTAAACTGTGATGGGAAGCTAACTGCCAGCACAGAGACAGCCCCACAAATTGCACGTATTTCCCTCACAAGTATCACAGAGCTAATCGCAGTAATATAAGCTTGAGAAAACAGTGGGAAAGGGACATGTCCTTTGGGTACTATCTATACATTTACTTCCACAGCCGTACTTTCCTCCTCCTTGAGGGCAGGCCCGGGGCTGGGCACCACCTGCCCTGTGGGCACTGTGGAGGCAGTGTGCCCATCAGGGCAGTGGGTCAGCCTGCAGTGAGGGGGCTGCCAAGCTGATAACGGAACATCCTTCTTACAGACATCCAGGGGCTGGGTCAGTCTGACATAGAGAGAAACCATGTGTGCAGCTGGACCAGGAAGACATGTTTCTGTTAACAGACATATGAAGTCATGTGAACTCTGTCACTGAGTTGGTCTTTACCCTGTCACTGCTGGACCGCGACTAATCCTCTTGAGCTTGAATGCCTTCAAAGCCTCTGATCAGCCACCCTCACACGCCCACAGCAGCTATCCCTCTGCCTGCAGCTACATGCCAGTAAGGGCTGAGGAAAGAGGTGCATGGGCAATTGTCAGCTCAGGCACTTTGGGCTGACTGCTTCGCTGTCCTCCTGCCCCAAGGCACTGCTCTCCTGGCCTGGAGAGATCCAAGTGGCTGGATCAGACAGGGAGTGAAACATCATACTCCCATCCAGCTGCAGTGCCAGGAGAGGACTCATAGGAAATGATACATGGGGCAGAGTTGCTGTGCAATCATTTGCATTCATTTAAATGTTAAGAGATGGAAACATTTTATTGTGCCGAGACTGTATTCTGTGAGATCATAGAATTAAACAATAACTTGGGTTGGAAGGGGCCTCATAACCCACCCACCTCAACCCGCTGCTGTGGGCAGGGCTGCCCCCCACCAGCTCAGGCTGCCCAGGGCCCCATCCAACCTGGCCTTGGGCACCTCCAGGGACTTCTCTGGGCAGCCTGTTCTACTGCCTCAACAGCCACTTAGTAAATAATTTCCCCCTTTTGTCTAATCTAAATCTCCCCTCTTTCAGTTTAAAACCATTTCCACTTGGTCCATCATTATCAGATCATGTAATAGGTCCCTCTACAGCTTTCTTAAAGTCCCATGGGTACTGGAAGCTCACAATAAAGTTTTCTTGGAGCCTTCTCTTTTCCAGGTTGAAAAAGCTCACCTTTGTCAGTCTGTCTTCACAGGATAAATGCTCCAGCCCTCTGATTATCTTCATGCCTTCCTCTGGGCCCACTCCAGCAGCTCCACATCCTTCTCGTGCTGGGGGCCCCAGACCTGGATGAGGTACTACAGGTGGGATTTCACAAGAACAAAGCAGAGGGAAACAATCCCCTCCCTCATATGGGTGCACCAGATGTACACATCTGTATGGTTACTGTCATGGTCCCTACACCTTGTTCTGTCTTATGCCACTTCTTTCCTTCTACTTTTCTGAAAAAGTGGCAGAAAGCAAGGGCAGAGAGGAGGCAGATAGGACACTTGCAATGCTCAGATCCCTAGTGTTCAGCCTTTCTCACAAGAGAGATAGGGAGACCAGCAGGAGGGATCTACCATACAATTAAGTCCCTAGGGTGTATAAGGGTATTTCTGGCAGCGAGGAAAGGAGCCCTCTGCCTAAAGCAGTTTGTTGCTCAGACTGCTTAAGGACCTTCAGTTTCTGCCTGGTGAGTGCATTCTGTAGCAGGCAGGATTTTATAACAAGTTTCTACCTCCAGGAGTGTGTCACTCATTTGCTGAAGAAAGGATGGCTTATTTTCAAGCAAGCTTTGCCTCATCCGTGCTTACAAGCATGGACCAGCAAACTAGGTGATGTGGTCTGACCTTGCTGCACACCAGTTATTTTGCATTAAGTGCTTACAACTGTGCTCTTACTCTCGTAACCCCTGTCAGGAGGAAGGACACTTGCTGCTCCCACAAAGAAGGGACATTTGTTTCACATTTACTGCTGTGTAAGAGCCCACTTGCAAACAAAGTGCCGTGAAGTAGCTGTTGTGCTGCGTGTTAGTGGCCCAGGTTGATTTACAGCAAATTGTCTGTCTGTCAATATCTCCAGAATAGAACCTCTTTCCAGGCGGTAATATTCATGACTAGTTAGCATAGCCCTTCTGAATTTAGGAGCTGAGACCACACTTGAAATACAATGTCATTCAGCAGCTAAATCACAGAAAGTGCTCACTCTGTAAATAGTAGCATTATCAGAAAAGTTTGGAACGGCTGATTTCGCTCTAACTAGAGCTAAATTCGCTGTAGAGGATCCAAAAAGGGAATTTCCACCCCCCAAAAAATTAAAAACTCAGTAGGAAAAAGAAAGGAACGTGAACACCCCCAATGCAAACCTTTTGCATTAATTTAGATAGAAGCGCTTTGTTCCACTTTTTAGGTATTTTGGTTTTAGAATACAAAACAGGCACAAGTTTAGTTAAAAAAAAAAAAAAAAAAAGAATACCTAAGTAATATACACATGCAATCTCCAATTAGAAATAGCAAATGCTTCTGGTTGTTTTCCCCAGAGAGTTCACATCTGGGTAAGCCTGGCATGAATGTATGGTATTTTGTGGCTATCCCAAGCAAGCCTTCTTTTCTGCTCCATCACTCCACTCTGGGGGAGCTGTACAACCAAGTAACCACATGTTGCACTCACAGTCGCACTCAAGGCACAAAGGAAGAGAAGCTTCAGAAATGAACCCAGATCTTTGGTACATCCTCAGTGCTGGGCTGTCCTGCCTGCCTCCCATCTGGAGTGACAAAGGCAGAAACACCAATGAGGACCGGAGGGATGTGGCAAGGTTTATCCGTCTGCTTGTACTAGAGTATTCTAGGGACCATCTGGGAGTGCTGAGGCTTGCAGGGGCTGCAGATCTCTGTGGGGCTGCCAATCCTGCTCACGTTGCACAGCAGAAGAATGGGAGCTAACTGCTAATGTTCAATTTCACCCGAGGAGTAATCAAGTGTCAATCAGTGGCTAGGACAAGCAAGCGGGTGGCAGCCAGGAGGTTGCTCTTCCTACCATATGTCTTTTCTCTTGTTTCGGATCTACGGAGTGTCAGTACTCGATTCTTTCTATTACCTGGTTTTAATTAACCCCCTAAAGCCCCTTTGTGTGGCCAGTGCTATCAGCCAGGGCTCTGAATAGAAGCCACCCCTGTCAAAAAATTTTGGAACAAGCTCCTCTTGAATGGGCCCAATGAGCCAGGGGGCTGTTTCCTCCTTAATCCCACATTTAATAGCACGAGCTGGGGACAATAGGCAGCTTCTCCAGCTTTTTGCAGCTTGATTCCCTTTGACACATCCAGCCCTCTTTTGTCCCTCCAGTGAGGACACGCCACCTCCGCGTGCTCTGCACGGGACGTGATCCCCAAGTGTCACTGAGATGAAATGGCTTCGGGCGGTCTCAGCCTACGGCCCCAGGCTGCCAGCTGCCTTGCTGCCCCCATACTGCCTACCTGTGGGGATGGGTGCACCAGAGAGAGAAAACCTGGATGCTGCCCTGTTGTTTTTTTTTTCCTATACTCCTCTAAGGATGTGTTTTCATCAAGGAAGTCAAGGATTATAAGATTTTGCCATGGCAACATGCTATTAGGAATGCAAATGCACAACTGGAAAAGGTGGAAGCTTTTATTTCTGATAATTAGATGACAAAAGCATATAACGTTACAATTTTCTACATACTTTGAAACAAAAAAAATTCATCCTCTCCTCTGTGATCTTTTTCAGAAGAACTGTTTGTTTTTGTCCAAAAAAAGAGCTTCTTGATGGAGAATGTGGAAGAAATTAATAAATTTAATTCCATTTAATTTTGTTTGAGTTGTTCACCCAAAAAGTGGCCAGGTCTACATGACCACCTCTGTTCTGGACGGGTATTTACTATCTAAAAGGTTGAGTAAAAGATGGGTGTGATCTTCAATGACATGTCAGCACTAGGACAAGGGGAAATGGTCAGAAACTGAAGCATAGGAAGTTCTACATAAAAGTGCATGGGAACTTCTTCACAGTGCAGTGATGGAGCACTGGCACAGGCTGCACAGAGAGGTGGTGGAGCCTCCTTCTCTGGAGACATTCCAGACCCGCCTGGACGCCTACCTGTGCAACCTGGGCTAGGGAGCTGCTTTGGCAGAGGGTTGGACTCGGTGATCTCTAGAGGTCCCTTCCAGCCCCTACAGTTCTGAGTCTCTGTGATTCTGTGATGTCTTCAGTCAGGGAAATCTACAAGCAGAAGCTGTCCCTCTGGAGACCCTTCATTTCAGTTTGCAGCACTGGATTCAGACTCAACCAGATTTGTTAGATATTTCTTCAAATGCCCACTGCATGTGGAATAGATGGACTAATTGGAAAACAAGAACAACAGGAAGTCCCAGCGCGTGTGAAGTTGGCTAAGTGCAAAACGCTGAGCAGCACCATGTACAAAGGTACCTGTTGGCATCTTCACTTGCTTGTCCATCAGCACTTGTCTTTGCTTACACACACAAACCACTTTTACTAACTACACAGAAGCAAGAGATGGCCAGCTGCTGTGTCCGGTTGCTCCCAGCTTAGGAAAAGAAGACAAATTTGAATTATAGCATATACTCCTCCAGTCTGCTTTTCACATAAAAAAAAGAATACACTATAATGTTGCCGACCAACCACTGGCCCAGACTGCTGTATGTGAACAGATATGTGTGGGGACTCTGCTATTGGGTGGTACACTCCGGACTCTGCTAACAGCCCTTATTTTCATAGTAACAAATCTTCCAAAGAAGTTTTCTTCCAGGAAAACAGGCCTGCTTACCAAAGATGAAGATAAAAATGAGTAATAACTCCTCTAATTTGTCTGTATACCATCCAATCAGACTTTTTTTTTTCCCCCAGCTATTCATACGGCCCTCTTTCAAGATCCTTTTAAAAATAAATTTCTTTCATGATGCCTGCAAACTCTCATCCTGCCCTCAGAGGATTTTTTTTTTGCTAATTTGATGAAGACCACACACATGAAATCAAATGCTTTTGTCATTTGTTTCTCATTGTGCCCACTTTCTGAAAGAAAGCATCGCCTGCGTTGCCTGATCATAAACATTGGAGTTCACAATCTGGCGCATTTCCAAATGTTCATTTTTAAGGGCAGCATTTTAGATAATTGTTAAGCTTCACGGTAACTATCAATTATATGACTCGCTGGAAGCACTGATCACTTTTCTGCAGCCTGGTGTGCCTTATGTTCCCTCACTGGACCTGCCTTAAATCTCTTTGTGTTTTTAAGTCCTCACCAACTCAAGTAAGGCAGGATTTCATCTGGTGACTTTGTCACTTATAAGCTTATCCAGCTGTAAAACTATTCTATTTTAAAAGGTATTATTAAAGCCACATAAATGGGTACGCATTATCAAGAGTAAGCCTTATTCCAGTGGAGAATAGAAATATCATATGGCACATACTTCCAGACACGCAAGTGCAGCTTGTTGTTGCAATTCTCATATAAAGCAGTGGGTTTTTAAAAATATTTTCAGTCCAAGAAAATGCAGATGCATTACCCATATAGGTGACAGAGGCCAAAACCTGCAGCACTGACACGTCCATTAGCTCAACACCTATCCCTTGTCTGCCTGGGTCCTGACATAAAATTCCCACTCTGGTGTTTCTTATTCTCACCTCCCCTTTTTCCTTCCTGCATTGCCTAGGATGCCTCACTAGCCTCTAAACTGTGAGATACAATTCATCCTAGGAGAAAAGTCGCTGTTTCCCATGAGATGGTGGCCCATATTCCCTAAGTTCTTTTTTCTCACTCACAGGAACTCTCATCCTCTCTGACACCCCTGACATTGCTGTGACATCTCCCACCAGTGCCCTATTGCCCTTTTGGCCAGAAGGGCTGGCATGGGGGATATCATAGAATCACAGAAGGGTCTTGGGTTGGAAAGGAGCTCAAAGCCCATCCAGCCCCAACCCATGCAATGGGCAGGGCTGCCCCCCAGCAGCTCAGGCTGCCCAGGGCCCAATCCAACCTGGCCTTGAGCACCTCCAGGGATGGGGCACCACAGCTTCTCTGGGCAGCTGTGCCAGCACATCATCGCCCTCTGTCTATTCCACTGATAAAGATTTTGAAGGACAATGGTCCCAAGACAGAACAAGGATGCGGTATTGGACCCTGTCAAAGGCATTGCACAAGTCCAGGAAGACAACGTCAGTCTCTCTTCCTCTGTCCACCAACCAACAGGTTGGTCAGACACAATCCTGGTGAAGCCGTGCTGGCAAATACAAGTGCAGAGCTCCCAAGGAAGCTTAGCTACAGCTTGCAAAAACAACAGAAAGCCCATCAGATTAGTCTGAAGAAATGAAATGGAGTTGCTGTCGTATTAGTAATGGAGCTGACGCAGGCTGTATGAAGGGGCAGTTCGAGGAACTGACAACACGTTGGAGTAGCAACAGCCCTGTGAGTCTGGTGTGCTTGAGTCCACTAACAGTAGCACAGCCAGCATGATGTTCAATTTCTAGAATTTTTGAAAAGCTTTTTAGTGGTTTCACTTTCCAGAGATTGCAACTGGGAGTTAATAAAATCCCATGTGTGTAAAATGTTTCTATTTGGTTCCTGGGGTCTCTTACTTCCAGAAAATGAATCGCTTTCAAGAATCGGCCAGCTGATGCCCTCTGTCTTCCAGAAATAAAGCGCATCAGTAAGTTCCTGTGAGTGAGAAAAACTTCCTACTTTCTGATGGTCTACTAGCTCCTCATTTTTTATTTATTTTTTCTCCTGGGTGGATTTTTAACACTGGTGCATACATGGTAGGAGCAGGCACAGATCTGAAGCACTGCTTTTCTACCCATTGTGTGCCTCTTTCCTCTGCATGCACTTAGTTAACAAAAGTCCTTGCCTTGCACAGAAGGACGAGGCTTGGGTGGAAGCTTTGCTGGTACTGGGTTCAGCCAGTCTCATCTGTCGTAGAGCACTGAAGGTTTGAACAAATTGGTTGAACGAACCAAGACATTAAAAGTTTTGCTTTAATATTTCATTCCCTCTTGTTGAGGAAGGAGCAGTCCTTGTCACAGGATGGTGCTTTGCTTTGGTATGGTCAGTGAATATGGGAAAATCAGGTAGTAAGGAGGTCCTAGCTAAGAATAATTTAAATAGGAAACAAGGCGCATTCCTCTTCAGCAAGAAATAAACCACAGAATCACAGGGATTGGAAGGGACCTCTGTAGGCCGTCAAATAATAATAATGATAATGATAATAATAATAATAATAATAGTCCAAAATTGCACTGGGAATGCCTCTCTCTTGCCCCAGCCAACTTCTTAACTCCCACTGGAACCACTGAGCCCTGAGCACCTGCTGCTTTGTACTCACGAAGCCATAAAGGCCTTCCATCGTCCCTCTACCAGAAATGCTGCCTTCACATTCAGATCGGCGCAGAGCCCTCCCCAAACCAGGACACCGGGAGGGCGATTCCGGGCTCAGAGGCATAGCCCCATTCAAAGCATTCCCCCGCAAGACCCCCCCATGTCCCCGCCCCTCAGGTCCGCATGGCAGAGCGGGTCCGCACCGCCGGGCCGAGGGCGCCCTCTGCTGCCACAACCCGAGCCTACCCTGGGCAACCAGGGGCTGGCACCTCTCCTACCGACACCCCACATCGGCACAGCCTCCTCTCAGGTGGCTGTAGAGAGCAATGAGGTCTCCCCTGAGTCTCCTCTTCTCCAGAATGAGGAGAGGAGAGGAGAGGAGAGGAGAGGAGAGGAGAGGAGAGGAGAGGAGAGGAGAGGAGAGGAGAGGAGAGGAGAGGAGAGGAGAGGAGAGGAGAGGAGAGGAGAGGAGAGGAGAGGAGAGGAGAGGAGAGGAGAGGAGAGGAGAGGAGAGGAGAGGAGAGGAGAGGAGAGGAGAGGAGAGGAGAGGAGAGGAGAGGAGAGGAGAGGAGAGGAGAGGAGAGGAGAGGAGAGGAGAGGAGAGGAGAGGAGAGGAGAGGAGAGGAGAGGAGAGGAGAGGAGAGGAGAGGAGAGGAGGAGGAGGAGGAGGAGAGGAGAGGACACTGTCTGATAGAGCATACGAATTCTCTTCACATTCACTGGAGAATAATGCCCTGGGTTATGGGAAAGAGCACCCCAGTGTCAGATCTTCGTTTTCTCCCTGGAGAAATGGTGAAACTCAGAGTTTCTCTCGACTCAGAAAGTTATGTATCTTACATGCAATCATAGAGGAGCTAACAGGTATATTTACTTTCCTTCAAAGACAAGGGGCAAAAGTTATGTTATCTTAGTGCTAAGGGCTCCTGTAACATCCACTTTGCACATATCTGGGAACACATTACCGTCACCCACAATGACGTGCTGAGAGGCTCTGGAAACAAGAAGGAACATTTCTGGACAAAAGATGTCTGGCTCACTTGTGAGTCTGTAAGAGACAGATGAAGTCAGGCAGGGCTGATACCTATCTCTCAGCCTGGCTCTGAAACAGATACAGGTTTTGAGTCCAGTCCCGCAGTACTGTGAGAGCCAAAATGGCATGAATGGGAGTGCCAAACATTGCAGGATCTGATCTTTGGGGACATAACTTAGCAACTAAGAGAAGAAGAATCATAGAACAGTGTATCAAGCAATAACTTGAGTTGGGTTGAAAGGAGTCTCAAAGCCCCCCCAGCCCCAACCCCTACCATGGGCAGGGCTGCCCCCAGCAGCTCAGGCTGCCCAGGGCCCCATCCAACCTGGCCTTGAGCTCCTCCAGGGATGGGGCACCACAGCTTCTCTGGGCAGCTGTGCCAGAGCATCACTGACTGCCCTTTGAGGAAAAAATTTCTTCCTAATATCTTACCTAAATCTCCTGATCTTCTCTCTCTTAGTTGGAAGCCATTCCCCCTTGATCTGTTACTGTCAGGCCATGTAAAAAGTCGTTCCCCTGCTGCTTATAAGCTCCCTTCAAGTGCTGGAAGTCTGTGATGAGATGTCCCTGGAGCCTTGTTGGAGGATGTTGTCTTACGCCCTTTTAGGACCCTCCTGATGCATTTATTTGTAATCAGTAACATCCATTTACTCTTGCACATTGGGCAATCAGGCTCTAGAACAGGACCTGGGGCTCTGGAGGACAGACATTTTCCTGTTCTAAACCTACAAACACAGCCTCAGGAAAGCAGGCAGGGGAGGGCACATCCCTCATGGCTGATCCCATTGGCATGGGAGCAGAGGTGGCAAAGACCTGTAGGGACCTGCTGTGGTGGCATGGAAATGGGCAGACCTTGGAGCTCTCTCCTACTCGTCAGGGGAATGCTGTGTGCTGTTGGCCCCATGCAACGTGAGAGCAGCGAGTGGGAGAGCCGTGTCCCGCCTGCCCTGCAGATTAACCCGGTGCCACACATCGCTGCCTCCAGAAGGGCTCCGGCACAGGGACGGATGCTCCACCGGCACCCGGAGAAAGAGTGAGTCGCTGCCTTTGTTCTGTCCTAAGCAGGGGGTGGTAAATAGCAGGGGAATGCTCAATAGCTTGTGTATTCATGTCGAAAGCGGTTTCTCCCACAGCACAATTATTTCTTTGCCACTGATGTTCTCTTCGTGGCAGGTACAGTTCAGATTTGTTGCTTTGTAATTACAGGGAAATAACAGATTATGCAAAGTTTGTCTTGGATGTGTTGCAATTGTTTATACTCATATGCCTGAGTTAATAATTAATAGCTCTATGAATAATAAACTGAAAGAAATGTGGAAAGGTTTGGCTTCCTCTTGCAAACACTTCTTCAGGAAAATTGCTCACTGAAGGCAACAGAGCTTTGCTGTCAATTATTCCTGTTGTCTTCTGTTAAGAAACTGCCTTGAGAAAGGCACTGACATAGGACGGTCAGGGGAAGAGCAGCTGGGACTCGTGCTTTCTCCTGCTTTTTAACTTACAAATCAGGCTGGCTATGCAGGGAGTGGAAAACACAACGAATCCACCATCTCTGCACGGCTCTGCAGTCTGCTGCCTGTGACATCATGTGCTGCCCCAACGTGTGAGCGGGAGCTGAGACACCTAGCACCAGGTAACCCTGCTTCTGGGCTCCAGCCTTTGTGGCCGTTGGCATTTCTTAGCATCTTGCAAACTCGTGGCTTTCTGTTCTCACATCTCTTTTCTTAGATAGAGATTTGAGCAAAAGAAACTCGACTGTCAGAATACGCTTTGTATGCCATTTCCACTAATGAATTAAGCATAACCCTTTGGGTTTGGTAAATCTCTAACTTAGTTTAATGCTTAACTTGAACGTCTGTGTTGGTCAGGTTAGAAATGGTGCTTGAAAATCTGCAATCAAACATTCTTTCCTAAAGTTCACAGAGTGTGGATACCTTTGCTCTGAGATGTCACCAATTTGACAAAAAAAAAAAAAAAAAAAAAACTCAGAATTTTAAGAAGTGGTTTAAAAATTACTGCCAGCACTTTGATGTTGAAGTACTCATCTTGATTCAGTGGTGTTCAAATGGGGTGGCCCCCCATCCTGAGGCCCCCAAAGGTGTTCCTTTCAGCAGAGAGAGGAAAAAATATAGCATTACTTGTTTTATGAAGATTACATTTTGGAGTGTATACAAGTCCACTCTTTATGCAAGTGTATACACTTCTTTTGGAGATCATGAGAAGATCATGGTAAGCTCATGCACGATAAGCACAAAAGCTCTGACATTGTAGCTTGCATGTAATTAACACATTCTGAATCTGCAGCAGTACTGAAGGAAACTGTCTTTGTTAAGGTTTCTCTTAAACAAAAATAAATAACATCAGCCTGTTGGATGGAAAAAGGATAGCTTATTCAACAACTGAATCAGGAAAATATTGGAAAGTAATGATGTTTGATTAAAAGTAGAAGTAAGATGCTTTCACAACACATATCCATGTACTCTGTGTCTCTCCTTAGCACAAAGCCAGGGGTTGGTTTGTATGTTCCGTCCCTGGAGACACTCAAGGTCAGGCTGGACAGGGCTCTGAGCACCTGATGGAGCTGTAGGTGCCCCTGCTCATTGCAGGGTGGTTGGTCCAGGTGGTGTTTACAGGTCCCTTCCATCTGAAATGATTCTATGACTTCTGGAAGTTATCTATTTCAGCCCGTTTCTGGAGCAGGAATGCATACAGCTGACCAGGATGTCTGAGGGTTCATGTGTTGTCCAGGTTCAATATGGTAGAAGTGCCTGTTTTATCTTGAATCTCTATCATAACTAAGAAGGCACTTGTACCCCTATGTGTGACAGAACCTCCATGACAGCAGTGGCTGCTCAGCCCAATGACAGCAGCTCAGGCTTTTGCTGTACGGGTAAATGAAGAGACAATTTTCAAGTTATGAGCGACAAGCGTGGCTCATGCTGCAGTCCAGAAGTGTGCAGAATGTCAGCACTTACTGCTTCTCTATCCACCTCCTCACTGACACCTGAGCTGTGCAATGCAATATAATCTACATGGCCCTTCCATACCTGCATGTGAACAGAAAAAGAAACAGTCATTCCTCACTGCTCTCCTAAATGCTTTGGGCTTTGTCCTGGCTTTCATGTTATTTTGGCTTAAATTGGGTGGTTTTGGTATTCATTCTGTGTACGTTGCCCAAGCTGCACAAGATTATATGGATTTAAGCTCCTCTTTGCTTAATACAGCACTTTCACATAGGCACATGCTAACACAAGTGATCAATGAGGGGTTTTAATTAGGTTTTTTTTCTGAATAGAGAATGGAAGAAAGCACCCTGTGAAGAAATTAATTGTATAGGCTCGGGACTCCCATTGAATAGGATTAACTTTCCTTGAGACAGTAGCATTCTCACACAACAGTCAAAGGGTTTTTATTGCTTTTTTGCAGTTTTCTTCGTACACAGGATCTGCAATTAGCAAAAAGAAAAAAAAAAATTACTGGAATGATCAAAGTAAATTCAGAAACCTGAAATGACACTATTACTAACTAGGTGCTGGAAATGTCCTGTAGCTACCAGAACCTAGAAAGAAAAAGGAGGGGGTGGAATCTTGTGCTAGGAAACTTTGGGGATAATGTGCTGTAAAATGGGTTTTCAGTGCTGGAAAGGTGATATACAAGTAACAGCACTCACCGTTCGAGCAGTCACACCAGAACCATTTTCTGCTGGTGTCTGTGTTAATCCAGCTTTCACTTCAAAGGCTCCCTGCTCAGGGCAAAAATGAACAGATGAGCAGCTGAGCTGAGATCATTTGAGGGCATTTTTCTTCAGAATCAGGTTGCTGCTATCTCCAGCATGTGACACTTCTCAAAAGCCATCATCACTTGTGTTTGCCGCTAAGCAAAGACTGCCTTCCCCACTGCAGCCAGGCTGGGGGACATGCTGCGTGTGCCAGGCCTCATTTTCCTCCAGGTTTTGCATTACTGAACACGCAGAGTGCCGTGCCTTCCACCTGCATCAGCTGAGGCCGCACTCAGAGGTGGGGGCATGGTGCACTGGGAGCCTGGCAGAGCTCTGTGGGTTAGCTATTGTGTCCAGCTACTCAAAGGCATTCTTTACCATGGATTTATTTAGTTGTTACGTAGTTGCTCTTGGTACTTAGCACTCAGCTTTCTTCCCTGTTCTCCAAGTATTCAACTCAACAAATCGGGTTATCACAAGAAATCATATAATTTGGACTGATGAAGGAGTTTCTCCTCAACACGAAGAATGTTTCTTGATGATTCTAAGAGGAAAACAGGATGGTAGCTGGCTGTGGAATTTGGGAAACCACCTCTGGGTGGTGAGACACTGGCACAGCTGCCCAGAGAAGCTGTGGTGCCCCATCCCTGGAGGCACTCAAGGCCAGGTTGGATGGGGCCATGGGCAGCCTGAGCTGCTGGGGGCAGCCCTGCCCATGGCACGGGTTGGGGCTGGGTGGGTTTTGAGGCCCCTTCCAGCCAAAATCTACATTTTTGAGGCATGTTAATGCAGGAATAGGCAGGTCAGCACAGGGAAACATCATCAGCTGTTTGCAGAAAATAGCAAGCACCTGGAATTGCAATGGGGTGATGATACTCTGCCATTGCTTTTTGAAACTGGGTGAATGTTTAATAGGAAAAACAGGCATAAGGAAAGATCTCTGGGACCATGCAATCTAACTTATATTTGAAGCACTGTTTTTTCTCATGTGCGGATTTAATTTTTCATCTAATTCACAGTACTTATCTCACTCACTCTGAATGGCAAGTGCGGGCAACATGACACGGTAGCTGTTCGCCTGCTGTGTTATTTGCCTGTTTTTCTTCTGCTTCTAATTGTATTTCCCAAATGAATCCACGAAGGATGGGAAGAGAAGGAGAGCAGGCATTATAATAATTCTATTGACTTGTAAAGCAGTGTTGATATTACAGATCCGTGATTCATTTTATTATAACTGTTAGTCATAGCTGAAGAGCAGAACAAACACAACGTGAAGGTTTAGGAAATAGGATTTTCAACATGTTGTACAATTAGATGCTTAGATGCCAGGGATCAAATTCATCTGGCAGTAAGGACACCAGCACAGTCACAGCTTGGATGTGTCTGACCTTTGAAGTTAAACGTTAGCTAGCAGTTGGAGTGGTATTTCTGGTATGTTCCGTAACAAGTCTGAGAAATGCGCATTAAATATTTGATTTCAAATTTCAAATGTCTGCATTCTTCTTTTAAGAAAACAAGTTGCTACATTCAAGGAGTACATACAGAATGAAATCATGCTAGAGTCAGTTTGCTTACATTTACACAACAGAAGAATATATAAGAATGCATAAGAGTGGCCATAATCTGTCTAACCAAAGACCTGTCTAGTCAAGTCTCCTAGTGTAGCTGGGAGAGGTCTTGCTCTTGTGCCTCAAATAATTAATGAACAACTGATCTTTACACACTATCTCCGTGTTATTTGTACTGTTGCAGTTTACCACTATATCCTTCTTCAATCACCTCTTTTCCTGGCTAGAGTCCTATCTTACCTAGTTCCACCCTACTTCAAGGGAAGCCCTTCTATGTCTCATTGTCTTTGTTGCTCTTCTCTGCGTCCAGGCATGATGCATCCTTTCTGAAATAGTGGGATCTGAATCTGCAGCAGGCAAGCATGAGCAAAAGATGTATGCAGAAGATCAACAATATTGTCTTTTTCCCTAGATTTTCCTTTTACTTGTCAGAAACTTTATTACTTTCTGGCTGCTGATTTTTCATGAAGGTGTCTATCATAACAAAAGATCTCAGTCCCAGAAAGGATCAGCTGGTAATGTCCAGCCCAGAGTCCATTATTTCTTATTGGCTCTTTTTTCCTCCAGGTGCATGTTCCTTTTCCTTCTTTGTCTCATAGATGCCAAAGCTCTGCCTATTTGCAAATCATGACCTTCTGTCAATTCAGCGGCAGGAGACTAAATGTGAAAGAAAAAAAGTTCAAGTAAAGTAGTATATCCTCTATAAATGAATAATGTGGAAAGTAGGATACAAATTATTTGGTCAAAATGCAATTATATTTTTAGTAGTATTTTTTATTTATTAAATAGTATTTATTTAATAGTATTTTTTAATAGTAGTGAAAGAACACTCTCAGATGAATTTTCAGCAGGGATCAAGCTTGAAACATTCAAATCTAAACTGCACATTTTCCCTTTATTGCCTGTTAATTTATCACTAAGTTTTAGCAGAAGATTTCATTGCCTAACAATGGGAGATTGAATCATAGAAACAAAACAATTCATATTTTTATTGTAAATACTATTATTTTCCTATTTATCTGATATGTTTCAAAACTCTAGTTGCATTGCTGTCTTCTGAAGTGCTGGACACACATTCTGGACATGGAGCAATCTTCACGCATTCTAAGGACCAAATTCCTCCCCCTGCATGCCCTACCACTGCCCTCACCAGGACCTGCTGCCTTTAGTCAAAATTTGTGTCTACTGTTCCTCAGTGATTCAAACAAATTACAGACAAATCAAACAAACTTTGTAACATTTTGTAATTTGTGTTGAGAAATACTGCTCTTCATCTGTGCTTGCATCATCTTTTAATAATATGCCAGATGTGTTTGCTAAGATCCAGCACTGCTCTGAAAACCAAAGGGCTGGTAGCTGATAAGTCCCACCAAACCTGATCTCAACCATTTGAGGTGGAGCACAGCTGGGATGGAAAATTGCTCCACTGTCCATAAGCATTCCTGGAGGTGCTACTCTGTTTTACCAGGGTAAATGAAGGGAGCCAGAGCAACTAGCAAAGACAGAATCTATCCTACACTGGCTGCCATGCAGAGGTGGAAAGAGATGGTCCTTGCTTCCCAAAACTTACAGGCTAAATTTGGACCAGGTGTAGCTTCATATGGACAAAAAACTGGTTTTATTAACAAGTTGTTACTGTACCACAGAGCTCAGAAGGATACAGATGCATCCAGCAGTGCTTCTAATAATAAGTGAGAAAAGGAACGTAGTATTAACTGTTGAGCAGCCTTCAGTATAATAAAGAAATTGTTTTCTTCCAGTAGGTAACGACAAGTGATATAATCCACTGTGTAAAAGAAGACTCGTGGCGTCTTGGCACCAGTACTAATGAAGCTAACTGCCTTCTCTACTTTCTATTTTTGGTTGGCTCTCTTTTTGGCTGGCTTCCTTGGCATTGCTGACAGTTTTGTGGGCAGTCAGAAGAACCATACACTAATTTTCACCAAGGAAAGCATAATTCGCAACTGCAGTTGCTTGGCAGATATCCGCGACTGTGACTACAGCCTGGCAAACCTGTTGTGCAATTGCAGAACAGTGCTGCCATCTACCATGGAAAAAACTGACTACAGTAACGACCTGACCATTTGGTTCACAGACACCTCTGTGCTGGAGATGCTCCTCAACTTCACAATGGTGTGGGATTTGAAGCTCTCCTTTTGTGGAACTACTCCTCTACCAACAGAATATTTGACCATTTGGGGACTGAGAAAGCTCCGGGTAAAAAATAAGGTCAAGGGACAATTTCCAGAGCAGAGTGTAACCATCTACAGTAGCAGCAAGAATGAAAAAGAAGACCTACTCGCAGTGCACAACAAAGACAGGCAAATGTTTGTATACATTTCTTTTCTGGATACCTCTCTTTTCAACGGATATTCTTTGCTGAAGTCGTACAGCGTGGAAAATGTCTCTAGTATCACGGAGCACTTTCACAACCTGCTGTACTCCAATGTTTTCTCAACCTCAGATAACAAAAGCTATGTTGTAACGTTCATTTACTGAGTTCTTTAGCACAGTCAGTCAAAGGCGTGACAAACTGCTGAGAGAGAGATGGGATCTCACTGTTTGGTTTGGCCAGAAGGAGCCATTACGGGATGAACAGTTTTGACTGTATACTCTACAAGGAGGCATTTAAAATAATACAGATTTATCTGACTAACTCAGTAAATGCTTCCTTAAAGAACACGTGAAACAACATGAAAGCACCACTACAAATCTTAGTTAATGTAAGCTAAGAACTGAACACATGCTCTGGCCCCTGACTGTCTTGGTGGCTGGGCACTCTGGTTGAGCAATACTCTTCTTCTACTAAGGGAGGACAAAACTACCAAAACTACTGCATTCTAGTATGGAGAATCACTCCTTCCCTACATTTACTGGCCTCACCCCTGTTGATATATCTCAGTCCTGTGAGGTTTGAGGGATCTGAGGTGGTTACAAGTTGCCGGAGACAAACTAAGAGTGCTGGTCGTCCTTGGCCTCTGCTGTGTGGTCAGAGCTGGGACCCGCAGACTCGGGCTGGGTGACAGAGCTTTTTAGGACAGCAGAGGCAGCTTTGCAGTCTGCCTCCCACCTTAGCATAACCAATAGTGCGTTTGTGAGATGGCCAGCAACCTGTGTGGGCTGGAGGTACGGTGGGCTGGGACTTCAGTCGGTGATGGAGGGTGCAAAGTCATGTAGCAGGGTACTCTCATCCTCTGCTCACTACAGGAAAGAGCTGGGCAAGAGGCCACCTGGCAAAACACCATGTTTATAAAGGTGTTTTTCCCAGGAAAACAAAACAAAACAAAACAAAACTGGTACCTTGCAGTTGGAATGTGATGGCTTCTTTCCCCAAATACAGCAAAGTGACATCTGTAAACTCTCCCCTCTAAGAAAAGGAGAAAAAAACCATCCTGTGACTCATCTGAGGCAAGGCTTCAGGCAGACAGGTAGCAAGTGATTATCAGCTGCATTGTGGGAGAAAAGTTGCCATTCCCTGAAAAGCATGTCAGGACAATGTTGATAGCCAAAAGTCCACTCCCTGCCCATGTCTGCAGCATTCACATTCTGTGAGACACAATTACAGGTGGGATCAGTGTGTATAGTATAATAAAGGAATAGCAAGTCCAAACAGAACTGCATTGCCAGCAAAGGATTATGGTTTTTTTCCCTCTTGATCTGGGATAAAATATATGTACTGAGGGGAACAGTTACTAAGAATCTGAGGAACCAATGAATTTGCTCCAGCAACTTTAAACTAAGCCTTGCCCATAACTGTGATCAATGGTGGAGCAGTACTGCTAGGTAACACAACTCAATTTTTCAGAATATTCACATACATGCATATCTTCATTACTGAAGGTTTTGCCACTGAAATCAACAATGTAATAACTATTAAGGTGATCAAGTCTATTTGCAATTGTAAATTTAAAGACACTGGTGTTTGCAGGCTGACGACTGAACTCAGTTTTACTCGGAGAGCTATTAGATCAGCTATTGTACAGACTTTCTTTCATTTATCAGAACCTTGAAAACAAATTGGTTTTTTTTTTTCCACAAATGAAAAATATTTCTTGTGAACACTCTATGGTTTTGTCATAAGCTACAACACAGTTATGAGCTGAAGCTGAGGTGACAGAAGTTGGGAGAGCAGGGGTGTTGTTCTGAGCACATACCTGCCTGGTATGTATTCCAGAGGAATATAAATCATCCTGGCTGTGCAAAAGTACTAACGTAGCCCTCAAAATCTGGCTAGTCACTAACCCTTCACAGGATACTCTTGTTAAAAAAATACACATAAGTATATTTATTTCTAAATGTTATTAACATCCTCTTAAATTAAATCAAGCCTAAATGCTCTTCAGTGAATTCGCTGAGGCTCTGCTGCCCTCTAGTAAAAATGCGCTGAATAACACAGTAACATAGTATTACATTGCCATGACAGCGACGAGTGCTACTGTTTGAAATCCACACTCAGAGCCGAAACTGAGGATATATGTATTCTGGCCTTCTTGGGAAGGGATCACATTAATAGATCTATGTGCTTTCTAATGCTGTAAATTAAAGTTTCAATTACTTTTGCCACAGCTGTGTTCTGAATAATGATCAAATAAAAGGCATCTTATTCCTGCGTACAAGTAAGCACTGTGGAAATCTCCTTGAGTCAGGAAAAATCCTGCTTTCAGTTACATGACTGGCCCTCTGATCAGGACCTGCTCCAACAGCTCGGCATCCTTCCTGCGCTGAGGGCCCCAGATTTAGTGAATCCATTCAATGTCAGTGTGAGACAAATTCAGTTACACCTCAAACTTAGCATCATCATCTTCTGGTGTTTTATCATAAAGTAGCTGGCATCTATATACACAGCGCTTTGATTCTCTATATTTGAACTCCAAGCTGGTTTGCTGGTCTTTGTGTATGATTATGGGATATGCCAATGAACAGAAATTGAACTTTTTTTCCCCCAAAAAAAGAAAACTGAGATATAGAAGCTGTAGTTTTCCTTCCTAGCTGTAAATCTGGTCTAACTTGAGGAAGTCAATACAGACTCACAGCACAAAGCAACGCAGTGCTGCCCATAGCAGCAGAGAGGCTGCAAGACGCCAGCCATGCCTTCTGCATCTCCTGCCTTGTGTTCGGCAGAGGGGCTGCAAGACACAGGCTTCTTGATCATAGATGGTTTGAGTTGGAAGGGCTCTTTCAAGGCCACCTGCTCCAACTCCCTTGCAGTGGACAGGGACACCTACAGCTAGATCAGGCTGCTCACAGCCTGGAAGGATGCAGAGCTCCCTCCAGGTCGCAGCACTTGCTCCTGGAAGGAGCTTTTAAGAATGCCAGTGACACACACACCGCCGGTTGCCCGGCCCGCCCCTCCCCCGCTCTTCCGCGGGCCGCTTTCCCGACACAAGATGGCGGCAGAGGCGGCCCCATTGCTAAGAAGGGGAGGAGGGATCGGCACGCGGCGCGTCGAGCCGCTCTAGCTCCCTCTCTACGCTCCCTGCCGGGTACGCTCTAACCTCGTTCCGCCGCCTCTCTATGGTCGGGAGGTCTCTCTCCGTCTGTCGGAGGGAAGAGACTGGCGGCGGCCGGCAGGGGGCGCTGTGGGCGGCGGCGCGGCGGCCATCATGCTCGGCGAGCCGGGCCTGGGCCGCGGCGGCGCGGGTCGGCAGAAGTGGGTGGTGCCGGTGCCGGTGCCGGCGCTGCGCGGCGCGGGGGGTCGGCGCCCGGCGGGATGTTCCGCAAGGCGCGGAGAGTGAACGTGCGGAAACGGAACGATTCGGAGGAGGAGGACGAGGAGCGCGACGAGGAGCCGCCTCAGGAGCCGGCGCCGGCTTCGGGGGCCGGAGGAGAAGGGCCTGGCGAGGCCTCCGCCGTGGCCCTGGCTGCCGCGGGCACCGGGCTGCTGCCGCTGCCGCCCGGCTGCGTGCCCCTCGCCCTGCCCGGCAGCCCCGCCGCCTTCGCCTGCGCCGCGGGCTACGGTGCGGCCCTCGGCCTGGGGCTGGGCCTGATGGGGGGCGACCGGGCCGGGCTAGGGGCGCTGCCGGCTCCCTCCCTGCTGCCCCCCCCGCCGCCGCCGCCGCCGCCGCAGGGCAACGGGCTGCCGGCCTCCGGGCGGCCCAAGGAGAAGAAGCGGCCGCGGGAGAACAAAGAGGCGCCCCGCGCCAGCCTGCTCAGCTTCCAGGATGAGGAAGAGGGTGAGGCGGCCGCGGCCCCGCGCCGTGGTTCGGTTTGTTTCTTAAGGCAGAGGGGTGGCCGCGGAACGTGGGCCGTCAGGGGATCCCGACAGGGATGCGCCGGCAGGTGCTCCGAGGTTTGCCTACGGTTTAGTGGGGTGAGTTATGATCAGAGCACCCCGAGTTGGAATAGACCCTTGGGCATCGCCGAGTCCAGCTCCTGGCTCCACGCAGGGCCAGCCGGACCTGTACTGCACGGTGCCAGGCGCTCAGCCCAACCTGTGCCATGCCACCGGGCCTGCGGTGCTGATGGAGAGGGTTCTTTGCTTCCCATTTGCATCAGGATTAGTTTCATCCCACGTGGCTGTGTCAGATCACCTGTTGCCCTAGTAAACTGTGGGTGAAATCATGGGTATTTTGTTGCAGAATTGTTTCCTCCAGCAGTTTGCACAGGTTGCTGGATTGTCCTTCATAAATAGTTGGAAAAGTGTCTGGGCTGTTTCTGCACCTGTGCATGTGTCCATTCATGCCCTCCTAACCTTGCTTTTCTGTGACTGTGCTGTGAATGACCCCCAAAGAAACGAGGAAGGCAGATGCTTGTGAAAGGCTACGTAGCTCCTGTTGTTACAACAGTGCAAATGTGCAGTCACATGAAATTGCATTCCTTGTGGCACTTCTTGAGTTCTGGATGCAAAAGGTAAGTATATTTCTTGGCAGGTCTAATGTAGTATTTTTCAACTCTCTTTTAAAGAAACCGAAGAAGTTTTCAAAGTGAAGAAATCAAGTTACAGCAAAAAGATTGTAAAGCAGTTGAAGAAGGAATACAAAGAAGATCTGGAAAAATCAAAAGTTAAAACAGAGGTCAATTCTCCAACTGATGGTAACTGCAAAATTAACAATAAATTCTGTAGTGGCTAAGATTAAGAACTGTAAATACAGACTGCTTGTTTTCAGGATGAGTTGTCTGTCTTCTTAGAGGATTCAGTATTTAGTACTAGCGCTACATTGAATGTATTCAGTTGAAGCTCTCAAATGCTATTCTGATGCTGATAGAGATCTTTGAATCTCTGTCAGGTAGAAATGAGTGCTGAAGGGTGAAACTTCTCAGCTACCTCTACAATTGTCGGTAGGCTTCAGTAGTTTGCTTCAGCTCTGTTTATGTGACATCCATTTCTTTTCTTCCTATTATTTGTTCAGAACTACCATCTAGTGCTTATCTGTCAGGATGTCCTTGCAGTGCAGCTTGTCAAAAAGGAAAAAGTAGGGAGTGGGCAGTGATATAGCTGAAGCTTATGAAAGCTAAATGTGGTCCCATGGAGAAATTTACCTTCACTTGGTTTTAGTCATAGAATGTTAGTCCTTAAAAAAAAAAAACACCTCCAAGTGACCTTTTACCAAAGAGTAAAATGTAGGATTTATTGTCTTTAACAGTCGAGCCACCACTAGAAAAGACAGGACAGATTAAAGACATAGGTCAAGAAGATGGGACTGCGAACAGTGAACATGGTGAAGAAGAAATGGAAGTTGAAAGTGAGAAGGAAGAAGAAAAGCCAAAACCTGGTGGGGCTTTTTCGAGTGCCCTATCATCACTGAATGTTCTTCGCCCAGGTTGGTTATTGTAATATATCTGATACATTGAACAAATGCTTTAGCCAGCATTTGTCTTTAATTTGAATGCCTCAGTTACGGGTCTGCGAGGTATTTCAAATGTTATCCTGTCTTTTTTCGTCTAATAAGTTTTCCGTCAGGGCCTGAGGCCAAAGAAATCCAATTGAGAAAGTAGTTTGCTAATTGGTAGCTGACTCATGTGATGGCCTGCTCCCCAAATAGAAACTCCATCTGCATGCTCTGGGTCCACTTTTCAGGGGAAAAAATAATTTCCTAGTTGATTCCCAAGTGATTTTTCCTTTTAGGGAAAATCGCAGAAGGGTACGGTGTGTATGTTATTACATCTGTAGAGATAGTGCGAGCTTGAGAAGAATATCTTATTTCAAGTGTAAAGAGAATATGAACTTTAACCTTTTGTCCATGACTAGTCAGGGTAATAGTAAAGATTTATTAATGCTTGAAAAGATAGATTTGTGGGGGCTATTATTTATATTACGTAAATAAGCTGCATTAATCTTGTACAAGTGATTTTACTTATTTTCTTCATAAATCTGGGTTTG
Source organism: Callipepla californica brunnescens (assembly GCA_023055505.1). Lineage (NCBI taxonomy): Eukaryota > Metazoa > Chordata > Aves > Galliformes > Odontophoridae > Callipepla > Callipepla californica. The sequence goes on along the minus strand of JALIRH010000001.1, from coordinate 69,317,129 downwards.
TGGGGTGGTTGTTTTTTGTTACTGTCTTTTTTTCGCCTCTCGACTGTACAGTCTTATTAGCATTGCCCTTTATTTGGTGTCCTTTGTTCCCTGAGCTCCCCATCATCTGTTGAAATGGCTGAGGATTTTTGTTTCCCTTAGAGTAACAAGAATTAGTGGGAATATCAGCACAGGAGGAGACGCTAGAGGAATCTCATTTTCCCCTTCCTAGTGCAGCAGTCAGATCCTGTAAAAGGCATCCTCTTCTCTAGGAGTCAAGCTTCTGCCGTTATGGCATATGAGCTAATGAAAGCAGAGCCAGATCTTTTCTGGGGAAAGATTCCCAGTCCGAGAGCTATTGCTCTGAAAGTTTGCATGTGTAGCTTTTAGGTTGCTTGCAAATGTTTCTGTGAGTACAAAGTTTTTTTTCCTCTCACTTTCTTTGCCACTTACTAACGTGCTTTGGTAGGATGGCGGAGATGAGTAATAAGGAGTTGCAGTACCTGTTTTATTGCAGTGGATGTTTAACGCTGTGAACATCTGTCTCTAGGAGAAATTCCAGATGCTGCTTTTATTCATGCCGCTAGGAAAAAGCGTCAAATGGCTCGCGAACTTGGAGACTTTACTCCTGTTGACAGTGAACCAGGTAAAAGCCGCCTTGTTCGAGAAGATGAAAATGATGCCAGTGATGATGAAGATGATGACGAGAAGAGGAGGATAGTTTTTACAGTGAAGGAAAAATCCCAAAGGCAAAAGATTGCTGAGGAAATAGGTAAAATCTTCTCAGAGAGACAGCTGGTCGATATTTGCACTGGTTCTGTTGCAAGTGCTCCCTTTCAGCACTTTTAAACAACGCATTTTTCAGACTGAAGTCTGGAGTTAAATTTTGTTTATAAGAAAAGTACTGCATAATGGAATCTACTTGTAAAGTTTTGTTCTCAGATTCTGTTCCTCTGTTTAGAAGCACACAACTCTATTTAATCTGGTAGAAGCTTACAATAAGGAGCAATTAGTATTGTTCCTGTACTGTTTTAGCAAGTATATAGTTGTCTAAAGAAAAACACCAGTTGTTGAATGTCGGATTCTGCTTCCTGGCAAAGAGGTGAATTGGCCTTCTGGAGAAGGAGAAGTAGTAAGAGAACAGATTTGTATTATTGGAGGGCTTTACCAATAGTTAACTGCAAACTTATCCATTAGGTTTTTGCAGTGGAACCTCTGTGATAATGATTCATGGACTAGCATGGACTTAATTTCTTGTGAAGAAGAGAGTGCAGCAAGTGAGGTGTTCCCACCAAAACTTGGTCTTCTAGGTTTTATAACTCTTGGCCCTCACTATGAATACACTGCATTATCTTTTTTTTACCTGTCTGTTTTATTCCTCTTCAGGTATTGAGGGTAGTGATGATGAGGCACTAGTGGCAGGGGAACAAGATGAAGAACTCAGTAGATGGGAGCAAGAACAGATACGGAAAGGAATCAACATACCTCAGGCATGTATTTCATTGTGAGCTCTTGTTTTGTTTCTGCTGTATTGGCTAAATCCATTATAAACTTGGATAGTTTGCAGAAGGCTGTTTTGTCTGAGGAGATCAGTATGTAACTTCTGATGTTCTTTAAAATCTGATCTCTCCTTTCTTTTTAAGAATTGAGTGTTACCATTTCTTTAGTTTCTCTGTTTGGGATAGTGATAATGTAAGCAGCATATATTTGCAGCCTAAAGTAGAGCTAGAACAACGCCACTTTGACGAGACATCTGTTCCTATTTGTCAGTGGCTTTACAGTCTGTAGGCAAATTAGAGCTTCTTTTCTGTTTCTGTATCTTATTTTGTGGTGTAAACACGCAATTGGAGTTGGTGGCAGGCCATGCCATATATTGTCACATTGAAGCTGCTACTCAGTTGAAGATAATAATAGGGTTTTTAAAAAATATTTCAGAAAAATCCTAACTGAACAGTGATTCTAATAGGTAGTCTTAGTGAAATGTAGTGTCGTTCAAAATAGCTTGTTATTGTAGGAGTTGTAGGCTGGTTAAAATTAGAATTTAATAACTTGCTATAAGTATAAACATTTAGAATAATAAAGATACTAAGACTTTGTCCTTTTAAGAAGGTGCTTCTGAGATCTTAGATAGTGGAATTTTTAGGCTCAGACCCACGTGAATTTATCACACCAATGGTTTTTGGATACCTTTTTCATTTTATAACATTTGAGATGTGAAAACAATGTTTCTCCTTTCTCTGAAGTCTAACACTGTACAATTGCGTGTCCCCTTACTTCAGGTTCAACCAAGTCAGCCTGCTGAAGTGAATAATCTGTACTACCAGAACACTTACCAGACATTGTCTTATGGTTCGTCATATGGCATTCCATACACTTACGCTGCGTATGGATCGTCGGAAACCAAGTCTCAAAAAACAGATAATACAGTTCCTTTCAAAACACCCAGTAATGAGATGACTCCTATTACTATTGATTTGGTAAAGAAACAGCTTAAAGACAGGTAGGACAGACCATCTTTTTAGACTTAAAGACATGTCCCCTAGCTTTCTGTTCCTCAGGCATCTTTTAGTCTCGAGAAAACACAGTTTCATCGCTGGAAAAGTACTGACTGGCACATCCATTAAAAAAAAAATTAAAAGGCAAACAAAAAAAGCTCAAAGTGAAGATGACATTGACACTTTGTTCGAAACTCTCCCTGGATTGCTTCTCTGGAAGTGAAGCTTTAAATATGTGACCATTGATCTTGTTGAAGACAGGTCTGAGTTGCATCTTCTGGACACTACAGTCTTATAGGCAAGAATTGAAAGGCCAGTGAGGTGCTTAGCTTTATCAGCAGGTTTCATTCTTTTATATTGTAAATCAAAATCTTACGCTTCAGTAGAGAAAGAATTTACATTTTAGTGTAAGCTTTTTCTTTTGTTTAAAAGCTGTAGTCTATCAGGTATGCAAAAAGTCCTACTAAATGAACATGCTAATTGCAGAGAAATCATTAGTAATGAACAACTTGTACTTTACTTGTCTGCAATATTGGTTTGTATGCCTGTTGTAGTGTTAGAAACTTCACTAGTAAATCAGATTAGAAGAGTGAGGCAGCTGCTTTGTAGGAGCCATAATTCATCTGCTTTTGTTTTCTTTTCTCTCTCTCCATTAAATACTTTTTCCTCTCCGTTTTTCTGTAGGGCCAGCCTTGTAGTATTTGAAGTGCTGCCAACTCCTGTAAAAATTTTGAGGAGCTGTCAGCAGAATGCACTTAGCGTAGTCTAGAAAATTAATTTATACAATTAGTCTCACTGTTAATGTAGAGAGGAGAGGAAGTGACAAGCGCAAGTTAGAAAATGTCTCTTTTCAGTATTTCCATATATACTTGCACTGTCTGATATCTCAACAGTCTGGACAGAGACTTCTGGATGTAAATTTGTTATTTATCCGTTGCCCCTCAGGTTGGACTCTATGAAAGAATTGCACAAAGCTAATCGGCAGCAGTTTGAGAAACATCAGCAAAGCCGAGAGGACTCTACCAAGGCAATTGAAAGATTAGAAGGGTCTTCTGGGGGTATTGGTGAACAGTATAAGTTTTTGCAAGAAATGCGAGGGTATGTCCAAGACTTGCTTGAGTGTTTCAGTGAAAAGGTAAGGATGTAAAAACATTCATCTTTTTTTCAAAAAAAAAAAAAAAAAAAAAAAAGAAAGTCTCTTAGTACATGCAAACAACACATCATGGTTTTTTCAAAAAGTCCCCTGAGAACATACTCTCCTAAAGGTTTGCTTATTCAAGTGTTGAAGAGATAGCGTCATGAAAAGTTACGTTGGTTATCAAAAACCTTTCTTTCACAGCGTAACACATTAGTGACCTTAGATCACCTAAAAACGTTTTTAGATTCTGTCATTTCAGCTTTACATAGATGCCACTTTTGGCTTGTGTTGGATCTCAGGTGAAGAAAAGTAATGATTGAATTAATTACCAGTTCTTTGAATGTTTCATGAACACAATAAGAAAGATCTGTATTTTGTATTATAAACTTCCTTTGCCAGATAGTCTCACAGCCTTGTTAGTGCTCTAGGGTCTGAAGAAGAAAAACTGTAAGCATCTGAATGCACGTAAAACAGGTACACCTTGTAGTATACATCGTGTAGTACGATATTCCTGCATGTTTCTTGAGAACTTGGTCTTTTTCCACTATTTTATTCATTATGCTGTATTTAGTTTTCTTTTAAATATATGTGTGTGTAGGTGTAAGTGCACACACAGGAGCTGTAAAATTCAGTTAGCAGTGTACAGGCTTCATTATCTTGACTTGAATACAATAGTATGGCATCTTTTTATTGTATTGGCTGCCAGAATTACTTCAGTGGTTATAGGTGCTGCTTAGATATCTTGTCTGGTGTGGTAGAGGACTATTGAATTATTCTGGCTGCTAATCAGTTAGACAGTAATTGTCCATCACTAAAGGTCTTGGGAGGTTCCCATCTTCAGTCTTGTAAGCTAGTGAAGAACTATCAGTTGTGGACAAACCCAGGATGTTTGGACCAGCTAATTTTCCCAGCTAATTGATTAGTTATAAAAGGTATTGTTCACTAAGAAGCAGTATTCCAGAGTCTCTATTAGCGCACTAGGTTTTAAGAGGTAATCAAGGTACCCTCCTTCTCTTTGCTGTTCTATCTTTGCTGAATTCTGAACTAAAGAGAGATTATATTCTTTGTCTGAGATAAGTTTGTATTTCACAAGTCAAGTATCTGTATCTCTGTCTTGCACTTGCTTTTTAAAAGAACTCTTGCAATCAAAGAGAACATCCACATGACTTAACAACGCCAGAAATGTGTTGTTGTGTGAGCGTTCGCTTTGATTGCCCACACAGTCTTGTTCAAATATTTTCTTTAAACAAATTGTTTTGGATCGCGTTGTTTTGAGTGTAAACCAAGCCCTTTAGTCTCGCAGACTTCCTGTGAATCCAAGAAAGTTTACTGCTAATGAATAGTGTAACAGTTTCTGTTCAGTTTGTCAAAATAAAGTTTACCTACCTAGCTGTACTAGGAAGGAAATCAGTTCAAGTTGTGATGATTAGCTACTGATAGTCTAACAAATAGGCTTGTCAAAGTGCTCTCTTGTAATATCCTTTCGCTTTCCCAGTGGCTGGTTTTCTAAGGATTCTTAGAAAAGGATACTTGAAAATAACGAAATACAGCAGGAAAATAGATTCTTCCTTTTTTTTTTGAGTGTAGACGTAAATTACTTTCAGCTTTCTGTAGAACCTGTGGCCCTTAGTGCTATGTATTTGAAACAACTGCATTTATCTGTTTATGACGTAGAATGCATATGTCTATTATTACTATATATATTATAATAGATAAGAGCAAAAAAAGTATCCCTGATGTGCATATATGTAATAATGCTGTGGGGATATGTGTGCTTGTATACACATATCCTAAGTCTGTTAAACTGGGGCCTTTCCTGTCCATTCAGATATGATGCGTTGATGCTCTCTGTTTTATGAAGTGTGGTCATTGAGTCATTGTTATTTAGTCAGTTTTGCATTGATACTGGTCTGAATAAGTAAGCTGTTTGCTGAACAAGCAGAAATGGATACACAGTGTACTCATCCTCTCCAGACGAGTCCATTGCCCTAGAGTTTCCTTGTATGCTCATAGACTTAGTCCTGGAGAACAAAAGACAAATCATAAAGCAGACCTTCTTTCTCTGATAACCTCATTTCTGCACTGTATGCTGTGTTCAACTCTTTTGGAGCCCGGCCAAGCAAGACTATTTTGTCTGTATCCTGAAGAAATGCTGAATGTTATAAACGTGTTGTTCATCGGTGAGATGTGATGGAGAGGATAATGGGCCAGGTCTTACAAGAATGTTAGAAGCAAGCAATAGAATTGGCAAATGCTGTATGATGTTTTTCCCCACAAATGATAAAACCAAATAGAATATTTTTGCATCACTAGTAGTTTCTTCACAAGTAATTGTTGTCAGAATAATGCGTTCAGAGAAGACTGGGAAGTTGTAATATGCCCCTTGCACTTTCTCATTTTCAAAAAGTAGGGGATACAAAAAGATCAAGTTGTTCCAAGCCTATCTTTGTCTTCATGATTAGATGAACTCTTATTTTACCTGAAAAAGCAATTTGTCGTTGTCAGGAAGGGGGATTTAAGTTATCTTGAAATTATCCTCATCTGCTGAATGTTCAGAGAAGTTTTCATTTTTCCTCTCACAGTAAATGTGTGTGGGGGGAAAAACTGTAAAACAAATTGCTGAATTTAAGGTAATGACTGAAAAAAAACAATGAATGAGAGCTCTGTAGTAGTCCGTGAAACTGTCAGTCACTCATAAACCACAGTACTGATAAAATAATTATGGCTTCTAGGTCTCTCTTATGTTTTAAATGGGAAATATTTGGGGTTCACATGTTTAAATACGTAGAATTTTTTTTGTGCTTTTTATTTAATTATTTCTTTTTTTTTTTATCCTGAGGCAATTATAAGAACCTCTAGAGGTGCTGTCAAAAATGTTTCATTTAACTTTTCAATTTTAGAATACCCTTGACACGCTTAAGGGAAGAAACTGTATTTTCTATGGCAAGCTGCATTATTTCTCTTCAATTATTATTTATTTTTTCAAAATTGTCTTGAATTCTGAACATGTACTTCCAACTGTGGGATTTTTCCTCCCCTCCACATTCTCTCTGCTTTGTTTTCTTCAAAAGAAAATTGCACGTATTCTGAGTTACTCTGATTTTAATCTCTGTAGACCAGTTTATGCCACGAGGAGCTAATATTTCTTTCATTTAATTTGTCCTCTGATGTGTGTGTCATTCTCAGCTGAAACGGCCCTGCAGCTGTAATGTCATAATCTTAAATTTTACTGGAGGAGCTTTTTTTTTAAATAGCTGCTGAGTCACATTCTAAATTACATCAGGAAACAGTATCTGATTTTATCTCTTTTTGGGGGGGAAAAAAATGTAATCCTGCGTGGTAGGCAGCAATGAAATATCTGAGCTAAGGATGGAAGACTGGACTAAACATATGTTTTGGAGGTAAGGAGGATATGACATAAAAATATTCGTACTAGAAGCAACTGACTCATGGGACTTGCCTTTCCAAATTAAGAGATTGTCAAAAATTCTCTTTTTCATTTGAATTTTTATGGTGGTCTAATTTTAACTTGTCCCAGGAAATGAAGTTCTGCAAAACTAGGCAGTGAATCTGCTATTTAATGTCAGGCAATTCCTGGCTGTTATCATCTATATTTGTTGCTCCTGAAATTCAGTCTCATTTTTTAAGTTATTTTTAAGTAGCAGATCCGACTGAAGTCTGTATCCTTCAAGATAATGCAGAACTCCCACTATTTGCACCATTTTTATTTTAATGTCAGGCTAGAGTAGCATTTTAGTGATCTACCTGTTCACATCATGTGTTTATGCACTGTTTTACTGTATTTCAGCAATATTTTGTTTTACTGTGCTCAACAGTATTTCTGTACGTACTGACAGAAGTGACAGCAAAACAATACCTGCTAGTATTCAGGGTTAGATTCATTGATTTTCTTTTTTTTTTTTTTCCCACTGGGTAGAGTCTTGTTCACATAAACATCAGGGTATTGCTTTCTTGTTTAAAGACAGAGTGGGTACAGTGACTGTGCATTTTAAGCTTTGTAACAACATTCAAGTGCACTTAGCAGAGAAAACAAGAGGACTTCAACATTTCACTTTTAAGTAACATTTCACTCTGAAATTCTTGTCTTAACTCTTCAACCTCATTCAGTCAACACCAGTTTCCTTCAGAACACTAATGGCCATGATTGAAAGCTGTCAGCGTTGTTAAATGCATGTGTTTTCATCAGGTTGAAATATTTACTAGTCCAAATGACACAAATGGCTAAAACACAACAGCTTTGCTGCTAGAAGTGCAGTGACAGTACTATGCTTCGGAATAGTGTGGTACCCCAGAAAGCTAAGCACCTGGAGGATTTGATATTACGTAGTGTGTTGTATTTTTACAGGTGCCTCTGATTAATGAACTTGAATCTGCAATGCACCAGCTGTACAAACAGCGAGCTTCCCGCCTTGTCCAAAGACGACAAGATGATATTAAAGATGAATCTTCGGAGTTTTCAAGCCATTCAAGTCAGTCCATCTTGAAGGTTTTTATTATTCATTAAACAACCTTGTTTACTTATTGTGGCTATTTTTAAATGTACATGTTTAAAGTATGACTGCCTTGAAGTTTATCCTAACTCTTGAGATAGGTAGAAACAAGTTTAGGTTAAAAGATCTCTAATCTGTTTTGGTTTAAATTCAAAGCCACTCTGACCTCATCTCTCCTTTCTATTGCTCTTAACTACGTTTCCTCTTTTCTAGCACTGTGAGATGTACGTGTGGTGGTGGTGGCTGTACTGGTGCCACGTGACTCCACACTTTCATGTCAGAATGTTTTTGTTTTGTTTTTATCATCCTTGAATCTGCAAATTTCCTGTAACATCTACATTCAGTTCTCTACAAAGCTATGAAACACTGGGCTAGAGATTACTTTTATCTCATGCTCTACTTTGTAGGTAGCAGAAGTACTCCATTTCAGATGCTTAACTGGTAAAGCTAAGGAACTGGAAGAGACTTGCCATTGTTAAAAATCAGACTAAGACAACATAAATCTGTATGGATTACAGTTCAATATTAGTTAAAACACTTACTGTTCGTGTGGGGATGGGGGTTCTCATTGAGGAGTTTTCTTGTGGTAATTAATGTATAAAACACTACAAAGGTGTAAGTGTTACCTTAGATGAAAACGTACATTCCTTGGAGGAAGTCTTGTTCTGCGTGTTAAATGATGGGTAACGTATATTAATAGTAGTCTTCTTTCTGATTAGGAGAGTGTCTCATTTTTAGAATGGCTTTCTTGTCTGTCCTATGGCTGACCTAATATCCTATAATAAAAGCCATTTCCTGTTCTGTCACGGTGCTTCTCGAATTGAAATGTTGGTACCACTAGATGTAATTTACAGGGCACGATAAAGAATTAGGGTATAAGAATCGGTCATCTCTTTACAGAATGGTCAGCATACATATTTCTTTATTTGGAGCCCTGGGCATCACACATTAGCTTTGCAATTTTATCATTAAAAAAATGCTGGTGAGAACTAGATATCTAGCATACTAGATATCTTAAAATAACCTAAAATTGATTATTTTGGATTGGAGTTGGATGGTGAAGGGGTGACAGACGTCACTGTCCATGGAGAACTTCAGTATGTGGGAATCTTGAGAATGAACTGCGGGGCATCTTAAAATACATCAGTTCTTTCCTTCATGTTCTCATAGAAACCAGTGCACTGATGTCAGATTCGATGTGATGTGTGATGCAGACAGACAGTCTACATTCCTTCATACAGCGTCAGAACGCTAAGGGGATAGAAGTCAATTTAGATTTGCCTGCCAAGTTTTGCTTTACTTTTGTGTAAAGACAAGTAGCTTTACATAACAGCATTTTCAATAAATGGGCATGAATTACTCTGTATATTAAGACTGTTAGTAATTCTGTATAGAGTTGTAGTAATAATGCAGAACATCACTGGTATTTTTAACAATAGTTTTGTAAGTGTTCTGACTAAACCCATTTAAACTTACTCCTGAAATTTGGGTAGGCTTGCGTTTAAGTTTTGATCTTCGTATTTTATGGGTGGACTTCAGCACTAACACTCAATTCACTTCTACAATTTTTCCTGGAAGGAGTAAACAGGTTTCACTGTTAGCTGTGCTACTGACAGGAACATCTTTAATGAATTGCTGCTTAAAAAGAGGAGGGGAGAGGATCTATTTTCCTGTCCATTTTGATGCAGTTGAAATTGCAGGCAATATCAGGAATATTGATGTAGAGTTTATGAATAGAACTCTGGAATATCATATATTCTGACTCTGGTCACTCTTCTCCATCTTTTCTTTTTGTTCATTTTATTTTCAAAAGGTACACGGTGAACACATATATGTAAGGAGATCTGTATGTTTTGGAATATTCAGTTTCAGTGATTTCTGTTTAAAATGTTAACTTTTATATAATTGTGCTCTGTTGAGAGAGGGACAAGAGCGAAGTATGGTGAAAACATTCTTCTATTTGAAATTTAAGCAGAGATTTTTCTGAACTCCATTACTTCCTCTTTTAACCTCTACATTTGCGGATTCTAGGCTCTTGGGTGCATCTTACACTTTCTACTTCAAATTACACTTAGTTTAAAGTAGGTGCAGGGCTCTTGTGAAACAGCCTGTAGTATATTTGTATTATCACAGGAAAGCATTTTAATTTTCATTGATGTAATTTTACAGATAAAGCGCTCATGGCACCAAATCTTGATTCTTTTGGACGAGACAGAGTGCTCTATCAAGAACAAGTTAAACGTCGGACTGCAGAAAGAGAGGCGAGAAGGTACAGTACTGGCATTTCTTGTCCAGTGGGAGTGTTTGCCTGCTCTCAGAGTGCAGTTTTCCAGTGTTAAGATACTGGCATAAATAGCAGTGTTTGTTCCTCTCCTGTGAAGGGGAGAAAACACTTCAGCTGGTATTCTGGGAAGGAGTATTCCTAAACATCCCAATTTAGCATCTGAGAGTACAAAACAAATGACCATGAGATGATGCTGATTTAGAATAGCCAAGAGAGTATAATAAGCCTGATAGGTTTCTGTGTGGGTTCTGCTGGTTCCTTTTCCTTTCCTTGCTCGAGGCAGCAAAACAGAAGGATGTTCAAGGCAGTGGCAGTCTGGTAGTTGTTTTCAAAGTGTATTTCCCTGCACTAAAAGGCATATCTGTCTTCATGATATAGGGGAAAAAAATGTAAAAGCTGTATTACATTGCTGATTCCTTACAGAGCTCGTCGAAGACAAGCAAGAGAGCAAACTGGGAAGATGGCAGATCACCTTGAAGGCCTTTCCAGTGATGATGAGGAAACTTCAACGGATATTACAAACTTCAATATGGAGCGAGGTGAGAAAAGCTACTGAAGCCTTATGCTATCCAATTAGAAAAAAGAAAGAAAAAATATAGGTTGACCACATGCACGTATTTCACTGGATTTTAGAGAAAGTTTAAGAACCATTCCTTGCTAGCTTATATCAATAGCTGTGCTTAACTACAGCTATCAGCTCTTAGCTGAGCATCCTCCTCTTTTCCCAGGTAATAACTTGAGATACTGTGAGAGGGAGTGGCCCCAAGATGCACCAGGGGAGGCTCAGGTTGGGTATTAGGAACAGTTAATTCTAAGCAGGAGCAGTGAGGCAGTGGCACAGACTGCACAGGGAGGTGGTGGAGTCACTGTCCCTGGAGGTGTTGAAGAGCCGTGTGGGTGTGGCACTGAGGGACGTGGGCAGTGGGCATGGTGGGGATGGGCTGACAGCTGGAAGAAGCAGATCAGCAGAGACCATGTACATAGAATTGAGTGTATATATGTGAGGAGGGATGATGTAGCCAGGAGAACAATGTTTATTTTATATGCTGTGAAAGCTGGGGGTACAAAATGAAGTGATCAGAAAATGAGTTGCTTTTTGCAGAGCATGTAATAAAAATGCTCAAGTCCTAGATGTTGTGGAGAGCCAAAGTATAACTAGATCAAAAAGCAATTAAATAAACTGTCTAGAAGCGCGTCAGAAGTGCAAACAATCACACCTTTAGTTGCTGGCACGTCACCAAAATTGCAGATGCAGGCAGAGAGCTCAGATTGTTACATCTGTGATTTACAAGTCTTTTTTACACGTACTGTTAGCTTCTGAGGGAGCATAGGGTTTCTGAAGCATTTTTTTTAATAGTTCATAGCTCACACCCACAGTAGCCCAGAATGATCACTGAGCTATATGGAACAGAGGGATGCACTTCAGGCCTGCTGCCTTCATTGCCTGCTGCCTTCATCTGCAGCATCTTTATCTGGATCACAGCATGAACAGTGTGCTTATATAACATTATCTAACTTTCTGTTGACTCCTCTCTACCTGTTATGTGCACGAGTTATTGTGTGCAATTTACTATTGTAACTGGACGTTTAAAACTGTCTGCAGCAAAAGTGTCTGATTAAAATGGAACTGACCCTGGGAAACATTGAGAAGTATTGTGTTGCCTGTCAGCACACACAGTCTGAAGCACTTGCCATATCTCAAGGATGGCCTCCACTTGCACTTGAATGACAGAGTGGAATACTGTGCTTTGGAGGGCACTCAAGAGATCAGCTGCTCCCAACACCAGTGCAGAATAAGACCAGCTTTCAAGTTCATTCCACACTGCTCTCCTGTCTTCATGAATTCATATGATTATTTAAGGCAAAAGTAGTAGAAGTTTTAAGGCTAACAGTTTTTTTGGTTATGTTGGTAGGATTTGGTTTATGCCAGTCAGCATTATAGTCTGAAAGAGATCTCATGAGCAATAGGTGATTAACTTGTTCCTTTTTTTTTTTTTAACCCCTGACCAGACCGTATATTGAAAGAATCCAGCAAAGTTTTTGAAGATGTTTTGGAAAGCTTTTACTCAATTGATTGTATTAAGTCACAGTTTGAAGCTTGGCGTTCAAAGTACTTTGCTTCCTACAAGGATGCCTACATTGGCCTCTGTTTACCTAAGTTGTTCAACCCTTTAATCAGACTTCAGCTGCTTGTCTGGACTCCTTTGGAGGTAAGGTCCTGGGCATGCAGTGTTCACCAAAGCCTCTGTGTGGTGTGGTGCTTTCCTACATCTGTAGGTCAAGGTGAATTGCACCTATGCTTCTCATAAATGCATGTTGTAGGCATGAAGTTTAAAGTGGGGCACCTGTCTTGAGTTGAAGTGCTTATTTGGGGAGTACTGCACTCGGTGTTCCTAGAAGGCGAGCGATGAATTTGGCACATGCCAGCACGTTCTCAGGGTGCAATGTAAACCAAAAACCAAGTAGTGTATTAAATAATACATTTAGGTTTTAAAGTATTCTAGAAAAAATTGTGATTCCAGAGGTGGTATTTCTTCAAGAGAAGTGGAATGAAGAACGCTGTTTTTCAGTGGGTTTGTGATCTGTGTCCCTACATTTTGCATCTTTCTTTCTCCCATCTACCCCTTCATAGTACTCTGGTTGTCAGTTTTCAGCTCTTACTCATAGTACTTGTTGCCCAGTAATTAGGTAAGGAACATGGGAGGAGCAGGACTGCACAATTGCAACACAGTGTCCCTGGCAAGTATTTGATGTCCAGCTTGTGTGTGCTGTCATGATTAGCCATCAGGACAAACAGTTCACCTAATTTTGGCCTCCCATCCGTTCTTCCTAGCAGTGAAATCTCCTTCAATATTTCTGCTGCAATCAAGAGCTTATTTTCACAGTACTGGTAGGAACTTCCTTTTTCCTGCCATGTTGGCTTTTCCTGGGAGGCATATCAAGGCGCACAATGAGTGCAATTGCCTAAGTTTGTTTTGTTAGGAAACAAGGCTTAGAAATCAGACTGGGAAGGCAGATAGTCTTCTTCCCTTTCAAAACTTCTAAAACATCTGTAACACCTTCTGCAGATGTGTCCCAAATGACTGAATCTGTCCTTTCTTCAGAAGTGCTTTTTCTTAACTACCAAGGAAGTATTTGCAGGTGATCTCTGCTTCTGCTTTGACTGCAGAAGGGAAATAAGGTTCTTCTTCAGAGAGCGTTCAGAGTGTTTACTTGGAATAAAAAAAGTACAAGGCAAGAGATTTTTAATTCAGAAAACATCCTTTTATAAAGCAATACAAATGAACTCTCATACTTCCTTCTTATTTTGCCCAAGTGTAGTTGTTAAAATATGTTGGGCAGCAGCTGCCCAAAAAATGTTTCAACCCTTGTCACTTTCATATGATTTGGTGATTATGTGGTTCTACAACAAATTTGTTCTTTTGCTGTTTGTTTATTTATTTATTATTTTAATGTGTTGACTTCAAATGCCTGTTTAGGAATCTGATATCTTCTCAATTCATTTTATTAGGGCAAGTGTCGAGATTTTGAGACTATGTTGTGGTTTGAATCATTGCTCTTTTATGGCTGTGAAGAACAGGAGCAAGAAAAAGATGACGCTGATATTTCGCTATTACCTACTATTGTAGAGAGAGTCGTTCTTCCTAAATTAACAGGTATAGTCATAGGAAAAAAGAAAGAAAAAAGAAACAAAGAGGGGGGGGAGAAGGAAGTTGGTGCTTATTTCTGGCATTAGATTTTACTGCTTTGTAATTTTCTATCCTAAATGACTGCCCTTGTACCTGTGTTAGAGCATTTGCAAAGTGGAGTAATTCTTTCATCTCTTGCAGTGATTTCTGAGAATATATGGGATCCTTTTTCTACAACACAGACGTCAAGAATGGTAGCAATTGTACAAAAACTAGTAAATGGATATCCTTCAGTGGTTAATGCTGAAAACAAAAATACACAAGTAAGTTTGTTTTGGCTTTTGGTCATTTTGCATAAATATCTTGGATAAATTAAGGAATTTGAGTATATTTACAAGACACTACATTGGAAAAAACATTATGTGTGAGTCACAAAGGGATTGTTTTTGTTTCTAATTATGTTCTATTGACCAGTTAGAGATAGCAAACATAGTAGGACTTGTTGGTCAGCAATTTTTGCTTTAAGGATCAGTGTAAACGTAATTAGACTTTTCTTTCAGATGTATTGGGAAAAAAACCCTAATTTGGTTTTGGTCATCTTCTGAACTCATGACATTAGTTCTTAGGTTCCATGTGTAATGCACTGCCTTTAGAATAATGAGAGATCGATCAATGGTTGTGTGCACGGGGAAGATAGCAAATTAAAAATAATAAAATGACTGACTTCGTTCTAGCTAATTGTGTAGGCAGGCTTAATGAGAAAATAATTCCACTGCCTTCAGTCTTTATTGAAATCATCAACTTTCAGCTCTCACTTTTATTCATTATAGATTTCTCTAAGACTCTGCACACATGCTGAAGTATTTGTGCATTTTACTTTTAGGATCACAAATGTTCTTTATTAGTGCTTCACTACAAAGTATTACTTTTGCTGCTATAATAATAATAATAATAATAATAATAATAATAATAATAATAATAATAATAATAATAATCTGTTTCAGATGCTTTTAAAGGCGCTGTTGCTAAGAATGAGGAGAACACTAGATGATGATGTATTCATGCCCTTATATCCGAAAAAGTAAGTCTGCTTTTGACTGTGGTATTAGACCTCTCTATTAGCAGGGCAGTGTCTCTGACCATAGCTGATAGGGCTTTTTCCATACCTCTGTGTGGTTCACTGGTTGGATGCAGAAGGAAATTAATTACCGTGAGGAATTATTGAAAAAACAGCAGAATGGAAGAAGGGAATATTTATGGCAATGGACTTTGTGTGGGAAGGGGGATGTCAGCAAACTCCACACAGCAGTGATCTTGTTTGCTCATGAAAGAAATCTCTTACTTTCCAGCATCTTGGAAAACAAGAACTCTGGTCCGTATTTGTTTTTCCAGCGCCAGTTTTGGTCCTCTGTTAAGGTAAGTCACTAAATGCATCTGGTAGATTTTTATGCAGATGGTGTAGCAGTAAATTCCCCCCCATATTTGTGGAAAATGGGAGGTGGAAAATTGCCTTTTCTTCAGTTGAAAGAACTCTGAAGTGGGATTCTTAACCTTTGATAATACACTGTGCCCTCTTTAAAAGTTTGCCAAGTGAAAGGGCATCATTTTTGTTTCTACACTGGAGGTTCATTTGGCATTTTCAGTGACCAAGGTTTTTTAATGTCATTGTGTTTGTTATTAAAAAAAAAAAAGTTTTATTTTATTTCTGTAGTAATGAGAGGATGTTTTTCTATATTTATTTTAAGTAGTGTGAGAATTTGTCTGAAAATAACTTGGATGGTTTTCTGTATTCCTCTGGAAAACCTGTTGCTGTTTGTAAAATACGCAGCAGTTCTAATCTTGGTTAACTTGAAGTGATGAAGGGTGTGAAAGGCAGGTATAGACAGCATTGCAGGAGATCAGGAACAGAAGCTGGGAAGCAAGCTCCTTATTACTATCTTCTGATGGTCTGCTTCTACAGTAAACTGCTTGCTGTGTTCCCTTCTACAAGGCTGGCAGCTTCTCCACAGGCTGTAAACCACTGGAGAATAACAGCTGTACTGTTGGCTTAGCTGGCACTTCCCTTCAGACAGTTTCTGTGCCTTTTGTTTCAGTGTGCCTTGGAAATAAGGGTATACTGACAGCATGCCTGGGAATCTCATTGATGAGAGGCTGTGGATTTGCCCCGTGTGGCATATGCTAGGTCTCACTTGACTTGATATTGACATCAGATTTTGTGAACAAACTTTTTGAAACCTTAGTTCTTTTTCACTGATTCTTTGGGCAAAACGTAAGCAACGTTGAGATGATGGTTGATGTTGTATGAGAATTTCTAACACTCTAAGCTGTTACTTTACGGATTCTGAATACTTTTGTGACTATCAGGAGGCATGTTTTCCTCGCTTTACTTAAGCTATGCTGTTTCACTTGAAGAGTCTGTAGATATTTGACAAACTTTAAACACTCTTGATGATTTAAACAATTATTTTCCCTGTATTGTATTTTCAGTTATTAGGAAATTTTCTCCAGTGGTATGGGATCCTTTCAAACAAAACTCTCCAGGAGCTATCAATAGATGGTCTGCTAAATAGATACATTCTTATGGCTTTTCAAAACTCTGAGTATGGAGACGACAGCATTAAGAAGGCACAAAGTGTGAGTAATAACAAACAAAATATTTAAAATGTGATTAAAACTTGCCCTTACCTCTGAAATCTTGGTTTTGACATCTTAATATTGTAATAATGAACCAAAGGGGGAACCATCTCTGGCTTATACTTGCAGATAGTTCAGATATTCTAGAGATGCAGTGTTTACTGCTTGTATTTCGGAATTGGTATGGGGAGGGTTCCTGTTTCATTCAGGTGGACTGCAGTCTGAGCTGCTGACTCAACAAATTGTGTCACTAAACTTTTAACATTTTGGTACTTGTTTTTTTTTAACCTTTTTTTTTTTCCTGTTTTGTCTAGGTAATTGCTTGCTTTCCTAAACAGTGGTTTGCTAATCTAAAAGGAGACAAGACTATTTCTCAGCTGGAAAACTTCTGTAGATACCTTGTTCATCTGGCTGATACAATTTATAGAAATAGCATTGGTTGCTCTGATGTAGAGAAAAGAAACGCAAGGTAACTTAGTTTGAGCTACTCAATTACAGTACTTGTGCTTTGTTATTTGCAGACACTGGTAAACATCTCTGTTCTGCTGCAAGTCTCGATGAATCTGTTTTCTCCTTGATCAGAGTAATTTTCCTTGTTTCTGATAACCAGCATAACTAACAGTTTGTGAGTGCATGAACGTGACTGCTAGCCAAGTAACATGGAAGGCTTTGTGGTGGGTTGTTTTAATAAATTATGAACTTTATATCTGCATTGTTACACTGATGTGCAGGAACATAACATTGGAACATTATTTATTCTTGTGCTGTTGCTCGGAGGGAGGTTGCAAGGTCAGTAGTTCAGTTGTTCCAGAAAACCTACTTAACAAACTGAAACTTGGATCCCTTGCTACCTGCATTAGTCACTCCTGATACCTGAACTTGCCAGAGCCATTGATGAGTTACTCTTCAATTATTGAAGCTCTCAGTGGAATTAGATCCTTCTTTTTTTCTTTTTTGAGCTTATGCACAGCACTGAAATACAGAGACAGCAACTTCTCCTGAGAAGGAAGCCTGTCTTTTATCCATATCTGTTGATAGTAGTTTTCCAATGTTGGGTGCCTTCTCACAAACCAGATGGTTTCATTTTGGAAGATGAATTTTAAACCTTTGGTATTTTTCACTGGACTTGGTGAAAATTCTTGTCCACATTCCTTGCAAGATACTGAAATCGTTCTTGACCATTGAAGTATGTTCCTCCCGGGTCAGAGATTGGCCTGAATCGAAATGCAATTTGTTGGTGGCTGGCTTCATTCCTTTGTAAGGCATGCATTAAAGCATATTTGCTGTCTGTTTGTTAGCTTTTCGGTTTGGTTTTTTTTTTTTGGCTCAAGCATTATTTATCAAGGGAGCTGTGACTCACTGCACGCAGTACCATCAGCAATGCAAGACTTTCTTTAGTGTATACTGCATCTAGTACTGAATGACTAATTCCTACTTCCTCTTTCCAATTTTGTTGCTAAGCTGATGACCAGCCTAATTTATCAGACTAGGCAAACAGGGAGATGATGCAAAGTTACCTGAAACTGATTTGTTGTACGTTCATAATGTGGTTTTCTGTTAATACTTCTACGTGATTGTTCTTTTTTTTTTTTGCTTGTTTTCTAGGGAGCAAATAAAGCAGATCATAAAGCTTCTAGCAAGTATACGAGCACTGGATCACGCTGTGACAGTTGCAAATGATCACAATGTAAAAGAGTTAAAAATTTTAATAGAAGGAAAATAGACTTTTCTGACATCTCCTTATGAGCTTTAAAACCATTCCTGATGTGTAATTTATGTACATATGTAAAGTTTCTTAAACTGTAAAGTATTGATCTTTGTTTTAATACAAAGTGCATTCTTATATACAGCATCCTTTAAAACAAATGATAGCGTTGGCTTTCTTTGGAAACAAAAATGAATTTCCAAGGTAGTCATCTTCCCAGAAATCAGGCTTTCCTCCAACTTTCTCAAAATCTTGTTTACAAAAATACTTTGTACCCGCAATTAGTAGTCATCTGCTCCTTTGTTAATTGTTCCATGGCTAACTGGAATGTGTGTATTATATATAAGTGTAATGCAATGCGTGCATATATTTATACCACCGTGTTACTTTCACACTGGATATGGAGATCTTTTACTGTTGAAAAAGCTTTTCCTTTTTCTAAAAATTACTTGTTTTGAAAATAAAGTGATCCTATTATTGGTCAAAAGGTTAAATCTGTGAAAATCATTTGGCCTAAATAGCGGAGATGTTTCCAAATGCAACCAATCCTTTTAAAAAGCAGCTATGCTGCACTCAGACTGGAACCCTTGAGACTGTTCTCAGAAACAAGAAAACTCAAATCAGCATTCAGCTCTTTTCTTAATTCAGGCAGACAGTGCAAAGTTGGGATTATTGTGCAAATTTACAGTATTTCCTAATCCCCAAACATCTTTAGTTTTCAAGGAAAAAGTAGTTCAGCTGTGAACTCTGGGCCCTCTGTGGTTGAGTTCACTGTTTGTATCCCTTCTTTATAACTTCATGTTGGGAATCTGTTTCTTCTGATTGATGTGGCAGAAAACATGAAGCTAAATGAAAGTGGAGAAAACTTGATATCCTACAAGTGTTTATACTGTGGTGAGTATTCAAATGTTACATTTTCTGCTAAATAAACAGCTAAGAAACCAGTCTTGGAAAATAAAGCATTCTAATTTTTTGAAAATGAGAAAGAAAATCCTTTAAAACAGGGTGATCCACATTAAAATGCTAATGATTAGCTCTTGGGGTCTGAGGCACGTTAACAGCTGTAATAGTCTTCAAATAAGAGCTGTTTTCCTGGTGAGCCCTACATTTTGGGAGAATTATAGCAATAAATTGACATCCTGAATAGCATAAGATTCACTGTATTTTAAGCTCATGTTGTGGTATAAATGAGTATATTAAAAATGTACGATTTGTAACATGCACACTTCATTTGGACACTGAACAATTGTTTTTCTGAACTGTTGGGATTGATGGAGTACATTCAGAATATCTGCTTTTAAAAATTATTTCAATAAACTTGTCTGTCCAGGAGCTGTTGCGGTGCAACTTGTTCAGCTTTATTCCTTTAAGTTGCATGTGTATTTTTCCCTTACTTACTATTTCTGTCATCTCAAACTTATGCTTTTCTTCTAATACAGCATATATATTCCTTCAGAATGTGAATGCAGGTGTGCAAGTGCAGTTTCAGTAGGTGTGCACTACTAATGGAGCTCCAAACCTTGAGACAACTTTTAATGCTGTTATTAAAAATGCAGGCATTTTGCACGAGTTCGGATAACGATAGAACAAGGAAGAGGTGAAGAAACTATTTTCCTTCTAACCTCGTTATAAATTACAGCTATGGAAAATATTTTTTTTCGTGATACATTGTAGTCATTTTCTTAATTGACTGCTTGGAAGAGCAGCTAGTCATACTGCACTTAGCCCATCCTCCATCTCCTACATTGCTGCTGTGTGACTGTGATGTCCAAGCAGTGGCACGCTGAAGGATTTTCTCCCTTTTTATCCTGATATGTCATATTTGGAGAACGGCCCACAGAAATATGCAAAGTATTGTTAAGACTGATGAGTAATGAAACTTCTCATTTTGGGCAACCTTTCCCATATGTGAATGGCTAGGATTGCATTGGTACTTCAAGACTTTATGTAAATACTGTTACGCAATTTCATTTGTAAAGAAAATAACCACTTCCACTTCTACCCTTCTTCAGCCATCTCTCTCATTCATTGACCCAAATGAAAAGCTTGTAGCAAAGCAGTTGCACTTCATGCAATGGTCTCTAAAAGTGTTTATGTGTCTGCTGCTTGGATGAGCAGACTGCTTTAAAATAGAGCAGTTCAGCACACGTGCTTTAAAATTACTTCTCTCATGATTGACTGTGTTATCTTACCATTCACCATCAAAACTGATGCACATAATATGTTCAGAGGCTGATGTCCTAGAAGATGATTAAATCCCACATGATGTGGCACCCTTATTTCTACTCAAAACTCTACAGGGACTCTTGAGATCTAGTAACCGCTTTAGCTGTTAGCATTGTCTAGAAACAGGAAAGATGTATAACGCTGCATGTAAAATCGGAGGTCATTCTGAATTGTAATGCACAGGATAACATTACAGGATGGTTAGAGTTCTTTTATTGTATTCCTACTTTATGATACAATTATTTATATAGGATTGTAGTTATTACATAACTTTTTCCCTAAAAGTCATCAGTAGCAAACATAAAAAACGTGTCCTCTGCCATTATGGACAGCAAAGAGAAAAGATGATATTTAAAAGAGAAGTGTGGGAAGATTTGTACACGTATATAGAGCCACGTGGTTCCTCTTTCTCTCCCTTTCAGCCACCTATCACTTTCTGCAGAAGTTTTCTATCTGTTGTTCTGCTTTCAGTTGCATGTGACTCTTAAGGAAAACACAGAAAGAACCCTAAATATACATACACATATAGATAGGTAGGAGGGGATATGCACCTGCAGTTTTTATGTGGCACAGTGCTTTGGTTTAGTGACTTCGCGAGGTACATTTCAGCTGGCTGTGCTCTCCTTTTATGGGTGACAGAGCTAAAAAGCAGTATCCCCTAATTTTCTTAGCTGCCTCAGTGAAAACTAAACATTCCTGCGAAAGCCTGTGCGGTATGTTCAAAAAAGGGAACTGTGAGGAGGCTTCAAAAATGATTGCTGCAAGAAGGATGGTTGTGGTTTTCTGGGAAACTCAGCTGAATGAATCAGAGTTGAGTGTTTTTCCCCTGCGTGTGGTACTCCAAACAAAATTGCTGATAGCCTTGCAATGCAATTCTTGGTTGAATTTGCAGCATGAAATAATGTATTATTTTTTGTTCAAGAGCTCTTGATTTTTGTATGTAACAAAAACTCTCGCCCTAAATATTCAGAAATAGGTGAATGGGAATAAAATGGAGATAAACATACTTAATGATCTGAGAGTCTACAATTTAATACTCTGCTCCAAATGACGACTTAAGCATATGGTGGTGGGGCTTTTTTCATCCACGTGAACTGTCCCACTGACTCCACTTTTGTGCTTTATGCGCACATTTAAATGTTTTCATAGCACAGATGCATCTCCAAGATTTGGTGTGATATTGAAATCCACATTTTCACAGCCTGAATTTCAACAAAGCTCTTGTGTATTGTCTTATTTACTGTTTGAAGACTTTAGTGATACATTGCTATGTAGCTCTGGCACTCTCTCCTGTTCAGCTCCATGCTGTCAGTGACCACCCAGCCCTCCCATTTGTCAAGCTCTCTCTGTAAGGCCTCTCTACCCTCGAGGCTTCTCCCGGTTCAGTGTTACCTTCAATTCCTACTCAGATCCAAGTCATTTATGAAACAACTGAAGAGAACCAGCCATAAAATGGAGCCCTGTGAAGCCCCACCGGTGACTGGCCGCTATTCTGATGGCAGCCCATTCGCCATAACCGTTTGATCCCGGCCATCAGCCAGTTGCTAACCCATCACGTCACGTTTTTGCCTAGCCACGCATTATTTTGTCCAGGAGCATACTGGGGGGAGCATTGCAGAAAGCTGGAATATTACATCTACCGGCTTCCCACGGTCAACCAGGTGGGTAAGCTTGTCACATAAGAAAATCAAGTTAGTTAAACAGAACTTCGTGAACCCCACTTCTCAGTTTTACGACAAAGCTCTCAAACCTGTCCTGCTGTCTCCTCTGCAGCTTGTAACAGAGCAGCCGCGACCGGGGGCCGATCGTCTTTCAAAGAAGAGAATGCGAAGGGAGAACTTCATGGTGGGGAAGGGGGTGTCATTTGTCCTTAAGGGTGCCCCCATTCCGGCTCCGGACGCGCCCTGACAGACATCCCCCCCCCACCCCCCACCCCCAGACCTATGGGGCCGCCGCCTCACTTCCGGTGGCGGGAGGCGCAATGCGGAAGGGACGGCGGGGCCGGAGCGGAAGAGCGGAAGTGAGGTGCCGCCGGCTCCCGCGGCAGGGAGCGGAGCGGAGCGGGCGGCAGCTGGCGCGGCCGGTGAGGAGGCGCGGGGCCGGCGGCGGGATGGGCGGGGCGGTGGCACCGCGGCACCGCGGGTGGCTGTCGGTACGCGGAGGAGCCTGCAAGGCTGTCGCGGGTGCGGAGCTGCGGGGGCGCCGCGGGGCGCCAGACAAGATGGAGGCTCTGTCAGCGCCGCGGGCGCCGGGCAGGTGGGGAGGGGCGGGGGCTGCCGGCTTCTTGTCCGTCCGTTCCTACCCGGGAGGGGAGAGCAGCGGGGCGGCGGGGGCCGGGCCCTGTCGTAGGAGGGGGCAGAAGGGAGGGCTTGAGTCTGGACAAAAGCTCGCTTTCATTTATAAAGCCAAACCAAGCAGTAGGTTATCGTTTCTATATGGTCTTCCAAAGCCTCTTAGCAGCTTTGCTGTTAGAAATATACTGTCCTTTCGTGCAAGGTCAGAATGAGCGAAAGGCGTCGCGAATCTGAAGCTCCTGGCCCTCTGCGTTCAGCAGAAGGTCGCTGCCGCTCTTACGTGTTTGTGGAGGCTAAAGGAGAACCTTATCTTTAGTTTCACTGAGAAGAAATCTTGTTTAGGTATTGCGAAAGAAATTGTGGTTGTTCTGGAGAAGATATTAAGTAAATCCTTTATGCTGCTCTGGGCGATTTGTTTTTGTGGAACACTGGCATGTTGTCTTTAGACTGTCTTTAGATATATTTGGTTTGAAACGTAAAGAAAAATAAATCTCACGAGGTAGAAAGAGTGAGTATCTCTTTCTTTCTTTTTCTCTCTCTTTTTGTTGTTAGATCTCTAAAATTCGTAGGAAAGAATGGAAGTCAGACCTGCTCTGCAGAAGGAATCTGGGAGCACAGGAAGCTCTCACTAACATCATCTTGTGTTGGACAGGACTGCCACCAATAAAGGCAAAATGGCTTTCAGTAAAGGATATCGCGTCTATCACAAGCTGGATCCGCTCCCATTCAGCGTGATAGTGGAAGCCAGGAACAGAGAAGAATGTCTCATGTTTGAATCTGGAGCTGTGGCTGTCCTCTGTAAGTTGCTGTGTTTTGATAACTACGGTAAAAAAGCTGGCAGCCCTGACGTTGCGTAAGCTGCTTATTTTTATTTATGACACAGAAAGAAGAAACAGCAATTCTGGTTTTTATTTGCTAGTGGAGATTCTTCTGAGTTAAATGAAAGAAATGTTTCATATCTCAATCTGTTGAGAGAGATTTTACACATTTAATTAGGTTTCATCATGAGTATGTGTTGTTGTGTGTACGAAATATTCTTCCAGTAACTGTCAGAGTCTGCTTGTCTTTGGTTCTGAACAACTGTCTGCCTTTGAATACACGATGACTCATTAAAAAGCAAAATCCGTGGTGCACTGTTTATTACAAAGTGCTGTATTCTTAAATGGTACATCATCTTACTTAGTCTGTATCACTTTGTATTATGACTATGACATCCGTGGCTTTTTTTGATTTTTAAATTGATGTTGTGTTTCTAACCTATCTCCGTGCTTTGTGTGATAGCTCATTTTGTAATAAAATCAGTCATTGCTGGGTGCAAGGTGTCGTGCATTGCAAAGTCATTTGTGCATGCTTTCAGTGATATATGCATTGAATGTTTCTATTTTTTCAAGTCATGGTTGAAGGAGGGCTCTAAAACAAGAAGCGCAGAAAGATCCTCGAAGCCTTTAGATAAGGTCTAAAAAGGTACTTTGGTTTGTGTTCTTCAGTAAAAAGGCCTGAGCACCAGGTTGCAAAGAGTTTCTAGGCTCGTCCTTGATTTATATGGAAAGCTTGCATGCTGCAGATGTGCTTCTTTTGAATGAATCAGTTTTTGGTGAGTCAATTCTGTTGGCTGGCATGAGGTTGTGATGCACTGCCTGCAGCCTGACAAGGCTCACAGGCAGGTGGTTGTCTCTCCATAGGGTGCTCCAGCCCAGAGAGGATAGGGTGGGCTGAGCCAGCAGTGTGTTCCCTCCTACAGCGAGGATCAACGTTAGAAGTGGGAGTTCTAAAATAGGGTTGGAGATATGTTCCCTATCTTTGGTATTTTTGGTTTTTTGTATGCCTGATGAACTCCTTGGCTGTGGCATGGCACTGTCTGTTTGTGAGGCACCTGGCTGTCCTTGTGTCCTGCGAGTTAGGTGCTTGGAAGTCAGGCCATAGTTGGTGCTGAACTGGCTGTGTGAGCTAGTGCTCTCTAGCCTGCGTCTCAATCTGTACCTTAGTTAATGTGCCATTTGGGCAAGCTGCCATGGTCTGTTACAGGTCTAGCAGTGGGACAGGCTAGCACAGTTGTCATTACAGATAAAATTAACTCACATGATTACCCAGGGAAAAAACAATGAGTACTTTCTTCCCGTGTTTTGAGAATTGTTGTTATCTGATATAGTTTCTTCTTAGTATTTATGTAAGTTATCTTGTTGACTTCGCCAACAGTATTTGAAAGGCATTGTGTAGTGCGGTTTGGGCTACAAGTATCTGATCATGAAGCTAGAGAAAATATGTAGTGAAATCAGCACAGCATGGAAAAAACGTTGTGAAGACTTACGGAAATCTTTTATTTTACAGTGTGTTTAGTAATTAGTGCACTCATTTAAGATACCTAAGGGGGAATGTATTCAAAGTAATTTATTCATGGAAGTTAACACTCAAAAAGTAAACCAAGTGAATGACTTCTTGTGCCTTGATACAGCGCAGGTAGCTGGGTCGACTGTCTCCTCTAGAAATTCAAAATCTGTCTGTTGAAATTCCTGCCCTCTCCTATGCCTTGCATTGTTAGCAAACAGGAATTAAAACTCAAAGGAATTTCAGAAGCCTGCTACTTCTTGGGTCCTGTGTGTAGTAATAGCTTGTTACTACTTCATAAGGGTTGTCCTTGGTATTTTGATTGGTAGGTTGCAACATAATAAATATTTATGCCTAGTTAAAAGTAGTTACTCTAAATACTGTTTTCAGTAACATAAGATTGTAAACTGGTTACTCTGTCTGATAGCTGAGTTTATTTTCCCAATGTGTTAAGCTTTGGCAGTTTGCTTTAATTCCTTTTTTGTACGTAAATTCTTTACTGAATGGTTCTTTTGATGGTTGAAAGATTGCAATCATTATCTTGCTTTGACACCAGGAAGGTGCTAAACTTCCCTTGTTTTGATTATTTTTTTCTTTTATTCTGCCTGCCTTTTTTATTTTCTAACATTTGTGTGTCATGGAGTGCAATTATCAGCACTTGGTTGAGGTTTGTTAAGTACTACTCTGTCTCTTTATTCATCTCACAGAAACCAGTCAGAAGTTTTTACTCTGTAGCCTCACAAATGTCTTCGTGTTGGTGCAAACCTACCTTCACAACCAAAGTTAATGAGAAATTTTGGAAAGATTCCCAAGATGTTTTTTGTTTTTTTTTAATCTGTATGAAACAGGTGGAAAAATGGTCATAACAAGTATGTATAAATCCCAAACAACATGACTGCAAACTTCTAAACTGTTTTTTTTGTTTGCTGATGGAAATAGTATTTTTTAGGGACTGCAAAAAATGACAGTACTGATCTTAGACCTTCTCTCTTCAGATTTCATGAAATACTGAAGATTAGTTATTTAGCCCTGTGCCTGATCTTAGTTCCTGCCTGGCTGTAGAATGCATAACATACATAGAAGCCAGTGAAATACGCTTCAAATCGAAAGTGATTGATGTGACTCAGTGCTGAGAACCTCAGTGAACCTCATCTTTTGCAGTATGCATGCACAGTAATGCAGTAATCGTGACTTGAACTGGGCTGAGAGAAAGGAGTGCAAGCTTACTGGTCCCTTAAATGTCATCTTAGCTGAAGTCCATCTGTCATTTTGCCGAGGGAAGGATAATGGTATTAACTTCATCCCCTCTGCATTCAACAAAGCATTGCAAGATAATTCAGAGTTTCGTTTGTCCCCTATATGCAATGCTGTACAGTTCCTATGCTGCGTGGTTTTTCGGTGTGTGTTGTGTTTGTGCTGAATGTGTTGTTCAAGAAGAAAGGAAGAGGGCAGAAGGGGTAATTCACAGGGGGTTATTGTTGCATAATCATTCAGTCTTAAAATGGAAGCAGTCCAAGTCTTGCCTTCACTGGAAATGTTCTCTGCACTGCTTGTAATGTGCATCGGTTAATGTTACTGTGACCGAAAGATGTGAGAAATACTTTGCTTGCCTTATGTAAAAATGTTAAGTACCTCTTTGATCAGCTCACTCCTAGTACCAGGTTAGACCAGGATATTGAAGTCTGAAGGGATCCTGCCAACTTGTTTCTCAAGGCCCTGTAAGAGCATTTGGTTTTAAATGTCAGCAGCTTGACTGCTTCTTTGTTTAGAATTTAGTTGGAGGATGTCATGGATCTATTTTTTTTTTAATTATTTGGCATGCAGAATAGGTGGTATGTTCATTCTGTGAAACAGGAGTCTTTAATGAGATACCTTACCTGCAGAGATTTCATTGATTGAACAGGAGAGTGTTCTCTTCCTGTGCCTCTCCGGTGAGTCATAACAAAAGGAGTGGGAAGCTGCTTTTACTCCTGTCGCCTGTGATGAGTAAAGAAGAATGTTCTGTCATTTGGGAAAATACTGAACCCTGAGTGCAGAGAGCTGGAGCTTCACGGGCATCCTTGGAGTTTGGTCCCATACAAAGCTCAGAAGGGAGCAAGTGTGAACAAGAAGAGGCTCTGTGCCCACGGAGAGCTCCATGAAGGTGGAACTGTAACAGCCTCTGCCTGCTGTGGGCGTCCCGGTAATATCACCCACTCACATTCCACTTGGAAAGCTCTGATAATAGTGCACTGGGAGAAGTAGCAGATAGGTTGTATCTATCCACGGTGGCAGACGGGGGTGTGAGTGTTTTGCAAGAGGCTTTAGGTTGGTGGCAGTTTAGGAAACAGTCACCCAGAAAAGAAACATAGCAACAGATATATCTGAAAACTGCCTATATGTGTATATAATCGTAAGGGGGATAACACAACATGCCACTGTGTGGTATTTTTTTTCCTGTTTTTCGTTCTCACCAAATAATTTTGGTGCAGCATTTTGAGTGGAATTACATCCCCTTAAAAATAGGAAAGGAGGCTGTTTCAATAGAAATTTCTACATGCTCTTTTTCATAATGGTATACTTCAAAATAAGGTTTTATATTTGCATGCAGATATATCACTGCATCTGTGTATGCATGTGTGTATATGTGCATATACATAATATTCTAACATTTAAATATGAAATTATTAGTATTATAAAATTAGTTAATTTTTATTATTTATAACAGTAAATAATTAAAATTTTTCTGGTTAAAGAAATTCTTTCCAGAGGATACATTGTGTTGGAGAGGAAAGGTCAACTACAGGCTTTGGTAGGAACAGTTTTTGACTGTGCTGTGATGTAGTTTTGTGTTTGTCTGAAGGCAGTCTCGTATACCAGCGTGAAGGGGTTAGCAGTTTACACACACACACACACACACACACACACACACACCTGCTTCTTGCTCATTACTGTTTTGACTAAGTGTAATCTTCTGGGCTACACCTACACATTAAACAATATCTTAAGATGTTTTGAAAGCAACAGCAATGGTGGACACTGAGTGCAGCCGTGCTGCTGGAGGAAGATGTCATCTGTCTTCCTGACATCAGGTGCCTTTCCCAGAATTCTGCCCGAATTTTTTCTCCTTTCAGATCTGCAGAGAGGATGCTCAGCTCATTGCTTTCCAGGCATTCCCAACGAAATTAAATGATTCAACAAAGACCCAAATATGTTAGCCTAGCACACTTGGAAAAGTTTTTACTTACAGTAAGAATATTCCTAGGAGATTGGTGGAGGTGGTAATTTTTGTCTGAGTGGACCTACCTGAATGGCCTGATGGAGCTAATAAAAAGTTTGGTCCCCAGTTCTGGAACATTCCCTTTTCAATTCAGTACATTTTCATTTCTAAGTTAATGCAGAAGTGATAGCAAAAAGCTTGGCTTTTACCCTACTAGACATCCAGCGAGTGACGGTTCTTGCTAATTAAATGACTGTTAAGGTTAGTTTGAATCTTTCTGGAATTACTCTGACATCATTTAGAAAAAACTAATTAACATCTCTACGTTTGAGATAAGTTGAAAGACTTATTGCTTGCTAACATGTATTTAAATGGAAAATCTTGTAATTGTACATGGTATTACAAATTAACCTGTGTAGGACAGAGTCACACAGGCAAAAAGCTCACCTTTCTGTAAAATACTTTTTATATTTTAATCAGATCTGTTGGTCCTGGAAAAAAAAAAAATGAAATTCCTTTGCTAATTATTAAAGCTATAGATTTTTGTTTTCAGTTAAAGATGTATACTCAGATTAAAAAAAAAAAACAACTCAAGTGATTAAAAACTGCTTGTAAGCTGTTAAGTAGGCCAGCTTTATTTTATTTTTTTCCCAGTTTTCTGTGTTTAAAAAGGTAAATTTTCTGAACTATTCATTTCATCTGCTCATCTTTTACAAACTTTTTTGTCTTATTCCAAGCATTGTTTTATTTGGTGTGTATTATTTTAGCATGTTAGCAGCGTTAACAAACTGATGGTAGCAATTGCTAGCATCTAGAAATGTCCGTGGGTTGTTTCCTGATGTTTTTTTTTTCTTGCTGGGTAGAACTGATTTGTTATTTGGTAGTTCCTCCCCTCAGTCTTAAGATATCTCTAGATGACAGTAGCATTTACATTTTTATTTAAGTGAAACAATATGAGGTATATTTTGAACTAGTCAATAAAATGGAAAAAAAAATTATCCCTGCTAATTCAAAACAGTTCTATGAATTGACAGGTTTAAATATCAGCCATCTTCCAACTTTCTGTGAATCTATTCACATCAACAAAACATCAAAAGAATCAAAATGGGTCTTCAGTTAGTTGATAAGTGAAGGTGGTGAATGTCTCCCCTACGTGGTAATACTGAAATACTGGCTTTCATTTAAATACTGAAATCTGTCCTAATTTGACAAAAAGCTTGAAAATCTCAATCTTAAATGCTCAAATAAAGAGTAAAAACAAAAAATAACTCACAAAATCACATACATATTTTAAACATTTCAAGGTGTCAGCTGCATGATTTCTTTTCCCTCTTCTAACTTAACTGGGAATGGTCCTGTTTCTGAAGGAGCTGCGCACAATTTCAGGAGGCATCCCATGTTATTGTTAGAAGTTGTTGCCCCAGCTCACATGTCATGGTGATACCTTGTGAACCCATTGAGAAGAGAACTGTAGAGAGCCTAAAGGATAACTCTTAATGTGATCTTAGATTTACAGTTCTTGTAAAAACTGTAAAACTTGTTTTTAACTGGGAATTAAACAGAATGTGTTGTGAACCTGAAGCTGTCGAGTTGTTAATGGAGTTTCCTTTGTGTAACAGTAAGGCAGCTCACATAAACCCTCTAAAATAGTTTAATCAGTCACCCCTCTTAAATTTGAGTCAGTGGCTGATAAGGTGGGATATTACAGTTACACGCAAGTGAGACATGACTGTTTAAAAAACAGTATAGCCTATTAATTTTTAATGAATATTGAATTAATTATTTTATTCTTTTTCTCTTGATGCTGCAAAGTCTTGATGACTTTCAGTAAGAATGCATTACAGCTTGACCTGAAAACCACATTAAAGATGTGGGTTTGTTGTTTTCTTTTTGTCCTGTTAAATAACAAGGAATAGAAGAAGATTTTCATAATATTCTTATAATATTTTCTTTCTGCCTTTGTACAGTCATGCATTTATATTGTGTCTACTGTTAAGTGCCCCATGCTTTGTAATTTGAAAATCTGTGATCTCCTGCTTGCAGATGAAGGTTGTCATTCTAACTGCAAATTTATGTCTTTAGAAGTTGTATGCCTTGACTCATTCTTCTTAGTGTTTGTTTAGCTTTTTTATTTTGTGCAGATAGCTTCAATACTGATGTACGTCCAACTAATTAAAAATAAATGGAAATGTCTATTTCTGAGAGACAAGTGAACTCATTAATTTTCAGGAGTTTCTGCTTTCTTTGAGTGAATGTTCATATCAGCTCCACATTTTTTCAAGGTATGGAGCTTATAAATAAAAGTCAGAAAGATTCTCATGGCTGCAGGCCAGTCTACCATTTGGGGAAGAGATGTTCTCATTTGTTAGGAATGTCGCAGAAGAAATTAGGAAACAGTCTTGGAAACACTGTCGTCTTCTGTCAAGATTACCTTATTTTTGCTTTGGTTTGGCTTCTGTGCTTCAGTTCATGCAAGTGGTGATTCCAGCTGTTTGTAGAGAGAAGTAAAGGTTGGCTTTGCATGCACTAAATATATGGTACTGTGGAGATGAAGTCTTGCCCAAATAACTTTATTTCATCTACTCTTCTGTATCCAGCATTATCTGAAGTTTTTGTGTATTCTGAATGAAGTGAGAGGGAGCAGATCTTCAACAGTTGTTGGGATAATTCAAATGGTTCCGGAACACTTGTTGTTTGCCCTTTTGGTACTGAGACAGCTGTCAATAATAGACTCTAGTCTGACTGTTTTTTTTAGCTTTGTCTCTGTGAATGAAAATCACACTTTTGCTGATAGAGACACCGGTTTAGGAAATGCTTTCCTGTAAACGCATGATGGCTGAGTGGACTTTTGGTCTAAACCACCAGTACAGGTTCAATAATAATTCAGATGGCTCTTGTCAGGACACCACCAGCCCTGCCTGTATCTCAGGACCCTCAGCAGCCTTCAGGGCCATCAGCCCCTGCCCCTGCAAGGCTGCAGCAGGGCTGGGCTCCAGCTCCCCACAAGCCTTAGCCAGCCAAGGGCCTACCAAGGCATGTTGATGTCCCAGCCATGTCCCATCTCTATCCCCATGGCTCTGGCCATCCCCTCACCCAGTTATTTCCACAGTCTGACATCGTGGCCTGACCTCAGCCTGTCTTCAAGGAATCTGGAGCTGTTCTCTGCTGCCTTACTCCTTGCCTGGGGCAGTGGGGCAGCTGCTGGCTGGTGGGGTCCCTGCCTGTGTCTTCTGATCACCAGGGAGCTGCTGGTCCTTGCTGTGCCCCCACAGCTCAAGGGGCGAAAAGAAACCATTAGGAGAGCAGTGTAGCTGTGGAGGCTTAATGTGATAACCATTTGTTGTCCCTTCAGTGGTTTTCGATATTGGCTGATACCAGTCATCCCCACATCAAAATTCTTTCAAGATTAATGAGTGCTGACAAGAAGAGGTATCACAGACTATCTTGAGGTCGAAGGGACCCACAAGGATCATCAAGGCCAACTCCTTGCCCCACACAGTACCATCCACAATTAAAACACTGTATTTAAGTATTGTCCAAATGCTTCTTGACTTCTGCCCGGCTTGATGCTGTAACCGCTTCACTGGGGAGCCTGTTACAGGGCCTGACTGCCCTTTCAGTGTAGAACCTTTGCCTGATACCCAACTGATTCACTTAGTGAAGAGGGCATTGCTTTAGGACTTCAGTTGTGTTATAAAGCTATAATCAGTGTGTGCCTTAGGGGAGGGCAGTACAGACACGCTGCAGTTAAGCTGCAGAGGTCTCACAAGCAAAGCCTTCAAAATCCAGGCAACATCTCCAGGCAATCTTGTAGGGCAACATGGATCAGCATCATTTCTTGTGCCTCTTTGAAATTCACGTTGTGGTTGAAGTCCAGTTCTGGGAAACAGAAATGTGGTGGCAGTTGAGAATGAGCCAGAACAGTGTGATCTGAACTTTCTGAGACGATTGCCACTTTCTCATGTGAATTTTGGCTCTAAAAACAGATGGAACATCAGCCAATGAGTGTCAGCGAGAGATACCTAAGCTCTGACTGTGGAAGAATTAACTCTTAGACATACTGTAATTGAAAACCATGGCATGAAACCTACGTGCTTTGGGAAAGTGCCTGGGTGCTTGCCTGAGATAATAATAATTAACTGGCTACAGTATATGTTCTTCTAGTTTCATTTTATCTTTGTTTTTGCCACCTTTTACTGCTTTATTAGTCTCTCTTGGCCTGTTTTGTAGATCTGAATTTGCAAAGCCCACGCTACTTAATTTACTTCTGGCATTTATTTATTGAGGCTTAGCAAGGATAACAGGCTCTCTGTGCAATGAAAAAAAAACAGAATAAATCCACAGAAGACAAAAAAAACTCGTTGTTTTGTGATATTGCTAAATGCTGCTGGGGTCCCTCAAGAAAAACCCTGCAAAAAGTTATTAGTTGGGAAGAAAACTTCATCTATCTTAATAATTTGAAATCTAACTTCATCTGACTTCATCTAACTTAATAATTTGAAATGTGGAGGAGCGCAGCAGTTTCCTGCTTAGCAAAACATGAGTTTATAAGAGTATGTTAATCTCCTTAAGTGCGTAGTGGAAAAATGGATTGGAAGTTTGAGAGTTGTTCTTTCCAGCCTGTTGGTATTCTAGTTAAGCAAAATACAGTTTGGTGATGCTGATAAAATCACTGTTTGTAAGCAGTGTGTTTGTATTAGCTGTGACTCATAACACTATGGATGAGGTTTTTGGGAAGAGCCCTGCTTCTGTAATTCTCTATTTTTTTTCAGTTCTGGATTCCAGAATGCAACATAGGTAGTTGAAGAAGTTTTTTTCAAAGTGCATTTCATATATTGAGTGAGCTTAGGTTTCAGACTGAGGTTAAATAGTCTTTTCATCTATAGAGTGGGTTAGAATCTCTGTTAAGAAAGGAACTGGCGGACGTTTAAACAGAAGGGATATAGACTTGTGCACAGGCAGAGCTGTGCTAAGCTGAGGAAGATTCTCAACAGCTATTCTAAATAAAACATGGCTAATGTGAGATGGGACACAACATAGTGCCAGAGCAGTAGGTGTTTCAATTTAAACGCTTTGTGTTGAAGTGATAGCGTGCTTTTTAGCATCAAAGTGAAAATGAACTACTTTTGAGGAGGGAGAAGGTGTTGATCCTTGATGACCCAAAATCTCAATTGATGCACATCCAGTGGCACAGTGATTGTCGGTCCTTGTGCTTCAGGAGCAGTCTCAGTCACCAGCATCAGCTCAGGACAGGTGGGATCCTGATTCTGCTCTGCTCTGCAGGCTGTTGCCTGACTCCACTGCCAACCTTGTTTGCCTAGTTTTTTGAGAGCAGATTAGATTTCTGAAGTGTGTACACTAAAATTAATTCCTAGGTAAGTAATGGTAGATACACTTTAATTTCTTCTAAAGTACTACAAGTCCAACTTCTTTTCCTGTGGAGAAGAACTGTCTCTTGTTGCCCCAGAAGTCTTATAATTTCCTTGGATTATAGTGAAATCTGGTTGAAATACACTTGGGATAATCTAGCCATCTGGAAATAATATTATCATTTCAAAGTTTTGTTCTTGGAGATTATGGATTCATTTATTGAAAAATAAAAAGCGTTTAACACTGTCCTAATTTTAAGTAATTACAGAAAAGCATTCTTGTGGAAACTATTTACTTGTGTTTTTTATCCTTTTTAAATTAGGAGGTGATGATTTTAACACCTATCACCAGAAGGTTATGCAAGTATCTTATAGGGAGGCCTAAAAACATAGAGCATTCATAAAATCAGATACTCATTTTTCACTATAAAATGCCATATGCTCTTAAATTCTGATTTCTTTTTGGCAGCACAGCTGCTGTACTGTCTTGGATTTTCAGTTTGGAGTGGATTTATTCTCCATACCATAATGTGCAGTCTATAATGTCATAAAACCTTGTGTTTTCTCTTCATAGCATCTGCAGAAAAAGATACAATCAAGAATACCTACTCCAAAGTAATGGATGCATATGGGCTTCTGGGAGTATTAAGGTTAAATCTGGGTGAGTAAGCTTATATAAAACCTTAATTTCTCATTTGGGAAAGAAAATTGTGTTACTTCTGCAAAACTGAACAGCTCAGAATCTCCAGCATGGGAGCTGTGCTTACTTTTTTCTTTTGTCTTTGTAGAGTAACTTGCAAGTTGGGAGCACTCCCAGAAATGAGGGAGTGGACAAAAATAACTTCCTTTTTCGCAGTCCATGTTATTTTCAGTGTAGTTTCTCCTATTTGCATTTCCTTTTATTCTGTTGAAGTTGGGAATGGCTTCTTCGTGTTGGTTCAGTTAATACTTTTCTCAGCCAAGTTGGGGTCAGACTGTATGCACTGAGGAATATAAATACATCAGCATCACATTGTAAGATTGATTCTCTCACGTGTGCCTTTTCTGCTTTTCCAGGAGACACGTTGCTACATTATTTGGTTCTAGTAACAGGATGCATGTCTGTGGGAAAGATTCAAGACTCTGAAGTCTTTCGAGTGACTTCCACTGAATTCGTATCGTTACGAATCGAATCAACAGACGAGGATCGTATTTCAGAAGTGCGCAAAGTTTTGAATTCAGGCAACTTTTACTTTGCGTGGTCTGCAACTGGTGTCAGCTTAGATCTTAGTCTCAATGCTCACCGCAGCATGCAAGAGCACACCACTGACAACAGGTTTTTCTGGTGAGTTCACAGTATGTCTGTGCAAACTAAGCTGTGTTTTCAACCCTGTCTTCATCAGCTCTTAATTGTATGCCCCACAAATACTAATTAGCTAAATAGCATTATTTTAACTCTGAGGACATAAGCATGATCTTAGTGATATCAGGTTTCCACGGCCTCTTGTAATTTCTGGATTGGATGACACAGATTTTTACTGCTTCAAGGATGATACTTCGATCTGAACAGTTGTTGTGATGTTCTGTTTCAGCTTTGGTGCCTTTTCATTCTTCATAAATGTGTTGATTTTTAAAAGAAGAAATGGAACAAGAAGAAAAATAGTATCTTTTGAGCACTGTGAATGCTAAAATGGTGTGTTTTTTATATGTAGTTTCCAAATGAGTTT
Source organism: Callipepla californica brunnescens (assembly GCA_023055505.1). Lineage (NCBI taxonomy): Eukaryota > Metazoa > Chordata > Aves > Galliformes > Odontophoridae > Callipepla > Callipepla californica. The sequence continues at coordinate 69,281,635 of JALIRH010000001.1, read as the reverse complement.
TCACATATTGAAGGGCTTTAAAAGTTTTGTTACATGGATAGTTGTGTTGTTGCTGATTTTGTAGAATCAAAGCAGTTACGTTACAATACTACTACAATACACGTTGCTTGGCTGCTGAACTTACTATCATTTAGCAGGATATCTTTCAATAAAGTACAAGTTTTCACACAAAAGTCTTGATTGAGGCAGCACTGCTGTTTCTGTCAATAAGCACTTGATCATCCCCTTGTACTCAGCACTGGTGAGGTTGTACCTTGTGTTTGTGTGCTGTGTACAGTTTTGGGTCCTTCACTACCTGAAAGATACTGAGGCCCTGGAGTGTGTCCAGAGAAAGGCAGCAAAGCTGTGAGGGGTCTGAAGCACAAGTCTGATGGGGAGTGGCTGAGGGAGCTGGGGTTGTTCAGCCTGGTGAAGAGGCTCAGGGGAGACCTCATCACTCTCTACAACTGCCTGAAAGGATGTTGTAGTGAGATGGGAATCAGGCTCTTCTCCCAGGTAATAGCGATAGGACAAGAGAGAATGGCCTCAGGTTGTGCCAGAGAAGGTTCAGGTTGGGTACTAGGGGACGTTTGTTTTCAGAAGGACTGGTGATGCATTGGAAGAGGCTGCCCAGGGGGAAGGTGGAATCATCCCTGGAGGCATTCAATATACATTAGATATGGCACTTAAGGACATGCTTTAGTGGGCATGGTGGGTATGAGTTAATGATTGGACTAGATTATCTTAGTTTTTTCCATCCTTAACGATTCTGTAATTCTATGAAATAATGCCAGGGATGCATGTTGATCTTTAGAAAAGATGAACAAATTCTACTTTGCTTATTTTCAACCTTGTTAAAAGTGGTGTATGTGTCCATGATCATTGGAAGGGTCCTGAAGATTTGATAGCATGTTTTTTAATCAACTGAAAAACTACCTCTTCCCCCTCTTTTCAATATGCAAGACACCTAAAAGCTCTGGTATACTGCCACTGTTTTGTTCAGATAGAGCATGATCAGGACATTGTATCAAAACAAATATGTGTATCAGTACTGCAAAGAAGTTGTAGTCCTCAGGGACTTGCATCTTAATGTAGATTTACAGGAATTCAGAGAACCTAGCTATTTGTCTTTGTGTCTGGAAAAGGGCTGTTCATAGGTCGGTATTCCAAGGTGTGATGATGTACGCTGATCCTGTCCAGATCAGATTGGCCTTGCATTTTTGTCCCTTGATGTAAAACTTATAGGTTATCTGGATTTTTTTTTTTTTTTTCAGTAAGAATCATTCTTCATGGGAGGAACATGAAATATCACAGATTCCAAGACCTAGTATTCTGCTTATGCATTTCAATAAGCTCTCCTGGGCTTTTTCTATACAGAAGTTCCAGTCTCAGATTGCCCAAGGAGGAATATTGTTACCTTTTTAGCCTTCTGTTGTAATGCATCCACGTACTATTCTGTAAAAAGCTTCATTAGCTGATGTGTTTGATAAGTTGCAGGTTTTTGTTTTTTCTTAATTAGAAGCTTAGAATGAAAAGGTTAAAATTAAATACTTTCAACCCTTACATGAAACATTATTTGCACTTGTGATAGGTATTTCCAGGCACTGTCAGTGATTCTCTTACTAGAGTTTGCTTTTTTTTTTTCTTTTTGCTATACAGAAAACTTTACTTCCCTTTTATGCAACAAATGTTTCCAAAGAAAATGGAAAGCCAAGCCTCAGGAGAGTGAGGTTTAAAAAACCCAATGAAGCATCAAGTCTCACAAACCCCAATGTTCAGCTTTATAATGGTACCACTTAATGGATAGGTGTATCCAGATAGTGTCGCTTCCTTTTGTTTCTGCAGTCACTGGCATTAGAGTTAGCTGTATGCAATATAAAATGCAAACACACTTAGCCCTGAGAATGATATTAACACAGTTCTGAAAATCAATTGGTTATGAATGTATTCCTACCTTGGAGTGGTTTTTTTCTTGTTTTTTTTTTTTTTTTCCTCTAGTTGCTATGGGTTTCTTTTAGTTGTTTGTTTGCTTGTTTTTAGGATTATTAAAATTCATGACTTCCTGTGCCATCATCAGAGCTATTCCCTTGCATACTCTTCTATTTTAAGTATGTTTAAATAAGAGTTGCATCATATAACTGTGACTTATTTTTTTCCTTTTCTTGTTTGTATTAGTGGACGTAAGATATAAGAAGTTAGCATCTGGCTTTAGCAAATCGAGCTGTGCTTTATTTTCTTCCTGTTTATGTATATATTTTTTTTCTGATAGGAATCAGTCACTGCATTTACATCTGAAGCACTATGGTGTGAATTGTGATGACTGGTTGTTACGTCTCATGTGTGGAGGAGTGGAGATAAGGACAATTTATGCAGCTCACAAGCAAGCAAAGGCTTGTCTCATTTCACGACTAAGCTGTGAGCGAGCCGGGACCAGGTTTAACGTCCGGGGAACCAATGATGATGGTCATGTTGCTAATTTTGTTGAAACAGAGCAGGTATGTCAGACACGATGCACATTCACTGCCTGATGAGCTCAGTATGATTTTTTTATTCCTTTTTTGTCCAAACCTGACAGATGATGAATCAAGTCCGTAGCCAGCAGATATGGAAATAGTTCCTTTGCTGCTAAATGAGGAATCTAAGTAGGTTACATAATTTGCTGATCTTGGCGTTTTAGTGTAGCTTAAGGTCAGGGAGTGCATGGGTCTGAGTTTTGCTAGCTTAAGTAGGTGTTACCCATCAGCTGAACTGCTGCTGTAGGTGGCCACACTTGCTTTTATCTTGAGCTGTAGGTGTGCTTCTTTTAGCCTCAGCTAATTGTAAACATCAGCAAAAGAGACTCTGATAAATACTGTGCTGCCTGGTGCCTAGGGAAAGATAAAAGCATTCCTGTGGGTACTTAATATGGTTCAGCTGAAAGGTTGTCTTTAAAGCCACTGTAAATCCACTGCATTTGGTTGCATTTCCTTGCCCTTATTACACCAAAGTGCAAGAAGCCATTAACTCATTCTTAGCCCACTTCTCTGCCCACTTCTTAAGATAACCTAGTTACCAAGATGTTGTTCCTGCAAAAGTATCCATGTGAGTAGATACTTCTGGTTGACTCACTACAAATCCTAGGTGACTTCAGTAGGATTTTAGTTAGAGCTCTGCCCATACACATCCAATTTTGGGAGTTTAGTTAGAATGCTGTTCTTGTGGTTTCTTAGTGCAAGCCTCCTGCAGATAACGTCACTAGATGCCTGTGGCATATCATCCCACTGAGTTTCCTTTCCCCTATAGTCAACAGACCATTGCATTTCAGATTCCTATGCACAAAACCTGTTCAGGTGTTCTTAGTAGGCTGCATTGTTATTTTTTGTGCACTGGTTTACGTTTCAACTATTATGGGTCTTGTGATGTAGGAAACAAAAGCCTTACAGGAATTTCTTATCAAGATTTTAGAACAGTTACTGTTAGTACTAAAGTCATTCAGACCCGAGTAATAAAACCTTGCAATATTTTCCCAGCCTTTCTGAACTGTGTTTCCACAGGAAGCACAGAAGTGCCAGAACTTCTTATGAATTGTTTAGATCTGGGAGAGAAATAAGTGTAAGGAAGACAAATGGTATTTTGCACGGTGGAATAGGCAATGTGTAAATGTGTTTCATTTATGGTATGTTTAGCTAAGGCTAAGAAATTTAAATCCTCCATACATTCCCTAATGCCTACTGACATTATATGTTCTTTTCTCAACAGGTGATATATTTAGATGATTCTGTGTCATCTTTCATACAGATTCGGGGGTCTGTTCCATTATTTTGGGAACAGCCAGGCCTGCAGGTAAGCAGGAGATGGATCTGATTATGCTCATAATTCTTATTCATGTCTTTTTAAGCATCATGGAGTAACTTTTAGGCTCTTCTGCAGTTAGCTACCAGGATGAGGTTGCCCTTTGGAGGCAAGTTGGTGCTGTTGAATGTCTATTACTTTGAGATGCTTTGTTTTTGAAGTTCTGAGTTTTTTTCTGTTTTAGTTTAAATTGCTGTTTCAAAATAGGTTATCTAAGGACATGAAAGAGATTGGCTTCTTCTGAATTGATCTTGAGTGTAAGGTTTTTCAGAAAGTCACGAGTACCAGCAATATAGTTAAATCCCAGATTTCTCAGAAGAGGGATTTCATCAGCAATTACTGTTGGAATATAATTTTCACAGGGAAGATTTCTTGAAGTTCTCGCTTCACCGTTCCTTTAGGTACTTTAAGCTGGGCAGTGGAGCTACTGAAATGTTTATGTACCTTTTATTCAAAACAAGAGGTAACTAGATGAGATGACTATATTAAATAAAAATGTGGGGTGTTTTTGTTTTTTGTTTTTTAGGAAAGCAAATAAAAGAATGTTCATAATAGCCAACAGAATAAATCTAGGGGAGTTAGTTTAGATAGTGAAATGAATTTTTAGGCCATGTCATTGAAGAACAACATGTCTAATGTGTTATGACAGATAATTTAATGTTCACATTACAGGTGGGATCCCATCGTGTCAGAATGTCAAGGGGCTTTGAGGCAAATGCACCAGCTTTTGACAGGTGATGTTTTTGAGTTCTTGTGAAGGCGTTACGAACCTCTGATAAATGATATATCAATGTGATGGGATATATTATTTTGAACAGGAGGCTTTGCCTATGTGTGATTCACCAAAGCAGTGCAATGCAGTCTTTTCAAACTTCTGCAGGTTTTCTTGTGCCTTTGAGTGCTTTGTTGAAAAGTCTGAAGAAAATTTAAGGGTGTGAAATACTTTACTAAATTTAGAACAAAAATTACAATAGGTACACATTGAATAGTCTGTATTTGTCAACTGCTGTTTTAAAAGTAAAATCTATACTTCAGTTTTATTCTTGACACGACTGTTTCACAACATTATGGTTTTAACTACATATATTTTGTCAAACAACGTTTTTGATGCTATTATCTGAGTTAAAGAGCAGTCAGTTGTTATATGCTACTGTTGGATTACATTGGTCTATATGGCCATGAAATAAAAGAAGACTTGCTGTAGATATTAGAATCTCTGCTAGATTTGTCTAGTGTCTCAGTCTGTGTTCCAAGTGCTCATGTTAACTTTCAGCATGCCAGAAAATGAGTGTGCAATTTTTCTTCTGTTAACAGGCATTTCCGAACTCTTAAAAATGTATATGGCAAGCAAATAATTGTGAATTTACTTGGGGCAAAAGAAGGAGAGCACATGCTCAGCAAAGCTTTTCAGGTAAGAATTACCTTTCTCCCATTGTACCTTCCCTTAGAATTGGAACGTGTGCTATGAAGCTTCTGTTATAAACTTTAAAAAGTGAAATAGATACGATATCTACTGCCTGGAGTTAAAAGAATATTTATCTTAAAAGTACTGCTTAAGACAAATAGTGTGAAGCAAAAAAACAACTATTCGATGTGTGAAGAAGAAATAGAAAAGAAACAAAGGTGAAATATTTGTCAGTTTTGAGTGATTTGTTGCACGGTAATGATAAAACATTACAGAAAGCACAGAATAGCTATTCAAACTGCTTTTAAAATGTTTAACCTCTTGTTTAACTTATGCTACTCCATGATCACGTATTAACATATTTATGTTCTTTTCTTCTCTATTTACAATACCAGAGCCACTTAAAAGCTTCCGAACATTCAGCCGATGTCAAGATGGTGAACTTTGACTATCATCAAATGGTTAAAGGAGGAAAGGCAGAAAAACTACATAGTGTGCTTAAGCCTCAAGTCCAGAAATTCTTAGAATGTGGATTTTTTTATTTTGATGGAAAGGAAGTTAAAAGGTTTGTGTTTTCTTTTTTCTTTTTTTTCTTTTCTATAACTGTACTCACATTAAATTGTGGTTCTGAGGTGCTTTCTACCTCACAACCAGAGGATAAGAAAAATATTTCTAGTTATTTATGTTATTGTACTATTGTATACAAGATGATGACAGTCTGGAACTGAAGGATGACTCACTTATTTTATTAAATTTTTGTCTTGTTCCAAATGTGCTCTGAAAGTCCTGATGGAAACTGTCTCTGGTAGGGTATGTCTTAATTTCAGGTTCTTTGAACTCATCATTTTGTGAAAGTGGTCTTTTGTCCTTTTTCTTGGGTGTGCTCCTATGGGATTGAAAGTTTTTTCCCATTCATTGTATAACTTATTTGTATTTTCCTCAGCAATGGAGTGTACTGTTTTCAATGTGTTGTGAATGCCCATTTTCAGAGCAGTCTATCTTTGCTATTGCTTCATCTGGATTTTCCCCAGTTTACATAGTTGGTTCTCCACAAAATATGAGTCACTCACAATAGCCATACGAGTTTGAAATATAATACATCATAATACCTTCTTATTGTATGATCTTTACCCAGCATAAATGAGTTCCGGGGGATTTAAAATAAAGTTTTGCAACAAGGGGAATTATTATTCAGGAAGCATTTTATTGAGGTGCAAAAAAACATATGTTAAAATGTCCTTGTGAAAAAAAAAACCAAACAGTCAGCTATTCAGTAGCCTTCTGGGCAAGATTCATTATTGAGCTTTGATCAGCAGTCTGTGCTTTTTGCACATCATGTAAGAATGTATTGCTGATGTAGCAAATACAGGTAGTGGTGGAAGAGGAAGCAAAGGTAGTCTGGAGAGATGTTTTCAGCAGCTGATATTTGCTTTAAGCCACGTGTTTCTAATTTTATCATATTATTTTTAGCTTTAACTTCTGCTAAGGAAATAATTCCAGCACTTGTGGAAGTATAGAGATTTGTGATGGACAGTAAACCAGTACCATGATATTAATTGTAATTAGTTATATCAGAATTCTGGGGTTCTATACCCTGTTGTAGCTGGGATGAAATGTTATGTTTCCTGCTGTGTGCTACTTGGTCCTGCTGTGTACGTATATTGTTGTCCTTATTTTCCCTTTCTTCTTCCTGGAGCAGAGATCTCAGCAGGAAAAGGCGGGGCTAGGAATGGGCAACATTCCTGCTCTTCTCCCCTTCACACCCTTCCTTTGTTTAATTAACACCAGAGCAGAGCTTTTCTGTGGGATTTTCCATGACAAGAATTGTTGAGTGAAGGGAATGTTGTCACAGCCTGGGTTTCATCTGCTCATGCAGTGGGAGAGGAGAGAGCTCCAGTGCCCCTCTGGGTTCTGACCTCGCTGTGGGATTAAGTCCTCCAGGGGCAGGTTTCAGTAGACCTGAATAAGATCAGATTTAGTAGGATGGTAGTTAGATCCCATCCCTACCTCAAAACTCTATTTGCTTTTCTCCAAAAGTTTTAAAAACATTTTTTTCTTTTGTTTTACGTTGCAAAAAATAGTTTAATCCTATCACTCTGTGTGGCATGCTATTTGATCTTGCAAGAGATTCAGTTAATATCACCACCCATCAAAAAGTCTGACAACAGAATGAAAACAAAATAGGTTGTGACTTGTGAGAGTTTTAAAATTGAAGTTTATGGACCATCTCCATTGTAGAATGTCAATTTTCCATCTAGTATTGATACCAAGTTTCTATTTAAAATAAAATATAAAGATAGTAATGAAATAATCTTGAATATTTCTTCAACATTGTCAACAGTTTTCTGATTGGATGCTGAAAGTAGAGTAAATGTTATCAGCCTTTACCAACTTGATTGGACAAAGTGTGTAGTGGGAATGACAAAAGATAGGAAAAACATAAATCACTGGGAGAACCATCAGGCATTTATCCTTACAGCCAGCCAAGGTGAAGGTGGACATGGGCTAATGTGACCCTTCTGAGAGCTTTGTAGCAAAGATTAATGGCTTCTTTCAAAGAAGGGGAGCGTTTTAGGGATCCTGAGGGCATAAAGCATCTGTTGAGCTAAAGGAGGGAAGAGGTTTAATTTGCATTTGTGTTTGGGGAAGAAAGTAAAGAGGAATTGAAATTGACTTTAATTTAATCACAAGTTCTTGTTACTTTTATTAGGACAGTTCTTTCTATTTGTTTTCTTTGTTTTTGTAATTATTTCTCTCTGAAGTTCTTACAAAGTGTGTTAGCTAGATTCTTTGAAAATGAAACACTTTTAACCAAGAAAGCAAGGAGAACTGTAGAAAAACTTCAAGACTCATCTGATTTGCAGAAAACTAATGACCTTTGTGTAGTCAGTGCTGTTGCAAAATTACTGCTGTTGTTGTAGCTAACCTTCTATTGCTGATGCATTTATAAATGCAGGCAAGATGACAGTAACAATGCAGTCACAATACCGTGATGTACTATTCTGGTTCAGATCTTAATGTCCCTGTCTTTGCTGATGATATGTGTTAAATGAGTTATTTCAGTTGTTCTCCGTTTCTCTCTCTCTCGTTGTCCTTGGCACAGATCTCAGAGTGGTACTGTCAGAACAAACTGCTTGGACTGTCTGGATAGAACAAACAGCGTGCAGGCTTTCTTTGGCTTAGAGGTAGGGAAAATGGTGTACATTTCCAGATACAGATCTGTTACGGATACTTTTATAGGAAGCAGATTGTAAAAGTGGCTGTAACTTCCATGTGATAGCTGAATAAAAATGAATGGTAGGTGGGCATTTGATTTATAGCATCATACTTTCTTGTTTTGTGGGCAGCCAGCTCTCAGTAGATGGATGAATCAGCAGTTGTACAGTAACTTTCATTACACAGTTGTCATTTAGCATTATGAAAAACACTTCACTCTTTGTAAGGTATCAATTTGTCTTTTAGGATGGAGGGTTGCAACTTCAGAATATGGGTAGTGGTGATGTACTCCTCAAAACATTCACAGTTACTCAGAATCATAGAATCTTTAGAGTTGGAAGGGACTTTTAAAGGTCATCTAGTCTAACTCCACTGCAGTGAACAAGGATGTGCACAGCTGAGTCAGGTTGCCCAGGGCCTGATCCAGCCTCACTTGAAGGTCTCCAGCGATGGGGCATCAACCACATCTCTGGGCAGCATGTTCCAGTGCCTCACCACCCTCACTGTGAAAGACCTTTTCCTTATATCCAACCTAAATCTACCCTCATTAAGCTTGAAGCCATTTCCCCTTGTCCTAAGAGGTGAAGCTCTTCATGTGAGCAAACAGATAAAATTACAAGATGAAATACACTATTCCTGAAACTTTTTTTTCTTATTTATTTCAACTTCAGTTTTCTCTGCAAGTTCCTTTTCTGACTGTTGTTAGTTCCTGTCCAGCCTTCAGAATACGCTCTGTACCTAATTTCATCTTCATTTTAGACCCTTTCCTCTTGCTGGTGGACACCTCATGGTTTTAAAAATGTTCTAAAATCCTTGAAAATAGCTTCTTTGTTAGTTTTAGTCTTCGGTGTTTATTTTCACTATTACATTGGTAGTCTCAAACTTAGTTTTCTAAGTAAACTTGATTTCAGGATTTCAGGAAAGGTGCAGTAGTTCATTTCCACATCCCTGGGCATAATGCTGTGTTTGAAATCTTGTATTATTTTACATTTAAATGCATATATAATCACTGAAAAAAAAAATGCCATGTGCTTGTTAACAAACGTATTGGGAAAAAATTGAAGATCTTTTTCTTGCGAATGTTATCTTCAACTGTTGCAGATGCTGACAAAACAACTGGAGGTGTTAGGATTAGCTGAGAAGCCTCAGCTGGTTACTCGCTTTCAGGAAGTTTTCCGATCCATGTGGTCTGTGAATGGAGATTCTGTCAGTAAAATTTATGCTGGAACTGGAGCCCTTGAAGGAAAAGCTAAGGTAAAGTGCATTTTACTTAAAACTTTAGCAGTTTTTGATGTGTTTTTATTTTTTTTTCGTTTCTGTCATGAGTTTAAGAACTATCTTTTTAAAAGGGCACTTTTGTTGTAATCTCAGTGAGCCAATAAATGGGGAAAAAGAAAAGCATTTAATGAGAAAAGTTTGCTCGTCTTGATTGACAGCCAGATCTTGTTTCAGCATGCCCTTTCTTAGCCACGCTCATGCTTCCCAGATAATGCTACCCTCTAGGAAAGGAGGATGCTTAACATTTTGATTTCTTTTGATCATGGCTCAAAAAAATGCATATTCAAATCAGCTCAAATTTCTTTTATCATTTCTCTTTTCTATCTGTGCCTCTACCTTCTATTGTTTTAGTTTCTTTATGTGCATCTCCTTTCTTTTCAAATGTGTTCCACTGTACATTGTTGTTTGTGCTTCCTAGCATTTAACTGTGCTAAAATTTAGCAGATTATGGTAGGATGTTTTTCCTTTGCATGCTCATCAAGCTATTGCTTTTTAGTTTTGCAATTACTGGAAATACAACAGTAACAACCCCCAAAACCATCATGTTCTGTCTCTACTTTCCTTTTTAATGGAATACTGTACTCCCTTGCACTGTAATGCTCTGTTTCTCATCAGTTTGTTTTGTTTTTGTTGATGCCTGAGTGGTTCAAATTTCCTAATGCTATCTCTTATTTCTCTTTTTATCAGTGTTGCTTTTTCCTGATGCTGTCTCTTACTTCTGTTTTTAACAGTGTTGCTTTTTTGTTTCTATACTTCTCTACCTGTGGTACTTGTCAAAACAAAAAATATTAAACCATGATAATTATTACTCTTAGTTCCTTCAATAATTTATTTTCATGCGGTTCTTTTTATTTGAGAATACCCTACTTCTCATTACGTGATCTCTGTTCAACTCATTTCCATATTACTACATATTCATACTTGACTATTTTGTTTTACACCGTTTTTTTCAATCAAACCATATCAGGGTCCTTCTCTGCACAAGTAGAAGGCATCATAAGTGAGCTACATAGAAAGAAAACAACTAAATGGGCTTGTTGCTGATACTGCCCTTAATTGGTGCAAGGCCTTCTCATTTGATAATTGCGTGTACTACAGTATAGGATGGAATTTTGTTAAAATATGTTCAGTTTTACTTTTTTACATCAACCAGACACTCAGGAAAGCTACAGTAAGTATTTTATGGGGTGTTTCCCCTTCTCCTGGCTTTTTCATACAACTTTATTTGTTTATTCTTCTAAATTAATACTTTACTGGCATTCATTAGACTACTTAATTTTTTTATTTTTTTTTTAACGTGTGAAATGCAGAGTATATTTACTTTGCTGTTTTTGTAATGATACAGAATAGTCCATCGTTGTCATAGGGTTCCCCATCCTGGTACAACTGTAAGTGAGTACCAGAATTCAAAGGCAGTGTCCCTGGTGGAAGTCTGTCAGTTCGAAGAGGGCCTGTAAGATTTGCAAAGCCATCCGTTAGCTGCCATTCTTTCAGTGAAACTTGTCCAGATCAGCACTCAGTATCTTTGTAAGCACTCTGCTAATAATATTTTAGAATTTTGTTTTAAACTTTCTTTTGTCATTTCCCATATGAGAAGTTTGTCAGTTTGATTCTTCAAAGTCCAAGAGTACTTAGAAGTAAAAATACAGAAAATTGGGATAGGAGAGAATGTATTTTAATCTTAAACAAGTTAATGTACTGAAAAACAGTCCTTTTTTGAAGAATGTTAATACTCATTACATCTAACTCCTTACCTGCTCTTTCTTTTGCTCTCTCTGGGTTCCTTTCAATTAATTGCCTGATATGTGAATGGTGAGTGTGTTTTTTGGATCACGTCTTAAGTTGTACATTTTCTGACAGAAAACGAGCAGCATCCTATTAAAATCCTGTTGCAATAATATGCTCCCCACCACTTCATCCACATTTTCTTACAAAATCATGGTGCTAATCTGCTGCTGCTTATCCTTGACAAAACGTGGTACAGTTCATTGAATTAACTGGTGGATTGGTTCTGTAGTTTCATTAAGCTTTTGTTTTTTGTTGATGTGCATTTAAGATACCTTCCTGAGCAATGCAAATTGTAAACTTCAAGCATTTTTAATAATAATACACTACCATGCAGCATCCCTGACGGATTATGGTCTGTATTTCACGTACATGCAACAGCATGTGTTTTCATATGTTTTACAGGCAAAATACATTTGTGTACTTAAGACACAGTAAGCCATGTAATCAAGAAAACATCTTTGTGCCTGTGAAGTTGTTGTCAGTGCTGTGCACACAGCTTAACAATGCTGGCTTTTCAGTCAAGTAGACGACTACGTGACATGCTGTTTACGTTGTCCTCTATAAGTCTGACCCACAGATGCCATTTGTAGTACCAGTACATCTCTTGCAGATTCTTTTTTCAGGTTGTTAGACACTGCTTTTTTGGAGCACTATTCTATTGCTCTGCTGGTGTGCAGTGTGTGCAATGACAGTGCCTTGGTACGTTTGTAGCTATAGATCAGCATGTACATTCCTTCTGGGATACTGCATGAGATTTGCACGTTACTTTAAAAAGTTGAGGAACCTTAATAAATTGAAGCTATCCCTTCTGTAATGTGGATATTTCAGAATATAAATTCTGAACTAACGTGCTCACATATGGAAAGACATTCATGTATCGTGATACATGGACTTAAGTGCTTGTTCATTTTTCATTATTTGGGGAAAAGCCCCAAATCCTATATCATGATCTAAACCTGGCATTATATCAATTTAATTTTTGAAGACTAAGAGTTTAGAGAGAAAAAAAAAAGTGTTCCCCTTCCAGCAGAATTTTACTTGATTTAAATAATTTAAACTGCAATCATCCAGCTCTTAGGTGTGGCTCAAAGATGTTAGTATGTGGTTTAGCATTTGGGGGAGAAAAATGGATGCAGTACTGTAGTCTCAGAAGGCTCTTATTTAACAGCGTAGGAAGGAGATTGCCTTAGATTTAAAAATTATTAATAACGTTAACAAAACTGTTAATGAATATTGCCAATGTTTTTATTAGCAATGTCCAACATAAAATATTTTATACGTATTCCTCCCTAACAGGCTGGGAAGCTGAAGGATGGTGCTCGTTCTGTGACCAGAACGATTCAAAATAACTTTTTTGATAGCTCCAAGCAGGAGGCCATTGATGTTTTGTTATTGGGAAATACCCTAAATAGTGATTTAGCAGATAAAGCACGGGCTCTCTTAACCACCAGCAGTTTACGCGGTATGTGTCTTTCAGGATTTTAATCTGTCTGATAACTATTTGGTGTAAGAAAGCTGTACGGAGTCTGTTTCAAAACAGTGTTGGAAAGTGTAATTGTTTTTTGGTTTTTTTTATGTTCTGTTGGCTTATTAAAAGATAAAAGTTACTTCTCCTTGGCTAATATTACCAAACTAACATGCTGCAGTTGTTTGTTTTCTGTTTAGAGTTTGTTCATATCCAGTGGCTTAATAGGAAAATATCTAGGGAGTGTATTTTTCAGAACTGTACAGTAGATGCATATGACATAGGGGACTGTTCACTTCTTCAAATCCATTTATAGCAAGTGTTAGCTGCTCCATGCTGAATTTTGGGGAAAAGTAAATCCTAGTTTATTTTTTAAATGTTTTTTTTTTTTATTGTTTGCTAAATGTCTCCCTTTATTTGATCTGTCAAGTGAAGAACTTCTCACTGTGGTGTTAAACCAGATGCAAAGCATTAATTCTTTTTTTTTTTTTTTTTTTTTTTTTTTTGCTAACATAAGAGTGCTTAATGATTGTATTTATCATTTTGGTTTCCTCTACTGAGGAGAAAAACAGATTTTCTTAATAGAAGAAAATTTAAGATAACAAGAGCCATTAGAAAGTTCATGGTGAATGAGTTCCCATCATGGAAGGGTGTTTTTTTGTGTGAAGAGACCTTTTCCATGAATGTGTGCACCACCAAAATACGTCAGGTAATGGGTGAAGTTCTGCACCAAAATCAGAGAGAGGTTTCAAAGAGAAGCTCTGCTTAGGCATGGTCATGTGGGATTTGAAGGGTCTGGTTACCTGAACCCAGCTCCCTGATGAGAATGGGGCTTTGGATCACAGAACCCTGCATTTCCAAACAGAGACGTAGCCGATGCAATCCCCAGCAGTACAGTCATGTCCCATTCCTCTGGAACTCCAACATGCAAGGAAGTAGCAAGTGGTGCAAGAAAAATCTTACCCAGTTGTAGTATTCATCTTGTGTTCATCTTATTTACTACATTTACTACGTCACCCCTGAAAGACTTTTCCTTTTGCTTTTTTTTACCATGAGATTTCATGTTATTGTAACTTCTACTGCATCAGAAACTTGCTAAATTGACCCTGCCTCAAAGCTCATTGAAAGTTCTTCTTGTTCCTTCTCACTTCCTCTGTGAGTGCGAGCTGGCCTTGCAGCTCCTGTCAGTGGTAGAACATGAGTCAGTCTTCACAGAACATAAGGTCACTGCGTTTTCTAGTAGGTGAGGAATTAGATACTTCAGCGTACACAGACCTAGTATTAGTAGGGCAAGAAGAGAGACTTTGTCGGTACTGTTGTGAAAGTTTTTAGATTTTGCAGCATAAAAGATGTGCTTTAACTGATGTGAACATTTATATATAATAAAATGTATATTTTAACATGTTCTCTCTGATATATATATTTTTTTTAAGTAATTGCCTGTTTGACTAATTTTTTTCTTGTTTCCTTCTTACTGCATCCGTAGTTTCAGAGCAGTCATTACAATCAGGTATAGTATAGAAAATTAAGCTGTAAATATCTGGGCAGCTGTTCTTCTCTGGCTTTTTTCTCATGCCTATTTGCATAATACTTGGTCTTGGGCTCACGTTTTCTCTGTACTGTTTGGACTTGATGTTCCTCTGCGACAAAATTCCGTAATACAAGAAAATCTCTTTAACACAAGATGAATGAAAATACAGGAAGTGGAAAAGGTTGCAGTTGTGCTTGGGTGTGGATTATAAAAACAGCCAGCTGTTTGTTTATTAAATTTTATTTCTGCAAATGGTTTATTCTAGGCATAGAGGAATTTGCATTTTTATCTGATTAGAGAGCTTCAGTATTCTTGTTTTCTCAAAATGGTTGGGTTTTTTTGGGGAGTTAAGGTAAAATTCTTTACTATACATTTTGTAACTTTGTTGTCTTTGCCCTTAGAAGGCTCTGCCTGCTTGTGTCCTTGCATGGGACCAACTGTATTAATCTCCTAGTGGTGGCTTATGTTGTACAAAAATAAGTGCTGACACGTGCTTTTGTGGAGCAAAAGTAGAGTCAAAACTACTGAGATACACTTACCTCTGCATGCAGCACGACAGTATTAGAGCATCTGTTTAGGTAGAACTTAGTAAAGAGAAAACTCTAGGAGGGACCATCGTAGTTAACTCCTAATCTGGAGACATGATGGTAATATCTTGACCATTGTTTTTTGGGCTTAAAATGAGATATCATCTAGTGGAAATTCTTCCTGTTGTAACTGGCTGCATGGAGCTGCTCCACTTGCAGAGATGATTTATGCACTAAGTGTTATTAAGGGAGGACTGTGAGTACTTCTCAGCTGTTCAGCACTTCATCACCTCCTTGCTCCTAGAAACTATTAGTTAAAAAACGGTATTCCTAATCCTTGTATATTCAGATTTTACAGTGTGCTGAGAAAACAGCACTTTCTGAGCCACTGTATTAATTGGGTTCATTTTGCTACTTTTTGGAAGTAATTTTGGTGAATCTGGATGCTTAGTTTCTAGGTGAGGGGAAAAAGCATATACTCAGTACCTGGGAAGATAAAGGGAGAGGAGGAGGGAAGGAAATCAGGAGGCTTTTAAGATGAAAAGATTATTTGCAGAATTGTTTAGGGATTGTGGGGTTCTGCACAGTCTCCTTGGAACTTGGATGCTCAGGTGGCAGCTGTGAGCTCTATGCACTGCAGAATGAATGGGGAGGATCCTTGTAAGAAACACTTAAGAATTTGTTCTAGACTAAGTTTTTGTTCATATGCATCCGAAGTGTTTAAAGCTCTTTATAAATGACAAACTTTGCCATTTATAAAGTGACCATCACATATGGTGTCACCATCTAGACTGTAGACTCACTAGGAGTTATAAGTGTCTATATATATATTATCTTACTTCGGAATTCATCTATATCAAGATTGCATATTTTGAAAAATACCTGTGGTAATTTGGACACTGCAGCAAAAGAGCTCAGTTGTATAGAATTTTAAATTAATATTCTTTTTGTGGAATTGATTTCCAAATGTGTTCCTGTTTAGTATGAAAAGCAGTTAAAACACTCCTGTTACAGAATAACATAGAATTTAATTTTTTGGGATATTAATGTTTCAGAGTGTGATAGTGTTTTTGTAAAACGGGTAAATGGTTAGAAATGGTGAAGGAAAATGACATGCAGTAGGTTAAGGAGTGCTGAAAAAACATTGGCTCATTCACTGTTCTGTAAAAAGGGGTGAAAATATCTTGGTTTTCCTTCTTTATTCTCATTTTGAGAGTCATTCTACAATTTAGAAGTTTTTCTAATGTAACAATATCAATTTCATGTTTGCAATAAGCATATTAGCAGGTCCCTGGTGAAGTTATGTTCTGTTCTGGTATAATTTTTCACATCAGGGACTCATTAAAGTACCAGGAGTTAAGTAGGCAGGAATTTGATTTTGTGTGGTAAGAAACGTGAATTATTTGGAACAACTGTTTAAACTCAAAGTTACTGAAAACTGAAAGTGAGGAAAGTAGAAGTCCAAGTTCAGTTTTTAAGCTTGCTGGGAACGTAACAAAGACTAATATATGCAGATCTTCAGAGCTTGTCTGTGGTACATTTTGGGTTCCTTGGGTTCAGCTCACCCTTGGGGTGATTGGGGTACTTGCATGCATTCTGGCTGCGGAATTTCTTGGACTGGTTTCATTTCAGTTGTCAAGTGCTGGGGTAGTTTCTCTCTTTGACCTTCATTGTTTTTTTCCAGCATTTGGTGGACTTCTTGACTTGACTGTTGCTTAGCATGTAAGGATTTCTGGTTGTAGCCTCAGTAGGTGGCTGTCCTCTGAAGGCATAAGGTGTATTGCTGACTCCTTATAGTTTTGTTGAATTAATTTGCCTGGAATAAAATAAGGAAATTAATGGGTGATGGAAAACATGATCTGCTTGCATTACTCTCAGAGACACCAGTCAGTTTGCTAGATTTTATGTGCCCCACATGCAGACATATGATTCATTCAGCAGAGTTCTATACAAAGAACAAATGCATTATATTTTCTTCTCTTGGTTCCAGTTTGTTATGGAACCACTATGGCCAGAGGATCCTTGGTTTTTGTCTTAACTGGGTAGCCAAATTTCTGGAGCAAATTGAAAGGTGGTAAATATAAAAGAATGCCTAAAAATCTGACAAAAACACCGCTGGCAACAAATCTGTTTTAGAGATTTGTGTGAAAATACTGTGCCTGCTAGATGGCTATTTTGCCAGATACCATACAATGGAGGGAAGAATTCAATCTAATGAAGTTTACATGATTCTTATAGACTCAACCTTGACAGTCTTATAAGTAGATAATTTTGCTTGAGTAAAGTACAGTGCAAGCAATAGTATTGATATCTAATAAAATTTATTTCCCATTTAAATTAGAGGAGAAAAAAAAATAGAGACCTGATTTTTTGCTTCAGGAAATAACTATATTTATTATATATACATATGTTTTACAGAGCTATCTGTGAAGGATCTAAGCAAATCTCTGTAACTCCAGTTTCTAAGCATAAAATATATATATATTTCTTCTCACTGTGCCCTTTACAAGTAGGTCACTACTCTTTTTCCCATGTGGCATGTAGAAACAAGGCCCAGAAAGGCTGGGGTAGCAGAGAAGTTCGTTTCAAATCCTAGTCTACTTCCCTCATTAAAACAGAGCTTCCGGAATTCAACTTACCTAAACAGCAATTTGGATTTGTGATTTAAAAAGAACATATTTTGATAAGATAATTTACCTCATCTGTTTTAGGAAATGGATTTATATAAATCATTTTTTCAGTTCAAGAAACTATTGTCTGTAAATTGTTGTATTGTTTAATTACATTCTAATTTCATAAATGCAACCTATGTATATGAGATAGATGTCTGTGTTGGTATGTATTGAAAATCAATTTCCATAGGGGATCATAGGATAGAGAATGGTAGATATTTATGGTATATTAATGTTTATATTGCTATATAGAGAAATATAAATATGTATTACTATATATATGACTATTTAAATTTCATAATAATATAAATACTATATAAAATGTATGTAGTGATGTGTATTACTATATATGTAGTGTGAGTATACGTGTGTATATAATGTACATAATACATAATTTTGAACAAGCTGTTACCATCTTTCATTCAGCCAGTGTCCTACCCAGGCAAACAAAATGTCTGCAAATGTACTTAACCTGGCGAAATGCTGCATCCATTTTGCTATCACGGTTTAATTTTCTGTATGCATTTGCATGGATTTATTCCCCCCCCCCCTTTTTTTTTTTTTTAAGGAAAAGATCTCATTGCCAAGTTTTAGGGGAAAAAAAAAAGGAAAAATAGGGAATCCTATATAACATTAACATATTTTCAAATGTTTTTGCAGCATCTGTAAAAGTGCTCAAGAGTATGTGTGAAAACTTTTATAAGTATGCAAAACCAAAAAAAGTTCGAGTCTGCGTTGGGACGTGGAATGTCAATGGGGGGAAGCAGTTTCGAAGTATCGCCTTTAAAAATCAGACCCTCACTGACTGGCTTCTGGATGCACCGAGCATAGCTGGTATTCATGAATTCCAAGGTAGGACTTGTAATCTTGCTTTTTTATTTTTATTTTTTTTAATTGAAAACTGACTTTCTTAATTAGATTGTGAATATTAAGAACAGAACTATGAGTCTTGGTTCTGAAGTTACCTGTAACCAACAGATAGCTTTTTTGAATATTTAAAATGCAGATCGAAGAAGCAAGCCTGTAGACATATTTGCCATTGGATTTGAAGAAATGGTGGAGTTGAATGCAGGAAACATTGTGAATGCAAGGTAAGTAATAAAATCTGCACAAAATTAGTTCAATTGACTGCCAGGTTTAAGCATAATGCTATTTTTTTTTTCTCCTTAATTGTAACGGTTGGGATTATTCTATGTTATTTTTGCCTGCATTCCAGTTCTGTCTACCTGTGTCTCTGCTGAGACTGCAGAATCATCTCAGCTTTCATGTGCCTACTTGAGATTACTCAAAACGTAACGTCAAGGATCCAAACAGTCAGTACTTGCCTGTAGTTTGGATTGCACTGAAAAAGTTCAGTAGCCCCAGAATTATATCTATTTTTTTTTTGTCAAACACATTGAAAGAGTGAAAGAATTTATCTCTGATGCTGGTAGTGTTCCACAGACTGAGCATTCCTACTGCTGGGAGCAGTGAGTCCTGTGGAATCCCTTCCAAAAGCATGCATTGTTGGTATGCATTTGTATACTGTCTGGCATCAAATTTTGGTCTATATAAAACAAGTGCATCCTCCTGTACCATCAGTTTTTGCTGTCATCAAAAGCAGAAGTAACCTCTGAGTATAACCTGACCTATTTGTAGTTTGTTTTTAGCTCTGTTGTTCTGTGTGTTGCATGCATAATATCACTGTGGAGTTTGGGTTGTTTTGTTGGTTTTTTTTGCCCCTGGTGAAGTGGAATATGAAAATATACTGTTGTCAGTTCTGGATGATACCAGTGATGAAGTCTTCATGTTTAATCCTAGGGTAATGTTCTCTTTGTCCATTGTTTTGTCCGACATTTGTTGCATGTTTTTCTGGTTTGTCAAGTTTGAACTCAGCAGGAAAAAAAACATCTAAAGCCTTTTGTTCTGAGGACAGTGACTGTTTCATCCACTCGTTCACACTGAGTCTAGTTAGCAGTGCTTCCAGATCTATTGTTGTTTCATGTATATCCTATGCTAGCTCTGAGAACCATGGTCTTTAGGTTTTCAAGGAAGTTTCTTTGTGATCTAAGACCGCAGACGACGTGTTTTCCAAATTTAACCAAACTCTAGGCTAGGAGGGAACTCCCAAGAAAGAAGTTTACTCCTCTACTCTAGCCTCAGAACTATAGAAAAGAGTCATGGCTTCTAACATAGTCCATGTTATTGTGAAAAGTGAGGCGATATCTGATGTGTTTGAAATGAAGACGTCAATACAATCTTCTAGGCTGCGACTCTGCCAGAAGGCACATTCACAGCCTGGCTTTGACCTACTTCCCCAGTGTCTGGTTAAAGTTATTCTATGAAGGTGATTGAACTAGTTCAACACTCTCAATACCTGCTTAATTTCTTTTATTTTAAAACTGGCTTTTCTAATCTCGCTGCTAGCACAACCAATCAGAAGCTCTGGGCTGCAGAACTGCAGAAGACCATATCAAGAGATTACAAGTATGTGCTGCTGGCTTCCGAGCAGTTAGTGGGCGTCTGCCTCTTTGTGTTCATCAGACCACAGCATGCTCCCTTTATCAGGTCAGTGAATGCACAGCTGTGCCCAGGGCTGGGTCACCTGCAGGTTGTGGGTATTGCAGACGGATGTATAAGTGTGATAAGAAATATGTTGGGCTCCAAGAGAACTGTTCCATCTTCTGGGGAACTTGCTGCTTACATTCTTTTATTGTAGTATTTAGACGTCATTTCAGCTGACTAGAAGGCTTGAAAAGTTGAGGTGTTATACTGTTACCTGCTTGATAACTGATGACATTTCTTAAAAGAGTTCAGTGTCCTCACTGCTGAAAGAACAGTGTGAAAATGTCATTTTGTTCGAGATAAGGTCCTACTGTTATCCTTTAGTCCCTTTACGAAGTATCATTCAGGGATACAGTCCTCCTCAGACAAATGTAGAGCTGTCCACCCAGAGAGTGGTGGGCATGGAACAGGCTGCCCAGGGCAGTGAGCATGCCCCCAGCTGCTGGAGTTCAGGGTGCATCTGGACAGAGGTTTTCAATTTCAAATGGTGCTGTGTGGAGCACAGAGTTGGATTCAGTGATTCTTGTGGGTCCCTTCCAGCTTGGGATGTTCTATGATTTGAAGGTTTAATGTTTGTTTTAACTCTTTCAGGGACGTTGCTGTTGATACTGTAAAGACTGGCATGGGAGGAGCCACTGGTAATAAAGGTGCAGTAGCAATTCGGATGCTGTTTCATACATCCAGTCTTTGCTTTGTCTGCAGCCATTTTGCTGCAGGGCAATCACAAGTTAAAGAAAGAAATGAAGACTTTGTAGAAATAGCTCGCAAGCTCAGTTTTCCAATGGTAAGTAATAGTGTTCAAATTCCTTAACAAATGAGAAATTAAACCCCTTAAGCACCAGCAGTGTCATCCAAAAGTTTAGTTTACTTTTCTCCCCTCCCCTGATGCCTTTGGGGAATTTCCAGCTTTCCTTGGATTAGAGGTCTCAGAGATAAAATAAATTCCCACAATTCTTACTGAAATAGAGGATTAGAGAAAAATAGAGCTTTCCACAGCAATGACTGATGGAAAAGATAGAGGACTGAGGGTTTTGCACAGGGAAGAGACCCTGGAGATTTCTGAGATGTTGTAGAACTTTTGTAGGTACTAAAGTTTACCAGTTCTGAGGGGGAAAAGAAACAACTGTGGGAATGGCTCTATTTTCAGTACACAATGATGAGGTTGTTTTTTTTGCTAGCTCATCTTAGCCTCTTTTTAACTTACTTTTGTCAAATTAGATCATGCCATTCTGTAGTTTATACTCATAAAAGGTTATGCAATACCAAATGAACAGTAATTTCAGCACTGCAGTAAAATGCTTGCTTGAAACAAAGCTATCTTAAATCACAATTGTTAGCTTCTGTGGTACTGTGCAAACAACTGACATCTGATTTTATTGGGTTTCTTTTTTTCTTTTCTAAATTTTTCACCATTATTCTATTTTAATTTTTCTTGAGTGTATTGTATTCTTAGTGCTTCCAGAAAGAGTTTTGTAAATGCTGTTGTTTTAGTCTACTTAATTTGCTTTGATTTACTTAAGGGCAATGAAAAAATCAAAACAAAGTAATAATTTTCACTTAGGCCCTAGGCCTTCTTAAAAATGAAAGAGCTCTTCTGTCTCTCCCTAGCCTCAAAAATTGTATGTAACTGAAAAATCTTCAATTAAATCTGAACAATAAAGCCTTCAGCTTGCAGTTTATGCCAGGATATTCTGCCAGAAGGATCGCAGGGTAGTATTTGTGACACAGATAGCAGTCATCATCTTAGAGCAAACTTGCAAAACTGGAGCAGAATGGTGAAGAATTTATGGGATCCAATTCAGATGATTCATAGAAAGTGTTATATCTCCTTCCATATCATGCATGTGTGAATACCATACCCTTGGCTGTGCGGTTCTAACCATATGAATGCTAAATACTAACATTTGTCCTAATGAGATAGAAATAATAAATATTTTGATTAAAAAACAAAACAAAACCCTCCTAAATTGAACTGTACCTGAAACTAGTCAACTTCTGTCACTTTGTTTTTTTTTAACCTCAGCATGTGCTTTTCTTTTACAGGGAAGGATGCTTTTTTCCCATGACTACATCTTCTGGTGTGGTGACTTTAATTATAGAATAGATATTCCTAATGAGGAGGTTAAGGAACTGATCCGACAACAAAACTGGGATTCCCTTATAGCAGGAGACCAGCTTATCAATCAGAAAAATTCTGGACAGGTATCTTTAAATATATTACTGTATTTGAGAATACTGGCAAAGTACTCTAACCTGTTTTTTGATATAGACTTGGCTATAAGATCCAAGTTAGGTTTGTATTTTACAGATCTCTGATGTCAAGTCAAATGCTAGTGCAAAAGTAGATGGTAGGTTGGCCCTGATTCAGTTAAGATTCTTAGCTTATGTTTAATCTGAACACCGCAGCAGCGAGTCTTCTGGCCTTCTCACATCTTGTGTTGGCCAGCTTTATCTGTTAATGTTGGGCAGGTAATTAGAAGAAATGGTGATAGTATTTCTTAACTCTCTTCACATTATGTCAGATGTATTGATAAAAAAGTCTATTGGGGCTGTTGGTTTTTTTTTGTTCATTTGTTTTTTCTTTCCCGATTCCTGTTAATTTACACAAGGCGCTGTCCTTTCTGGATATGCTACGTGTGTTCAGAAAGGTACATAAAATATAATCCTCAGTTCCCAGCTTTGCTGACAAACGAGCAACTACTCAATTAATAAAAGTGCTGCGGACAGAGTCTTGATGGCTTCAAGTTCTGCATGATGCTGGGGGAACGGTAGGTTGCTGAGGAGTCTGGGTTTCAAGACATAATTCTTGACACACTTCTGGTTAATGATGATCTGTCTGGGTTGCTGTTTAGTCATAGTGGAAAGTGTAGAATGTTCTCAGTAAATAAAATTTGGAAAAAGATTCATATTATCAAACGCCTTTTTTGTGTGTGTGGAGATGTCTATACAGGTTTTCACTGTTAAAAAGAGAATTCTGATTAGTTTCAAGCTGTTTCCCATCTGTTTCTTTCTTCTGGCGTGACATAATTGTTGTGGCTTTTTTTTTATAGATTTTCAGGGGATTTTTAGAGGGGAAAATAAATTTTGCTCCTACGTACAAATATGATCTGTTTTCTGATGACTACGACACCAGTGAAAAATGTCGCACGCCAGCGTGGACAGATCGTATCCTTTGGAGAAGAAGAAAATGGCCCTTTGACCGATCAGGTTTGAGTGCTTCCTTAAATGGTTTTCAATAGATTCTGTAAGCCAGTTAGAAGAATATTTAGTGACATTCACAGTGCCAGCAGTTCTGAGCTTGTCTCCCTGACTTTGTTCCAGACAGAAAGCTTCTCACAGAATTTTTGATTAACAGGAGAGACACTGAATAGATGGATAATGAAATAGACAATAGTTATGATATTTCACCTGTTCAAAACGAACTTGTTCTTTCTGTAATATGCTTGGTTTTGCTCTAATTTCTCTTTAACTTTTTTTTTTTTTTTTTTTTTTACAAGTAGGTTTTTGATGTTTTCTTTTTTTTCATGATCCTGCAATCATTGTATCTTTCCCCTTTTGTTTTCGTTCCTGTTGGCTGTAGCTGAAGACCTGGATCTTCTGAATGCTAGTTTTCATGATAACAGTAAAGTCCCTTATACGTGGAATCCTGGTACTTTGTTGCACTATGGAAGAGCAGAGCTGAAGACATCTGATCATAGGTTTCAGTTTTATTATACATTACTTCCTAATTACTGAAAAATTAATTTGAAGGCATTTCATTTCTTTCTTCACAATCTTTTTTTCTGGTTTTTTTTTCTTTTTCCCCAAGGCCTGTGGTGGCATTGATTGACATTGACATATTTGAAATCGAAGCAGAAGAGAGACAGAAAGTTTATAAGGAGGTGATAGCAACGCAGGGACCACCTGATGGCACAGTAATGGTCTCCATCAAAAGTTCTTCAGCAGAAGAAAACTACTTCGATGATAACTTGATTGATGACCTTCTTCAAAAATTCGCAAGCTATGGTGAAGTTATACTTATAAGGTTAATAAGGCTTTTTATTCGTAATCTGTTCTTCATTGTTACTTTCTGTTTCCTGAATTAAGTGTCTTAGTGGGCTTTTAAGTTCTGATCTGTGTCATTTTTAACATTCAGTTTTCAATTTTAATATGTAAGGAGTTGAAGATGAGTTTTACGTAACTATAGGCATTTAAGTTTTCAGACTTAATTTTTTCTCATCTTTATTTTTGAGATAAAGCATCATACTATGTTGGAAATCAGACATAAAATCTACTAATTGTATGATTTGAACAAATTTCTATTCTAAAATTAGGTCAGTAGTTTTTAAGGAACTGAATGTGAGAGGATCCCTGGGAATGTTGTTTACACTTAGCTGTTAATGGAACTAATTGATTTTTTCTAGAACCCTAAAAGCATGATCCCCAGTGCACAGTTTGATCTAATGCCAGATACAAACACCTAACCTCTAGCCAAACTGTTAATTTTGAATGTATAATTGTTGCTGCATAACCTTAAAAGGACAGTGGTTTCTGTGAGATATTTATCAATTTCTTCTGCCTGTTCTTCCCCTGAGGGTCCATTCACTTAAGCTTACTAGCCTGTATACGTATATATATACATATACATGACATTTAAAAGCCAAAACCAAAAAGCCTTGACCATCAAGTGAATCACTGGAAAACCTTTAAGATAAGAGGCTTCAAAGGATCATAGGTAGAATAAAATACTTTTACCTATCGTTTCCAAAGTATTTATCGATGGACTTTGCAGATTCGTGGCAGACAAGATGTGGGTAACGTTTTTGGAAGGAAGTTCTGCTTTGAACGTTATGAATTTGAATGGTACTGAGGTAATGTAAAAATTCTTAACTTTCTAATAGTGTTTTTAAGTGTTTTTAAGCAATGCTTTGTTTTGGATTGCTTTTTATAAGATTTTTATGTTGCACACTAGACTGTTGCATCCAGTGTTTCTACTTTTGAGAGCCTCATAGCATTTATACAGTCTTCCAAAAACCAACATAAGGAAGTAATAAGATTAATTTAATCATCAAAAAAATGATTTTTTTAATTGTATTTTTTTCTTTAATGATTTACGTAGCACAGCTTTTACCCTGAATTTGTAGCAGGAGCTAGCTCATCTTTTTTATAGCATGGGATTTTCAGTAATAGGAGTGCTCACTTCTTGATATGTTGAAATATCAAAGTGATTGCAGCTCTTTCACTGACTTCTCTAGGGCAAGGATTTCATTTTTATTATATATATATATATATATATATATATAAGTTTTCACACTCAAACATTTATAGAACTATACTTCTGTTAAAACTTAGGTTCTGTAAGGTGCTATTTGCAGATGGATCTTCACATCTGCTGAGGTTTTCACCAACAACCCATGTACTGCAGGAGCTCCTTGTCATGTTTCAGTTTGCAGGACAATGGCTGTTTATCAATCTAATAGTGAATTTGTTAATACAGTCTATATCTGTTTTTCTTTACAAAAAGTAATCTTTCTGTCAGAATAAAGAAACCAGAAGCTTTTCTATTAACTGAAAAGAAAAAAATCTCAATATACAGGTTGTCTGGTTTACTTTAGAAAAACGTAAAGTAACTACAATTAATCATAGAATCATAAAATCCTTTGAGTTGGAAGGGACCTCTGAAGGCCATCTAGTCCAGCTCCCCTGCAATAAGCAGGGACACCACAGCTAGATCAGGTTGCCCAGGACCTCATGGTTTAAGCAATATAGATGTGCTTAATTAGAAAAATGAAGTGAAAATGATAATTATTTTTCTCTGATGTCACTGTTGTGGTTTGATCCCATAAATTCTGATAACCTTACATGTGATATTTTTAGTAGTCTTTTTTTTTTCTTTTTTAATCTAGAATGCCAAATTTTAATATCACTGTTTTTAACTTTTTTTGTTTTGTGTGTACCTTTATGACAATTCAGATACTAGGAAGAACTATAAACATAAGTTTAAAAAATCCAGATTGGATCAAAAGTTTGGAAGATGAAATGAATCTAGAGAAGATAAACATTGGGCTGCCTTCGTCAACAAGCTCCACTTTGCTTTGTGAAGACGCTGAGGTTACTGCAGACTATGACATGGAAGGTTTGTTGGAACAAAATACTATTTCTGAAATGCTTGCAATTCTAACTAATTTAATAGACATATCAACACTAATTTAACAAACGTATACCTGGCAGTAGCAGGTAATTAAAAATCTTTTAATTTTCAATAGTATCTTGCCAATTTATTGAGCATTGTCATTTCTGTTGGCAGTTTGCACTGTACCAGTAGGTTTTACTAATTTACTCACTCTTTTTTTATCCTCTTCACTCGATCCTGTAGTGTCTCAGGGGTCACTTCATTCAGGCAGCTATTATTTTTATGGGGATGCACTGTAAGCAGGAAATCCAAATTCAGATTACAAAGCAATTATTTGTTGGCCATATAACAGATAGGACTAATGAGCTCCCATGCCAAGTATTGATACGCTTACCACTCCTAACAACCACCTGATGAACCTTTTAAAGCCAGGTGAATATCAGCTTGATGAAGAGGCCTTCATTCTCAGTTGCACCTTGGAACAGGCTCATCTTCAGCATTCATTTGCTGTTTTCCAGTTCCTTGTTTCTGTCTTTTTTTTTTTTTTTTTGCTTTGACAGCACTTTTGTAATGGAATCCTTGAGCTGCTGAATATCGCTGTTGCATCCCTCGCACCTCTGCAGTTTGCTTTTCTTCACTTGCATGTTTTTTATCTGTGTACTTTCTTACAGTTTTTCCCCTAAATGCATGCCAAAGGCACCTTGCCTGGTGATACTTCTTGTGGTATTGCATTCTTTGAGCAAATTTCTTGGAAAAACTCAAGGGCTTTTTTGCAGAAAATCCAATGTCCAGAGTCAGTTGATAATTTTCCCACTTTTGAAGAGAAGTAATTATAGCTTCCTTTATTTGACATGCCTTTTCTTTTCTGGGTGGTGGTAATCTAGGTGACATTGATGACTATAGTGCTGAAGTAGAAGAAATCCTTCCTCAGCACCTGCAGCCAACCTCAAGCTCCGGCCTCGGAACCTCCCCAAGCTCCTCACCACGTTCCAGTCCTTGTCAGTCCCCTACACTGTCAGATGGACCCGCACTCCCAGTGAGACCGAGTCGAGCCCCAGCCAAAACTCCTGGACCACCAGTTTCTGTGCACAGTGTGTATTATATTGCTCAACTTCCACTATTGCTGTACGGTGTGACAGAGGAGTGTCCTAGTGGGAGAATACTTGCTTGTGGATTATTTTTAATAGCCCTCTTAGTAATAAAAAAGACTATTCCTGTCTTTGCATTTTATGCATAGGCAGGCTTGGGTAAACCACGTCAGTCCTGAAAAGCATGTATTTATGAAAGCAGATGAGACAAAAATCAGCTTGTTTTCTCTGTTGCTTTAATTTTGTTCCCCTCTCTCCAATCCCCAGTGCTACTTCTGTATCACTGTGTTTACAAGTTCTGGGAACTGACCGTCCTGTCTGTGGAAATAATTTATTAGAAAAGCTTAACTGTGATTAGAATATGCAAGTGATCCATTTTTGCGTTGTTTTCTGTCGCATTCTCCAGATGAAGTCCAACTTGGTGCCCAGCAGAAGGACACTTCTCAGGCCTTGGAGCCCAAGCGCCCTCCACCACCCCGCCCTGTTGCTCCTCCCGCACGTCCCGCTCCACCACAGAGGCCACCTCCACCATCAGGTAACGCGGTGACACAGTATCAGGAGGTTAGGAATATTTTGTTTTGGCCCTGTGAGATGAGCTTAGAAGTTCCAGACCCAAAGTGCACATGGTTTGGGGCTCAACGCAACCCCACCAGAGCTTTTAAATAAAATATTTAGTTGTGTTTAGTAGCAAAATTATGATGTTGAAGTAACAGCATTTTTCATTTAATTATGTCTTATTTAATGAATAAGTTTATAATGCTTACAGACTAATTTACAGCTTTAAAATGTGGGCCTCCCATAGCATGGTGTAATGGACATTTTCACATTTGTATAGCATCTTAATTTTTATACAAAAGAGAAAAAATCTTGCACAATCACTGATGTATATTCCTTTAGTTTTGACATCGACTATAGATGCGCTTTATCATGTCTGAGTTTTTAATATAGAATTCATCTGGATCATCTGCAAATGTATAAACAATTGAACATTAAGAGAAACTGGATGTTCAGAAGCATACGGGCAGCATAGTTACTAACACACTGACCCTTGTCATTTTTCTCATTCTTTCTCTCCCCTCTTACCACACTGATCTTTTTCATTTTGCTGCATTCATTTCTTAAACACTGTAAGGCGCTAGGAGTCCTGCACCTGCTAGAAAAGAATTTGGAGGTAATTCTTTTAATTGTTTTCAAATATGACTGTATAGCAACGTTTCAGTGGTCTCTTGTGACTGTACATAATATTGATGTCCAAAGGTACTGGTATTTAAGAATTATTCCTTTTTCTTTCCCAGTATTTGTATCCCCTGTTGAATTACACTTGATTTTTTAGCGAAACAATATTTCTCCAGAGCTTGGTACACTGTAGTCAGATTAGCATTGTTCCATGCTTCCACCTCATTCTTCGTCCTTGACACAGTATACCCAACTAACTTTTCAGTGAGAGCTGTCTTGCTGCTAGCTGTGAGAGTTTTTTTTCCTTGCTGTTCATGGAAAGGCACACTGTGAAATGAGTTGTGATTGTCTATTAATTGTGCAAACTGAACCTGCTGCCAGAGTCTGGCCAGATTTCCCTGGGATGATGAGCAGTTAGCAGAGAACTGCGAATCACTGAGCTCTATATGTTTCTAGGCTGAACACTGACATCTGCACAGTTTATTTTTCTGTTTCCAAGTATATGAAACATGCTCATAAGCCTTTCCTAGGCACATGAAACATCATCCTCCGTAGTTCTCAGAACTAACATGTAATTCAGCAGTACAAATTCAGCAAAGGTATTTATGCAGTTACTTGAAAGGCACTCAAGAGCTACGAGTCTGCAAAGAAACAAAATCCTGAAATAATTCTCCCCTAATTCCTTTCAATAGTGCTGAGGGCCTTATGAACTGTTTGGGCTGGCTTTATTTTTTCCAGCTTGATCTGGTTTTGCATGTTGTAGCAACTCACCCGTTCTCAGAGTGCTTCTTGAAACTAATCTTTGTCCCTTTTCATCGCTTGCCCTGTAGCTGAGCTGTCCTGCTTGGACCTCAATCACTTCTTTAGTACACGGGGTACAATGAGTCTCTGGAATACTTTCTTAGTGGCTGTTCAGGTGTTGCCACTCAGTTGGTAGGAAATAAGGTCTGTTGGTGAAAACAATTCTAAAAGAAGTGATCTGTTTCACAGAGTCTGTAAATATGACTTCTTCTGTTATGGGGTCAGAGATGAGCACAGCTCTTAGATTAAATTGAGAGTAAGCATAATATTCCAAATTAAAATGCTTAAGATTTAGAAAACAGTGTATGTATAATGCACAACGTATGTGAGATTCAGTTTGCTGTACAACTTCAGTCCTATATAGTTTTATGTGCATTGGTTGAAGCGTGTTGATAGTTTCAGTGTCACTTGAAAGACTATCCTTCCTTTCTTGCTCTTTCCCAATGTGGCTTTGCATAAAGAGTTATAGCATGCATAAAATTTGCTCTTTATGCAATCTTTTTTTTTTTTTAAAGAGGGTAATATATTTTTTTTTCATGTATTATTCTGACTTAAAGCTCATCCTACTTTTTCTGTCCTCTACATTTTCCACTCATGGGGTACATTTGTAAGGCATGGTGCTTTGCTTTTCAGCAGTACCTGAGCTTAGTTCGGAGGAAGTTAGAACGGGACGGGAAGCAATGTAAATGTCATAGTGCTTGTGAAAATGGCATCCATTTCTCTTATCTAGAATGCAGGCTCCTAAACACTATGAAAATACCTCTGCATACCATAGAAGCATCTGACATCTATAGCATGTGCAAAATGACATAGTTCATATCTTTGAAATGTCGTGCATTTGAACATTGGGTTTTTTTTTTTCCCATGTTGTAACTTTTTATTCCAAGGGCTTCACTCCCTTCAGCTCCAGTTGTGTTTCTTCTAACAGCTAAGTATGCATTCAAGGAGGGACTGCGATTTGGGCATCTGAAGGTTTTTTAGAATTTGGTTATTTAGATTTCAAAGAATAATGGAAACAAAACTGCCTGTTAAATGTAGAGGTTTGCAAAGTGTAGATGTTTTGCCTGCTGATGTCATTTTGAGGATCCCATAAGCTCTCAATTGTTTATAGTTCAAAATTAAGATGCTGTACTACATTATAATTCTTAGGGAATATTTGAAATGGGAGAGGCTGTTGCCAGTTACTTGAAGATAGTAACATTTGTTTTGCTTTTTTTCCCTTTAGTAGTAATACTCAAACTTCTCCTGATTTATGCAGGAAAGGCTGATAGTTGTTTTTTTAATCATTGGTTTAAACTATTAAAATGAGGTCAAGACAGAGAGAATGCACAATATCTTCAGTATATGCAATAATTTGAGTAATGTGTGTTACCTCTTCACTGTGATTATCCTCTAAATAAAGATTATAATCCTAGAAAACATAGCAGCAAAATTGATAGCAAAGAAATGCAAATTTGCCAAGATATGAAAGCAAATGCACCCAAGCAGCAAGTACTGGTTAGTGTATGTTGACATTTACAGTCACATGTTAAATTTAACCTTTCAAGAACCATTCAACATCTTTATTTTTCCTCTGTCACTTAAAAAAAAAAAAAACATGGAGCTAAGGCTGAGTACATTAAAACATGGGACATTGCAGTTGTTTTGAAGAAGGTATATATTTTTTATTGCTTAAAAACAATGAGCTTTCCTTCCTCCCCTACTGAAGATTTGTTCAGCAGCAGAGGAAAAAAAGAGCTTTAATGCTAAAGCATTTATTTCATTGTTCAAGTGTAAGCAAATGGCCTAGATTTCTCAGATATGTACGCTCAAGAGCTTAAAATGGTAGGAAGCAGCTTTAAAGATCACCTAGTTCCAACACTCTGCCATGGTAAGGAACATCTCCCAGCAGCTCAGGCTGCCCAGGGCCCCATCCAGCCCAGCCTTGAGCGCCTCCAGAGATGGGGCACCACAGCTTCTCTGGGTAGCTGTGCCAGTGCATCACTGCCCTCTGAGGAAAGAATTTCCTCATAGCATCTAATCCATGGGTGTCCAACCTTTTGACTTGCCTGGACTGCACTGAGTGAACAGGCATTGTCTTGGGATGCATACGTGAAGGTCACTCCAAAAGTAATGCCTCCTATTTATTTCCGTGGAAACTACAACTGATGTAAAGAGCACAATGTCACTTGATAGAGCAAATGCTCGACTACAAAAAGCTCCTTTTTTAACATAGTCGCTGCCGTTAGCTCTGCATTTTCACCACCAGTGAACAAGAGCCTGGGTGCCGCACTTATGAAAATGAAAAATAAAAATCTGCACCAGTGGAGGAGAACCATTGTTGCCAGTGCTGAAACGCAGCACCCACTCCTCACTTTGCTCGCATCCACTGTTTGGTGTCCAGAACATTCAGCAAGCATCCATGAATGCCATCGAGTGCCCTTTTTTCTATATGGAGGAATTCAGTTCTGCATCATTGTTTCAGCTGCACATCCATGTCAGGTGCCATTGTGTCAGACTGCCCCTCTGCTGCCATCTGTCACACGGCCACAGCACGGAATATTGGTGGGAATTTTATTTCTCCTTTCTTACATACTTGAAAATAGTTGCTCACAAACGTGCATACTGCCAGAAAGCAATGGCACGAATGAGATGTTGTGAAACGAGGAGTGTTTTCCTCTGGCAGGATAAGGCTTATAAAAGTAAAGAGACATGGTCAGATGTCTTGAGCTGGCACTGCACTGCACACTCCCACAACAATGGAGTAGAAGTCCACGGTCACTCCTTTGCCCTGCTGATCATGCTTCTCCTGATAAGACTCGGCAGGCATCCTGGGCTCCATGTGCAAGTTTCCTGCCCATGTTGGCTTTTTCAGCCCTTACCTCCAAGTCTTTCTCTTCAGCACTGCTCTCAGTTCATTTTCTGCCCATCAGCCTGTATTTGTGCTTGGGATTGCCCTGACCCAGGTGCATATCTATCTATCTGTATGTGCTTGTACATATTTACAGGCCCATGCATATAATTTAATGAAAGACAGGAGTTGTTTTATTTTCCATTAAGCTAATTTGTAAATGTAATCTTTGCAATACGTGCAGTTCTGTATAAAAGACGTCAGGGCATAAGTTACAGATTTATTTTTGTATAAATCAAACCCCTTTCCTTAAAGCTCTGTTGCTAGACAACTGTGTGGTATATTTACCTGCAAAAAACCATGCCAAGCTGTAATTAGAATTTTCAAGCTGTGTGATACATCAGCATAGGAGCACAGATCTATGTGCTTATGGCCAGAGAGGGTCTCCCTATTCTTTCCCTTGAAAGGAGCTGACTTTATTAATCAGCTTGCATAAAACGAGATTTAGTTAACCAGACAATCCTGAAAATATCTATTCGAAGTATGGGTTGAGGTGAGCTTCATAACCTTAACCCTGCTCCTTGAGAGGTTTTGTTGTGTCCATTTCCACTCATACTCTGAAAGGAAGTCGGGGTCAGAGGAGTATCTTGTACTCCTTGGGAATGCTCTCCACAGCCCTGTTTTTAATCCAGTTAGCAGATAGATCTCTAATAGCCTGCAGGTTTTCTTCCCCAGTGTGCACTCTTGGGTAGCATATATATGTATATCTGAAAGCAATGAGGTGCTCTGATATTGCATCCTGTGTCACCCTACATTCTTCATTCATCCCCCTGCAGTGCTGTTTCTCTCTGAGAAGTTTGCTGTCAGAAACTTTTGCAATGGCAATCTAAGGTTAATTGGCAGAACCTGGAACTCACACAGAGTATATTATGTGCCAGTATCGAACATCTTGGAACCAGATGTTCATCAAAACGAGATATTTGGCATCTCTGAAGATAGTTACGTGCCAGCTTTATCTGCAGCCTTTAGTCTTCCTACTCTTAGTGACACCTCAGCCCATATCTGACAAAACTCAGCACTCTTCTAGATCATAAAGAGCTCCTGAGCAGATACCACATATTGGCACATGATTAGAAAAGCACATGAGACTGTGTCATTGCTAAGGCAAATGTTGCTTTTCAGGTAGTCATCTTCAACACTAGCTCCTTTTCCCTCATCTATACTAAAGCCATTTGAGAGTTACCAGATATTACTTCTACTTATTCCCATATGCACACCTTAAGGATTCCTCCTTTCATGCCATTTGTTGTTATCTGTTCCCTGCCCTGTTTTTGTCACATATTCATGGACCCCACGTATGCGTGATCATGTTACAGAATCAAAATATTTCAGCATGATTTTCATGACCAAAAATCTTTTCTCTCAGTGTGAACTTTTAACATCTAACTGCAGATATTCTCTACAAGAGTTGATATGGCTTTCTGATGTACAGTGCTGCTTGGAAATAATGATATAATTTCTGTACAATCAATATAATATGGGATATAACAATAATATAACATGGGAACCTGGTCTGTTCCTTTAATTTGCTCATTCAGATCTTGTCTTGTCAGAAATACATAGTATTCTCCCAAATTCTAGGAAGCAAACCTAATGTTGCTGAGTATAAGTGACACACATTTGCTTTCAAGTGTTGGAGCATAGATAATGTGTTTTGATAATGAAAAATTTCAAGAATTACATTTAATATCATTCTGAATATATAAAAGATTGTGGAGAGCGTATACTGAAGAAATTAAAATCTTTTTCATCTGCAGTGTAAAGTATTTCTAAGCTTGCTCTTGTTGATCTCTAATGCCTATCAGTCTGGTTTCCCCATGCTGCTCCAAACAGTTCTTCTACAAGTACCTACGATCTAGCTAGGCTATTTTTAAATTACATAGAGCTGTCTTGGGGCAGTATCCTTTCTGTTTTTATTTTTACTTTCTCATTCTGCTGCTTTTCTTATGCAATGTACAGCTTCTCTTCTTTCTCTGAAAAGGTCTTGGAGCTCCTCCCAGTCCTGGGGTAGCTAAGAGAGAAGTAGAAGGTAACATAACAATTTTTGTTTTCTAGAAATGAACTTCTGTTTTAATACCTGAGTGATATTGTTCTTGTGATGCTAAAGACAGTTTCATTAAGGCATTTATTATATTTCTTTTATTTGAGGTACTTTTCAGAAAGGTGAGTTGCTTGCCGCTGTCCAGTGATGGTGTAAACTGTTGTAGAAGCAGTCTTCAATTACAAAAAATGAAATGAAAACTTAAGACTACACTACTCAAGAATACTTTCAAGGCATACTCCCAAAGGAAGATGTAACTGCCTGATTGCTAGAATAAATACTGTACCTGTAACTAAACTAGGAATCTAGATTTTTTCATAAAGAACTACGTATTTGTGTATTTTGACAGAAACTTCCACTCAAACGATTAGCCTATAATTTAATATTTTATCCCTTTTTAAAGAGCTTAGTATATCTATTTTAATTCTAGTAACGAAATGTATGTTGCATACGTTTATGATAAATATTTTTCTTGCATTATTCTAGTTGGAGTATGTGCATATCGTTCTGAATGGGTCCTGTTTTAGCTTTGACAGCAGAGTTTGGGGTTTGTACGCTTTGTAGTAAACATGGGTATGGCAGTGCAAGTGCTAATATAGTCACAATCAGCATGTACACCAGAATGCCATAGTGAATTTTGGCTGTATTGCTGAAGTCATCATATAGAGAGAGTAGTTCAGGTTGGAAGGGACCTCTGGTGGTCATTTTAGTCCAACCCCATTCTCAGGGTGAACTAAGCCAGATTATTCTGGGTACAAGTTGTATCTACTGAGAACTGGACCCAGGAACCCATTCTGTCTGGTTCTAAGAAAGCAGGACTGTCTGCTAACTGGAAGCTGATTTGATAAAGCATCTTACGTACCACAGCATGTTCCTTCCAGTTACTGTAACTGACAAGATGATTTTACCTTCCTGGGAAATAGGCAACAGAAACACAAGGCAGAATCCTAAACCTCTTTGTTAGAAATCGTGCACTTATCTGAGGTAAAGGTAACTTTTCCATATCTTGCACTTCATAACTTGAATGCTGCATACAAGGCTGTCATGAGCATCAGCATGCAAACATTGAGGTTGGTGCTGTGATACATTTTTCCTATAAGCAAAGAGAGGAGGTTCGGGAAATTTGGTGTAGACCCTTAAGATTGTTGAATCGTGTTTAATTATAGACGTACACTTCTAATCTCATGATTTTTTGAATCAGCATGTTACAAAAGTTCTCTTTGTTTTAAAGACTGCTGTTAGAATATCTACAGGATATACTACAAAGAAAACAACCGCTTCTAGCAAGGTTCAGAACACAGGGTACCTGTACAAGTCGACATCTTTAGCTTGCAACAATCAGGAGGTGATTTGACTTAATTTGCAATTAGAAGGGTCAAATTACTTCACAGGTACAGTGTGGGGTAAGAGTGCGTTAGTGTAACAGTTTAGCTGATCAATAGACTCTAATCTGTAGTAACTCAAATCACTAATGTCTCTTTGCTCCTGTTTCTGTTAGTGATAATGTACCATTACTGTGTAATGCCTGTTTGTATCTTATCTAACAAAGGTAATGTGATTTTTTTTTTCCATGCTTCAAAGCACAAAAAAGTCCCGGAACACAAAGAAAAGATAACTTAGGTAATACAGACACATGCTTCGCACTAATTGTAATACAGAAGTAAGTTGATTTTGAAATTTGTTCTAAGTCAGTGGCTTTAATATCTGTTCCAGCTCGTAGTCAGCCTCCACCTTCAACTGGATTTTCAAGCGCAGGAACTGCTGGATATGCTGCTGCTCGACCGGTACACATTCTTTCTCAAAATCATTTTCTTTCTGCATTTCTACAGTTTATTACCTTGGTGGTGTCTTCCTAGGTTATAACAGATGCAAGATCAAAAGATCAAAAAACATCTAAGGGGTGTTCTGTTTTTCAAGCTTTAGCTCGACCCATTTTCAGATTTCTGAGCTGACATCACATCCTTTTCCCTGGTTGTTTTTTGGGCAGCATTACCTTCCACAGCTTTCAGGACCAGGGACAGTAACCACTGCGTGCTCACTTCCCTCCCAGTGGTTCCTTAGGCTTAGTTTCAGTTTGCTTTGGTGCATAACTTTTGGTTTGCATTTTGGAATTTAATCCATCTGCTCTGCCTACTTTCTAAACATCCAAAGAAAAAAATAAAGCCTGGTGACATGTTTCTTGGCAGTGAAAGAGAAGTCAGGTATTTCCGAGGTTGTGTGGCATGAAGCATGAGATAGTTGTTAAATGGATTCAGCCAAGCTTGGTGAATCAGACATTAGAAAAAGCTTTGAAAGTACAGTGCATCTGTACATCTAGTAGAAGTAGCCTCAAGTACACTACTTATTTTCAAGTGGTGAAGTTTGTTTGCATGTTATTTGATCCTGTTTGTGTAAAGAATTGCAGATTAGCTCTGAAAACCATGTCTACACATGCCTTGTCATTCACTTCTTGTGGGAATAAATGACGCACACAAAATCCTAGAGGAAACAAATCTTAAATTATCTTGTTTCATGATCATTATTTTTTTTCTGATATCTATTATTTTTATTCTAGTGCTTTGACATGGGTGCTTATAATATTTTGAGAATCTATTCTCTACTTGTATGTACGCATGAACAAATAGCTCAACAACTGTTGCAAATAACTTCTTTTTCACAACCCTTAATCATCCCAAGTCAATTAGCAGTAGATGATTACAGAACTGAAGTTGAACTTAAAATCCTTTCTCTCTACTCATCATTAGACTATTCCACCTCGAGCTGGAGTTATTAGTGCACCACAAAGCCATGTCCGCCCCTCTGGTGGAAGACCAACACCTGAACCTCAAGCCAAACCAGCTGAACCACCAAGGGGTAAGTTTTACTTCTTCCAAAGTATATGTACATATTTAGAAGTTAACTCTAAATATCAGTGTTTGATCAGGAGGTACTGTCTCTGGTTATAATGTTTTGCTGTCTTTATATTTCACAGATTTCCTCAGTTTTTACTACAAGTGAAGGTTTTCAAATGCAGTAACATCTGACAGTTTCTGTCAGTGCTGATCATCAACCAGTACTGTAAACCTTTACCAGATAGTAGGCAGCACTGGAGGAAATCTGGGCTCACAAGCTTCATTCCAGCAAGAGAAACTCTTCTAGCAGATCTCTGTGTTCTGGTCTAGGTTTATCAGCCTTTCTGATCAGAGGTGTTTTATCATGGAGCATGGAGTTTCTGTAATGATTCTTTACATTGAACAATACTGAAAATATACTTGCAGGCTCCCCATTGCTTCCTGAACCACTAAAGCCTCAGGCTGCTCCTGCCCAGCCCGTGACTCAGCCACCACCCGCGCTAAAGATGCAAGAGCCTTTGATACCAGTGGCATCACATCCACCTCAGACAAGTGCCCCACCAAGTCTGGAACCACCCCCACAACCACCTCCTCGTAGCCGATCAGCCCACACTTTGCCTTCTGAATCTGCTCCTTCACAGCAACAAGTAAGTTCAAACAAATTTATATATATTGTTTTTTCATTAAGTAAATTAAGAGTCTGTACTGCATGCTGTAGATTTATGAGAAACTCAAATAAAGAAAGAGAAAGGTCAAAAGATTGGATCCATAAATCAGCTTCTGGTTGAATAATACTTAATGGCTTTTGTGTTGTCTTGTAAATAACTTGAATACTAAACTTTTATCTTAGGATTCTTAAGACAGATGTACAATTTTTGAACAACTTGTTCTTACAATTATGTTGTCGTGTCTAAACGTCTTCACTTAAGGCCAGTGATATTCACTACTGCAGCATCAGGTGCTAGGCCAGATAATCCCAACTTGTGTGAAAGTCCGCATTCATTGAAGCTGTTGGTTTTGTGCCACCTTAATATCAAGAGTACATTTGTTTTTTTCTGC
Organism: Callipepla californica brunnescens; assembly: GCA_023055505.1. Taxonomy (NCBI): domain Eukaryota; kingdom Metazoa; phylum Chordata; class Aves; order Galliformes; family Odontophoridae; genus Callipepla; species Callipepla californica. The sequence goes on along the minus strand of JALIRH010000001.1, from coordinate 69,243,401 downwards.
CACTGAGTCATGTTTTTAGCCAGCACTCAGCTCTCTACATCTGAAGCCCACTTCCAGAAAAGCTGTTCGGTAGTACCTATTTTGTACACAGTGCAGCAGCCTCCCTGAGATGATGACTTTGAATTCTATTACACATTTTTAAATGATCTTCCTTTGTTTATGCTGAACCTCTCTCTTTATCTGTTGGAAACTTTGGCCAAAGGAGGAGGATGTTTTTGAACATAGAGGTACAATATCAGGACTTGTGGAGTTTGCTAGAAAGCATGAAGTTTTGACAGCAGAGGATATATACGTAGGCTTAAGGTACCCAAGAATGTACCACTTCTGTGAACAGAGGCAGATAACAGTGTGCTGTCTTTGAAAGCCTCCTGCCTTCTAAATGTAGTTTTACCACTGAAAGTTTAGTGAAAGCAAGCTGTTCTTTCAGAATGACTAAGAAATTACTCTTATCTGTGCCTATACACAGCAATCAAAAGTATGCTTAAAAACAACAGGTTTATAGTGTTTTCTGTAAACAGAAGATCTGTTTTTGATAGAGTGAGAAGACTTTATTGGTTTTTTTATTCAGATGCTGTTACTGCAGCTGGAAGATTGTATCAACACAGTTTCCTGAAGGGGACTGTGGTGCTTTTTATATTAATGGGTGATTAGAATTAGACCGTGCGTAGGCAAATTTTTATATAGTCGATTTTCACAAACCAGCACAACGAATGTCCATTTGGAAATAAAATTGGAATTGGCTCAAGCTGCTTTTCTGCACTCTTAATGGTGAAACTTAGAAATATTACACTAAGATATAAACAGAATTTTAAAATCGTTGGAGAGTTTTAAAATCTTTTTATTTTATTTTCATATCATCAAAAAATGTTCTTGTTAAAACGAAGTATTTTTAAACATGAGATTGCTTTGTTACTTGGATTTTCTCCCTAATGTTCTTTCCTTTGATGTCTGTTTCTCTTTCACAAGCAGGAGCAACCATCAGGGTAACAGGTATCTGACTATTTACCAATATTGTATGTGGTCTCCATCTATTCAAGCAGAAAAGATGTATGAATCTGGTTTTCATACATCTGCAGTCTCATCCACATCACCTGTCCACATTAATGGATTGACTGTCATGCCATAGTTTGCTTTTTCTTTTCACTGCAGTGAAAATTGATAGTGTTAACTGTGTCCTAGTTCAGCAAAGCAGTAGTTAACAGTTTTCAGGCTATAGATCTAAACTGTTTTGGTATATGAATGTGATGTGTTAAAATGACAGAGCTGTCTGTGATATTGGAACTCTCAGAAGTTATTCTAACAACCTTAATTGCTTTGCTTTAGCATAGTAAGGGGGAACTCCAACCTTTGTTCTGTCCATGTCATGACCCAGACAAACTGTAGGTAGTAAATATTCTGCCTTTTTGGACAGTTGGAACAAGGTATGATGATTATGTTGTTGTTTTGGTTTTAAAAGATAAGGAAGGTTCATGGAGAAAACTGTCTCCTCCATTTGGTCTCATTGTGAACAATGATAACGCACCATTTTAAAATCAGAATGTGTTTTTTAAAAGAAAGTCCCTCCCCCTCCTGCCAGAGATGATGCTTGTAGCTTCACATGTCAAGAAGTACTGGAGATGCCTACAAATGAGACATCTACGTAGAGATGCCTAAAGCGCATACACTAATAACACTAATTTTCATCGTGATGCTTAAATATTGCTCTTAACATCCGTGTTAGAAACTCTCCAGCAGTGAAAAATAGAGCTTTTCCTTTCACATCTGTGCTGGGTTATCACTCGTTTAGAATACAGCACAATTGCCAAGGTTTTGTGAAGAGTTTCTGATACAATATCCAGTCGAGCTTTTGGCCAGGGTTCTGAGTTGCATGAAGCTGTGGGATGGGGAGTCAACTTTAGCTACCAGGAGGAAAAGTGGCTAAGGGTGTTTAATTTTTGTTCCCGAAAAGAAGCAGTCATTTTACACTAAGCGTGCTGTGCGAGTCGCAGCCAAGTTGTATTGAAGTTTCAGTTTAAGCCCGAGAGCTTCTTTTCTTCTCGTAAAACTGAGAAATGGGGAGTTGGTAAGAATCCCCAAAACAGTCATGTGATTACTAAGCACCTTGTTTTCTTTCCAGGTTAAAACAAATGGGACCTATGGCACTAAACTTGAAACACAGTTAAGTAGCGACCCTTTTGAAGATTTGTCATTTCAGCTGCTTGTGTCAAAGATGCAGACATCTGCTCGAACATCAGCTGTTCCAACCTTAAACCAAAAGGAATCGATGCAGTTGCCTTCTGCAACGCAAAGAAACGATATTTTGAATACTGTAAGTTGCATGCCAGCAATGCCTCCTGCTCCAGCTCTTAACATATCCCAGGAACACGCGCGCAGCTCTCCAAATCCATTTGTTACTGGGCTGAACCGCACAAATCCATTCACTGAAAGAACGCTTACTGCTGGAAACCCATTTAGAACAGAAACTCGAGAACCTGAAATAACTTCACATTCACAGGAAGGACACGCCGCTTTCAATCCTTTCCCTTCTCTAAATCCCCCCAGTTCTAATACGAGCAAGCCTGTATTTTCTGCTGATGCACCTGAGAACAGTTTTTGCTTGCGAAGTAGATCTCTCATGGTAAAAAACGTACAGCCAAAAGGATGGGTAACGTTTGACGAGGAGGAGGAGAATTTCCACGTAAAGCTAAAGCCATCTAAAAGTGTTCCAGATTTTAAGCAAATCGGTTCCAGGATGTCAGCTGGATCTCCAGATTTGCTGGGCACTGAACAAAGTACTTTTCTTGGTTCAGACTTTACCTTTGGTAATGACTGGAATAAAAGTTCTACTGATTGTTTCTATACGATGCCAGCAAGAAGACCGCCCGCACCTCCTGTCCCATCGAGAGTAACCAGCAACAGATCCCCTGCAGATCCTTTCACTCCTTTGGCACCCAAGGTGTCGCCAACGCAAGATTTTACAGAAAGATAGGTCTTCAAAAAAAAAAGTAAGAGGTTCTATTTGTTGCTCCATTTATCCAGTAGAATAATTGGGCATTTGAGATTACTCTGTGTGCAATAATTACTTGTCAAATGCACTGAAACTTTACTCGTAAACAGCCACTATTATTTGTGTATAAATTTTGAATATGTATATATGGTAGAGCACAAAAAATAAACGGTCGGAAGTTTATTAAAATCCCAATGTAATAGTATTTGAATAGATGGAAATAAAGAAGAAGGATGAGCTACTAATCTCAGTAAAATATCCCAATCTTGGAAATAGTCTTTGCCTAGGGAGCTCTCTCTGTTCTCTCCCCCTCTGTGGAATCCCAAGAAGGGGGGCTCCCTGCTGGTAGCCTTCCCTCTCCCTTTTTACTGTTTTGTTAATTGCTATTTATAAGTATTTACCAAAGAGCTGCCAAAGTTTATTGAGATTTGAATGTTGACAAGTATCGTTTAGAAGTTGTTTAATTTATAACAGATGCTACGGAGATTTGTAAGGCTTATATTTGAATTTGAGGCGCAACGAAAATAGTTTGATTTCAAAATACAAACAATACTTTGTATATTAATATATTCAGTATTTCACTTCAATTTTCTGTGTCAGTACATTTCAGCTGCTAACTATTATTGTGACATATATTCACCGTCATTGATTCAGAATTCCTGCTCCATATCATCCATTCGTTCACTGCTACCTTAAAGTCATTTTTTCCCACAAATTGGAAACAACTGATACAGGTTCTCCCTCAACCTCTGGAAAAAAATCCCCTCGAGTTTTGATAAAGCAAGCAGTCTTTTACCAGCTGCAGACAACATGCTGCCATTAGCTCATCCCACTCTTCTTTCACGAGTTGGAAGGGCTTCCTTGTCCTGTTGAAGGACCCGGGTGAAGGAAGTGGCAGTCATGTTACAGCAGCAGAGGAGAAAGTCACCTTCCACGTTCACACTGTCCTCCCAGCATCCTTCCTGGCTACTGTTCCACTTACTGCTGTGTTTTCAAAGCCATGCCTTCAAAGCAGAGAGCATTCTCTGAGCTGAATGATATCGTTCTGTCACTTTAGCAGTTAAACGAAACAAGTGACCCTTCGTCCCCCAGAGACGGTGACCGTCCCACGCTCGTGCTGCTTTGAGGCTAGCGAAGGCTGCGTCACAGTTCTGCATATTACACTGTAAAAAGGCAACGCTGTGCTCTCGTGTTCTCTAACGCTCACATCACATTACATAAAATGTGATATTTCGTTATCCTGAGGCAACTTAAAGTCACTGGTTTCCTTAGCTCTACTTACACGTGCTAAAACCGCCTGCCGTTCTCCTCACAATTCATGCTATCTCGGGACACAGCTTTCATATGCAGTCGTGTACTTCCCTGGAAAGCTGAACGTGGCACACTGTTATCATCTCTTGGGGGACTGCAATCACCTGCCTATGCTCATTGGCTTCACAGCAAACGAGCTGTACTGATTCTGCAAATCTAGTGACGGAAACCCAGCGTACTGGCATTGTGTTTCTAGCAGCAGAATGCACAACGACAGTACTTTTTAAACATTCTCCAATGCTGTTCAAAGGTTATTTATAAAAGAACCCACTTTTCCTTTAACGCTGCCCGGTTAGCCGTGAGCCGCAGTGGGATAGAGGAGTGACTGTAGTGAGTTTTATATTGTGCTTTTTTGTTTTCTGTTCAGCTCATTAAACAGTACTTGTACATTTTAAACAGCAGTGGTACTCTAAATCTTTGTGCTTCGGTTTGTGGATGACCTTGTTTTACACTGTTGCTATAAACATCTGTGTGATCAGTGTTTTGGTATTTTACATTAGCAAAACATTTTGGGGGGAATCTTTTTCCTAGTGGGAGTTACGTGATAAATATGTTCTTCGTTGAATACTTAATTACAGTGATTAAAAACTACTGTCTAAAATGCACCTGGTATACAGCACCTCTGCACTGTACAGGATTACGGAGACGGACAGCAAAGTACTGCAAAGATGACGAGAACTGCTCCAAAACTGTAGTGTGTGTATATATATATTGCTAACCACTGTAGCGTGTATTAACGAAAAGAATTACTAGCAGAAGTTCTGAACATACTAAGAATTAAAAATAGATACGCTCAACACATTTACACGAATTCCATGTTCCCTGTGGTAAATTGCTCTGTTAAGTGTAACAGTTTTATTGCTTGTGGCACACAATATCTATGGCTGTATACTTTACAGAACTGCAGTATTGAAACTCAGTGGTGTACAACATTCCGTATATACCCTGTGGAAGGCGGTGTTGTATTAATGAAATAAACATACCTGCCCTTAACAACTTACCTTTTTCTCTGCTCGTGATGGATGCTTCCCTGGGGCCCTGTTTACCAGAGAACCGGATGGCAGTACAGGTTTTTTGTCTTAACTCTGAGTGGCAGTAGCCTTATAACACATGCAGAGCTTATTTGCTGTCATCTTGTGGGCACAAGACATTTGTCTGTAAAAGCTAGACCTTTCCTGTTGCTGCTGAAGGACAGCTGCATTCAGTCCATGCCCCAGGGGCCAGGCTCCAAATTGCACTCTTTGAGCTCTGAAAGTGGAGGCCATGCCCCCTGTCTTGGGCACCCTGTTCCATGCCCACCGCCCTGTGGTGCTGCCCCTGTCCCTAACCCCCAGCTGCCCCTCCCCTGACACAGCTCCATGCCATTCCCTCGAGCCCTGTTGCTGACACACAGAGCAGAGCTCAGCGCTGGTGGGAGCTGCAGCCGCCATCAGGCCTCCCCTCAGCTCCTCTGCTCTGTGCTGAGCGTACTGAGGGGCCTCAGCTAGAGACCTCCATCTCCACCTGGAGAACCAGAGGGACATCAAGGAGGCCAGAAGGGAGTAATTTTGATGCCACACAAGGAAGGGGAAGTGAGGTCTGGGTGAGCAGCCATCCCCTTCAGACACAGCTTTATTTGTTCCCTGACTCAAATGACAACAGCCACGGCTCTGTGCAGGACCAGCAGTAAGTGCAGGTCAGCAATGCCTGCTCTGGCACTGAGTGGAGATGTCACCGTGATGACACGTGGGCGCCATGGTAACACTTGAGCATCTCCCAGTGGAACTGCTAACAGCTCTGTGGGATTTCACTTGCGGGGCAAAGAGTGGATCCTTGCAGAGATGGCTGCGAGTGCAAACTTGGTCAGGCTGAGACAGGAGACACTGCAAGTCAGCCTTCTCCTGGTGCTCCTCAGGGTCAAGGAACAGCTTGGGATGCTGCCAGGGCACCGAGAGAGGAAGAAAAAACAGCATTTTACAGATGAGCAGGAAACCAAATGTTCACCTCAGACCTCTTCTGAGGAGAGCACTAGCACCACCAGTATCTTTGCAGCCCTCAGCTTTCCAGAGAAAGTCTGGGCACTGGTTGGAAGTGGATGGTTTGAGAGCACTTGGTGGGGTCACAGCGGGAGCTGCGCCGTAATTAATTTAGAACCGTTTCAGGCGGGAAGGAAAGGGCCTTTCAGAGTTTGTGGAACTGAGAGTATGAAAGAGTTTATCCCTCAGCTTCATGCGCGGCACCCCCACACAGCCGCCCCGCCCTCACGAGTGCCCCCCCCCCCCCCCCCCTCAGGCCGGAAGTGGAAGTGCCGTCCCGCCTCCCCGCCCGTATCCAGGGTCGGGCGTCCGTTGCTGCGGGCGGCGCCTCCAACCGTCGCCGTCCCCGTCCCCGTCCCCGCGCATGCGCGACGTGCCGCGGTGCCCCGCCGTCGTTTCCCTCAGCCGTGGGCCCGGCCCCGCTATGGTGCGGCTGCACGTGAAGCGCGGCGATGAGAGCCAGTTCCTGCTGGAGGCGGCCTGCAGCGCCCGCCTCGCAGAGCTGGCGCCCCTCGTCGCCCGCATCTACAACGGCAGGCTGAAGGTGCAGCGGCTGTGCGCAGGTACCGGCCCTGCCGCCCGCGGGCGTCGCGAAGGCCGAGGGAGCGGGGATTCCCGCCTCGGCTGCGCACGCGTTGCCTGAGTGGGTCGTGTATGAGGTGCGCTGTCGGTAAGGCAGGCCGGTAACCCCGTGCTCTCGGCGCTTTCCGAAGAGATGCAGGAGCTGGCGGAGCACGGGCCGTACCTGCCGCCCAGCATGCAGGGGCTGACGGACGAGCAGATTGAAGAACTGAAGTTAAAGGACGAGTGGGCGGAGAAATGCGTGCCCAGTGGGGGGAGCGTCTTCAGGAAGGATGAGATTGGACGAAGAAACGGGCACGGTAAGGAGGGGCACGGTAAGGAGGGTGCGGGTGGTTGCCTCTTTTCCCCAGGCTGTTGTCACCAATGTGTAAATTGTGATTCTGCGCCTCTTCTTTTTGCTTTTCCACCCTGAGAAGAAGACAAAACCAATTAGCAAATGTGTACTTTGGTATCTGTCAGGACAGCAGGTTAGCCAGCTAATGCCTGTTTGCTAATTACAGCGATCATCCTATAAACAAACTGTGCTGAAGGCACTTCGATTTGCTAAGTAGTAGCTATTTATTGGTCTGTCATCACAATGAATCGGCAAAGCTATCGTTTATATACCTAAATCCTGGATTACAACCTAACATAGTGTAGATTTAAAAGCTTGGGTGGTATTACATCTCTTCAGCACTTACTGATTTTGCAACTGTGACACTCAGAAGTAAACCCCCAAAAACAAGCAGACAGAGTTGCACATATCAGGCACCAGTCTTTGAAGTTGAGGGCACGAAGTCTGGCTGTGCAGCAGAGGTTCTGTCTTGCTCTCTGTTCAGCACAGCAGACCTGTAGGCATGGACTGCAGTGCAGTTCAGTTAAGGAGGAATCTTTGAAAAACATAGCTGTAGCTTGACATCCATGAGCAGCTTGTTCCTGATGTCTTATTTTGGGGTAAATAGTTCTTCTAACACAACACGTTGCCCAAGCAAGTTTAGCCCTTCCTGAATAAAGGGCTTATGATATAAAGGAATGCTTTCCCTCATACCTGTATCAGCCAAGTGGCTGAGTCTCTCTCACGTGTCTTTGCATTCAGAATTTGCCAGTGATGAGCAATATCGGGCAATCAGCCTTAACATATAGTTCCTCTATGACTTATAGTCAGACTTGGACACTTATTTGTTAGCAGGTAGGCAGCTCCTTAATAGTGACAGTTGCTATACGGTAAATGATGCACTTAAATGCTTAGCTGCCAATTAGTATGATACAATTGTATTTTTGTTTGTGAGTAGATGATTTTTATAGCAATCAAAATAGATAACTATGATATGAGACACGCATTGTATTTGCAAATTAGGTGGGGGTTTTAATTAGGCTAATAAAGCCAGCAAGCTTCAAGCTGTTGCTCCTGACTAAAGCACATCTGCCAGTACCACAATAGTCGTGTAAGAAGGAGTCTTGTTTCAGGCTGTGGTGAGGCATTATGGCTCTTGCTTTTTTTCTCAGTGTTTTTGCCTTCAGTGAAGTTCCCAGTACCAGTCAGATGTCTCCAGGGAAAACTAAGTTTTACTATGCCCACGAGAACTGCAATTCTGTTTCTTAAGTTAGTAAGAAGTTTGACAATGAAGTATCAATGTGGAAAATAGGCTACAGTTTAGCAGTCTGCTCCATTCGTGGGGTTCTGTGCATGTGTGTTTTGGTTGTTTGTTGTTGTCGCTTCCTCTTTTTGTTTTTGTGTGTTTTTGTTTCATTTGTTTTCACAGCAAATGTAGAGCACTGAGTACACCTCTCTTATTTTGTAGCTCCGAACGAAAAAATGCAGCAAGTTATAAAAAAGACCATAGAGGAAGCCAAGGCATTAATCTCTAAGGTAAGTTTTCCAAAGCAGCATGTGATACATGGGACTTTCCTAATAGAGGCCCTGTAGTTGCACAGTTTAATTAATAGTGGACTTTCTTCAGTGCAAGGGCACTGAACAGTTTTTGAGTAATATCCTGCAGCGATGGGAATAATCTAACAGAAACTGATGCTTCTGTTAATGATTTTCTTAATGGCTTTTGGCAAGCTGGTTCAACGAGTTAAGGAATCAGGTATTAAACACCAAGTGAATGCTGGCAGCCGAGACCTTGCTGAATGATTAAATGGCATTTAATTTCATCCACACGCTCCTCATTTGCTACTGACGCATTCTTTAGGTGAATGCTTGTCATGTTTTCTGGTGAAAAATTAACAGTGTGCTGTGATGTTCCTGGAGTAAAATACCTCTTGCTCATTAACACAGTCTTTTGACTGTTACGTATGACTAATTGAAAAACTCTAACCTCCTAGATTAAGCCTTGGTTCTACAAGCACTCAGATGCTCACTCGGACTCAAGGAGTTTGTGTGCTTGAAGATAAGAGTATGCCTTGATGTGACTACGGTTTCAGTTCACTTTACCAAATGTGTGGATATTCGTATTCTGCGTAGTGTCTCAGCTTTCACACAACCTTGGAACACTAATTCATGAACATTTTTTATCTGATTAATGTTTTGGTAAATGCTTGCAAGTTACTTTCTTCTCCTCAGTCCTCTGCTTCTGGGAATCTGTGTGTGCAGAAGGTCTGAAATGGATTTAAGCCAGTTATACGGATAGTCAATCAATTTTTAGTATTTCCTGGGAACTTAAACTGGCCAGCTTGATAGTTACATTGCTGTTAAGTGTGTTAATTGTAAATTAAATGGTAAAGTGTGAGGTTGGGATACCAGTTTGACTCATCAGTTAACGAGCTTAATAATGTCCACCAGGAGGCAGCATTTTCTTACTCTTGTGTTGTCTTTTACTCGAATCGGATCCATTCCATCACTGAGAAGAAACTTCAGATCTTCTTTTCTAGATGTGGCTTGTGTGGTTGGTTGGTTGTTTTCCCCCTTTGTTGCAGTCTGGTTTGGAATGATCTCAAGGTCTTTCAGGTCTCTGCGTGAACATGCCAAACTCTACTTTTTCCCTCACATTCTCCCCGCATCTTACATGTGTGTGTGTCTGTTATCAATGATCCCTGCCTGTATTTCAGAAACAAGTTCAGGCCAATGTGTGTCTTAATCTGGAGATGGTGAAAGATGCGTTGGACCAGCTCCGAGGGGCCGTGATGATCGTGTATCCAATGGGATTGCCTCCACACGATCCAATCAGGATGGAGCTGGAAGATAAAGAAGTCTTGTCAGGAACTCACGTATGCAGTCATATTTTTGGGTTACACATAGCATCTAGGTTCCTTCTGTGCTATGCTGTTCTCTGCTTTATCAGTTAAGGTGGCTTTGTTTCCTTGTGCATGAGAAGTTTTGTTAAATGTTATTGTCTGATGCTTTACGTGAAAGCACACCAATAGCATGACTACAGAAATAAGATGAATTAATTACATTTTAAATGTTACATACAAAGCTGACTTCAAGTAAGCCTGGGACCCAGTGAAAGTAACTTGTAAGTTCTTTTTAAGGTGAGTATTAAAATTTTGCTTCCCAAAGTGTTTCTGTTAAATCGAAACTGAGATGGGATATGAACCAAGTTCCTTTAGATTAATATAAAAAGTGCAATAAAAGAGATGTGAAGTGTAAAACCAGGTGAATCCCACTGGTCTTTCTGTTAATTCCAGATTATTTTCCAGGAAAAAATAACTGGTTTTGGAAAAAATAAATCAAAGAAGAAGGGAACGCCTCCACCCCAGTAAGTTCTCTCATGCACACTCATCACCTTGATTATTTACCACAGGCTGGGCTTGAAGTCATAGAAGAATCCGAAGCGCAGTTATGGTGGGCAGGAAAAGAGCTGAAAGAAACAAAGTTGCTTTCCGATTATGTAGGCAGAAATGAGAAAACAACCATCATTGTCAAGATACAGAAAGTAAGTATCGCTAGACTTCCTTGTTATCCATTTGTGGCCGTCTAATGCTCTGTGGCAGAGTACTGGTACTAGGTGAATAAAGTGGTCTGGATTAGGTCCAGCTTAAGTGTCTTCAAATGACATCTATTGTTTTAAGCTTTTAGTTTGTTATATCCCAATTATTTTCTTAGTAATTCCTTTGCCTATCAGTTAAATACTGTAATTTTTATTACCTGCTCCACAGCACTTTCATGAAGTACATCAAAGAGGTACTTAAGACCTGATTGAACACAGCCTGGAAAGTTTAAATACACACAAAAGCCCATCTGGCTCTTGGTTCCATCTCAGTGTGGAGCACTAGGCAGAATACCCTCATCACTTTTTAAGTTGATTTAGAGAGAAGACCCTCACCCCGGCACCTTCCTGAATGTGGTGACCTCAGTTTCTTGGGGGCAGGTCCTCAAGCTGTCTCAGTTGCTTCGTGAACTTGTCTTCTTTGAGGACACAGGTTGTGAAAGAGCCCAAACATAGTCTGACCCAGGGTCAGGGAATTCACTGAGTGCTAGAAGGAAAGACCAGCTGCTGGACCAGTAACACCCAGCTTTGCCTCTCCTAAAGCTCACAGCTGAACTTCATAGAAGAAATCAGACTTTCTAAACAGATGTGGTGAGACACACGTGGCTTGTGAACATAGGTCTGAGCTATCTTCTGGAATAGTGAGCAAAAATAAGGTGAAGATTTCCCTCCCTAAGTCAAGTGGCATATTTTTTTTTTGTGTCATTTGGAAGACCGGATTTGTTTTCTCTTTTCTATCAGGGTGACTGAAAATTGGTGAGGCAATTGAAGAGCCATCGAAACGTAGGCTCCCAGGAAAATTGTCATACTGTTTAATTAGTTGAGGGACCTCTTTGGAGAATGCAAAGCAGTGTGGTGTTTTTTCTTATCTCACAATGGATGCCCGCATTCTTGAGTTGCAGAGCTAATTTAAACCAAGCCAGACCCTTTTTGTTCCATAGGGGATTTGCCATCTCTATTTAAACTGTTCTGTTTGTTACTGTTGACAATGGCTGTCATCAGCTATTTTCTGCGGCGTGCATCACTTCTTCCATGAAGATAATTGACTGGATTTTGTTTTATTTTATTTGTAGTTACAAATAAAAATTATCTGTAGTATTTTGTAACTGTTTTCCTTTACCAAAGGAAAGCCATCTTGAGTCTATGTTAGCAGAGGAACTCAAAATGGATGGGCCCATTCTGAGACACTGGCAGTGGCCTTAACACTGAGAGATTTCTTATGTCTTTGCAGAGCAGAGTTTAAGTAAAGCAGCCTCGGTAATTCTGTTTTCATTTATCCTCCTATCCTGAAAATCTTCTTAAATTTGAGAAATCTTATAGCAAGATCTTTCTTCAGACAGTCTTTGCTTAGCAGCTTCTCCTGTTCCATTTTGTATCGTAAATGCCATCTGAAAAAACAAACAAACAAAACCATAAATATACATATGCTTTCTCTTTCAGAGAGGACAAGGAGCTCCAGGACGCGAGCCTTTGATTAGCCATGAGGAACAAAAACAGATGATGCTGTATTACTACAAAAAGCAAGAAGAACTTAAGGTACGGTGTCATTTAACTGTCTGTGAGCTATAGTAGCACAGAGACTGAGCACGGGTTGCACTCATTACTGCTGCCTTAACCTGCTGGTTCTGTTCATAGAAACTTGAAGAGGATGATGACGACTCATTTCTAAATGCTGAGTGGGCAGACAGACACGCTTTGAAAAGACAATTTCATGGTGTGAAAGACATCAAATGGGGGCCGAGATGAAGCTCCACGAGTACTTTGTGCCTCTTCACTTTGGTTTGTAAAGAGGGTTGTTACTGTGTGTTAGATTCTTCTGACAGAAGCTGAAGTCATCACTTCTGTAGCAGATGCCTGTTTCAGCCTTAGGTTTTCAATACTTGTTTACATTTCTATGCATTTTTAGCTGCACTTTTCTCTGCAACGAATGGAATAAATCCTGTTTAAGTTGATTGTTTTATTAGAAACTTGTATTTTGAATATTGTGATATTAATGTATTTCATAGATAATATAAGTAATAAATCCGCACTGGAACGTTGGGTGTAGTTTTGAGGGCTCTTGAGATTTTATGATCACTTCAACACAGCTGATTTTAATCTCATTTTTTAAATGACTTGACCACTTACCGATTATTTAAGGAAAATCTTTTTTTTTTCCCGTGCAAATACTAGTAATGTGAAAATTATTCTAGAATGCTTGGTTTTCAGTGTTTTATTTTTTCTTTGACTTTAGAAGCCCTGCTGCTGAGCTCAATCAGCTGGCAGCTGTGATGCTTCTATATAGAAGTTAATTGACAGGAAGCTGTAGAATTATCTGAAGGAATAAGTAATCTTTAAGAACACGTTGCTGAAGTTTTAAGTGCTAGATTTTTGTCTGCTCAATAGGGATTCTTTTCTACTGAGGCAGTGTATGGTTAACAGAATGAATAATACCAAAAAGTATCGTAGCTCAGATATTTTACAGATGGCGTAGTTAGAAAGGTTATCATGATGGACAAAGGACAATTGAAATAAAGGAAAACAGCCTGTGTCCTAGACTTGTGGTAGGAAACTCCAAAGGAGCAATCTCCAGGAAGATCTCTAGTGGTGGTCAGCCCTTAAATGGGATCTAGGACAGGTGGAGTCAGACTCCACTCCTTCTGGTCACACAGGTGCATTGCCTTCACCTGTGCTCCTGCAGCTGACTCAGTGCTCGCCTCAGGTGATCTGTCAGTGGTTCAGGCCGTGATTCAGCAGTTCCCGTACAGGTATGTGTGTGTCCATGTCAGTAGCTGTGCAGCAGTAAGCCCAACTGCCTTGAAAATCTGACCTGAGGATCAACCAAGTGTTTTAAGGAGAGGTGAGCCATACCTGGCTGTGGGTGCTCACAGCCAGCAGTGGTATCTTCATTCATAGCCCAGAGCAGTTATTTTCACTTCTGCAGTGAAGAAAGGCAAGCCAGCTAAGGCAGCTGGTTTGGTATTGTTGTTTTTAGCGTATTTCAGGTGCCAAGATGTCCCTATGCATGTGTATTTGCCTTCTGCTTGAGCAGACTGGGTTGTGTTCACAAACTGTATCAATCTCAGTTAGAGGCAGTTGCTCATAGCACAGTTATGTCAACTTTTGATTTGAAATATGTTTTTTGCAGGTGCCACATCTTGGCGCTGTGGCGCTGCCCAGCAGTTCTAACAGATTGCTTGTGCTTGCTGTCCAAATTTGTCACCCGCATTTGATATTTTTCATCGCTAGTTTTTTTGGTCTTATTCACACCCTAATCCTGTTGTCACGAGGGCTTAGTTGCGGAGACAAATGTCTGACGTGTTATCGAGTGGAAGCTTCCTACTGTGCCAAACCTGCCAGTGCAACAAGGGGAGAGTAAACGCTGCGGTTGTTGACTATCCGCTTAGAACACCTGCCTGTTTTTCTCTGGATTTGCAATTCTCAGTACCCCTGGCTTCAATCTCCCTGCTTGTTTGAGTCATTGTAGGAGAACTAAGTGCTTTGCTAATTGTTTTTCCATTACTATGAGAAGCTAAGAAGCTAAAGCAGGTTTTAAAAGAATCCCCATTTCTGCCACTTGCTTGAATGAAGGTAAGAGTCCTGTACCCTTACCTGCTCCTCTTCATTTGAAAACTACTTCTTTGTGGTTACTTTGTCGTAACTACTGAGAGATTAGTGTCCTTGGCAGGAAGCTTCCCAGATGTTTTGGATCTATTGGAGTGAATGCTTGGAAATACCCATCTGAATCCCTCTCGCCAACAGAGCTTTCATCTCAGATCAGTGTTATTCTGAGGAGTTTGTTCGGTACACTCCCAGTCTGTAAATATCTGAAGTCACTGTTGGCTTGTGGCCATTTCATTTAACATCCTCGATACCAGGGAAGTATTCGATAGCAGTGGCAACATAAAGAAACATACAGTTCCTTGTGTATGTTTCCCTGGATTGCCCTCATTAAACAGCACATCCACAACCGTGAGCAGGTGGTTTTCCGTGGCAAAACTACACCACGTTGGTAGAGTCCTCCTCCCAGCAGAGCCCTCTGGCATGTGTATCAAAGGAGCCTAAGGACTTTTGTTACATTTCCAAGGCTCGTTGAAAGTTATTGTTTCAGTGAAAAAGATCCTTTTCAACTACTATTAGATGGAGGGCTGTGATCTCTGAGGGGAGCGTTCATGTTGTAGCGTTGTCGTTTCCTTTCTTAATGTGAGGAAAAACAGTATAGAGAATAATTAACAAGGAAGAAACTGCATTTTGTTCTAAGTACCTTTGATCGTTGTTCTCCCTTCCTAATGCTCACACAATGCTCTCGTAGTACTCATGATAGCATCCATAGAGCTGCTATGCTCATTTGTCACAACTGAAATTGAATGAACTTACTGGAAAAAGATGAAAGAGCACTCGAACAAAGCACAGGACTACAGGCATTTAAGTATCTGCTCCAAAGAATCAGAATTATGTGATATGAACACTGCTCTTAGGTTTGCAAAAGCATTTTATCTTCCTTCTAAACTGCTAATTTCTGGAAGCTTGATAGCAGCATGCCCTTCTAGAGGGAAAATCAGCTATCTGTCAAAGGCCGCATACAGCACAGCTTGGCTAAGATGTTTGTTTTGTGGCCATATCGCCGTTCTGATTAGTGGAAATTTATATTGCATATCATGGGAGTCACTAACGTAACTGTAGTCCTTGGCACAAGCTGAGGGCTCCTTGTGAAGGGGCAATTTGGAGTGAGGCAGAGCAAGGCCTGCTCTGCCTTGAAAGGTGAAGCAGGTCCTTGCAATCGTTTCTTTCCCCTCCATTGGATTGCTGTGACTTCTGCAAGTGTATTCTTGTGCTTCGTTCTACTACCTACCATGCTGTCAGACCAATCGGGGAGCACTTTCTGTGCTGTGCAGCTGATGGAGCACTGGCACGGGTTGTCCAGAGGCTGTGGAGTCTCCTCCTTGGGATCTTTGAAACCCCAGCTGGAAGTGGCCCCGGGCACCCTGCTTGAGGTGTCCCTGCTGGAGCTGGGGTTGGGCCAGATGGATCCGGAGGTTCCTGCCAACCTCAACCATTCTGTAACCCCAGTAATTCCATAATTAATCAAAATGCTTGACTGCAATTGGAAATGGCACCAGGACCAGCTGTGATTAGCTGCTCTCCACCCAATCCGGGGTACACTGAGTGACAGGATCAGCCTGGTCCCATCTGCCCTGTGCTGGCCATAGCAACACCTTACCCAAAAGCCACCTGCCTGTGATGTCAAGGACAGTGCTTGTCCTCATGTGCTTCAGTAAGTATGTCCTGTGCAGAAGCCGTGATGGGGTTGCCTTCAAACTGAGGAAGTTTGTAGCAAAAATAGGAAATTTGGCACTTCCTTAAGGAAAAAAGAAAAAAAAGGCAATTATTGTTTTATTTCAAGGGTTAGGTCTGTGAGAGCAGCTCTCAGTAAAGGCTGAGACGTCCAGCCAACTATGATTCAGTATCTATAGTGGTGTAGTCAAAACCTGTTGTGAGGGATCTTTTTTCCCCAGCATACAGGTGCACCATCCCCACGCAGGGATAGCTATGCTGTTCCATACCACTGCCTCTGCTTCTTATCACAGCAATGGTTTGTGCAGTTTGGGATCTAGCCCAGAATTTTCCACAGTGCCGTGACCAGTTTTTGGAGCTCTGCTTCTTCCCGCCTTTCCCTCATTCAGAAATAGACATTTCACCGGAGGGATACTCTTAGCAATTCCATCTTGAAGTTTCGCTTGGGGTAGATCAGAGTGGTATGGACAGCATCTCAAGGCACAAAGCTGCAGTCATTGCAACTCCCCGTGCTGTGGTCAGAGCAGTTGGGAGGCTCACAAAATTGCTTAGGTTGGGATGACCCCTGGAGGTCTGCTGCTCCTACCACACACTGAGCAGGGCCCCCGCTTCTAACGCGATCCAACTCCAAAACCACCTCACACTGGTGTGTCCAGAGGACTCAAATGTTAAAAAAGAAAACCAGAAGAGGCAGCTCTGTTGTCTCTGAACATAACCAAATCTCTCAGGCTGGCCGACTTGGCTGCCTAACAAAGGTGCAAGCTCTGACTGAAGCTTTCCAGCTGGGGTTTTGCTTTCTCCCCATGAGAAGCCACAACTTCTGACATTTTCCATGATGTTGGAGAGCTGCCCTTGGCAGCAGAGCAGGGAGCTCCTCAGTGCTGCAGAACCACAGGGTAATGAGCACCAGTTGGATGGGATATCACAGAATCTTACTCAGGCAGTGCATCAGGACTTCACTTCAGCAGTGTCTTCATGCTGCTCTTTTGCTCCCAGGCTGGCATTCAGCTTTCTGAGTAAAACCCTGGTGCTGCTTTGCAGGGCTCCAAGACTCTCTGACCAGACTTCTGCTTGCTTTAGCAAGGGCTGAAGGTCAGCTTCCCTTTGTGAGGCCAAGGAAACCCAACGCAGATGACTTCAGAACTGATACTAAATCCCCTGCCTTGGTTTGTGTTTGACTTTTCTGCATGACCGCACACCTTGCACGTATTAAGACGCTTGCAGTCGTGTATCCCTTAAGCTTCCTCATGTGCAGTCAGTGCCAACACAAAGGTTTCCATGCCTGCTTTCGGTCCTTCACTCCCTGCTCACCCACGCAGGTCTCTGCTTTCCCAGGCCCTTCAAGCTCTCCCTCCTGCCGAGCCCTGCCCACACCAGCTCTGCTGCCCTCAGCCTGGCTGCACCCTGGGCACTGCTGGGCTCCACTGATCACAGACACGGCTGCTGCACTGCCAGGGCCCAGCTGGGGAGCTTGGGCTGCGGCCATGCAAATGCTGTATTGGTGACTGCTGAGAGAAAGGGAGAGTTTCAGGAAGAGCGAGTTTCAAGAGTGTCGATCTAGCACTTGCCTCAGCGTAGGGGTTGCTGTTGGTAAGTTCTGGGTTATTTTGAAAACAGTGGTGGAGAAATAAAACAGCCTTGCCACTATTGCAAGTCTCGTGGCTGGTGCTGGCTCATATCGCTTTCAGATGCGTGTCGTTCTTGTACCCATGTGAGTAGCCCAAGCCCAGTAGTTGCTTTCATGCAGAGTCAGCCACGTGGCCTGCAAAGCCTCCCTTGTAATAGTCCTTGCAAGAATTTTACTGCTGGAACATTTGATGCTCTGAAATGCCCTCCTCACAGTGTTGCTGCTGACTTGCAGAACCCTCTTAAACTGTATTCTCACCCTCAGCCTGAAAGCAAAGCAGATAGTGGCTGTGGTATTTCTGCTGCTTGTTTTACCCAGGTTTATGCATCCCACTACTAGCTGGCAAAACCCCACTGCTTCTTACCAGACCTGAAACCAGCGTGGGTCACCGTAGCACTGCTTGCCTTTAATGGGCACACACTGTACTTGTCCATGAAACAAAATGTACAGTCGGAATGAAGCTGCAGCCCACGCTCAAAGTGTTTGCAGCGCTCCTCAGCCCCTCTTCCTTCCTCTAAGAGGATGCCAGTCGGCACGGAGGCTTTTCCAGTTGAGCACATGACTGCACCTTAGTCATGGAGTGGGTCCCTTCCTCCCGATGAAGCTTTCCCATGTTTAGGTTTGTCTCGATATTGGCAGGAAATGACGAGCTGTGTCACTTCTTTCTTTCCACGCGTTCCGTACGATACGCTGCCCTAAAGCACGGTGTCAGAGTGGGAAAGCACAATGAGCTCATGAAGTCTTACCCATAGGAAGTGACATTTTTCCTCCTTTTGTTTGCTGAGTTCCCAGTGGGCTGCAGCTAAGGTATTGGATACATTTTATTTAAGGGCAGAAAGGCTGTGTTCTCAGCTCACATACACTTCTGATTTCATTTTCTGTCTGACAGCACCACACCAAATCCAAAGAAGTCCTCAGACCTATGACAAATGTCGGCTCTAAAATATGCTTTAAAATCACCAAAATTAACACAGCATTTCCCTTGAGAACATCCTTGATATGCTGATTTCTTTCATGAAAGCTGTCCTTCCCACGCACACACCTCCCAAAATCATCTCTTTCTCAAACTCTCTGAGACACCAACGAGGTGAGGCAAAGTGGTGGTGGAAGTCTGTTCAAGCATACGCACACCCTGCAGCTGCACTGATATTTCATGATACAGGTTTGGCTTCATCAAACATTTCCTTCAGAGGAAAATGCCTTGGCTGTTGGGGGTCGCCAGGGTGGGCAAATAAATGTTGGGGGGATGCTATTTTTTCACACTCCCTGTATGTTCTAGTGAGGCTTCTGCTTCAAGCTTCAGTCACCTGTGTTTAATTCTGCCCTGTTCTGCTCTTTCTGTTAATAGCGTTTACTCATCAACAGCACACTCTCATGTGATTTATGAGCTGCAACACTCCAGTGCCACGTCCTAATGCAGAAGGCTTTTCTCTGCATTGTGCTTCTCAACTGTTTTCCTCCTTTTTCCAATATTTCATAAACCACATATGGCAATTGATCCCAGATTACAGTGAAAAGCAATCTACAATGTAATTCAGAGCCATGAAAGCTTATACAAGTGTTTTTCCACAGAATGATTTATGCAGAGCGAAGGGCTTGAAGCTCTTTTTATTGTATATATTTCTTCTTACTTTACAAATAATTAAAGGTGCTGTTACAAATGTTCCTTCACAGAAGGTACATTTCTCTTTTTAAAAAAAAGGGGGTGAGGGCGCCATCTGAAATAAGCCATTTATTCCTCGTTGATATAAAACGTGTTCATATTTCTGGGCGGTGTCATATCCAAACCACTGTTCATCCAGATTTCTTGCATGATCTGCTCCCTCCGTTCTATCCGCTCAGCCAGGTCCGCTGCTTCAGCTGAGTTATAACCTGAGTAAGAAGGTCTATATAGTTCTGCCAGCTCATCAGGCAGCTCCGATCCGGAGGAGTCTTCATCCTCCTCCTCCTCACTGTCGCTGCTCTCATCCACTCCGTCACTTTCTGGCACCAAGTGCTCCTTCTTTCCCTGCAGTTTCTGGAAGTCTTTAAAGCAGGATACACGGATCACCAAGGCACACAGCGTGAGGATTAATCCCACACAAACACTGGACACAAACAGCAAAGCAGCTCTTTCCGGGTGATCTGAAATAAGAACAAGGACAAGAGGGAATGGCCTCAAGTTGTGCCAGGAGAGGTTCAGTTGGGTGTCCCTTTCAGAAGGAATGGTGAGCAGGCTGCCTGGGGAGATGGTGGAGTCACCATCCCTGGAGGTGTTCAAGAGCCGTGTGGACGTGGCACTGAGGGACGTAGTCAGTGGGCACGGTGGGGATGGGCTGGTTGTTGGACTGGGTGATCTTAGAGATCTTTTCCAATCTTAATGATTCTTTGATTCTATGGGATGAGCAGCTCTACGCACTGAGGAGCTATGGTAGCATCCCCAGCCCTGGCTGGGTAGGGAACATTTCGGTTCCCAGCATGTTCTGAGATAGCATCTCAGCTCTGCAAGATAAGAGGCAGTGACTCCACAGCTGCATGGCTCTGTCATTTTCTAGAGGAGCAGAAATCTTAATTCTAGAGTTGCCTCTTCATGCTTCTGTCTGATATCCATTAGAGTCAGAGATGACTGTGAATTTATTGGCGTCAATGAAATTTGCCTCAGCGTTGCTAAGTCACAAAACCTGTCGTGGCCCATACTGGAGATGGCTGCTTTCTTTGTTGGGTTGGTTCTTTACTATTCTTCAGTAATCCTTATACTTCTGTCAACCAACATTTCCAAAAATGGATGTCTCCAACACTGCTCCCAGATGAGGACCAGATTTTTAAAAATACCAAACAACCAACAGCCCCCATTGAAAATATTCATTGAAAAAATCTTAGCTGCAGTCCCTAAAAGAGTTGGGATCCTTCAGGATGGAAAATATTCTGTAAATGTCAGTTACACTGCGATAGTCTCATCCACAGGACTGTCATTATATTGTAATAATACCGTTACACTACCAGCTGTGGCCTTCTGAGGTCATTCTCCCATTTTCCCTTCCTTCCAAAATGCCACCACCTAATGAACCAAGCAGTTTCATTTTCCTACCTCTAATGTACGCGAACGTAGCCAAGGAGTTGCTAACAATGGTGCCATCTTTCTTCGGAGATCTCGACTCCTTTGGATCGATATCGACACCTGCAGCAAGAGGAGGTAGAACAAATTCAGTCACACTGTAGATGATAAAGCACATCTCAGCCCTTGTTTGGAGTGGCACACTCCACAAACAAAGCTCATAGTTCCTCAGGAGCAGCATAGGGCACATGCAGCTGGCTGCAGGGCTCTTCCCTCCTGATTGCTGCAATAGCCACAGCCACAGGGCAGGGAGGAGCTGTCCCAGAAGCACTCCTACTGTCCCCTCCCTCACACCCACCCCTGCTGTACCCCAAAGTCCTACTGCAATCAAATGAGAGCAATAATGCTTTTTTTTTTTAATTACCATGTTCACTGTCATTCTGCTTCGCGGAGGAATTGTTGTGAGTGACCAGGTGGTTGACAGCTGTGAGGATGAACTTAGGAACTGGAAAGAAGAAAGGCAAATGATGCACTGTCAGTTTTGCTAAGCAGATCCCCGTTTAATTACCATTCCCCATTACAGGATCAGGGTCACAGAGCGGCTGAGGTTGCCGGGCCCTCTGGATCCACCTGGCTCAAGCAGACATCCAGAGCAGGGTGCCCAGGGCCACGTCCAGGTGGCTATTGGACATCTCCAAGGAGGAAAATCCACAGCCTGTGGGCAGCCTGTGCCAGTGCTCCGGCATCCTCACAGCCAAGGAGAGTTTGCATTCTGCATGACCGCAGTTTCTGATGCTGGTGCCTCAGCCTATGCCCTGCAAGGATGGCACTGAGAGCAGTGTCCAAATGCCCCTTGAACTCTGGCACTGAGGGCTGTGCCCACTGCCCTGGGCTGCCTGTTCCTCCTCCCTCACCTGCTGGCAGTGCTGGGCCTGGTGCACCCCAGGGTACGGTTGGCCCTTTGGGCCGCCATGGCACACAGCTGTCAAAATGGCCCAGAAACATTTAAAAATGACTTGTGTGGCATTCTCTGCAAAGCCTCTGAAGTGAGCAGTCCCAGAGAAGGAAGGCACTCAGGATGAGGTGGCAAGCTGTGGCTGAGTACTTCTCATTTCATTTATTTTTTCACTTAGGATGTTTTCCCACTTTTGTTGAAATAAATAAAAGAGCTAAAAGAAAGCACAGCGTGTAGATACGGAGAGCTCTCAGACTGTGCACAAGATGAATGGGCCCTTCATGTATTCAGATCTTGGCACTTGTTCCCCATATTGTATGAAGGCAGATTGATTGATTTTCTGACTGATGTGAAGGGGAAAAAAAAAAAAAGACAGAAATTCCAAGTATGAAGCCCACCTATATCCTACACACAAACACTTGGCAACAAGTAGTGTTAAAGAAAGTCAAGCAGAACTGAGGAGACAGAAGTTTGCGGCTTAGCATAGTTTTTACATTCAAAACAACTAAAAATAGCACTTCTTTCTGAGCAGAACTCTTCTGTGTGTGTGGGCCCAAAGTCAAAACTGTTTCCTTTCCTGATGAAGGATTTTTTTTAGAATTCTTCGCTCCTGTTTGTAATAGAAAGCCAACAGAGATATGTGCAAATGAACTGATTTCTATTTTGTCTTGTACACATCACTGTAATTCTTAACAGTTCTCCAGCAGCAGAATATTTTTGTGGATGGATGAGGCTGGTTTCTTTTCAGACCATGTGCTGAATTTGCAGACCTGGCTGTTAGGAGCAGTATGCTTGTGAGGGGGGGAAGAGTTTGATACAGAAGTATCAGGAAGGCAGTACATGAGGAATCTGCAGTGCTGCTTTGGGAGCACCACATTCTGATGGGTGGGAGGGTCCTGATGCTGGACACACATCTGGACCAGCTTTGTTAGACTGTGGCCTTGTCTCATCCTGTTGTCTCACCTCCTGCCAGGTCAGCATCCTCTGCTCATGCAAGTGTCTGTTGTAGGGGGACATTTGATTTAGAATGCCACAGGCAACAAAAGCTCACAGCTGCCTGCAGTGTTCTTGGCTGCTTGCACTATTAATTCTTGTTGGGGTTTCATTTCAGTCACACTGTATTCAGAAAGACTTTAACCAAGGTGAGGTGTGCCCAGGTCACTGGACAGACTAGTTGATACCAGCAGAAGGGTTTTTTTAATCTACATTAGATCTAGTGCAGCTCTGCTTTGCCAGGCAGGGCAGGAGTCAGCAAGCAACCACAAGCTGCCAGAGGCATCCAGGACGTGAAGTCAGAAATTGTGTTTCCCGGTGCTGGCTCCTTGCCTCGGCAGGAGCTGGTTGATTATAGTCTCTGTAGACTACAGATGATGCTGAGGAGGTTGTGGAGGCACTGGAGCTGTGAAAAGCCAGCATCTCTTGGCTCCCACTAAGTTGTTATTAACCATAAAATACAAATGCAGGCAGATGGTAACTATCTGCTGACCTCTGAATTAGGGAGAACATTTTTTTCACATTCCTGACCATGCTTTCAAGTGCAGCACAGCTCTCAGAGAATGCGGTCTGCTCAGCTGTGTCCCTGTCACTTCAGATGAAAGCCCATTTACCTCAGCTTGGGAAGCATCTGTTAGCAGGGAACTTCTACTGAGGGGAAAGAATGTTAAATGCCATTCTGGGCTACGCCCAGCCTCTTCCCATGTTCCCTAGATGGTCTGTAAAATAACTAGACCTGCAAACCATTGGCTAACGTTTCAGACTGCACAGCTCAGTAGGATCTGGCAGAAGAAAAAGTTTTTGACGTGTGCCAGCAAAGCACACAAGCACTATTTATTATCCATGCATTTGTGCAAAAACAATTCACTAAAAATCAGGATGCATAACCTCGCTGCGAACAAACATACACTTGTTTTCCAGTATACGGATGTGTAAGAAAGAACAATCTGTCTTAATTATCCTTACTCTAATTAAAGAGAATTCCATTAACACATTCATAGAGTTACTACAGCATGAAGGCAAACACACAATAATGTTGTGTGTTTGTTAGTGCAAAGACAGGCTCCAGCTCTCTTCAACAATGTGAAGAGGAGAATTACTGCAATGCCTCTCGCCTGACAATGTACGCATGGTGAGACTGGAAGAGAAATTCTCTCGTGCCAGCAAGGGAACAGCTGGGGCTCCTTTTCCTCTGATCCTCAGGTGGGCAGCAATCTGGAAGTCAGTCCTGCACGGCTGTTCACAAAAGCACTCAGATAGCCAGTGCCTTTTGAAGCCAGCAGTTTCCCAGGTCATGCACAGCAAGCAGAGCAGTAACATGGTAAAACTGATTTGACACGTTCACCGGCATGTGAGACAGTCACCTCTGAGGGTCACAGTTCATCTCCCAAAAGCAGAGGCTGAGGAAATCTGTTCCAGACCTCAGTCAAAGAAAGGCATTCCTAAGAGGGTGCAACACCTATATAAGGCACTGCATTGAAGTCCTGCAATATTTTTTCTCTCATCTTTATTTGTACTATACTTTGCTGTCTCGTGGCTCTGGCTCTTGATAAAAAGAACTTCAGGAAGTCTGCCTTCCCACGCTGCAAATTTATTAATCTATGGTAAAGAAGATGAGAAACTTTTCCTTCTTGTCTAAGTTGATGTATGCTTCAGTTCTGTGAGTGATGCATAACTCAAGCCCTTATTTTAGTGAGACATTTTTTATAGGAAATGAGGGCTTTAAAATGAACGTGCATTTGCTCTTACCACATGCATAGCTGACATTCAGGTGTTTTGCCACTCCAGGTAGGCACGGACTTCCAAAATCTTGGCTAGTGACAATAATTTTGCACCTCTGTCTCCCATAGCACCTCTTCGATAAAACTTCTAACGCTGTGTGAGACAAACAGTCTGAAAGGAAAACACATCCAATAAATATACAACTCTGCTGTTATCAGGAATAGTAACTGCTACGTGCACAGCTAGAGATACAAATCTGTTATCAATTTCAGGTACCTGTGCTTGCCTAAGCAGGATTTCAGAATTAGGTATCAACATTTGTGAATGCAAGGAACTCAGCACATGATGCAGTTGTGGATTTGCAGCAAACTGACACTCTCAGGATGATTTCCAGTCACGTACTAAGGTTCCAGTAAAGCTCATGTCACACTCCCAAAGAGGTGCCTTGAAAACACCATCTCTGTTCCTTTCAGGATGACCTGGAAGAACTAAGCATATTCACACAGCTCTCCACCTGCTCTACCTTAAGATGAGTGTGCCAACGAAGGGCGATGCAGTGTTGTTTGCAGGTCTCCTTCTCCTCTCCCTGGGTTATCACCATGGTTTGACTGGATGCCCAATTTCAGTTCAAGTTAGCTGAGATCAATTTCTGTGCACCACAACACCTAGGTCTACAGTGAAATCAAGGGTAGCTTATGATTTACTCTGCCTGGTGCTGCTAGGAGCCATTCTGCTATGGCCAAGAGGTCAAAATAGGCTCAATGTTTAACCAGAAAATCATTTAACTTCTCTCTGCCATACCAAATACCACACTGGTCCCATCAGACTGCTGCCACATGCCAAGTTTGTACGCCTAAGGCAACGTCAAAGGCACCTAGAGTGCACTGTACTAGTGCTCACAGCAGCACCTGCCTGCAATTGCTTGAACTGTTGTTTTTTTTTTCACTCAAAACTTCTGCCTTCCACCATGATTTATAAATGAATGAGTCACAGGATTTTACACCAAAGATGAATTTGAATGCAAAAGTATCAGCCAAATTTTTAAAATTCTGCTTTAAAAAAAAGAATATCTTTAAATGTGATTGAATTCTCAGTATCCACATGAGCTGAACCCCAATCCAAAGAGCAAAAATACCTCTGGTTCTGAAGCAGAGAGTATGCAGAAATTGCAAGTCTGGATTAAATAATGTTTTCCTGAAGCTGTCTACTCTCAGTCAGTGTTTCCTCACACTTTTGATACATTTCTATGGATGGAGATATTTCTCATTCTAGTCTCCCTGGGCAGAAACATTCCATAGACTTGATAACATATTCTCTGCTCATTAGATCTTTCTTTCTGCAACAACCCTGGGACAAACATGGCATCTTCACCTTGCTGCTGCTTGAGCTCATTTGTGCCTCTGCAGAGGAAGGAGAAATCATGTTCACAAAGATGCTCCATATCTTTCTCAAATCAGACTTGGAGAGAATGGAGAGAGCTGAGACTGAGGTTCTTGGCCAAGAAGATTGACCTTCAGAATGTGAAAATGGTGTAGATTTCTGATTTTCAGAGTTAATCCCTTGACGCTAGCACTGTCATGGACATAAACAGAACATCAGGAGTGTCTGGGCTGATTTGATTGCCAAAGGGCCCAGGAATTAGCACTTGAGATAGATTTTAGAGGACAGCAACTTTCTCTTTCTGGGGACCTAGAAACCTAATACCTAGAAGGCTGTTGGGCAGGCAAGGAAAGCTGTCTTGAAACAGTGGATAGCTCTGCTTAAATATCTCAGTTGTTTTAGTCTCTCCAGCCATCTCAGTTAAGGTGGGCATTTTAGGCAGTTAAGCAGCATCTTTTGGCAAGTATGAAAACAACTGGAGAATATCAGGAGGAACTATCAGATGATTCATAAATCATAGAACCATCTAGGTTGGAAGTGAGCTTCAGGATCATCACATCCAACTGATGAACAGATTGGGAGCACAACAGCCATCTGGCAAAGATAATTATATGTTCTACAAACTTTCCTGCCCTTTGAGCTGCACATAGTGTCTTAAGGAAGAGCCAGCTGTTGCAGTGATGGTTTTCTACAAATTCAGTGATACAGAGAGTACATGTTTCATTTTGCCTCTGGAAGATGTTTGCTCTTGTTTCTCTGAGAGTTAATAGCTCCTTATCACCTACATTCATGTTGGTTTTGGCTCCTCTACCATCATGTGCCTACAGGCTCCTGGCAGGCCTGCTTTTGGAGAGCTTTGCAAGGCTTGGCTGGTGTCACAGGTGTGTGAACACAAACTAAGGCTGGCTTGCTTCTGCAGAACAGCACAAATGTTAACTGAAAAGACCCATAACAGCAACAAAAAGAAACAACCCCACAAACCAAGCACTACTTAACAGCTATCTGTTGTATAGCAAGATCTTGGCATTTAGTGCAGTCAAATGTTGTTCAGCTTCCTTCTCTCAGTTCTGTGCATATCCTTGCTGCCTCCCCAAGCTGTCCTGGCAGCTCCAGTGTAGGCTGAGCCATGAGTTCAGCTCGGAGGAATTCTGTGTACTCAGTACCGAAGGCTACTTTTTCACCAGCTGCAGCTTCATCTGCACTATCTCCCACAAACAGATATTAAAGAAGTGTATCTGCAGTAAAGCCAGAGGAGTCAGTGTGTGCTGAAGAGATATTCAAGCTGGTTTCAACCAAATTTGCTTGGGGGTCTGACAACAAACCAGCTGCAGCAACACAGAGCTCATGCTGGGGATATGATGTTCCTTCAGGTTGAACATGTCACTGCAACATCTGAAAGAAGAGGAGGTTTGGTCCACGCTTAAATTTGAGAAAATGAGTGAGTAGTCCCACTCAGCAGTTCCAAAGAAATCACAGATTAGGAGAACATAAACATGTCTTGTGTCTTCTTCCTGAACATCTAAGCACTGTTTGAACTAAGCTCACATTTATGGGGTTTGCTAAATTGGTACCAGATGTTTAAAATAAACTGCCTCTTGAAAAGCACTTTCTCAGAGGGCCAGAAGGTTGATGACACCCCCAGCAGTGGCAGAAAGGGCAGCTCTGGATGGCTGGGAAAACACTCATTTTACATTCGCTTCTGTCAGAGCTGCCTGTTACACACCGTGAGTGGTGCTGAGTCCCTTGAAACACACGCTTCTATGGGTGGCATGGAGACACGGGCATCAAGAAGAGGCTTTTAACACAGTGGTGAACTATCAAACCTGACTGCAGCTATTTAACAGTTAGAGCAGAAAGCATTGTTTCTGGAGGCAAGGCTCTTTCAGCTCCTTAATTAGCTTTGTTTAGGAAAGTTTTGGCATGCAAATGACATGCCATAAATCACCAGGCTTTAATGAGTAGCAATTTGTTTTCCGATTCTTCAAAGCTTCTCTCAATTCAGACCGTAGGAGCTTTCCATTCCTTTCTTTGCATCCTGCCACACAAGAGCTGCAGGTGATAGAACAGCCAGAGCTGGCCCAGAGTTTTGTGCCAAGCTCTGCCAACAGCCTCTGGTCACACCCTCTGCAGACATGACTGGCTGCTGTTTCCTCCCACATTGCTATACACTGGGCACAAGATGTTGTGGGTGAGCGATGTGTCTCCAACACAGATCCATATTACATCAAAAGTAACATGCTGGTGAAGGACCACGGCTCCCATAGAGGAACCCCATCACAATTTTTCACTTTGGTGCTCTCTGCTTGCATCCCAAACTGCTGGCAGGCTTATAGTGCTTTATGCTTTCTGGGCCATGTCTACCCACAAAAGAATAAGGAACATGCTTTTAAAATCAATTGAAAGCAAAGATTTCACACTAGCAAATCAGCATGGCTTGTGCTTTGTGGAGCCCAGATATCGGCTCTAAGAATAAGAAGTGACAAGGGGAAACTATGGAGTTCCGGACCAAGCTAGGGCTGCATACTCCTAAAGAAAGTTGCCATAATAATATGGTAATTTATGCAAAAGCATGGCACACAGGGTCCTGCCTGTGCATCAGAAAAGGGCCATTTGTGCTGCTGATTCTAGCAAAAACACTTATGAGAAATGTTGCCGGTACCTTTATATTCCACGTCCAAGTTCTGCAGGTAAACAAGGTGGTATGCTATGCTAAAAATACTACTTATTGTCACAACAGGCCATTCCTGATGAGTGAGTGCTATACCAAGGCATTCTGAAAAGCTGCACCATCTCTCTCCCGCGCCACACAGCAGCAGCTCATGTGCCTGTTGCAAGGCTCCCTGCGGCCTGCAGGAGATTAGCCCATTATTTGGTGCTATTTACAAGTGGAGTTCAGAATTCAGCCTCTAAGCACTTGGTGCAGAAACCCACAGTCTTCCTCTCCTCACATGCACATAGGCATGGAGTGAACCTATGCCAATACAAACCTCAAGCAGAGGATACGAGTGGAGGTCCATGCTACCTAGATGGCAGCAGGAACTGAGCTCCTGCTTAAAAGCACACAGCTTTGTTTTGCACGATTTGGCTTGTTACCTTATTTTAAACTTGAGTGACAAGTATACTTTTCCAAACTGTTCAAAAATCTTAGCTAGAAAAACCTATGTACAAGGAAACCTCACAACTGCGAGTAAAGAAAACACTAATGGATCAAGTGCTGCCTCCCACACCTCACATGACAAGGCAGTAGTGGCAGAAGCTGCAAAGGGAGATATTGACCTTCCTCATGTCCCTGAGCCCTGGCAGTGCTATTTGGTCTGCATCTATTCTGCTCACAGCTTCCTGCTGCCTTGTCCCCTAGAGCACAGCTGGGGCATACTTGTTCTGTCACCATGAGCCTCTGTAAGAGGTCCTATGCTATGTTACCAAAATAACTGCTCTGCAGTCTCAGGTTTCTTCCACTCTGGAGCCTGCCACTTTCATGGCTGTCCACAGGGTTTGTGTTTGAAATCACCTTCTAATTAGCTAGTAATATATGCTAATCAGGTGATGCATAGGAATAGCAGGGTATAACCAGGCCTGGAGCTGATGGTACCTGTAGTCTAGAAAGGACTTGGTCACATTTTCTTCAGCAGCTTTCAGCTAGAAATCCTTACTCCTTCCCCCAACTGAGCGCTGGGCTCAGAGTTTCTGCTGATCTACTAAGTGCTCCTTTAAATGTCAGTATTTCAGTGCCCAGCATTTCCCAAATTCCAGCCAATTTACACAGTTTGTGATTCATGGGACCTAGAAACATATCTAGCATGAACCTAGTAACTTTGGTGTGTAAGTATTTCCAGATCTGCCTGCATCTGTTGGTACTTTTACTTCATTTACGGCTGCTCTGCAGAGACTTACACAAGGAACTGGCTCATAGCAGGAAGAGAATACATCTCCTGGTATGGGAAGAAGCCAAAAGCTTTTCAGTCACTCCTGCTGAATAAGAGATGCAGGTACATTGTCCACAATATTGATACAAAAAAAAAAAAAAAAAAAAAAAAAACACCCAAAAACAATACAAAAAAGGAATCATGGCATCACAAAATACCCTTATATAACAAAATCTTAATACCTTGCTAGCTAGAAGGCATCTGCAGGATTCTGGAAGACTCTGTTTCTTGCTAATACCCCTTTTTCCTGCCTGAATATTATTTCAATGGGAAGAGGGGATTAGACAAAATCTAGCCCCAGGGTACATTATGCCATGGTGAAAGCTATGGCATGTAAGTGCCTGGTTTTGTCACACACACACACACACACACACACACACTCACGCACACATACGCTTTATCAACCTCCACAAAATGGGAAGAGGTAAAAATGAGGGCTGTGCCAGGAAGGACCCTACCTTTTATGAATGCAGATAGGCAATTTTGAGTTCTGATTGTCATTAGTGCTTAAGGAAACACACTTCTGACCAGTCAATGCACATCCAGGTAACATTTCTGGTAAGTACATTTTAGTGTTCTGGCTTGCAAGCTGCAGCAAGAGGCTACCTACTACCAAGCCTTCTTTCAAGTACTTTCATGTATTAACAAGACTAATCTATGATTTGAGAGGTGTTTGCTGATCTGAATCTTCCTCATACTCTCTATTGTAACCTGTTTTGGCACAACTCTGATTTCATTTGGCCAATAATTTTTGTCTTTCTTCATGCACATGTTAGTACAAATGTAAAAGACGGAGTATGTCAGAAAAAAACTTACAGAGGTATCAAATGCTACATGCTCCTACTTGGCTGGAGATCTGCTGAGGACAGTAGAGCCTTCTCAGCAGAACTGCATCCAAACAAATCTTAGCTTTCCTGTAAAGTTTTTGATAGTGGTAGCCATGCTGGATGCTGACCTGGGGCTCAGGATCCCACAAGCACTGTGAGGCCACACAGATGCTGATAAAAGTGATGGATTCATATGCTGTTTACCATATGGAGAAGAACCTCTGTGCTAAAGAAATTTTATGTCTTCCCGTGTTTTATTTCAAGCACAGCTGTGTAAGTCTGACAGCTGATTTGAGACAGTGTTCACAGAAAAGTAAACTGATAATTTAGAATACATCTGTCTCAGCTCCGTGCTTCTGCTTGCCAGTAATGGCTTGTCAGCCACAATGCACACAACATGAGGTGGCCAAAACCTAGAGAAATATCTAATTCAATAGCCAGTACTCCAGGTAGGAACATACCCAGTATGAACAAAAGCAAAACTCCGATCTCAACAGAGATTTCCTATACACATCATCAGAAACCACAGAAAACTTCTTACTTGCACAGCACTAAAAAAATCATCACACAGCTTTCCTGAGATGCAGTGAAAGAAATGGTAGGGCTTGACCACTTTCTTTAGGCCAAAATGCACAAACATGGGTTTGAGTTGAAGCAGATATAGCTTTTGGTACAAACTTATATAGGGGCTCTGATTTTGGAATACACTTTCTACACTTTCTAAATTGCCTCAAATCATCGCTGTGATGTTGACGTTCAAAGTACCATTGATTTCTCTGAGAAAAACTGTACTGGCACTTAAATAGTCTAATTATGCATGTACTGACATCTGCATGTGCCTGTATAACCACATAAGTAAGATTTAAGCTCCAAATGGATAGAACTGGAGTCAATTGGATTTGGCTCCGAAGTGCTAAGTCCCTTGGGATAGCTGAATGTGTACTCCTAAGCACATAATGCTTTGGAAAATTACAGTCGCTGCAGGGAGTTACTGGCACCATGCAGGAATAGGCCAACTACTTCATTAAGTAATGGGAAACCTACATCAGGGTCTACCTTCTGTGGATCTACCTTCTGTATGTCTCAGGTTTTATGTTCTCTCCTGTTACCAGTTTTAGGTTGCTTTGCAGAACACATGAAGAGCAACAGCCAAGAAGTGTTTTTATGCAGGCAGTCACAGAGCGGATTTTGTTGTTCTTGCACATTCCTCATCTGTTTACACTGGGAAACTTTATTCAGAAAGAAGAGTTTGCAGTATTACGACCTGTGAAATCTAAGTACTGTAAGGACACTATAGGAAAGTAAGCAATTTCAGGAGGTGAATGAAATACAAGAAGTAAATATGATGGCCTTTCTCAATCAACGGAGGTCTTTCTGCTCTGCTTGGAGTCATAGACTAAGGCCATCATCATGGAGAATGCATAGGTCCTTCAGAAACCTGCTAAAATATTTCCTTTATATAACAAATACACATAGCTGAAGTTTGTCAGGATAGCCAGTGTGAAATATAGACCTGGCAGTTTTAAACAGATTCTTAAGAACAGAATACAATTTTCAGCCAATAAATTTTTAATACTTATAAAACTAAATAGAAATATTGGCTTGCAGACAAATGGCTTTTAAGACTAGCTAGTGATCTCTATTGCTTCTCAGAGGTGCTTCTTATAGATTTCACTTGTAGCGGCTTCTCAGAAGTGAGTATAGTTCAGGCTTTGCACAGCACTGGTGTCAGTCATCTAATTCCTTCCCCGTGTGGTGTGAAGGGAGGTAAGCAGTACAGACCCTGTACTTGCCTTCTCCACAGCATGAAAACGTACCTTCACGCTTTTGGTGTCTGACATTGAAAACATTATTCATACAAGCATCAAGCATCCTCACAAACACATAAAAATACATAATTAGGTACCTAATGATAAAAACTGAGTTATCAGTCTTACACCAGTTGAGACTTTTAGGTTAACGACTGGTAATTGATGTTGACCACAAACTACTGATGATATTTTGGTTCCTTTACCTGTTTTGAAAGGGAACAGTGTGAGTTTTGATAGCGCTCATAGTCTGTGACCAAGGTGATAATACCATTGCAACATTACTATATTGGCTAGATATATTAGTATAGCAACATTAATATTCAAATCCCTTGAGATGCACCTGTAGTAAATCATCAGTGACAGGAAACATTTCTAACATTAATGTAGTGTTCTGTGCTGATATCTATGGTCCCTGCACTTTTCTAGCTGGTACAAACAGCTCCCATCACAATTCAGGCTGGCAAGCAGTCCCAGGAGGCAGGCTATGGGGGGGAGGGCTAGGTACTACACACACAGATCATTTCCTGCTTCCTGGGCTCCTGCCAGAGGGAAGCCCCAGGCAGATCTGATTCACTAGCACACTAACACAGTCTTGGAATTGGGTCATACAACTGTATAAAGAGCAGTGGGTCCTGACCTGTGAACCTCTTCCTGACCATCTGTACTTAAGGCAAAGAGAGATCAGACTGGAAGGCAGCAGAAAGACAAGGTGCCATGATACCCATGTTGCCTGGTCTTTCTCAGACACTGGAAAGATGGCATGCCAGCAGTTGCTATTGAATACAGTCACTTAAGTTCAAGAGAGCCAATAGAAAGAGCTTTTGACATTAATCATAGTAAAAAATTATTAACTACATCGAGGACTATTACTTTGCTTACATTTCTTACTCATTTCTCCCTTGTGCTAGGCAGGTTGTTTGAGTTTCAGAAATAATCTCTCATGCTTCAACCACAAACACTTCCAAAATGCCACTGCTCTTGTGTCTGACCTTTTCTCAACACCTGTGCCCCCCTTTCCTGTGCACTCACATGGAGAAGGTCTATCAAGAACATACTGACTTACCAAACTGAGGGATATGTTCTGCCTTGGATGAGCAGATGCTGTCCTCGTGTGCCCAGCTGCCATAGGTGGCAGAGTAGATAATAAGGAATTTGGACTCCTGACAGTGGAGTTTCAGTTCCTGGTTTTCACATGCTGATTTGGTTTTGTATTCAGCTGAAATAAAAGCAAAAAAACATACAGTGGCATGAGGCAAGTTTCTCAGCTGGACTGTTAATAGCAAATAGCAGCATGACAGAAAACAGCTTTTCTGCAAGTTGTGTTTTGTGTGATATGTGGAACAATTACAACCAGGGACAAAGCCAGTAGCAAAGTGGAGCATTTCCTCCAACTAAATTGTTCCCTTATGTCTGTCTGAAGCCTCCAGCTCTTTTTAAAAACGAACTGAAATATTAACTTTCGCCAATCTCCTCTCTCACTGTAACCTCCGCCCCCATTTCTGCCTGCTTTTCTGGCCTGCTTTCCACTACTGTTCAGGAGGACAAACCTCATCCTTTCCTTTTGTGCCTCCCCAGGACAATGTTGCATTCTGTGCCCATTCCAAATGCTGGGGCCTCAGACTGCTCATCAATCATGGGGGCAGCTGGCATCGCCGGTGGCACAGCACGCAGCACCAAGCGAGTGCTGAAGAAT
The DNA here is from genome assembly GCA_023055505.1 of Callipepla californica brunnescens. NCBI lineage: Eukaryota > Metazoa > Chordata > Aves > Galliformes > Odontophoridae > Callipepla > Callipepla californica. Next base: position 69,209,354 of record JALIRH010000001.1, on the reverse strand, counting down.
GGAGGACGGGCTGAGAGCTCCAAGCCAAGGAGTGCTCCCAGCTGCATTTGCATCGCTCCACCAGTCAGTGGATTTCCCTGGGTGTGACCACCCTGCAAGGCTCCTTTGAAAGTTTTGCTGACAAAGCAGCGTGGATCAGGAGCCTGAGAAAAACACTGCCCTCCCTCTTTCAGGGGGCATGGACAGGCTGGCAGAGCTCCCCACACTGCGAGGGAAGACCCTGGGGATAGCGTGGCTGATCCCTCCCAGTCCTATGGCCTACCATTGCTCAGTGGCCTGGCTACAGTGCCAAACCATCCCTTCATGCAGATTGAGGCCGGGGAGAAGAGTTTGTTCTGCTCCATTTTTTGTCTTTCAAAAATATGAAAACAGGAAAGGAGGTTCCTGAGTCAAGCAGGAGCAAAGGGAAATCTTATTGTTACTGAGGGAGCAGAGTGTGGGTGTAAATGCTAGGGGACCCAGAGAAAAAAAAAACCTCCTATCTATTCAATAAAGGAAACACTATTCCACTAAGAATTTTTTTTAAGGGTTAATTTTCTTGCTTGCTGCTCTTTGAAGTCCCTCCCAGCTGTCGTACTGTACCGCTGTGGGGGTTGTGCCCACAGAATGGCAGTTCTGAGCCCAGGGCTGGCAGCATAAAGCTGGGCCCTGCCTCTGTGCAGCTGTGCTGGTGGGGCCGCAGGACAGACCCACGGGTGTCATGCAACACAGCAGGGGTTGGCATACAACAGACATCTCTGCAGAGGTACAGAGAGGAGGGCAACATTTCCGAGAAGATGATAAACTAAGGAATTTGGGTAATTACTTAAGCGCTCACTTAAAGGCAAGGAGTTTGCAACATATGCTTAAAATTATACTTGAGCGATTTCCTGAATAGGGATGCTTTCCCAGCCAAGTCTAACAATATTGGTATCTCATCTCCAAATATAAATTTCCTGTTGATTGAAGTAATGTAATTTGCACTGGAACTGTACTCCCTTCTACTTTGAGGGCTAAATACACTTTTGACCAGCTTTTGCAATATTCGTATCACAGACAGTATTATGCACTCAAAGGAACTTATTTCTAGTGGGAAAAATATTTAAAATATTAAAATAATAATTAAAAATGTAAAAGAGGATCCACTTTTCAATAGAAGAAGGAGATTTCTGATGAAAACAGTAAAGACTGTGATATTCAATTGTATTTACTATTAGTAATGTAGTAATTGTAGTATATGAAAACCAAATAGAAACTGTAAGGTAATAAAACAGATGACAGAAATGATACATTTTAGACACACTCTTAGATTATTGGCCCAGTAAATCTCTCTGGCAGTTCTTTTGCCTGTGCTTTGACAAAGGTGAAAACTCTCTATTCCATTCCATCTTTGCTCCTCAGTCCTCTGTTGTGTTCTGTGTACACAGTTTGCTGTGACACATCTATTCCTATTCCATCAATTAAGCCTATCTTGATACTCTGATTAAAGAAAATCTCTTTCATGCTTTCTCCTTCAGCTGCAGGATGGTATCCTGAGTTGGCTGGTAAACCCACCCATAAATCATCCTTCAAGTATTTTATTTGGTATCCACTTCAGCCACACTGGAAACAAGCTGCCAGAAAAAGCTAAGCCCCTGGGCAACCAAGTCTTGTTCTCATACATAATAGCAACAAGAAGAACAATAGAAAGAAAACAAACAAACAAAAAAAATTAAACCTCATCATGATTAACTTTCCTGATGCTTTTCTCATGTTTGCAAAGATCATTTTCTTTGAGGCAGGATTTGCCCCTTTTCCATGCCAGCGTCAATTACCTGTTCAGAATACAGGTAATTCTATAATAAATTCAGCCATGCATGTGTATACTCCAGTTATTAGTCTCTAAATGGTAGGCAATAACAGAGGATCTTTGAAAACTTTGGTCTTACTTCTTAAGCATTTTTGCATACTTCTTCTTATGATATCTTCTTCATCATTTGGATCCTTAACCCAAACATCTGCTTTTGCTGCTCAGCTCTGTATTTCTAATAAGACATTATCATTGTCATCGCTTTAAAAACAATTTCCAAAACATTTTTCCTTTAGAGCCTGACGTCTGACATATGATTTTGACAAACTACACTGGTCATTAAATTGGCAGCAAACACAGTGAAGTTGCAAGCACAGTGAAGTTGTAAGCACAGTGGAGAGCCAAGGCAGGGTAGAAAAAAAGCAACTCGTTATTAATCTAAGAGTCTCAAAACTCAGTGTGGATTTATGTAAAGCCTCGTGTAGTGGCATTCTAACCAAAACAAACAATAAAACAGACAAAAGCACATTTTTCTGGTGTGGATTACTTACTAGGTTTGCATTTAAAGGAGACAAGGAGGAATTTAGTGGTCCCTGGACATAGATCAGGTCCAAAAACCCGACTATTGACAAGGAGTTGGCAGGATCTCAGGTTTTGGCATTCATCCAGTACTTTCTAAAACAACAGGCAAAAAGGATAGTCTTGAACACAAGGTATGGAGCTATACAACAATGACAACACTTAGTTGTACTTTGTTCTATACAGGAGACAAACCGTTTCTTCACAACGTTTTGGCCATAAACACATAAAACTTCTGTATCACTGGATTTAGGCCACATCTGCTGCGGGCTCTGAGCCACAGCCGAGCTTATGGGAGCACATTCATAGCAGCAGTATTGGTGGCAATTTAGGATGTTAGCAATTCACTGTTGCCAGTTAGTCTTCTCTCTGACCCCAGCAAGACCACCACAGCCTACTAATGCTTGGGTCTTCGCACAGAGCCAAGAGCACATGTGAGTAAGTTTATCCTAAACTTGTTTGGGTTCTTTTTTTGCTGATTTTGTTGTTGTAGTAGTTTTTATGTCATTTTAAGGTCAAACCTACAGTAGTTCTTTTGGCATAGCAATAAACCATGGTTCCTACTGTGCTGTTTCATTGAAAGTGGCAACTGAAGGAGAACAAAAGAAAGGTCAACACCATTACACACAGAATCATGTGGACCTTTTCTATGTTCAGTTTAAGGGCCATATATTCCCAACACTTTCAGTAAAGCTCTCATTTAGCATTGCTTTTGGACTTGTAACAATGGTGGGAAAGAAAACATGAAGATGCTGTCCAAGATGACTCTGAGACCAGCTTTAAACCAGTCACACCTCAAAGCGATTAAAAAAAAAAAAAAAAAAAACAGTTTAAATGCAGCAGTGTACTTATGAAATTCCTATTGACCTCCAGAGCCCAGATCAGAGAAGGCCATTTCCCAACAGTAGGGGAGTTGGAACTAGATAACATTTAAGGTTCCTCTCAACTCAAGCCATTCTATGATTCTCTGACTGTTGTCCCCTTATTTTTGATGTTTAGAAGCACAATCCCCTAAGGAGGGCATTGTCTTTATGACACTCAGCTCTTAATAGATAATAATAATAATAATAATCTTAATAATAATACTCCTATTGAGTAACTGTAACATATAATTGTTGCATAGTTTTAGGTACCTTCATAAAATCTATAGGATTTCCTTGTCCTGTTTCTCATTAGAAGGGCTCTGAGTCATACCAAGAGGACAAATCACAAATACACCACTGAGATTAGCACAAGCTGCACTCTTGTTTCTAGGCTCAGAGAATTGGCAGTAGCTGAGCCTCTCCTGCCATCCCTGGAAGCCATCCTTCCCAAACAGAAATGATACATCTTGGCAGCATATTGCAGTTACCCTGTAACATTCTTGTCTTTTTCTTTCCCTGAGTAGAAGATAGTTTGCATCCAATACTTCTCCAGCATAAAGCGCACTCTGAGGAGTTTGAAAGGGAAGGAAAATCCCAGCAGATTTAATTTTATCACTCCACTATTCTTTTAAAGAGTTGCAAGTTACACAAACAGCTCCTCCTTAATTAGGATTGTTCTGGAGCAGGACAGTGAAATAGAGTTATGACTTCAGTAAATGAAGATGGCTGTCCCCTACTGAGTCACTGTCTTGCACCCAAGCTGAATCATCTCCTGTGCATCTGTTTATATTTTCTCTTGCTTAAGGCAAAGAGCAGCTACATTTTCTATCAAGCTGCTGCACAAAAACATGCAACCATGAAAACAAACAATGATAACGATAACAAGACAGCCTGAGGTTATTAACATCTCAGGACAGATTGAATTTTGCAGTAATCCTTTTAATAGGGGGTCACCATATGAAATGCCCATTACGCATCCTCATGGCTGCAGGGTAGCATCGTGCCTGTTTATGCAGACTGCAGATGTAGTTCCAAAGGGAAGGGGAGGAGGGATGAGGTCACTGATGCTTTTTCTCTAAGAAATCAGTTTATAGGATATTTCTCTTCTCCTTGACAGAACTGGAACTCCCTGACATGCAGAGCATTTGTATGTCTCACATTTGTGGTCTTGTCAGTGTGATTTCATCTCTTTGATCAGTGACAGTGCCTGAACAATGATGACGATTTATACAACAGATGTCCCATGCTGTGATTATTATATGCAAGGGGAAAAAAAAAAAAAAAAAAAAAAAAAACTGCAAAAAGAGACTTCACAAGGGCACTGGAGACTCACAAACCCAAAATAATCACTGGTGTTGCTTCACAGTAGTCAGTCAAATGACACTGAGGATACATCTGGCCTACTGTTCTTAGTGGAGAGCTGTACTTTCACATGGCCCTCAGGTCATGGCTGGAATGCCTTTAGCAGTTGCAGTACAACACGGGCAAGTTGCACTTATAAACTATGGGCCTAATAATGTTTCTGGAGAGAAGATGTTACTACCAAAGAACTGCATAAGACTCATCAGCTCACTAGTGATAGAAACAGATGTTCCCTGTTTTCAAAGAGTGATGTGTCGGCTACAGGCACAAACATTGCAAGCTCCATCAAAGCTTCTGTGAAGCACCTACAACGGCTTCACTGACAGAACATGTTTGGATTCCACTGATTACACATTTTTCCAACCATTTACTGAATTAAGTCTAACACTGCTATTTCCACTATGGTGGAACAAGCCTTTAACAGCAGTGTAAGCCAGACCTTCTAAGCCTTGTTAGAAGTCTCCATGGCAAAAGGAATAATTTATAAAATGTAAGTCATTTTAAATTATATTTAAGTGGACTTGAGAAACAAAATATAGGATACTCTTGAAACATAGAATGTATTTTTTGAAATGTAGATAGCCACAGAAGTGCTTAGATCCTGCTGTTTAACTGCCACAGGGCTTTTCAGTGATGACAGCATGGAACAAGACAAACTCCTACCAAGATGCCATCTAATTCAGTGGATTTATAATCCAGTTGTGTTAAAAATTTGCATACTCTGCTGGGGATAAGGAAAGGCCATGTGGTAGATTAAGGCTGGCCTACTGAGCTATGACAGATCCTTGATTAGAAGGGAATTGATTATTTTAGGGAACACTGAGAATTTGGTTTTAAAAGTAAGGCTTATCAAAAGGGAAGGAATTCTACATGGCTTTCATGGTCCTGTGGTAATATCTTGCTGGCCAGATGAATCCTTTCAGGTGCAATGCTTTTTGTGACAAACTGACAAAAACACAGTGGTGTTTCATTCAACACGGTAAACTCATGCAGTTTAATACAACATAATTCACTGCACGGAAGTCTACAGGCATGCTGTGCGTGATGAACCTTTACAGGACGCAATACCTGCAGGGAGGTGGGTGCCACACAGTTTATGGGTTCTGTCATCCTGGCTTCAGGCTGCTGTGTGCCACACATTTGGTAGTCTTGCCCGTAAAATGCTGACTGAATACTTATTGTTGAATGCCGAGGACAGTGTAGACTCAAACGTTCCCCATCGCAGGCATAAGCAGTATGATTTTGAAGAAGTTTGGTTAGGTAACCTAGAAAATATTCAGCTGTGTTACAACTAGTACAGGAAATGACAAGCTTGTTAGATAATACGAAAACCATAATCAGTCTCTGGAAAGAGCACTGTAGTCAAGGTTAAACATATGGCCTGCTGCCACAGCACACTGCTTGGGTCAACCTTTACATGCCAGTAACATCCAGGTCTGAACAACCAGGTTGCTGCGCCAGTGACTCAGGGCTGCATCAGCAGCCCAGCAGTGGCACAGCATTTGGAGATGTCAATTCACAGGCAATAAAATGGGCTCAGGCTCTCCTTGGTCATGACTGTTACATCATGGCTTAAGCCAGCATTTTGCACACTGAGGCTTTCTAGCAGTTATGTTATGCACAAGTGACAAGGGAAGTGACTCCCTGTGGGCCACCAAACTGAGAGGAAAGGTTCTTCATAAATGCTGGCCATGGAAGGTGCTGGTCAGAAACCCAAAAGCACTATATGCAGAATTTCATATTTACTAGAGAGTATCATTGCTACCAGGAGAGGGAGAGGTAAAGTCTTGGTGCAGCTGTACCATCTGTTTGCATCTTCTAATTAGTAATCCCATCAGCAGCTAATGAAATAGCTAATGAAAGCTGTTCTTCTGATTTGTATTTCATCATGTGAGCCTACTAAGCCAAGATTTCTCTTATCATTGCAAGTATTTATAAAATTCACGTCCTGGTGCCCTTCTCTTTGTTTTTGTGCAAAAAACCTCCATGGAAACTTGCAGGCTGCTACCTTTGACCATTACAAACCAGCCATTGTGATATGAAACTACTGGGGTAACTCAATTCAAAGACTTTCCTCACCTATACTTATGAAGTTTTGATAAGTATATATATAAATATACATAATGAACTGCCACACTTGACTGAAGTCTGTTTTTATGCAGAGAATGTTTGTCAGTGAAAGGAAGGGAAAGGTGAGGGACAAGAGAGAGAAAGGGCACAAAATACCAGTATCCATGTGAAGCATTATCTTTCCCACTTCTCATCAATAAACACATGGAAATTAGACCCAATACCCAACCTCTTTATATATGGAACATATGTCACCAAGTTAATCCACATTTAGGGCAATTAAAAAAACAAAACAAAACAAAACAAACAAACAAACAAAAAACCAACAAACAAAATTCCCCAAACCCAATCTATTAAGTAATGAGAAAATGCTAAGAGCTTCTGCTGATTTATTTGTTATGAAAAAAGGTTTGCTGGAATTTTGAGATTGTAACAGTAATTACACAAACATCTTTTTAATTTTCTAAGTTGCATTTTTCCCATCTTTGTCTCTTTTCCAAACATGTAGTTGGTCTAATTAAAGGCAAAACAAGTATTGTCTCCTCAGAAATCCTGTTTACCCCACTGTGATGCTAACAATATTATTATTATTAAGTACAATGGAGAAAAATAATGTATATTTTCTTTTCAGTGGTTGAATCAGAAAGAGAACAATTATTTTGTATGATAAAAAAAACACAAAACAGTTTAACATAAGAAGGGAAAATAAGAGCTTGTTCATGCCTTTTAATTTTCATACTTGGTGCCTTTTTAAGCCTTCAAAAGAAATGAATAAATAATAAAAAATAAAAACCATGTTCTGAAACAGAAATCCAAGTATACCAAGTAAATGATGAAATGAAGAGAAAAAGATATTCCAGTCCTCTGGTGTTTTTTCCAACTGCTACAGCTGGATGAAATTTCAGCTCCCTATCAGTTGTTAAGTTCAAAGAATAAACCTGCTCCACTGTTCCCTTTGCCATACCTCCTCTATAGCCTGGAGAGGTTAGGAGTCACCAGATGCATCTGCCACTGCAGCAAAGATGTAGGTGAGCTCTGCACCTCACTGACATCAATCTGAGCACTGGCATTGCCATCAGGATGCAGAGAATGTCATGACCTGTATTTGCAGCCTAGATCTCAAGAGGAGCAGCCCTGTGGCTTCTCACAGGTTAAAAAAGAAAAAAGAAAAAAAAGAAAGCAGAATCCATCCCTTATATTTTCCTGTGTAATTGAGATCACAAATAGTTGAGCTTTCCTGCCAGAACCACTCCTGTGTCAGCCTGCTCCTGAGAGGTGCTGAGTACCGCCAAGAAAATGGGCCCAATGCCCGGCTGCACCCAAGCTACTTCGCTATGGTCTGATACCACAGAGGGGCCTCCAGTGGCATTTGCTGCCGCCAAGGGCCTTTCACATGGCCTTTGTAGCATAAAGGGTCACAGTGTAAAAGAGTACTCAGCCCAATGTGAGTTGTGGGCACTCAACACCTCGAAAGATTTAGCCTGATATTTGTAATCATTTCGATTCTTCAGGTTTTAAGTTACGGGGAACCAAGAGTACCGTATACAAAACAGCCCAGTATTCCCTAAAGAATATCAGCTATGTTGTGATTTGGATGAGTTCCCTGGCATCTTAACTGTTACTTTGATCTTGCAAATTCCTAATCCAGTATCTAAGCACCTTTCTCCAACAATTGCAACTATTCAATTCTTTAAAAAAATGCCTTTTTAAAAAGCGTGCTCTCATTCTCAATAAGCAATATGGCTCACTTGTAAAATCAGTGTTAGTTGGACTGGTGAAAATAAGACATCATGCTCCCTGGCCTTCCAAGTGGCATTTAAAGTGACACTGTGCACAATGAAGGATACTATTTGCACACAATAAAGGATAAATATAGTAATGGAAATTGGCTGCTAACCTCTGATAAGAGAAGTGGTGACGTAGTACTATCTGAGCCACTTGTCTCACATGGCTGACCATGGAAATCTGATTTTTTTTTAATTACTATACACACAAACTACGTAGGTACAGGTCAGGAGGTTAGCCCTCCACCAATAATACTGCAGACTGGGCAGCAATCTGACCTCAGTCACAATTTCCTCTTGCTTCTTCCTTGCAAATCTCCAGCGTTTTTCCACTCCTGATGCTGGCCCTCCTCCCTGTCCTGGGCACTGCCTGCACTGTGCCCACCTGGAAGACTGGGCTAGGAAAGCAACAGTGCTGTCTTGGAGGCTGCTGCCTATGCAGAAGGCAGCAGTTTCCAGTCTCTGGGCAGTGTGGCCTCAAAGTCACCCTGGTGCACACCTTCAGGTTGTATATTGGGAAAAAAAATTGTTCTTTGGAGAGTGGTGAGGCAGTGGCACAGGCTGCCCAGGGGCATGGTGGAGTCACTGTCCCTGGAGGTGTTCAAGAGTGGTGTGGATGTGGCACTGAGCAACGTGGTCAGTGGGCACAGTGGGAGTGGGCTGACGGTTGGACTTACTTAGAAGTCTTTTCCAATCTTAATGATTCTTTGATTCATTTTCTCCAGACCATGAGTATCCCTATATTGTTTACCAGAAACTGGGCAGAAATGTGCTGCCCTCAAGGCAGCGCATTTAGCTGAATGACAATGTGAGTTTAGGCAAAAAATATGTTCTTATCTCTACAATTAATAGCAGCTCTGATTATCAGGAGAGAGGGCATTGTAACAGTTGAATGGGTCTGTCACTCTTTCTGAACACGCTTCCTTTTCTGCATTTCTCTCTGCTGGTGCAATTAAATCAGGTCATCCAAAATAGGCAGCAGGGTTGTGTCACCGCACAAACCAGACTGAAGGACTGTGTCACTTTCAGGCACCGGCCCAGCACATTGTCTGGGCTGCAGGCACTTGTGGGCACGACTTGTTGCTGAGAATCCCCCATTTTGTGTTTAATTAATCAAGGTCTGATACTTGTAGATTCTGAGAAAACCTTTTTGGTTGGTCGGTTTTATTGTCATTTCTTTTTTTTTTTTCCCAAAATAATAAACATGACTTCTCTAAAACAATATGATACTTCTGAGAATATGTTCATTGTTGTGAGATTTGGCTAAATTAGAAAAACTTGGCAATATCACAGTGTCCCAATAGCATCTGTATGCCTCTGTGTGAAAGTCCCACTAGTTGCTTTCCCATTTATCCAAGGCACATTCATGAGCATTGTATGGAGTGCTCTGCATGCAAAATCGTCTCAAAGACATTACAGACTGGCTCAGAAGTTAGGGCTGAATCATACATCCCATTGATTTGAAGGCCAGAAGGTATCATCCCACCCAACTGTCTGCATAACCCAGACTGCTCATTCATTGTAACTTCTTACAAAATACCAATGCAAAACCCAAGCGTAATCCTTTCTTCAAGAATTATCCAAATTAGTCACAGCATCAACTGTGTTGACAAAGAACTCCAACTAAAAAACATAGCACCAGAAATACACACAAAACACGGAGACCAAGCAGATAAACAAAAATTTAAGCCTTATAGATCACTCCTTATTTCAAAGGAGGACATTAATGACAATGACAGACCGAAATAACTGGCCTGAGAGAGTTAACATGGTAAACAGACACCTTACTGTGTAAAATGGAGCTCATAAAGTACTGCAGTTTTATACTAAACTCCTGCTCCTGGTACTATGGCTTTGGATGACAATAATAATGGTAGTAATTGCCATGAACATGAAGGTAAGAAAATCTACAAAGAAACTTCTTTTTTCTAAACTTCAGGCAATTGAAAAACTGGGAACTTAAGTCTCATTAAAAAAAAAAATAAAAACAAAAGAATACAACTACCAAAAGGCCTGGAAGCGGACAGCTGGGAGAGCTTTTCCACCTCCAGTGTGTGGCACAAGACAGTGCAGGATACTCAGATATACCGCATGCATTCCTCATAGTGGGGGTCACTGGCACAATGCCTTAAAGTCCCTTTTCAGCTGTCAGCGTTAGGCTATAGAAACGTGTATATTCTGCCTGGCATGCATCTTAACACATGAAACATCAAGGAGAACAGCATTCTGAGCTGTGAGTCTATTGCCTAGCACATATTAAATGCAATCTCAGCGTTGACTGATGTAATGTCTTTTTGGCAAGACAGCAGCTCTGTAATATTTCTACAGCCTGAAGCCGAGTAGCACGCAGCCTACAAGGATTCTCAAAATCAGAGTATACAGATTAAGGAATATTGGTTACTGAGCATAAACCTATCTAGCTTAATTAGCACAGCGATTTGCTAGCAAGTTTTAAAGATACACAAATCCATTTTGGATCAAAATAGATTGAAATAGCGCTCACATTGTTGTGGGAGTCCCGGAAGGCTAATCATTTCAGTACATCTAAATAGTCTCCCGCAGCTCTCTGAAGAATTGTGCCAACAGGCATTAAAAATACACAAGCAAGACTGACAAGTTTCAAGGAAGAGATTTCATGCGGTGATAACAGAATCTTTGATAAACTCTACTACAAACACCATCAGAGGCATCAGTCTGACATTTATTGGTATTTATGAACTAGCTGCAGTACTTGTCCAGTAATACTTTCTTCATCCGTTTGTGAGGGAAGTATGGAAGAAAAACAAACCCTCCAGGTTTCCTTTCCCTCCCCTCTGCAACATTCTCTGTTTGTCTTTGGAGTCAGTGTTGTTCAGAGCTACTTGCCCTACCACCGTATTACTTTTCATTCACCAAATGCCTTGTAAGCATTCCAACTGCCTTAATAGAAAGATGTGGTCTTACAATCTTTCATCAATAAGAAATACCTTTGGGCAGAAGCACTGATTATTCTACTTACCATTCTAAATTGAGCATTAACAGCTTAATTCAGCGGACACACATCAAAATCTATACTTGCTTAATATATGCCTTCTTGAATAGTCACTATTTTGACTCTATTTCCCTCACTTGCTTGTTCTTCCAGTGAAGATTTTTTACTATTCCTCTCAACATCCATACACCCTGCCAGAGACTGCTGTCATAACAACATGATCTTTTTGCTTGCATTGCAGGTGGTGGCATGAAGAGTTAGTTTGCCATGCTAGGAAAACATTTTATCCATAATTTATATTTGATCTTATAGAAGCCTTTCCAATGGATGGGTAGATGCTCAATTAGAAAAACAAGGGGTAAATCTCATGCTTGTGATAAGCTGGTAACCATTAAAAAAATTCCCATTTCCAAATGCCAAGTGTGTTTTTAGAGACTGCAAAACTGTTACTTTTCTTAGAATCAGGTCCTGAGAGTTTTCAGTTTAACCACTGTCAAAAGAGATAAAATGTATGTGATTGTGTTCTGTTCCTCTACCGTTCCCCTCCTCAGCAAGTGCTGAGCTCAATGGCCAGTTTCAAGCCTGGGATGGGATAGAGGGATCAAAGAAATAAAGTTGTTACAAGTTTCATGAAAACTGAAATTGCCCCGAGTTGGCAGGGCAAAATAAGAGCTCATGCTAAAAGTAAACTGGCTGCTGAAGATATAGCACACACATACTGGAGAGCTGATCAGCCTGCTGCCAATGGGGCAACCTGTTTTCATTGAACTTCATGACAGATGGAGGATTAAGCCTTCAGTAAGAAAATACCTCAGTTAAAAATGAGAACGCTTTTGGGAAAGTATGAATCAAAGCAGGTATTAGTGATGAAGAATTCAGGTTTTCCATGAATTGCTTTAGCAACACGTGTACTTTTTGAAGGAAATTATTTTGCGTGATTTTTTACCCCTCATTATCAGAACCCACAGACATAATCATCTTATTGATCATAACTCTCTTGTCCGCTAAATCTCAGGATCAAATTAAGCAATGGCTTGGTTCCACTTGAGCCAGAAAATGGACTCGGGTAATAAGAAGATAATTCAGCCTAAGAATCAATTCAAACCTAAATAAGCAAACAAAGTTTGTTCAGTGAGTAAACACACACACACATGCACCACATACACAGAACTAGCCATCACAGAACAAGCTATAAGCTTTTTTTGTTCTTTATTTTTTTTAGAAAACAAACAAACAAGCAAGTATCAGAAAGGAAGAACCTGTAACTTTTCAGCTATGCCCAATGGGATTGCTTCTACAGGTACCACATAAACTCACTGTATCCAGGCCACTCAACTCAGGCTTGCAGCTATGTGTCAGAAATGTTTGCAAAGTGGGGAAATCCGTGAATCTTGCACTCTCAGGCCAGCTGACTGCTCCCTTTCTCATGTCCTCCTGGAGCTATTCTGTTTCCTTCAGACTGACGGTTTCATGTTCTCTTGCATTGTCATCTCAGAGTGATGCTTATTTTCATTATATGCCAATGGCTCCCTAAGGAAATTAGAAATCCCTACACACTTCCTTCCTATCGCTTTCTCATTTTCTCTCCTTCTTCCTCTCCCTCCCTCTCTCTCTCCCAATGTACGCACACACCCCAGTGGCCCTACTGCAAATCTACTGCAAATGGCTGGACTCTTCTCAGCAGTGTGTGGCAATAGAACAGGCGAAAATGGCCACAAACTGATGCATAGGAAGTTCCACACAAATATGTGTGGGAGCTTCTTCACAGTGCAGTGACGGAGCACTGGCACAGGCTGCACAGAGAGGTGGTGGAGTCTCTTCTGGAGTTCAAGACCCGCCTGGATGCCTACCTGTGCAACCTGGGCTAGGGAGCTGCTTTGGCAGGGGGTTGGACTCCATGACCTCTAGAGGTCCCTTCCAACCCCTATGATTCTGTGATTCTGTGAAGAGTAGCAAACAACACTTGGTAGACCTGGGTAAAAGTATCTAGCAGTTCCTTAGTAAGCAGTGTATATGGTACAAAAGCCTGAAGATTTGGGGCTGTTAAACTCTGTGCTATAGCCAGTTATACTTCTCCCAGCTACTGCATGAAGCCATATAGACAAATATTTGTCCTGTGACTTACAATGCTGACAAGAGATAAAATATTTGTAAGGAAGACTGTGAAGCTCTTTTCTGCCCTTACCAAAACAAACTTCTTCTGACAGGAGACAGAGTAGCTTCCTCTAGTGCTATTAAAAAGAAGTAACAAGAGAAAGGCTCAGCAGGTGGCAATTTCATCTTGGAGACTGAATGAATGAATCACTACGTCCCAGAGGCAGCAAAGGTACCATCTTCTCAGAGACTGCAAGTAGGAGGACCCTAGAGTCTAGAGGAAATATTTACATAAAAACTTGGATTTATGAACTTAAACTTCCATGTAATTTTGAGAAGGGGTGAGTGGGTGAAAACTCTATTCATTACCAGCCCCTCAGAAAGCAAAATATAGGTTTCATTTTACAAAGAGAACCTCGAGTCAAACTTTGAATTCGATGTATTTGACACTCAAAAAAAAAAAAAAAAAAATCACAAGATCACAAAGATCACAAGGAATAAGATAATTTAAAGATCAGGGAATTTCCTTATTGAATTGCTAAATCCATCTTCTGACAGCTTTTATCTGCAGTGTTATAAGCTGAGCAGTCCAAGCCAGAAAAGCAAAACCCCACAAATCTATTCTCATAACTTGTTGATTTTCATTAAGTTTCTTCTTCCCCAGCTCAGTTTTATCCTGAAGAAATGAAAAGTCAGAAACTGTATGATTCTGAAACAGTGAATGCTTGTCTTCCCACTGATGAATAAATACAATGAGGAGGAATAAACAGATTTTTGTGGGTTGAGACCCCAAAGCCTAGTGAAACTGTTGGTAATCCTTGCAGTGACCTCCACAGACTTAGTCAGGTCTCACATTATGAGTGATGTTTTGAAATTAATTCTAAATTAAGACCCAAACAGTGCTGGTATTTAATTTGTTGCCAGCATCCACACAATAGACCTTTGAAACAAACTCTTAAAATGCATAGAAATTCAGATGAAATGACTCACCAATGCTGAACAAATAGGGCACAACCACACCTTCTTCTGCTCTTCAGCTCTCTTTAGGACTCTATTTTGTCTGTGTTTGGTTACATACCAAAATATTTTAATTTTAATTGTAGATTATAGTTGGAAGTTGACAGACTTCTGATAACTGGTTACTAGTCAGACAGTGCCTTCTCTGTCTGGGAACACTTCACCAAAAAAAAAAAAAAAAAGTATTTATTTGAAATAGGTCTGTAATCATTTTCTTGAATAAAGCTGAGACAGTCTGGAAGCTCTGTCTAACTGAGGAGGGTATCAGTATTAGATAGAATAGGAAGACAGGAGGAGCTACCTTCTGCTATTTATTTTGAATAAAAATAGCACAATATGTTAGGTGCCAACCTAACTGCATAGTGATGAATGAAGAGAGTTTCTGCCCCAAAGCTGTGTAATCTGAAAGACAGAGTCAAACATACAGAGGTGCTTCCATACAGAGGAAGTTTCTTATAGGTTTGTATCGCATGTCTGAATTTCCCAGTGTCTGCTGGGAGTGGCGATGGGGATGCGGAGACATCAAAATCATCAAGCTTTAACTCACTTACAGAGAACTGTTGGAGCAACATCCTCCCTTGGGGAAGCTAGAAGAGCCTAACTGCTTGAGCCACCGAAATAAGTAGGAGTTTAATAGGGCCAAAGACTCATCAAGGTTTACTAAAATCAGAGGATTTAACAGCAAAAAAGTACTAGGCAAAATCCACATATAAAATTGGATTTCACAAGCTACATTCCCTCAGGAAAGCAACCAGAACTGTGGAGATGAACTGGAAGCAAAATCTTGGTTCTCACTTCTGACACACACCTCTGTTTCACAGAACAATTTCCAAATCCAAATCCACTCTACTTTAAGAAACTTTAAACCAAACTTTGAGGTTTAACTCCCATATTCTTGAAATGAAACGTGTTTCTATAATAAAATGTTCCTCTTTAAACAAAGCAACCAAAACTTGCATTTGACATTTACAAGCCAGTATCGAGAAGATGCATCACTGACATCACTCCTTTTAGCACCTCATTAAGTATGTTGGTGGAAGGACAAGCTCCACTTGCCACAGTGAATCAACAGAACTGACTCCAGAAAATTTATACAGGATTTTATCTGACGAAAGCAAAACCAACAAAAAAAACCCTCTCTGCATCATTGTGGTTGGTCTTGATTGATCCTGCCACATTATTACAAACAAAGCATTTGCTCGAAGTATTTGTTTGCTTTCCTTTCGCCTGGGGGAATCTGGGAATCAGTAAATGCCACAGAACTTAATGGAACCTTTTAATGCAGACAAGCCACAAGATGAGATTATGTTTCTTGGGTGAACTGGTTTGTTTTTCCCTTAGATCCATTTGTTCTCTATTATTAGCCAGAAGATCAAGTCTATGGAGTTAAAGTAGTGCCTAGTTCTTGCACGAACTTTCTGGAAGACAGAAGAAAAGTTGACACCAGTGCACAAAGGTTAAAAGGTTCTACCTGCAAAGCAGGCCAACTTTTCTGTTCACATCCACAAAGTCTTTCTTCAGCCCAGTTATGCAATCACACAGTTACTTCATTTCTGATCTTCTGTTACAGGCACATTTCTTGAAAGCTGCCCAGAAAACCTGGCTGGGACTAAGGTAAAGAAAGGACAACTGAGTGATGAATTGAGAAACAGAAGCCAGTTCAAGCAGAAGGCCTGAGATCAATGTTGGATGTAGAGGAGGAAGTGGAGAAAGAAAGGAAGTAAAATACTCATCCCCCTTTTTCACATTTTCTCGGATTCTCGCAGTGCTGCCTGTGAGAATGAGTTTGTTCTTAGAGGAGTTCATTTTTGTCACAGACAGGGAAAAGGTGGGAGAAGAATCAGATTGAGGGCAGAGAGCCAAGGGAAGAGCCCAGTGCTTTTCCCATAGCTGAACCAGAGGGCAGGGGGCTGAGACAAGGAAGCAGTGACTCCTGCTGTTCAGAACATGCTTCTCAACAACTGCCACCATCCCACTGCACCAGCCTAGAGATGTCTACTACCTCAATATCAGTGGTAGTAGGGAGTTGGGATTGCTATATAACCAGGACAAAATGCATATTAAATGCAGTATGCAAGCTTGCTGGTCTCGCCAGCTCCTCAGTCCAGGAGCACAGAGGAGAGGTAAGGAAATGGCTGTCATATAGTCATCATTTGTTGAAAAAAGTGTCCCTTTTGACTGCTGGCAGTCTCCTGGGAGCCCAGACTACTTGGGCTTTTGGCTCCCTGAGACTGGAGAATTAGCAAAATTCACAGCAGTTTTTAGTCTCCTGGACTGAAGTCCAGTCTGAAATGTGAAAGTTCCAAGTGAGCACTGAGAAAAACAACATGAGGGCAGAGCTTTGCCAAGTAGGAAAAAACTGTGGATATGACTAAAAATTTTAGTCAAAAAAGATTTCAGATGTCTTTTGAAAAGCAGATGTAAGAGGAAGAAAATTCTCTACCTCAAACCAATATACATGAAGATCTAAGCAAAAAAAAAACTAGATTCTCTCTTTCTCCCCTCCCTCCCCTAACCTTCAGCTTTCATTTTCAAATTTCAGCATATGTGTTTGGATTTCACCTTAAAAAAGGGATCATTCCAGAAGACTGCAGTCTTGAGGACAAAACCTCTAATTTCAATAACCAGTACAGCCAATAAACATGTTCTTTGTTGCTGACAAACTGCTAGAGAAGAATAGACTACGTAGATCTTTAAAGTATCCTGCTTATCAACATTGCTGTACCTCAGATATATCCTGTTACTAAAGAGCAACTGATTTTGCTTACTGAGTCCTCCTCACACAATTAGGTTTAGAACTCTGCTACCAGATTCTTGTTTCAGAATATTCTTCTGATCAGAAAATATCAATTCACAAACAGATTCATAAAACATTAGTGCACAGTGAAAAAATATCTCCAAGCAAAGAAAACAAAACACTTCCATAGTCAAAAGCTAGACTAAGAACAAGAATCTGCAGCTGTATATCCTAGGAGAGCAAGCATAATGACAAGACCACGATGACAACTGACCTGCAATAGCCAAATGAAGAGATTCTACTCACACCCTGTCTCTTATGAAAAGGAAGGGATGAATACTGTGAAAGTTTCACTGTTTCTGTTCTATGAAGTGATCCATAAAAGATGTCCACAGTTTACTAAATGGGAAAATAAATACAAGTCAAACATTAAATAATGATGATGATGATAAATTAAACAAAAACCCCATAAACTTTCACTATCCACATACATATTTCTGTCTGCTCTTGCCCTCCTGCTTTCCAAACCATAGGACAAATCCAAAGAGGGGTCACCTTTGCGTTGTTACAAGCAGCAGGTAGGTCTTGTGTTTAACAAATGGACTGAGGCAGGTTAGAATTGCTGGCACAATGTAATGCATACAGAAAGAAAGCAACAAAGTATAGTTGCTACAATCTGACAGTGGGCTGGGGACTAGAGAAAGCTGTCAGAGAGAGAGAATGAGAAAGAGAGAGGGAAAGAGAAGGAGAAAAAGAAGAAAGAACACAGTTTGGGCTGCTGAGGTAGAGATCTGATGCTGGAAACACACAGAGCGGAAAAAGGCAATGACCCAAGAAAGTATGCACCTGATGATCTGAGTATAAAAGCCCGAAATCTGTGAAGAAAAGTTTAAGCAATTTTTCCTCCCATTCTCAGTGCACTCTTAAATTCCCAGTTTGAGATCAGTAAGTGCTGAATGCATGCATGGTCCTGAACTCAGTTCGTTCTGCTATGACATGATCTTCATGTGGAAACGTGCAACTTGTTGCCTGGAAGCTGTACCCTCAGAAGGGGTAAAAGAGAGAGGGGGATCTGCCCACTTTCAGATTGGTGAAAGCGCAGGATGCCTGCAAAGCAGGGGGACTCAGCTCCCCTCCTGCCATCTCCGGGATAATCCCCAAGGGGCAGCCAGCATCTTGGCAGCTGCAGGGCACTGGCCCTTTAAACAGAGCAGATTTGTTTTCATGCGCAACTAACAGAGCTTGTGAAAATCAAGTCTCTGATCCTATGGAGGGAGAGAGCAAAGAAGGAAAACCAGCAGCTTTGGAAGCCCGGCTTGAAGCTGCGGTTATAGAGCTTGTTGCGACCGTTTAACAGGTATGAAGCAACCTCAGGATGGCATGACGGGGTGTTGTCTTACATCTGACAGCTCCTGGCCTGAAGCACCTGTTTTGCATTTCCCTACCCTTGGAGTAGCTAAAAACTTCCCGATGTGTTCCGGATGCCCTTACTTTAAAGCTATCCAGTAACATTTCTGTACTTTCTGGATTATGTCTCTATTAAAAGTAAAAAGAAAATGCCTGTCTGGAATTTTTTCAGGCCTGGAAACGCCCCCAGTCTGGATTGGCAAGAATTTTGGAATCTAATCTTTTCTACATTTTATTTATTTACTGAATTGTCCACATGACATTTTTAATGCTGATTTCTGGGTCGAGACAGAGAATTATCTTTGGTCTTTCTACTTATTTAGAAAGTGCACAATGAAATACTGAATACAGCTGTACTTCTGAAATGTATCTTGGATAACCTTATCTGAATAACTTCATTTTAAATGTGAATGGACTTTTGTAAGGGGAACTTTCACAGATAAACTTGGGGGATATTTTATAACTCAGCGGCTATTTGGAAGGGAAAATCTGAACTTCTGTTTCCTTGTGAAGATCTACAAGTAACTCCAAAGCTAAAACGCAGCAGTCAAGGAAACAAACCGAACAACCAGCAAGCACCTAAGATACAGAAGAGCTTTTTATTTGCGAAGGAATCTAATAGGAGAAATGTAGTTAATCCTAGCACAGAGTTCTGGTTTGTTTCTTTTTGCTGGTTGCTTCCTTAGAAACATTCGGATTTAAGGAGTTTGACACAACCAAATCACTGCTCCTGCTGCTGAGAAAACGCATCTGGTTTCTGCAGAACCACCGCTGGCCTTTTGAACTGCATTAATGTGAGCTATATTAATCCGTGTAATGGCACATTTGTGTTATTAATCATATACTAACTTAGTTCCGGTGCAGTTGACTGGCTCTGGGAAGTTCTGCTTCGTTCATTAAGGGTAAGCTTCGCTTTTTGCCCTAGGGGCAGCTCTTTACGCTCGCAATTGCCAGGAATAGGCTGCGCTTTCTGCGAAAGGCAGAGAGGAAAGGGACTGTTCCTGTAAAAATAACTTTGTAACAGCAGTGAGACATCCTGCGATACGAGGAGAGCGGCAGGAGCGCCGTCAGAACAGATTGTTTCCTCTCTGCTTCGGAACCGAGGACCCCCTCCCAGTTGGCAGCGGCGCTTCATTTGACACGGCGACCGAGGAGCCCGCTCCCTTCAGGGCCACTCCCGCCGGCACCGCCAAGGTCTCTCTCCCAGAGAGAACGGCTGTGCCCCCAGGGCGCGACTCCAACTCCACGGGAGAAAGCGGGAACCTTTCCAGGGACTTCCACGCACTCAGAATCGGATCTCGGGCGATCCGCAGGCGGCTTTCCCAGAGCGCGGTGCTGGAAACCGGCAGCGGCCAACAGGCGTAGCCCCCCCTCCCTACCCCTCCGCTCCCCTTAACCCTCTCCCCTCCTCTGCGGGACGCCCGCGTCATGCTCTGCGCACCCCCCTCGCTCCGTCCCTCCGCTCGCGCCGCGCTGCCCCGTACCTGAGAAGTCCCGGAGCGCCGCCACCTCAGCGCAGCACGCGAGGATGGCGCAGGAGAGGAGGGGCAGCAGCCGCCCGCGCTCTACCTGCCGCCGGCGTGGGTGCTGCCCCGCGTCCCCTCCCCTCATGGTGCGGGAGAGGGCAGCGGGGGGGCGGAGCAGCCCTGCCCGGTGCCGAGGCCGCCGCGCGGCCGCCCCCCCCGCCGCGAGATGGGGTCCCGGCCGCGGGTCGCCGCCGCGGGGGAGGGAAGAGGCTCCTCGGCGGCGCCGCGCCTGGCACTGCCCTCGGTGCGCATCGTGCGGGCCGGGCTGACTCAGTCCCGGTGCACCTCGCCCGCCCTCCCCCGGCTCTCTCCACCCCTCTCCGGGCAGTTCTCGGGCCCGGCGCCTCCCTCTTGGCTAAACGGCAGCGTTCCGCCTTCGCACCCCGCGCTCGCGGCTTTGCCCCTTCAACTTATTTTCCTCCCGTCATTTCTGCTTGGCAGCGGTCGGAGCGCCGCCTCAGACTTGCGCACACACCCTGACCCGTGGGACTGCCTTCTCTATATTCCCTACACCACCTTCGTTACAACAATTCTCTCCACCACATCACCTTGGCCCCCGTGGCAGACCCGCTCAGGTTGGAAAAGACCCTCAAGATCATCAAGTCCAATCTCAGCCTAACCATACTACCCTAACAACCCACTGCTAAATTATGCCCCTGAGCACCACATCCCTTTCTCCGTTTTTTCCCGTCGTGTTGCTGTATGCCAGTCCGTTTTTTACCACAGCCTTTAGCTTGAAGAGCCTTGTAGTCCAGCACAGCCGAGTTTGAAGTGTGCAGCATCGCAAAGTGAGAAAACACCATGAAGTTGTTTTGAGAGGGTACAAGTTGTTCCCTGAGATCTGTTTTCTAAGTCTGGAAGGGAAACCAGTGGGAAGTTCAAACAAATCCCCATTACAACCTACCTGCTAAACCGCCTTCGGATGTGACTTGCAGCTCCTTTTAACGCATGAGGGGCTTAAGGGGCAAGAGAGCCTAGAGGCAGCACTGGAAATGGGAATGGAAGCATCCTCTTCCCTGAGGCTGTGCTTGGGAGTAAAGTGGGTAGTCAAGGATACCTACACGCTGACAGCCTGGTATGTGTGTTTCTGTTCTTCATGGAATCATCATAGAATCTGTTGAGTTAGAAGGGATCTCTAGAAGTCATCTAGTCCAACTCCTCTGCGGTGATCAGGGACACCTACAGCTAGATCAGGTTGCTCAGTGCCTTGTCCATCCTGACCTTGAAAATCCCCAGGGACAGATCATCCACCACCTCTCTGGGCAACCTGTTCACTCATCTGCTTCCTCCAGAAGTGACACAAGTGAGTAGGTAAGAAATGATTACACTAGATTCTGTTAAAACCATCCCTCTACTCCTGGTCCAGCTGAAGTTGGATCACACCCAGATTCCAATTTCCTAACTTCGGCATCTCCTTCTGGAAATCACACTGAACTTTGGCCATGTTCACACCTGAATTCACTTCCTTCCCTCAGCCTCTCCCTCTTCATGCACAGAACAACTGGATAACTGGCATAGTATTTTCATTATTCCTCAGTCTTGGTCAGATAATAGCAAACCAGGTTTCAGATAAACCTGTCGGAGGTCCAGAACATCCATCAAGTTTTACTAAACTCAGATAAATGGGATAAAAGGTGATGAAAAACAGGACAAAATGGAATAACTCTAGAGCAGCTGCAACTGCAAACCAACGGGAAGAGAGTACTGGCTCTGTCAAGAGTATGAAGCTCTTCCTTTCAGCTGCTTCAGGTCAGGACCATATTTGCCTTTGAGCTGAAGCACCTTCCCTGTGTCTTCTAACCACGATATTAGGTGGAAAACTATAGGACTCTCCTGTGTACTTCCATCTTTTCTCCCCCCCCCCCCCCTTGATCTTGCTATGCCAAGTCACTTCCTCAGACACTTCATGCACTTGCTGCCAAAAGCCAGTTTCACTGAAGGCAGAAATGAATGCCAGGGAAATATTGAAAGTAGTGTGTATTCATATCCCTTTGTAACAGGAAATACTTGGGAACTTGGGAACCATACTCAGATTTTGTAAAAAAACCTGTCTAGATGACTGAGGTGGACTGGTCTCTGTAACCTCAACCATAACAACATATCTACTGTATCTTCAAAGTGTGTGAAACCAGATGACCGATGGCTTTACGTCCTCACAGTCAATAGAGAAACACAGACTCCACATATTCAGGCCACTTACTATAGCTGTAACAGAAGTATTTTACCTCCTCCTTTCTGAATTGCTCACTAATCCATGAGACATAGCTGTCTGAGATGATAATTCACTCTGCTGTTTATGACTCTGGGAGGACTTGTGACAAGCAGAACCAGTGCAGAAGAGTATATAAAACATCAAAAATCACTGAGAAATACCATCCTGTACTTATGCTTGAAAGGCTTTGAATCAGAAGATCCTGCGGGATTGTTTGCCTGACGAGAAGTTCTGTCTTCTAACGAGACAACACTGCCTTTACTAGCCCTGTGATGCTGTAAGTAAAAGACCATCCGTGGTGCAGGAATGAGCCTGGTATGCTTTTGGCACTGTTCAGATATGACCCAAAGGCAAAGTCAGTTTTCAAGTGGAATGACTGAACTGGGAGAGGTTCGAAATGTTGTAGGTAACCTCCCTGGAGGTGAGGCAGTGAGGGCTGAACAACAACAGAAGAGGCAGTTGGGTGCTCCTATATGTGGCTGCCTGCCTCTTGGGGAAGTCTTCTTATGGGGGAGAGCATCTTTTGGATATTGCAGCCAATAGGAATTGAAGACGTGTCTTCAGTAAAATGGCATTAGATATTTTCTTCTTCTCTTTCTCTTTCTCTCTCTCTCTGGGAATACTATGTTATTCAACACTCACCTCTAATCTGTAATTTTTGTTTTTGTTTTTGTTGCAATCCCTGTTATTCCTTTCTGTGGGTAATGCTTAAAATAATAAAGTTAGAGACAACACCGTAAAACAATAAGGTACAAAGGCAGAAATTACTATTTATCTTGACGTGCAAAATGTGTTTCTATGCCACAGCCATTAAAACAATTTCTACAAGCTGGCAAAGCTCAGTAGCTGGAAGACAGCATAACTAATCCAGACATGTTCAGCATGTTGAATTACAGAATCTCTCAGCCTTGGCCTTTTCTTATAAGCAATTGGAGTGAGATCCATTTTTCACCGAAGACAAAATGAAAGCTTCTAAGTTAGAATCCAGACTAGATAGCATGTCTTCTTCAAGTTTCTCTCTTCTGAACTCAGGGAGGAAAGAAATCACTTCATGGTGTCAAAAGTGAAGGAGCTGTGTTGTTGCACTCAAATTTTACGATGGCAAAGCAAGAATTTGACTTCTTTTTTCTCTATATTAATCATTTTTCTCTGAACCTCAGCCAAGCTGCCAATTTGAAAATCATGTCATGACTTAGTATACAGAAATTCAAATTACATTCACGTTGTCAGTTAGGAAATAAACTTACAGTGTGAATTAGTAGAATAAAGCTAGGTTAGATGGCCTAAAATTTCCCACTAGCAAAAAAAAGAAAAAAAGAAAAAAAAGAAAAAAGAAAAAAAATCACAGCTATATTTGTAGACAATAGCAGAACTATAGCACTTGTTGCTATATAGTTATATTGCTATAGTTCTACTACCTTCAACATCTATTAAACACTTTTCATATATATAAATATTTTCCCACCATACCTTCTTACCTCTTCTTCTTCCTCTTCACTCTCCGGTCAATTTGGGAACTAAAATATTTCATTTTTATTCTCTTCACCCAGAATAAAGTGTCCAAGAAATTCACTAGTGGTCTCTTCAGCATTTTTGGAAAAAGAAAAAAAAAGAAAGAAAGAAAGAAAAAAGAAAAAAAAGCTAAGAACAAAACCCCAGGATTTTCCCACATTTTTAAATGCTTTATATGCTTGCATTCTGACACAGATGAAATCTACAAGACAGTTCAAACAAGTGGGCTGTTACCCTCCTTCTGTTTCTATGGAAATGAATGTCCAACCAGTTAAAACAAAGCACATGCTTTATAGTAATCACTATATGGTGATTATTTAGAATAACATAGCACATTTTTCCTTATTCAACCTCTATTTCTATGGATACAAGAATGAAAATAGTCATGGAGCAGCTTCCCTTGTATATTTCAGCTGCAAGTGTGTTTTGGATGTCTTGAGTTCTTACAGGGTGCCACAGTTTTTAAGTTCAAACACTTTCAAGTGTGCAGCAATTTGATCTTGAGAGGATCGATGCCGCGTGCTATAGTAAGGAAACATTCCCATGGATATCAGTAGAAATTTGAAGGTACACAGAGTACAGTACTACATCCAGCAGGCTTACAAGTAGAGGAATTATTTGATATTCTTTCCCCTCCTTTTTTTCTTTTATATTTTTAAGTTATTTCAGATAGAGACAACAAGTTATGAGTTTTGTGGTCATAAGACTTCCTGAAGTCAAGCTGACTTTGAAGTCAGCTCACGGCCTAACTAATCACAGTGTCGTAGAGATCCTGACCACTTCACAAAAAAGCAGTAAGATGAAACACATGAAGTTTATAAAACCAATACACTTGTGCCTTCATTTCTCACCTCAAATTTCTCACCCTATGCAGCAGAAAGATCACGGACCCTCATCCTCATTCATACTGCCAGTCTTATCTCTCCTGTATACAGATTAATTTTTCTAGCAGTACACCCAGTGTAGTGGGCACTTGTACAGACATGAATTAACAGGCATCCCCATTCCCACTGAGTTTACAGCTGGAACAACAGAAAAAGATCCGAGCAAGAGGTGGAATAAATTCACCAACAAAAAGGCCTTGGCTTTGTTGATCATGCCCCCTTAAAGCACAAAAGTCATTTTTGGTGATTTTCCAAAAAAAGGATCTTTTGGGTGGAGTAAAAAAAGGGTGGAGTAAAGGATGCCATATGCCCTGCCACTCTGTTTCGGAAGGACATTAGGACAGAGTAGCTGGGCGGACCCTATTCTTGGAAAACAGCCTGTTTACTTGTGAAAGTGACTTATGGTTTATGAGACTGCCTTTTGGCTGGTGTTGTCACTGTTTCTCCTTTAGTATGTATTTAGGCTAAGATTTTCCAAAATGACTAATGATTTTTTGTCCTTGAAATTCAAGACAGCGGGTTTTTACCACCACAGAATCAATGTCAAAGCAATGAAAAATTGGTGGCTTCTCCAAAAGCTTTTGAAAATCTGTCCACAAGGTCACTCACGTTAGGCATACTAAGGCATGCTAAAATGGGAATATTTCAGAAAATATGAGTCCTTATCAATATCTAAACAGTGAGAATTAACAGCTTTGAGATTGAGACCTTGCAGTAATTCATCTTGAGCACCCCAAAATTAGAAACAAATGCAGAGCTTTGAAAATAATATTGTAGAGGTCAGAATTGTTTTCTTTTCCTCTCAGTACTATAAGGGTTCAATGGTAAATTCTGAAGAGATTCTCCATGCTTATGATTACAGTAACTCAGGGTAATGGCAGTTGAACATTGTTCCATGAGTGGAAGGTGGTAAAGATGTCAGTATTAGTGGAAGCTATCCACTTTGTGCCTCTGGGTGTAGCTAGCCTGCAGTGCCAAAGGTTCTGCTCTACATCTTGAACTAAACAAAGGATTTCTTCAGTTATGTATGAATAGATACCCATGGCTGCTTTCAGCTATGCTAGCTCACCCCAGTCTGCTCACTGTCCTTCCCCCTCTTCTATCCTCCTCCTTTCTCGTTCAGTCTTTCCATCCATCTTCAGCATCTGGGAAAACAGCTTGATTCCTGACTCATCCTGTGCCCTGGCTCAAAAGCCTGATGCTAATGCATGTTCATGCTGCTGACGCTGCAGGCAAGTTGGGTCCTTTGATATCGATAGGGCTCTAGTGTAATGGTAGGGGAGATAAGCTGTCATTAGTCAGGTTTTTAAAAGCACCTCTTTAACTACTCAGAAAAGTGCTGCTGTGGTGAAATAACTAGAAGACTGGAGGAGGAGAGAACATTTTGTTTTTCAACTTCAGGATCAAAAGACGTTTTACTAAATTGCTGTAACTGCTTATGCCAGAGAGGCATTGGCCTTGTGAGGCAGTTTCACAAGGGTTTTTACCTCACAGCAGCCTATCCATGCAGTTCCTGAGTCCAAACCTGAATCTAGTGCCTCACCCAGAACTCTTGTTTCTAAACTTCTGTAATTCAAGCTCTGAAGTCTCTCTGACTCCATATGCGTGAGTTGGACCTGAGATGATCAGTGGAAGGGTAGTAGGGAAGGAGTGGTGACACTGGGAACTGTTGGGAATATTCCCTTCAAGCAGAACTGTTGAATAAGGGGGTCTGATGCTTAACCAACTTCTTTGCAGCATTCGTTGTCTCTCCTTCTGTGGTCCTATGCCACAGTTTTAACAGTCTGGAAAGCTGAAAGATCTGTTAAACAGCTGTATCTTTTAGTTCAGGTTTGCAGGAACTTGAAATTTTAGAGAAAAAAAAAAAAAAAAGAATATTTTTTATGAAATAGTTCTGTAAACCATGAAATTTAGCAAGGGTTCACCAGGACATGGTTAAGAAATATGTTAAAAATAAAAAACTTAACCTGGAGGTTTGCACATATTGTCGTGCTATAGCTAAAGCTGGAGGTGTTGGGTGGGTGAGCAGGACAGGAAAGTTTATGGCTGAAACCTGAAGATAGACCTTCATGAAGCCAGCAATGAGAACTTAACAAAATAAATTTTCTTGTCAATATTGCATGAAAAAGGATCCTAAGCTAGGAGTAATGCTCAAATTTGAGAAGAAGAGGCAAGCTAAGCAGGACTGTAGAGCAGGTGCTTGTTACACAAGGCACTGTTCAAGCCAGCAAATGCTTCTGAAGTTGAATTATGGCTAAGGCAAGAGAGGATCACTTGGCTCACTTAATTCTGTATCTGGAGTTCATTGATCTTGGGCAAGAGCTAAGGTTCTTGTGAGGAATTGGGGATTATTTTTCAGATTAGCAAATGCCAAAGGGGCAATGTGTATCTTGGATATGATTACATGTTCATTTGGCAAGAATCAAAGGAATATATTTCAATTTACTGAAATCTGAGCAGCTCAGAAATTAGTGCTTGAGTCATTTGCTGCTTCCATCTCCTAAAAATGCAGGCATAACAGGGTGGATGAACACTGTCTCAGCCTGATGTCTCATCAGGCCTTCACGACTGGTGCTTGCCAAAAAGCAAGCTCTGGGAAGGAAAATTGTCATAATTGTGCCAGAGAAAGAAAAGGGTGCAGGCTCAGAGGACACGAAGGCAATCCCATGGCAGGAGCCTGGTTTGAAGTGAAATTAACAGTCTTCTTCGGCATCTTCATTAAATCCCACGGCAGCTACTCAGTGAGGGGAGAGAATTGTTTAATTTAAAATGGAAAATAAAATAATGTTTGCAGGCACTTTGTGGTAGGATTTTTCCAAGAAATTTGGTATTATCACAGTAATCAGGCTTGTACATCGAAAAATCTGTGAGTCACTCGGGAGGTACTGTCAACACCTTCTGTGCGCAACCCCTTCCAAATTCAGACGCGTTTTTACATCTGCACACCTTCAGCTCTTCAGTAGCGTGAAATAAAGGATTCTCATCATCGATAATAGCCCACTGATAGCGTTTTACGGACTAACTGAACAGACCGCACTTTCCAGCCCTCAGAGCGGAGGAGCCGGCCGCTTCCTGCCGGGGCGCGGCGCTGCGCGGCCGCCATCGCCGCTTCCGGGGCGGTGAGAGCAGCATGGCGGCCAAGCGGCGCGGCGTGCCCGCGGCCGGTCCGCCGGCGGCCAAGCGAGCCCGCGACGAGGAGCCGGAGTTTAACGGCGCCCGCTTCAAGGCGCTGCTGCGGGACCCTGCCACTGCCGGGAAGGGTGAGGAGGGGCCGGGCAGTGGGTTCCGTGGGGTGAAGGCGTGCGCCGGCGGCGCGGCTGCTGTGCCGGCACCGCGTGTCCCCTCCCCGCGTAGCGAGAGGTGCCCTCCAGGTGGAACTCCCTTCTTGCAGGTCTGGAGACCTTCGTCTCCACGGCGAAGGCGCTGCCGTCTGCCGAAATGTATGATGTCGTGGAGGGATACGTCAGGATTTCGGTGGAGTGCGCTGAAATTTTCAAGCTGCTGGATGGGGAGAGGAAGCCTGAGAGTGAAGTAAGTCGTCCATGGGTTTTGTGGTTTGGTGAGGTGCAGCCTGACCTGGCTGGGAGCTGAACTGACAAAGAAGTGCTTGGCAGCGTCTATAACTGATAACGACCACGCTGTTGGAAATCACAGTCGCAGAAGCATTGATCGAGTAGAAGAAGCCCTTTCCAATGCAAAGATGTTCCTTTATTTAATAGTCATAGAACCTTAGAATGAATTGCAGAATGATTTGGGTTGGAAGGGACCTCAAAGCCCACCCAGCCCCAACCCTTGCCGTGGACAGGGCTGCCCCCCAGCAGCTCAGGCTGCCCAGGGCCCCATCCAACCTGGCCTTGAGTGCCTCCAGGGATGGGGCACCACAGCTTCTCTGGGCAGCTGTGCCGGCACCACACCACCCCCTCAGATGGTGATATGCACAACCATCCAAAATCAGGCTGCTACGGCCCTTCAAATGATACCAAGAGACCGTTTGTAAAATTAGAGGGGCCAACAGCAATTACACAAATAAAAAATTAGTCTGATGGAAGTCTGCTCTCAACGTAAAATCTGATAGTGTTCGTTTTAATAGCCAGGCACCAGCCTTTGCAATAGGTTGTCATTTCTGTCATTTCTCTGTAATGACCATCTCTGGCGTGGCAACCATGTTCTGTTTAATGCTATTTTCAGGATCCTTTTACTAATGGAGGCTAATACTGAGTAAAAATAATAATGAATAGTGAATACAATGAAGTAATAATGAATTCGGTCCCCAGGCAGCATGGGCTCTGGATTCATAGAATAGAGTAGAATAGAATTGCTCAGGTTGGAAAAGACCTTCAAAATCATCAAGTCCAACGTGCCTTTAATGTAGTACTCTATAGGGGCTTCCTTGAAGATTAATGTCCTCAGAACTAGACCTTTAGAAAAGGAAGCATTGATTTGGGAGAGAACTCAGAAGTTAATTTTGTTGTCATATTACAAATTTTTCTCTTGTGATTGGATTTTTTTTTTAATAGCATTTTTTACTGTTTGCTCAGGTAATATTTTCAAGCCCTTGAAACCCGATATTGGCAAATACTAACACATTCTCGTTTTACAGATGATATTAATCTTCCAAGCCCTGGAAGCTATTTTACTGAGAACAGCCAGTGACCTCTCCCACTTTTCTGTTGTGGGAACAAACATAGTCAAAAGGTTGATTCACGGCTACGTGAAATTGGTCTATGCTGCTCTGTATTCTGAAAATCACAGGTGAGTCTTTTCTTTTTGGAGAGAATCAATTGCTGTGACGTGGTCCCAAGGGACTGTCCAGGTCTTGTACGGAAGTACAGTATTGCAGAATTCAACTTAACTTATTCCTAATAATCTGCCTTTCTTGAATGATACTGTTCTACATTTTGTAAAACAGCTGTGTGTGGAAGCCTTTGTAAAGTGAAAGCTTCAATATGATACACAGTCTCATGCTGTATGGTACTTGTATGAGGCTATGGTTGTCCTGGGTTAAGCCTGTCTTGAAGAGATGTTACGTGGATGGTATCTTCAGTCTCACCACTTTAATGCTGCTTGGTTTGTGAATCTTTATAATAGATGGTGTTTTTTGTCCCTTCACGCTGTTTTTTCCTTTGTAATCTTTTTTGTCCTTTAAATCTAAGGCTGATTGGGATGCTTTTGTTATCTAGTCTGATCTAAACAACCATTCCATGTGTTCATTGTCTAGTAGATTTTGCTCCATACCCCTGAACAGAAGGCAGTGAGAGGCTGACTTGTCCAAGGCCACCCTTCTGGTCTTTGTACAGGCCAGCATTAGAGGAGTATTTTCTGCCTTTCACTTGTGTGGTCGTGACCACGCTTCCTAGACCACTGAGATGACCTTACTGCAACAAGCATTTTAACTGTACATAAAATCCCAAATATATGAGAGTAGAATATTGTAAAATAAATTTTGAAACTGAGCAAGATCTGTATTTCTTATAAATAATTTAAACTACAGCTTTTGGAGAAATCCTTCTAGAACCTGCACAGGGAAGAATGCAGATTAAAGATTAAAGATGGTATCCTTTGTTCAGTAATGAAACTGCCCATACTGAAAAGTTTATTTGAGGATATAAGTATTCATTCCCTTTTCCCTTCTTTTGTCTTCCCCCTCTAGCCAGTTACCATTATCACTGCTTAAATGATGCTTTTGGTTATTTTTTTTATTTCTCTTCTACTTTTCCAGGCAATTTTTCCCACTAGTCAGTGAGCAAGAATCAAAATTGAATGTAAATCGTGGGATTTAGTTTAAGGACAAGAACATGGTTCTTGTGCTGCAAACTTAAACACAGGAAAACTGCTGTCATTCAGCTAAAACAGAAAAAAACTACAGTCTCTATTTGGCCTCTGCAGTTCAGTCTCTTTATTATCGGGTGTAGCTTCTGGGGACCTGCTTGTGGCAGAAGAGTGCATAAACATTTTCAGGACTGAGCCCTCTGCCCAAAAAATATGCTTGGAAAAATCAGCTGCTTATAAAAAAACAACAAAATTCTTTGTAGATAATGTAATAATGTGTTTTACCTAAATCTGTATCGTGACATTCATATATGTAATCAGTTACTTATTCAGTTAAAGCTTCCATCAACTGCAGCATGAGAGGGAATACTTTGCTAATGGCTGTCTTGATTGCTCCTGTTGGAGCTGACTTGGATGACTGCTTCATGCCTGAAAATTCTGAAGACTTTGATGGTTGATGGAGGTGGAGTGGGATAATTTATTTTATTTAAAAATCATCTCTCTTTACACTTAATCTCTTCATTTGGTGGTTTGCATAACTATCATGCTGGAAATAACCTGCAGGTTTTCCTGTTTCCTTTCAGGATGAGCCGAGTGTGCCTTACCCTGTTGTCAGCAATGGTGGCTCAGGGGCCAGATACTGCAAGGGATGTGTTTAGCCATTTTGATTTCAATAACAAGTTTCTGCCTGGATTAGTGAAAAAAAGAGATAAGAAGGTACATTAAACAGCTGTCCATTGGTGCACTGTGAAATGCTATTCGTTGACTTTATCAGTTTTCTTCTGCCAAGTATTTAAAACTAAACTGTTGCCAAAGTCTCCTTGGCCATATTTTCATCTGCATAAACATACCCCTTCCTTCTTGTGCTGAGTCAGGCTGAAATGCCTCTTGGTTGTTTCAGATTGTCAGCAGAACTGGTCCATAGAGCATGAGTTTCCAGTATACCCAGTGACAAATTTAGGTGATGAGTATTTTTACCAAGCAGTTTAGTGATGCAAACACAAGGGTTTGGTCTGAAAATAACTGTTTCTTCTTAATTTTATAGTCTGTTCTGTCTATCGAGAAGTGAAATAGACACTTTCATATTTGATTCTAACTTGAATGAACTGTGATCTGTTTAAGGCAAAAGGTTTTTAAAATTTACATTTACTGCAGGTGTATTGCATAGAAATGCATCTGCGTGGCTACATGTAATCTGTCTGTGGAAGTCGCTTAATTTATTTGCTTATAGTACTTACAGTGATGATCAGTTGTTGCAGTAGTGTACAATCTGCATGTCAACACTGCATTTTATCTTTCTCACAGGGGAGACCTGATGTCCGTATGGCCTATATTCAGTTTGCTCTTTCCTTTTTAATAGCTGGTGACAATGCAGTCTTGATACAAGTGCTGGAATTAAAAGGTACTTCATAATTGCTTGTGTGTATGTATGTATGTGTATATATACATATACATATATATATATATAAGCTAAGCAAAAAGCTTTTGCAAAAATAGAAAGTCTTTGATGGAACAGATCTAAAAAAGGGAAAAGGTAGTGCAAATTCTGAGGCCAGAGAATTGTTAAGCAGAAAAAAACCTGCGTGGCCTCTGGGCTTGCTCTTAACACAGTAGTAGGTTTTTTGAGTGTTAAAGCATTAAAGGTAAGGACTGCAGATACTTTAAGGTTCTTTCTGTTGTCGTGAAGGACAGCTCATTTGTACTACCTTAGACTGCTTTTTGTCTGATTCAGGAGACCAGTGTAACATCCTTCACATCCTTTATGAAGGCATTATGTGGGAGTCCAGCCCGTGTCTCTCAGAGAGGAGGGTCAAGCTCACTCGACAAAAAGTAGGATCCTGGAAGTCAAATCCTACTGACATTTAATGAAGACTTGATCCTGTATGTGCTGAGTTTGAATTTAAAACTCTAGTTGAATTTAGTGGCTTGAAAACTACTTCTGATATTCCTCAGTTGTGACCTTTGGTACAATTATGAAAGAATTCAGAAAGGATCGAGAAATATTCATTAGTTGGCAGCAGTTCCCACAGTGAGGGAGTGAAACTAGGCCATAATTACTAACTTCTATCATTTACACTACTCTCTGAGCCCCATTATTCACTCGAGTTTAAACATTACATATCACATTGGGATGTGAAATATATTAGAAGTTGACAGATACCATTGCAGAAAGTGTTAATAACTGAGTTGGTAGTTTACCTAGTTATGCTAGGAGTAGGTTTGGCAGCATTACTTGTTTGTCACTGGTTGCAGATGCATTATCCTTCTGAGCTCTTATTGCAGCTTTTTGGGTCATTCTAAACGTAACAGCAAAGTCAATAGTATGACGTGGAAGAGAAATGGATATGAATTCTCTGAAGCATTTTAATATGAAAATAGCTTTCACATCTTCACTAAACATTTGAAATGTCTTCTTAGATTTCATTCCAGCTATTCTTCGTTCTGGAATAAAGGAAGACAAAGTTTCTACTGTTAATCTTCTGCTCTCCACACTAAAAACGAAGGTATGCTATACCCTTGAAACTACTTTGTCTTGTTTTCTGTTTCGTTTGCTTCTGGATACAGCTTTGTTGTCATTTCATTTAAAATGTACGTCTCCTTAGGATGTTGGTACCTTTCTGCGACAAGTTTGTCAGTCTGTCCATTGCTGATGACACCTTTGAGGTTGGCAGTAATGCTGTTTCAGCACTGCAGCACTGAAGCTTATGTCTTCCTAATGTCCACTTTGAAAGGAAGTCATCGTATTACTACTTCTTAAATGCTGATTTCAGCTCATCTGTAGTGTGTGGTGTCCACCAGATTCCTACTGTTTTGGGTTGCAGTTGCAGCACTGCTAAGCTTGAAGGTCAAAATTTCTGTAGTCTTAATGCTTCTAATGGGAATGGTCCTTCAATAGATGCACCTCATGCTGAAACAAAGTGGTCCTAGCTTTGTTGGCTATGAACTAGGTTACTACATACAATCTCATTTCCAGGAGAGAAACGTATTTGTGAAGTGTGTTGCTAAGTTGCCATTATTTTTTTAACATTAAATAAATAGAAGAGGTGGTATTTTGTTTGTTTTCTTTTTTCCTCATTGTTTTCAGGTGGTTCAAAATAAAAATATTACCAAAACCCAGAAGGTGCGCTTCTTTACTGCAGAAGTGTTAAATCATGTGGCTTCACTTTACCGATGGAATGGGATTACTGATGTCAGCTCTAGGGATTTCAAGGTCTGGTAACTTAAATAGGTTACATTTTAATTTTTCTTAAAATTTCTTAGTATTGTAGTCTCTTGGGTTGTTTTTTTTTTCCTTTTCATTGTGGGACTGCATAAGGCATGGCTGTAAACCTGGTGGAAAGCAGTAGAGTGACTTTCTATGCTTCCACTGAGTTTTGGTTGCAGTCTTTTCGTGTGTCTTCATTATCGCTTGATCTTTAGAAACATTTTTTCATCAAATCTTGCAACACCGAAGAACTAGCTTCTTATACTTCCTCTACTGGATGTTTATACCTATGCCCTTCTGTTACTGATATGTTGTTAACAACTATTTGGAGTAATTATAATTTTTTTGGAGTAATTATAATCATCAGTTACAGTTATCAACAACAATTCACAACACCAATTGTCAAAGGTTCATTTATAGAAATATTGCATTGTCTTGAATGTAAAAGATCAGTGGAACAGGGATTCACCTTTTTTTTCCCCCTCTCTTTGATCGGTACAGACATTTGATTAATTCTGCCATTTTTGTATGATGATTGTGTGTTCATGCCCCACCTCCCTTCTCTGTACCATAGGTTCAGTGCAGTATTAGCTACCCATCTTTCTTGTCCCATGTTGAAGTTGTTCCATCTTATGCCAAATTGGCCCAAAGAACATCTGGGTGCTTTTTTCACCTATGCTGAGGGCTTTGGTAACTTTGTTTTAGTGTTTCTGAACTTTCTCAGAAAGAATCTGCACTGAGAGCCTGAAAGTTTGTTCTTTCAAATTGAAGTTTAGTTCCTATTCTCAGTCCCAGTACGGCCTTGCCACACTTCATATGAATTACATATTGCTACTTTTCTTTAGCTTCGCTTTTCTGTCTATTTTGTCTGGCTTCCGAACGAAAAGTCCTAGGTTAGTAATGCCCTGCACAATACACATAAGTTTGGTGTGTTTTCTTTCCTTGAAAAGATAATAGCTTAATATTTAATATTTGTAATTCAGAAACCGAAACTTTTCTTCTTAATCTGAACCCAAACAAAACTTTCTTTTGATACTCCTTTATCAAAGGAGCTCTGTAAAACTTACAGAAGAGAAAAATTGCTCTAAGATTTTCTTCTGTACTAAAAATCATGTCATTTTTTATTCCCTTTTAATTTTTATAGGTAACTCAAGGTTCTGAAGAGGTGGGAAAGGCGATGGTACGAGAACTTGTTCATAATTTCTTAATGGACCTCTGCTGTTCTCTGAAACATGGCATTACTTTTTATGATCCAAGTCTTGGAACTTCTGGCAGGTAGGTCACCAGTGAGCTGAAACCGTGTGTATGCTTTGTGCTACAAGACAGGTTTCACTAGTTATCTTGTCTGCCTTTCCAGGACTTTGCAAGTTAACTTTGCTGAATTCTACTTCTCTCTCAGTAACTTATGGCAGAAGAGAGAAATTCATTGCTATTTTATTTTATTGTTAACTTCCCAATAAAAACTATTGGATTTCCTTATACCTTTACTTACTAGAGAGTGCTCTGCTATACTCACAGGGACTTGGAAGTAGGGTTCCTGTTACTCTGAGCCTTTTCCATAAATAACTGGATACCTAATCTGTTACTTTAAGAAATGATTTTGGCTGTGAGAATAAAATTCCAAAGCTGTGGTGTACCAGATGATGGTAAAATAATTTACTCCTGGTGGAACCAAATGTGGTTTATCCCAGGCTTTGGCAAAATGTCACTGTTGATTTCTGGAATGCCAAAATTTGGTCTGCAACACCATCTGGAAACATGTCTTTACCTTACTGTTTCCATTGAGTAACTAGTTAAAATAAATGTGTACTGAGATTATGACTAATGAGGAGAACAATCTAAACTCTTGTAATTCAATGGAGGAGCTGTTATAGGATGAGCCTGTGCTGGAGCAGTGAAGGTTGCAGATCGTAGTAGCAGGTACTAATACTAAGTGATACTGCAGCTGGATGTTTCTTGCATTGACCAAAATTTTGGCTGATATTATTACTGGTATCTGTGGCATTCTCTCTTTGTTTTAGGGACATTCAGAAGTAAACTTAAAAGAAGGGAAAAAAAAGAAAAAAGGGGTGGTAGGGGGTGGGCAGTAAAGACCGTGTAATGCTTCCAGGTTTAATACTAAGCTGTAATTCTGTATCCTTAGCTTTGTGAAGTTTGATTAGACTATCCTAAAACATTGTGGTTTTAATTAAAAGTAAGTACTGTTGATGAGGAAAAAAATTGGAGGTAATTTTTTTTTTCTCAATATAAACTCAGAAATTATATTTACGGTTTCAGATGTCTTGCCTTGGATTTTCCACATTGACTACTTGCATTGCTGTGTTAATTTGGAGTTGCAGAGTTTGAATCGTGTGTGGAGTGTTGGAATAGGGATTTCTTTTGTTAAGACTTTTTTTTTCTTCAATAGGGGAGGAAATATAGTGCTTCTGCGCTTTCTGCTTAGTTTAAAAACTGCAACAGAAGATGAAATGGTTGCTGATCTTGTGGTGAATATTCTTAAAGTATGTCCAGATCTACTGAATAGGTACTTCAAGGAGACCCAGTATTCCTTTGTTCCTAGACTGAAGTCAGCTTGGATGGACAATATGAAGTTACTCAAAAAGGTGGGAGTGTAAATCATGCACACTGCTTCTACACAAAAAGATGCAATTCCAGTATTCTTTTTTTTTTTCCTCTAAAAGTTGAAGTAGTTTTGGTTAAACAACAGTGCAGAATTACACAAAGTCATGATAATAAATATGGTGCAGTCAAATATTCCTAACCTGGAGAAAAGCAAAGGATCTTTAATTGAGAAACTTGCCTTTGTTGCTGTTACAGAGGGAGATTAAAAAGCCTTACATGTTCTGCCATTCTTGTGTAAAATTTATTATAGTATCCAGTCAACTTGTAGTGTTAGATATAAACTGAATTTTTGAACTTGGACAAAATTTTCCTGTGAAAAAGTAACAGGATTTCACTGAAACAAGACAGGACATAAATTGAAGATCAGAGAGTGAAGTTATTTGTTCTATGGACAGGTGTTCTTGGAAGGAACTCACAAGTCTGAAGATAAATTTTGTTCACAGCTGTAAATGACAGCATTTTAAGAGGGTTTATTAAAATCACTAAAAAGGCAGATACAGAATTTTGTAAATAATAGTTTTAAACCAGCAGTGAGGAAGTTAAGTGATGAAGGTTTAAGTGAGTCAAGCAGGAAGGACTTAATTGCTCTGAAATAACACCGTCAATTACTGTAGGTTTGTTAGGGAAGAAGCAACAGGATGCTGTTAATGTTGAAGTTAGTAAATGGAGAGGGGGAAATGGCATTCTATTTTCTGTGGGTGCTAAGGAAAATGAAATGACCCAGAGCCTCAGTTGTTTTAAGAAGTGTAAACAGAGTTGGAAGGTCACTTGCTAAAAAGCCATTCTCAGAGTAGGAGACTGTATAAACATCTAGCTAAACCAGGAAAGGAGGAATTGGTGTAAAAAGTTGTAGGAAATATCATGTTGATTATACTGTGTTTTTGTTGTTTTTTTTTTTTGAGATATGGCAATTCAGAAGCTCAACTAGCAAAATCTTTTGTCCTTTTTAAGTCTTCCTTGGCCTCTGTGCTTTAGCTTAAGATCAGCCAGAAGCAGATGTAATCTGTTGAAAAATATCAGCTTTTAGCAGGGCTGCAGGTTATGTACAGAAGTTTCATTCTGTTGAATAGGAGTCTGGGGGTTGCTCTGTAGCATAGTGAATAAAATTTGACATTTAGTGCTGTCTTTGCTTTTGAAAAATTAAAGCTCTTTTGTATTGTTCCTCAGAAGAAGCTGCTAGCTCCCTGACTGTCGATTTTGATTAAATTGTTATTTTTATTTCAGATCTATGAGGCTCAGCCAGAGATTTCCAATTCTTTTAAGACTTCAGAGTTTATTCCTCTTCCAAGGTTGCTTTCTGTGGTGATGGTAACAACAGTCCCTGCAGTCTGTAATAAAACAATGTTCACCCAAGGGCTAAATGTAAGAGCAGTTTATTTTTCAGTGGATTTTCTTTCCTACTTAATAGTATTTTATTAAAGTGTGTGATCGCCCAAGAAGTTTCTTAAGTTGGTAATATGTTGTATATTGTCCATTCCAGCATAAAGCTGGTGTGGAGAAGCATGGGAACATCAGTTAAAACCTGTTGATATTGCTTCCAGTAGGCATTTGCAAGCACCCGTTTTTCCAATGCTTACTAACAGTGTGGGTTGGGAATCTGAAAACCTACAAGTTCTCTTCTGCAATGTAAAATTAGTAATTAATTTGTTAGCGTATATTCGGAGTACAGAGAATGTTCAAAGCATTAAGAGGAAGCACTGAAATGTCATTAATGCGATTTTGCCTTATAGTTATCCAACAAAGCAGTGAAGCACAGTGTGCTGTCACTTCTATCAATGGTCCTGAAAAGAGCCTTGAAGAATATTGAGTACTGCTTGAATGAAGAGACTTGGCAAAAGTCAGAAATCTACTCAGTGTCAGTAATGCAGGAATTTGTACAGCTCTTCAGGGAGGCCATCAGCAAGGTATGAAGTGAAAAGACAGTTGAGGTTAACATGGGTCATGTAGCAAGTAAATACTTCTGTGCACTTTCTGCTTAAGTGGTTATGGCTTGGGAACGAGAAGATAGTGTCTTTCAGCAGGAGAGGAAGCTGTGCTTTAAAGGGTGTTGATAACTGATGTATACTACATTTTCTAACAAAGCTGGCTGATGGAAACAAGAATAAAATTTTATTGTCAAACATGTGACATTGGCACTTACTGTGCAGCAAACACATTCTAAGAGCAGTTGGACTCAGTCAAGAAGCAAGTTCCTCTGGTTTGGGTAAACATAAGCCAGCATTTCTCATTCAGATTTAGAAACTTTTAGACGAGGTAGCATTTATGTCAATTGTAGACCACTAGGAAGAAAGAAGAAACCTAGATTTTTTTTTACAGGAATCTTTTTCAATAAAATGTTTTTTCATGTATTTATGTTCTGTAGATTTCAAGTTGTACTACTTTATTTCAGATCTTTTATAGATTGCATAGAAGATCAGTTGCAAACTTTATGAAGAACAGCCAGTTGTCGTATTGGTTGGTTTTGAATATTTGCGTTGGAATGGCTTTGTCTCATTCAGGAGAGCTAGTGCAATTTACTTCTTTTGCTTCTAGCTTTTACCAGACATGAACAGTATAGTAGCTGTTTGGCAGTCTCTTCTGAAGCAAGGGAAGGAACAACAAGATGGACAGGAGGAGAAAAATGAATCTGCTGTGTCCACTGTAGAGGAAGTGACTGAGACGACAGAAGTCGCTGAACAACATGGTAGGCAAAGCAGGTGAAGTCGTCACATCTTACACATGTGTGGATACTGTGAAATTCTCATCTAATGTAAGGTAGTTAACTTCATCAGAATCTGGATGTCACTCATGCATTTACTACTCAGCTTTACTTTGGTCAGTTCTTCAGGCAGTTTAATTCTGACTGTTGTCAGAGTTGCCCAAAATAGTCTGACATAAAGGCCAGTGTTGCTGCAGCGTGTCTCCTTGCTGCTTGCAGCATCACAGAATAGTTGAGGTTGAGAAGGACCTCTTGAGATCATCTGAACTAAACCCCTTGCTCATATAAGGACACCTTAAGCATAGAGCCCAGGCCCA
The DNA here is from genome assembly GCA_023055505.1 of Callipepla californica brunnescens. Lineage (NCBI taxonomy): Eukaryota > Metazoa > Chordata > Aves > Galliformes > Odontophoridae > Callipepla > Callipepla californica. The sequence goes on along the minus strand of JALIRH010000001.1, from coordinate 69,169,957 downwards.
TACATAGGCAGATTTTGAAAATCTCCAAGGAGGAGATTTGGCATCCTGTGCCAGTGCTCAGTCACCCTCATGGAAAGATTGTTTCCTAAGGTTCAGACAGAATCTACTCTGTTTCAGTTTGTATCCTTTGTATCTTACCCTGCTACTTAGCACCACTGGAAAGAGCCTGGCACCATGTTTTGGTTTTCATCCCTTTATATACATTTTTGAATACCCTAAGGCTTCTCTTCAGTAGGCTAAACAGTCCCAGCTCTCCCAGCCTTTCCTTATCAGAGAGATGTCAACTTTGTGGCTCTTCTTTGGGCTGTCTACAGTAGCTCCATATCTGTTCTGCACTGGGGAGCCCAGAACTGGACAAAGCATTCCAGGTGGGGCTTCACCAGTGCTGAATAGACAAGGAGGGATCACCTTCCTCGGCCTGCTGGCAACACTTCTCCTAATGTTTGCATTCTTTGTGGCAGGGGCACGTTGCTGACCCATGTTGAGCTATTGTCTACCAGCAGCACCCACAGGTTCATTTCTTTCCATCTGGGTGGCCCTCAGTGTTGTGTTTGTTCTTCCTCAGATGCAGGATTTCGTACCTTTTGCTGAACAGAGCCCTCCTGTCTTTAAACCTCCTGTGATTCGCTGTGACATAATGAAACTGGCAGGAAAACTGTTCTGCTTGGAGAATAACTTGGAGTGATTTCAGTTTGGCCATATTATCTAACCATGAGAAATCTTTGTGAAGCAATTGGTTACTGTGGCTGCACAAATGCTTGTGTTGCTGTAGCACAGGAGTGGAAATACCTAAGTGCCAGAAGAGGAACAGAGCCTTCTGTCCTTGGAGGTGAAGGCTTCAGTTTTATTCTCACAAAAACATTCTCCTTACCGAAGGACTTGCTTTCATAATCTCATTTCAGGAAACTGAAATTTTTAGTCGTCTTCTGCAGCTTGGCTAGCAGCCTGCAGTGGTTTACTTAGACTGAAAATAAATCTACAGACAGCTTTGTGCCCTTGACAGGACATATTCCACACTGAGATTTTCCATAGTGGAGAATTCTTCAGAGTCTGTCCTTCTGTCTGTGACTTTAGGCAGTAAATTGTTCCTCAGTGCTGACACTCGAAGGCTACTTACTGGTGGAGTGCCTGCTAAAAGCAGCGGAGCAGCTATTTTTTAAAGAACTGTAGCTTTAGTTTCTCTTGCTGCTAGAATGATAATATTCTCAGCTCACTGTTTGCAGCTTTATTTGCACTATGGCAATTTTTTCTGAATGTTGAGACTTGAACAAACAGTGACAACATTTACATGTGGCATCCATCCAGCTTTTCATGACTCCCTGAAGGACAGCCCTCAGGAAAAAATAAGTGTTTTAAAAAAATGTGGCTACCCTTCATTTAATTTGCTTCCTTTCATTAGTAACTGGATAACAAATAGTTTTTATGCATCCTTGCATTATAAACTAAAAGAATACTTAGCTGCTGAAATAACTTCTCTTAAGATGTAAATGGCTGCCCTATTAGGGGTTGATCTTTCTCTCATACAGGTATTTGCTGTTGAGCTTTTGTTGAAAGAATGCTTTGAGAAAGCATTATTTTGAAAGTGTGAAAGTAAAGGAAGAGACCTCTAATTGAACCAATAAATTAGTGTATTGGCTTGTGCCCTACCTCACTTAAACCTACCTGACATTAGGTAAAAATAGTGTCCCCTAAACCAACAGCCTGACCATCCCTCCCTTCACCTTTTTATTCTGTTTTTCACTTCTAAACTGAACAGCAGTGGCATTGACTGGATTCCTTTAGAGGTTGTTAAAATGGTGAGGCTATCAAATGTGTGAGCACTTCAGAATCTACTTGAAAACACACACTGAATAAGCTGATTTATCTTAAAAAATATTCAAACAGGAATACTGGGAAAGGAAACATGATTCCATAATTTGTTGTTTTTTTGCTTTTTTTTTTTCCCTGTTTCTTGTTAATGAGAATGTAACCATAGGCAAATCTACTGGAAATAGTAGTTGGCGTAATTAATAATGACATTTACAATTAGTAATTGTCCTAATGGATAATGTTGGTGCTATGCTGTGCTTTCTTGATGTGAAGGAAGGATAAGCTAATTATATCACAACTCTTGGTTTAGGTTCAGATGATGCTGAGACACTGTTTCTGAAAGCTGCATTGCTTCAGGTCATTTGCCTTTACCAGAAGGTTGTGCCCCACTTGGTAGCACGGAGCAACTTTGATTTTAGCAAGCTGCTGAAAGGTATGGAACGTTTATTTCTTTTACCTTGTTACTCTCTGGCCACTTGTAAAGTCTGCAGCAGAAGGGGATATTTACTTTGTGGGCAGAAGGAGAAAGGACTGTAACAAACTCGTTTTGATTTCTTCATTGGTGTATATTTTTTCTGTTTCTGCTACTCTCAGTTGTTTAAGGTGGTAGATTGCACTATAGTTTCCCTCTTGGTGTGTGTGTGTTTATGGGATTTGCATGCAAGGGCTGTGTGCAAGATCTGCTTGTGGTACAATAAACACAGCCATTTAAAACTAGACTGGAGGAGAGAGCAAATAGTTGTTTGGGCATTGCTGCTGTCTGTGGGTCAGCAAAGCTTGTAGGCCACCAAACAATTGTCCAAATTCTGGATTGTATAAGAATGGGAGTTACCTAAAAACCATAATTAAAGACTGCAAGGAGGAAAAGAATTTAAATAAACAACAAAACAACATCCCCTCAAATAAGCTATCTTACAACATAAACCCAAATGGCATATCCTGTTTGTCCCTTTATTTTATGTATTGGTTTGCTTTTTTTCAAAGTGGACAGAAATTTGTTACATAATTAAATAATAAAGCTGGAAAATAAGGCATCATTCTCAGAAGGGAGCTTGGATGTTTGTTTTGATGAAAGGCAATGGTGTAAATTAATCATGAAACTTAGATTCCAGCCTAAGAGTTCTATTCTTCCTTCTCCTCACCCTGATTGAAACGTACATTCCAAAGACAGCATGGTTTTCTTCCTTGTCTTAGTGTGTGATTTAAAGAGCTCATGCCATTCTATTTGTCTTGCTGTTGGTTAGACTTTGATGTGGTGCTGTCTTTTTAAAATCTTTTGTTCTCTTTCTAATGTGGACCACAAAGATGCAATACAGATGATGAAAAGCACACTGACACCAAAGCTTTGTATAGCTGATCTCAGACTTCAGTTTAAGTGTGGGCAGGTCAATTTTTGGAGCACACTGTGGGGGTCTCTGCTTGACTTTGTGACCTCTAAGGTGAATAGTTCTGAGGCTATGCCATAGCAGTCTTTGTGAGCAGAGACAAAAGAAGCATATGAAGAGGCACAAACATAAAGTTCTGTGACCTGTAATAAACACTGTAATTAAGATTCGTTATTGACTTAAGTTCTACATTTTGCTCTCTGTTTCATCCATTGTCTTGATGTCCCATAGGACATAGATTTTCAGAGTAGCTGAGACTGATAGAAGAGACTATATATTCCTGTGCAACGGCAATAGCTTGTGCTGGAGGCAGGCAATCCCTGCTGGCTTCCAGCTTTAAGTAGGCCAAATATTTTACATTTGTGTGTGTATGTGTGTATAGGTCTCATGGTCTGGAAATGTATAAATCGCCTGTTTATTGCAGAGTGGTGGTTTGAAACCCTGAATGATTATTGGTGTTCCTGATGATCAGTATGATACTCCAAAGTAAAGTTAATTATGTTGCTTTCAAACCTCAGGTATTGTCACTGAACAGGGCCTCCGAGAGGAGGTCCCCCATGTTCTGCAGTACCACGTACTGAAAGTTGCTTTGGAACTTCCTGCAAATAAATTTGCTTGGTTCAGAGTACAGGTAAGAAATTTTAAGAAACTTTATGTTCCTTCAGCCCTTTGACCTCGAATCTGTCACTGCTTGCTTTTAAGTTGGTCCCAGTCCGGTTCTTTTAGGTGGTGATGCTTGTATAAAACAAGTCTAAGTATCACCTCTTTCTGAGCTGAGAGTTTTATGCAAGTACAGCGATTTTTGCCTCTGTAAAGAAGTCTGGATATGGTTTCTTCAGCTCTTGTTGCCCTTCATAAGGTCAAAGGAAACAAGTATTTTCTTGTTTCTAATTGTTTAGAAAGTGTGAGAATTCAGATCAAGGAAACGAACCACTGAGGGGAGACATTCTGCTTATTCTCAGTGGTGATTCTGACATTTGATAAGGTTGTTTCTCTTCTCTGTAATTACTAGAAAATTTCAGGGTCTCTGTTCTCTTCTTTACTGTAGATCTCTAAAATTAAAGAGCCTCAGAGACCCTGCTTTGGATGTCTGGAGAAAGGAGTGAGCCTAGCTTTGGGAGGAAGCAAAGGGACCCATGAATATTGTAACTGTGATCCTGCCTTGTTAGAGATTTTCTGTCCTTATCAAATTGGTCATAAAGGAGAAGCAGGGAGAGTGAAGAGCGAGCAAAGAAAACACTAGAAATAGTCAAAAAGCTGAAGTATTTTCTTCTGGCTTTGGCATTCTAGTATACATAGGTTTCAATGGAAGAGATAAAAGACAAATCTGATAGTGTTACAGAGGGTAACAGTTCTTATGTGTCGAATAAAAGTCAGTGAGAAAAGCAGGGGACATAGCTGGAGGATTGTCATTTGATGTTCAATATCCCTTTGAACTTCATGGTTTTCCTTTCTTTGGGAACCAAATTCAGTCTCTTAAATGATTATATTTCTTACTCAGTACTTGTAGGAAATCTGAATTCCTGGGGACAACAGAAACACATATACAGTGGATGACTGTGGAGGAGGGGAAGGTGTTTCTATCTGGGACCCTTGTATTACTGGTGTTTCTGCTACTTCTCTCTTTTTCAGTTTACCAAAACAAACCCATCATGCTTATCTTCTTTGTTCACTGAATGCAGTCATCTCATTAATTTCTGGCCTTGGTATTTTGGGGCATATCTATAAAATAATATACTTCTTTGACATAACCGCTTCGGTGCAGTATAATCTGGTACAGTGTTGCTGAGGAATTTTATTTTTTTCTCTTTCAGGATATCTCTGAGGCAGAGAAGATAGCTGGTGAAAAATCAGTATTTTATTTACTGATGAAAATGTTTGTTACAAGTAACCATTCTCATCTGAAGGTTTCAACAAAAAAACTGATCATCAAGGTAAGGTTTGATGTGAAATATCAAGATGTTTACTGTATTCCATTGATCTGAATTCAGGATTCTAAAAACTTTCTTGAACCTTTACTACACAGTTGCCTGTCAAACAGGCTTCTTTCTGTTTTCTGTGACTGTTCTTGGAAATTGCTGTACGCTAACTACCTGTTAGCTAAATACTTGGTGAAAATAAGTGCTATCAACTGAATTTGCTGCAACAATTGATGAAATAGTAGGAAAAATGTCTTCAATTTTTGCTCACCCCCTAGGGTCAATTTAGTGTTCTGCTTTCACGAAGTAATGTAGTTTGTCTCTGAAATGGTCTTGATGTTCAGTCAAGCAAAGATCAGTTTTGATCTTACTTTTTTATCCTGATCTATGCAATCTGTACTTTGTCACTTTTACTATAGCCTTATGTGCAGCGAGTTCACTCTGCCCTTTGAAAATCACCCATGTGCAGAAGCTCTGATTCACGGAAGCTTTTGTCTTAATTTGAATTAAAATCTGCTTTGGTGCATTTAAGTATGAAAGATCTGACATCTCAGAAATGCTCATCAACTACAAATCTCAGCCAGGCAGCAGCAGCTGTTTGCAGTGTATTTTTTAAAGTGAACATCTTCTAGTTATCTAAATAGAGATAGAAACCTACATTAAAAACAGATCTAACCTAACAACCCTCCTTTACTCCCAAGGACAGGCCTAAAAAAATGTTCTAGGCTCTGATTAGGGCTTCTTGTGTAGTGTCCCATAGCAATAGTGGCATACAATTTTATGTAGCTAGCTTGTTGCATTTAAATTCGACATTTAGCTTCTGTCTCAAGGTGCAATTGTAATGTTCAGTCCACTAATCCAAAGTTACACTGATTGAATAGGTTTACAGTTGCCCTTGAACGCTGCAGGGGGTTAAAGGCAGGTTAACTTTGTCTCATGGTAATGAATATCTCAATCAAGATCTACCCAGTGCAGTTTTTCTAGTGTATTTGGATTCTTTTGCCAAGCAGAGACGTGGGTTGCCTGACTCATTCTTGTTTCCTCTTTTACTTTCAGTCCATTTCATTTTCTCTGAAGAGAAGACAGAAGCAGTGAAGTTAGGGCAGTTATGTCAGCAGAAAGACTGCTAAGAATAGATGCTAATGAGCGTGTTTTGCTTATTTTTCAACGCTGCGCCCTACAATCAGAAGACATATTTTTGGATTTCACATTCTGTTCCTGCCTGTTTTCATGAAAGCTGCAAGTGTGTTTCTATTTTGAGACACTGCCAAAAATAGTGAATTATTTAAAAATGGATCTTTTTTTCTTCATTAAATGAATTATCCTGTCAGTTTCATGTAAGCAGTAATGTTATTTTTATAGCTGCTGGTGGCATACACAGAGTAAATATTGAGCAAATGAGCTATGATAGCTTTCTTTGTGTTTTTGGTAAGGGGAGGAACAAAGACATGAATTCATCCCACATAAATTCAGGCATTCAGTGTTGGTGCTGGAGTTAGGAAACTGGCCAAGGTTTCATCTGTTGCTGAGGGTGAGGGACAGGCAGTGTGCAGTTCAAATGGCCTGCCATCTGGATTCTTTGGATGACCATTCCTCTTCCTCTTTCCTTTCTCTCACAGGAGGGAGTGTAGGGTCACCAAGTTCCTCATTTATGTGTCTCTCTTAGGAGCCTCAATTAGATACAATAAAAGTGAGCAAAATTTTCTAAATCTGTTGATGTTGTGGTAAAGTTATGTCTACCTCCCCATCCATACCACCTCTGATTAAGTTTACTCTTCTTTGTGAATAGTGGGCATGGCCTGCAGTTCATTTTCTTTCTATTTTTCCATCTGTGCAACTCTTTGAAGCACATGTAGGCTGATTTTGCTTTAATTTAGCAGTGATTTTCATTTATATTGCATCAGTAGTTTTCAACCCCCCCCTCAACAGGCTGTTTTTATGGGTCATTCTTGCTGTAATGCCACTGTGTGGCCTTGGGGAAGTATAGCTCACTTAAAGCTAACTCTTTTGAGATAACAAGAATAAGATTTACTGAGATGGAGAGAATGAATGCTCCATGTCCAGATGACTTTGACATCACTTGGGTTTACATGTCAAGAAAACATGAAGTTGCTATACAGAAGGTTCTGTATTTATTTATTTATTTTTTTACTCCCCTCTGTTTTTCTGGACAGGTTTTACATGACAGCGGAGTGTTTGAGTACACGTGGAAGGAACTTTCAATTTGGCTGGGACACTTAGATAATACAAAAGAAGACAGAAAGGAAGCAGTGATTCAGTTTTTGGAAAGGGTAACAACCGTTCAAATTAGCTGGATAAACAATGCTGAGAATAGCATTAATGGAAACTAATTATTTTGTTGCTGTTGCTGAGAAATCTCTCAGAGATTGGTGAATGAATTCTGAGAAAGGTGGTGGTTGTAATGCTTTATACAGAGATAATATCTTTGTTGTCTTAGGTGGGAGGAGGGTGAGAAGGTTTGGAGGAAAGTTAAATAGAGAAAAATAAATCGCTATTACAGCATTGTTGGTAGGAGAATATCAACAATGTTTGTGGGGGGGAATAACTCTTATATGTTCTTTTCTGTGTAATACTATCTGACAAAATTTTCAGACCTATGTAAATTGTAATCTTTTACAAGAAAAGTTGATGTTTCCTGTTTACTTCTCAGGATGTTAAATGCCCAGAGCTTCCTTTTCATTACAGTTTCCCCAGGGACTCAGTCTGTGGTACTTTGATTGCAAAACTGCAGTGGACATTTCTTTTTCCATCAGGCACAGTGTCCCACGCACAGCGGTAATCACAAGCAGATTCCTGCAGAAGCACATGGGAATTAACCTTTCAAGCACCTCTAACTCATAGTTTTTCTTAATAAGGCATCATTTCTGTGGACTTAACCTGTGTGCTTACGTTTCTTTCTCTGTTTTAACAGATCCTGTTGAAACTGGTGACAAATCCCTATCCATACACAGATAAAGCAGCAGACCTTGTTCAGGAGGCCAGTATGCTCCAAGTTAACATGTTGAAACAAGACTCTGATAATGTCAGCGTCCCCATCTCTCACATTGATGGTATGTGCTGATTCTCTCAGGTACAGAGCACTCCAAGAGTTGGATCTAAATCTTTTAGCCTTAATCAGGCAAACTAAAGACTGATACTTTTAGAAGTCCTGAGCAAATAAGGGTCTACAGGATTCAGCCTTCTAGCTGTGGCTAGTATCAAAAATAGAACTTTGAATTACAGAGTTACCTCTTTTCCCAAATAAATAATTTCTGATGTAGTTAAGCTGTTTCAGCAGTATTTAAAATCTCACATCAGGATCTTGCACCAGCAATTTTTAACTGAGTGTATTAGTATTTCTTCTCATGGGGCTGCTCATCTCCATTCATCCGTGAGGTAAGTTGTTGAGCTGTGTGGGGAACCTTACTAACCAGCTCGCGGCTGGAATTTTGCTGCTCCTGCTTTCTGGGACCAGACACAGTCCTAGTGCTGGCAAAATGAAAGTTCTGCAAATGTGTACTGTAGATGATTCATCACGTACTAGCTCTCCTGCTGTAGCAGTCTGTGTGTAGGGATTTGCAGTACATAAATGTAAGATAATTGAGGTCATTCAGCCCTCAGTACCAGATCAATATGATGCCCTGGGGTGGCTGAATTATGGAGACTTAATACCAGTCACAGAGTACACTGTAACGCTATTCTTCATATGTTAAAGCTGTCTTTTGACTCTTTCACTACCTGCTTTCTGCTTTTCTGTTTGTTTCCTGTCACTGTGATGGTCATGCCATAGTGGCAGCAGATGATGCATCTCTTTCCTTACTTCTGTCAGCTGGACGGTAGCATTGAAAGACAAACGGTGAAACTGGACATAGTAAGAGTGATTTTTGCTGGACAAATGTGTTTTCATCCCTTTTTCTTCTCTGAGAATTCAGAAACTGCCTGTATTCTTGGAGTGTTGAATTTTGCCTCCTTTGGTTTCTAGTTAGTCTGAATCTTGTTAATACTTTTTCTGCTCTCAACAGATGTCCTTGATATGGTAGATGTCCTAGTTGAAGGCAGTGATGGCTTAGATGAAGAAATTGGGTTCACTTTAAATGAAGATACTGTTATTCAAACATTTCCATTCAGTGCTGTTGTCCCTGCTGCGTTAGAAGCCAGGAATAAACTGCTGCTTCAGACTGAAAATGAAACAGGTACGAACTTCTTTTGTTTGTTTTTATATGGAGAATGGAAGTCTCCACAAGATGTTTTATTGTTACCATTGCAAGCGGGAGGAGGCACATCCATGGTCTTCCTCATTCAAGAGAGGCATTAAAGCTTATGAGAGATACTTCTGTCCTTCTCTCCTAACATGGGAAAAGCTCTCTCTTGGTCTGTGGAATAGGGAAAGAAGTATATATATATATATATTTCCATGTGTATAGTCTATAAACTGCCATTCAATTCCAGAGGACTCTGTGGGAAGGCAAACTTACCTTGGTCACAATGAGAGAGCCCTCCTTTCCCAAGTAAGGTGCAGGGAAGTGGAGAAGGAGAATAACCTCAGACTGGACAAGGAATTGCTCTGAGCGCAGTATAGAGAGGTTTGAAGAGCACTGCAGAGTGTCTGTGTACAGTCTTGGCCTGGAAGCAATTATGTTTCAATAGCAAAGTGCTTAAGCGTAAAATACACAGACTGTGGGAGGAAGGTGATTTTAGTTGCTGTAGGCAGAAAGGATTTGGTGAAGGCTCACAGGAAAAACTGCCTCAGGGCAGGGTTTGCCAGCCATCAACATTTGGATGTTGAGTAGCACTTGAGGTGGAGCTTGTCCAAATTTAACCAGTGTATATTAACCTGGATGTGTTTCCTCCTGTACAAATCAGTTCTGCTTTTATGTGTTGCTGGGCTGGAGCCCTTTTCCTTCAAAATGCAGGCAAGTTTAGCACAGCACAGTAAAGGTGGTGTTAGTGTTATGCTTGTGTGAGAAGAAACATGCCAACCTGTGCATGTATTTTGAGGTGGGACGATTATTTATTTTGCTGAGGACTACTGTATGGAAGATTTTTCCAGGTACCTCAGTGAGGTAGGAACACTTGTCCAGCTTGTCACAAATACCTTCTAATCCTATTCAGTGCATTTAAAAATAATTCTATGGGATCTGTTGCCCAGTTCTTATGAAGAGAGTGTCACCTTAGTGCATGTGCTTACTCAAATTTTATCAACAGAGGTGTCATTTTTTATTTTGGTTTTCTAGGAGCGCACATCGTAGAGTATCTTGTTGGTGTTTTCACTGATCTTCTACACTCTCAGAGAGAGGCCCTTGCCCTCTGCTTGATGTTCCAGCTCTATGATAAAGAACTGCAGTCACTGAAAGTTTCTAAGTATCCTCAGCTCTACCAATTTAACCAGTATTATAATCTCTGGATACCTCAGCAAGCTCAGGAACCTGTGGTATGCTATACCTGAATTCACTTGGATGCTTGAATCGTTGTTAACTGAAAAGCTCACAGTGTATGGAAGTTACATTTCCTTCAGAAAGTGCATTTACATTCAGCTTATGTCTTCCTTCTTGTTCCCACTGAGGGACACAAATGTTCTTAAGGTCATTCCTGTAACAACAGGAGAGGTTTCTGCTGTGGTCAGGTAATGAAGCCAGAGCACATGGGTCCTACCCAATCACCAAAGACTATAATTTCTCACCAGGCACATTGTACAGTGGCTGGAGTTCACTCAAGTATGGTTTTGGAATGCATGGACCAGCCTTGCTGGAGGCTGCTGTGTTTTTGTTAGCCCAGCAGTGACTATGTGCAGATACCCCATGGGAAATCCTTTAACTAGCTCTGAGACAGCAGGACTGCAGAGGTGTGTCCGTGGAATGTCAGTCCTGGATTATATATAATATTATATATTTAGCTACCTATACATAGGTAGCTAAACTGTAGGTTTCTTCAGTTTTCTCTTATGCAGTTGTTGTTGTTGTTGTTTTTTAAATTGCTATTTTTTTCCATTTTAAACAGTTTAAAAAATGCAAAGAGGTAAGCAGAGAACCTGCTGTGGCCCTGGATTCTGTGTTTACAACTTTGCTGAAGAATGCCTATGCAAGAGGAACCTTATTAGAGGATGATATCCAGGCAAAACTGAGAGACATGGCTTGCCAGCTCCCATCTGAACAGCTTTTGTTAGGAGTGAAGCATGTGTTGCTGTACCTGAAATCCACAGTGGAGAACTTTGGCACTGTAAGACCGGTGTTGTGATGGCATTGTGGGTTTGTTTTCTTTTCGTGCTCCAAGTACAAATGACTTGGCTGTTAAAACCTTTAGGATCCAGTTCTGTGCCTTTTTCACACGCTCAGCTCTCACTGAGGCTGAGAGAACCAGACAAACTTGCAGATAATTTGTAAACAAATCCTAACCTTCTAATTGTTGAGGCAGCTTTCATTTGCGTGGATTGACTTACTGATCTGTGTAGAGCAAAAAAAACTCCAGATTTTAAGTTGGCTCGTGAATCTCTGTAAGAAGCCTTTCTGGAGAGTGTGACATTCATTGACCTGTGTTACATTGGAAGTTGCACTGGAGATGAAAATCTAAACATATTTGTTTGGCACCCTAAGAATTTGAACCAGATTTCTACAAGGAGGAGTGATTCCTTCCCCTAGAAGGGTTGTAATCCAGGAAGCTGCTAACATATTCTGTTACTATTGGATAATTATCTTTCTGTCCCAATCCTCCTCATTTCTCAGCTTTCAAACTGTGTTTTCACAGCTTAGTAAGACGTCAGGTCCTCGCCTTGTTGACCTCTTTGTGGACCTGCTGAACAGCTTGTTGTGCCGGGGAAATCAGATAGAGTCGGATAATCGGCAGAAACAAGGGAAGCATCAAACTGAATCGGATCTCTTTATGGATGAAGAGTCTCTGATTACAGAGGAGTCTTTAAACGACAAGGTACAGAATCCCTTGATGCACAGGCTAGAAGTTTACCTGATGATGAACTTTATTTTGAGTTATTTTAGGGAGTAGGGAAATATAGATAGGTTTTTGCTGAACTCCTTATTAAAGCAGATTGTCTGAGAAGTGAGTGATCATTGAGCATAGATTTTGTTGATATGTTATCATCAGTCACCAAAGCACAAACAGCCAGCATCAGGCTTTGTGAACGCTGCTAGGATTTTGGGGATTTCAGGATTAAAGTAAGTCTGCTTCACAAAAACAGGTTGATGCAGAAAGATGCTATTCACATCTGGGAGGAGACGTTTTAAATATGTAGTTCAGTAGTTTTGAAACTGCTGTCTGGAGATATAAACAAGCTGCAGCGTCCACAGTCCCACTCCTGAGCTGAAATGTGGTGAGGAGAGGTCATGACAGCGGTCATTCAGCTTTGCAGAGGCAATTCTATTTTCCAAAGCCGTGTGTTAAGACTAGTAATCACACCTGGAGGAGTGATTTTTTTTTTCCTCTCCTTTTGTTTGTTCTATGGATTTTTGGGAATTAGAATGAAATTACGTTGAAGAATCCCAGAATATACCATTTCCTCGTGAAAATGTGCTTAGATTTGGAAAATGCTCAGTGTTTCCCACATCAGGGTTGTTGAAAAAATAGTAATAATATGCTTGTAACCTGTTAATTTTTTTTATCCTCTGATCAGTCAATAGCCAGTTTCACATACAGTAATCCTAATAAATGTGTTCTGGAAGATAGATTATTTTTTTTCCCAATCTGTAGTTTTCCATTCAGTGATACTGTTTCAACTATTTGTTACAGACCCTAGAAAATATGCTCATGTTTATTTTCAAACATCCGACACTGGAGAGTTGGTTCCTGGCTTTAGAACAACGTTCTCTTCCCCAGCACAGTTTAAACCCTGTCACTGTGAAGCTTCTGTCAGCTCATGTCAATTCTGGTGTGCTCCAGCTGCTGAAGACAAGTGCCCCGATGTTGCAGAGCATGGATCATATAGATGTGTTATTGAAATATTTTGAAGCTATCAGAAGAAGTGTCTTGAAAGAGCTCGAGGCTTTTGGGAAAGGAGGAAGCCAGGTCTCTCCCAAGAAGTCTCACCAGCTGGAGGCTCTTCAGGAATTGCATGCATACATGTCTGGAGCTCAGCTGAAAGAGATCACTTTAACCATGCTGCGACTTCCTGAGATGAGCTTGACTACTCAAAGATCTGAAAAATCCCTTAAAAAAGGGAAACAGTTGAGCTTGTATGGACAAATTTTGGTGCAGCTCCTCACAGACAGCTACCAAAGGAACCCCCAACAAGGAGAACTGCTGCTGTCCACAGAGCACATTAAAGCTTTGGGGATCTTGATGTCAGCATCAGCCAGTGAAGATTTGGAGAAAGTTTTCCTTCAGGCTCTTCAAAGTGAACCAATATTTGCACACGTGGTCAGTGTGGAGGTGCAAGTTTACTGCCTTAACCAGGGGTCAGAAACCACCCTTGCCATTGTGGGCATGCTGATAAAGCACTGTAGGACTCACTTGCTGCAGTTTGAGCTGTGGTGTCTAAGCTGTTCCATTCAAAAGTGCCTCAGGAAAAACATGGAGAGATTTCTTCTACTCATTAATGTTTATTTGCAGTGCAGAGACCAGTATGATTTCACCCGACCTTCCACAGGTAAAGCTGCAGCTGATCCCTATTTTGATTCAGAAGGCCAAATTCTCTGATGTAAAAATCTTGGACCCCCTACACAATAAGTAGTGCATAAAAGTTCTCTCATTAACTTCTAATGAGTCTTTTTGTAAGTATTTCTGCAATGTGAAAGGTGAAGGACTGTGGTGAAGCTTGGATATCAGACTGAAGCCTTTATAAAGTGCTTTTATGGTGGCTGATGCTTGATTTTCTCTTCTGAAACCCTTACATATGTGAAAATCTATCTTCATGCTTATTTACTTGGCTTAGTATAGAAGGTTAAACTTTTTATTGGATGTAGAAGTGTAAATAGCAACAGAATATGACTGTAGCTGTTGGTGGGGAAAACTAGTTCTGTGTAGGGGATGTTCAAGTAGTGGAAAGACCTCGTCAGTACAGGATGGTTAAAGAACTAAGCCTTCTTCTGATGGTTTTGTACTTGAACGCTAGAGAGGAAACTACTGGCAAGCTGACTTAATTTATAAGGTACATGCTAACTGTTTGATGATGTGAGAGTAAATTCCCTTGAGTCCATGGTCAGAGAACTAGTGAGGATTTCCTTGTTCCTGATAATCAAGGATAAGGTTTTCCTATCACATAATTGTCCCTCTTTGAATGTCTGCGTTATTTTCCCATGTCTAATTATTTCAGCTGCATGGCAAATGGTTATCTGGTATATTTGCTAAATACTTCCTAATCATGTTAAAGGAGCAACACAGAGTGCACTCCTCTGTAGCAGTTTAGCAGCTACTGTAGTATAACAATTATAAACTAAGTAAGCTGGGGCTTAATTAGAGAAGTGGTTTGGAATTTTTATAATTATCTCAGTTGTTGCTTAGCACATTTGGTGAAACTGGTGCCCCCTGCTCTCTCCCTACAGTTGTTTCAGCTGTTCTACCTGTCCTGAGAAAAGCTCTGTGGAAAGAGCTCTCCAGTGTATTTCAAGACACAGAAGCATCGCATGAGATCAGTGTGAAACTGCAGGTTCTTTCAAAGTTGTTGCCATCTTCACAAAGCAAGGGGCTGCAGAAGCTTATTGAGCAGCTCCCTGGTGCTCTTGAGAAAGCAGGAAATAATGAGAGGTAGGCAAATCCTATTCCCTATTCTATGACAAAGTTTGATTCATAAAGCATTGTCATAGGTACACATGAATGGAAATATTATGAACATAATATATCTTCAGAGAATCTGTCACTTTAAGCTTGGCAACCAGGCAGCTTTAGCCTACGCACAAAGCTTGTAGTAACATTTTTAATATATATTTCTGCAGTTGGACAGTTGCAGATGCCATCTCCAGAGTGCTTGAAAACTCCGAAGAGCTGCATTCCTGGAGGAGAAGCCTGTTATCATCCTGCATGAAGGGATTAGTTGTCATGTACAACAGCAGTAAAGATGAAAGCAAACCAGATGTGGAGAGGCCAGTGCTACTGAGACTAGAAGAATTACTGGTGAGACTTCTTTTTAATGTCCATTGCTGGCATCTGAGATTGTGACTGTATGGATATGTGTTATTGTACTTATTTATTTGTGGCTTGCGTTAATGCAGGTTGGACTTATTTTTTGTCTTATAACTTACAGCTTCTGAGGGCTTTTAATAGCTTTTACAAAATTAATTTTGTCCTTCCAATCCTTGATAAGAACCAGCTTTGAGATGATGTTGACGATAGCTTTCTGCTAGCAATGCTGTTTGAAAACCAGTGTTCAAGGTGTTTAAGATATAAGTTGCTGATGGATTATTTTATTTAAAAAATTAAAAGTGATGACGTGGAGACACTTCTGACAAAACCCACCTGCCACATCCTCAGAAGTAGGTGGCAGAAATCCAGTTAAATTTGGTCACAAAACACACCTACTGGATCATTCCCTCTCTGTTTTGCTTTTGTTCTTTTTTTTTTCATTGGGTAGGGATAAGCAAATCCACATAGGACCCAAAAAATTGGAAGTCTCTTCAAGCAGCAGATGCCTTTGACCTCTTGCTGGCTTTTTGTGAGGCACTCTCTTAGGACCTGATTGTGCAGGACTGGAGTCTTTCAGGACCTGAAGGGCCTTCTCATAACATTAATCTTGATTGTGCTGGCTTGACAAGGTTAACACTTAGCATTGCCAGGACCTTTGGCACATGCAGTTCTGAGCCTTCTGAGAACTGATGGTTTACATTCTGGTCTATAGTACTGTAAGGAAGGTGAAGAGCACACTGTACACCCAGCTCATCCAGCTGCCATATCTTTTGTTGTGTGTTAGTTAAGCACCCTCTAAGTACATGAAAATCTTCTAGTACCCAAGTAACAGTCTCTTACTTTGACTTACCAATAATTGCAACTCTTTCAAACTGTGAGCTTTAGGAGTTTAAAGATTGCTGTTGTTCGTTTATTTGTTTGTTTGTTTTTTCTTGCTTTTTTGACTTTTTAATTGCATACTGCCCACATGCTTCCTCATTCCCAGACCCAAAAAAGTAACACGTGTAGTTTCATATGAATCAGGAGTTAGGATTATTGTGTCTAAAAGTTTTCTTCCCTGCTATCTTTTCATTGTCTCACGTGCTTGGCTTGCTTGTTTTTAGTGTGTCGATGGAACAGAAATTGCTGGTCATGATCTGTAGAAATTGTATATACAAAACGTAAGTTTTCCTTTCTGCTTGCTATGTGCACAGAGCTTAGTTGAAGAAGTAGACCCAGATGACTGGTACAGCCTTGTGAAGACAGGACTCAAGTAAGTCATTCTGAGATGCACCTAAGATGCCGTTTGGTTCACATGGCCTTGTCCTGCACCCTGGAAGCATCTTGTCTCCCTTGAGCTCATTCAAATTTGATGGTGCTTTTTGCTTCTCAGGATGAGCAGAACATCTGCTGTTTTCACTGGAGTCTTCAGACTGGGATTTTGTGCTTCAGTCTGCATAACTAACACAGCTAACTGGATAGTTGGACCAGCTGCACTGGCGTAAAGAAGCTTCATGCTTATTTATGCTCCTTTTTATTTAAGGCATTTCTTAATTATAATTAATATGAACATAAATTAGATCTTTCACCATTAATGTGAGCCATTTAAGTAAATCAAAGGAAGTGGATATTTCGGGATAATCTTAGTTTCTATGGAGGTGAAAGTGTGACTATGAAGGGCTGCCCTCTGAAGGCTTCGTAGGAGTAATTCTCATCCTAATTGCAGCTTCAAGTGTGACTATGTCCCGGTCCTCTTTGCTTTTGGTAATTAAGATACCAGTTACTGCATAAAGGAATTAAAGCAAAATGGCTGAGGGAGAGACGTTCTGTGACTGTTTTGTGATCTTTACTTCCAAAGGTACCGCTACAGAGATGAAGCATTTCTGAAGGT
Source organism: Callipepla californica brunnescens (assembly GCA_023055505.1). Classification (NCBI taxonomy): domain Eukaryota; kingdom Metazoa; phylum Chordata; class Aves; order Galliformes; family Odontophoridae; genus Callipepla; species Callipepla californica. The sequence continues at coordinate 69,152,909 of JALIRH010000001.1, read as the reverse complement.
CCTGAACACTGCTATTCAGTTGTTATACAAGAAAGAATCCTCACTTAGTCAGAGATTAGTCAAGCTCTCCAAGCTTCATATGATGGTCACGCACCACTCTCTATTTTTGTCAGCCATGCTGAGGTCAAGAGAAGAAGATGGCACGAACATCCAGACAAGAGGTATATTCTTTTCTCCTTCCTTCCATTTAACTATATTTAGTAATCTTGTCTTTCTCCCATTATATTCTATCCATCCAGGAACCTATCCACCCACATATATTTGCAGAGCTATTAAACAATTCCAGAATAATAACGTTTAGTTTTAAATTCTACTTTTGTTTGGATTCAGATGTTCACATTAATTTCGTGGCTGCCAGTTTTAAACACTCACATTTTCTGAAACTCTGTTAAGGCAGGTTTGTGCCTTTGTTTTTCATCTGAAATCTTGAATTGATCCTTTTGGTTTCTGTGAGATTGTTAGTAAGATTACTGAAGTGCACACAGGTTCTTTTATAGCTATGTAACAGAGGCCCTCATTTTAGAATTGGTTAGTACAGAAGATTTTAAGTTGATTTTGCAAGTTGTATCTTGAATGTTAATTTACTCCACGTGTATTTATATTCCTCATAAAAGCTTGCACTGTCCTTCCATGAATAATATAAATTGGACCCTAACAAGTAATAGATGTTGTGTGTATTTTGCCATATGAATGTATTGCTGTAAAGCAGCAAGATGGATTGTTTGAAGCTAACCTCAGTAATTAAGAAGCTTGGCATCAAAAGTGCGTTCATTTAGGCCAAAGTCATTATGATCTGTATTGTTTTGGTATATTCTTGTAGATACTGAGGGAAATAGCCTGTATGTTTACAAGTACAGGAAGCAGAGAGGTCTGGATTCAGATCTTGATTCTGCTACAGATAACCTATTCGACTTTGAGTAACCTTACTCATATGTTTTTCAACCAATCATAAAATAAAGGTGAATAACTTCTGTACATCTCAGGGCAGAGTTATTGTAGCTTGCTAAATGACTCTGCAGTGAAAATAGCTGTTAAAGTGAATGCTATAGAAGCATTTTGATAAGTTTCCACAGCTAGAGCATGATCTCCCAAGTTCTGGAGTGCCTTGGGAAGGTTGTTGGGATGTTTGTCTTTACTCCTTACAACTCTTGAGTTACCTTAATCTTTCCTGAGGGAGGATGGAACAGCGGCAGGGTAGGGTAGGGTATGGCACTTCATTTTTTTCTGAGGTAACAAACATATGCCTGTGGAAAAGTTTAGCAGGGAGATATACTGCACTGTGAAGGCTTGCCTCACAATAACATCTGTTTGTTCACCTTGGAAATGCTTTTTAAACTTATTCAAAATGTATTCCTTTTTCGCTTTGAAATTAAATGTCTCGTAATCATCCTTTGGTGTAGTCATTAAAATATTTAAACCTGCATACATTTATTTCAGAGGCCTTGGTGGATATCCTGCTGACAGTTGTGAAACTCGACCCTTCAGTCTGTGAGAGCAGTCACCTTGCTGTGCTGCTGGGTGCCTATGGGGCTACGCTGAGTACTGTAGGTATGTCAGCATGGGAAAGGTAGCTCCTGCCAGATCTGTTCTTCATCTTCATGGATGACTGACTTTAGCTTTCTTTTTTTTTTTTTTTTTTAGATCAGAAGATACTGCTACTGCTTCAGTTATATGAGAAGAATAATCAAAGTCTTATAAATTCCAGGTAAGTTGACCACCTTCCTTTATCTGACCAATTATAGGCAAGTAAGCAGTCTCATAACTGGAATTATTCCAGCGTCTCATTTTTTACTGAAAAAGTGAGCAAGGTCAAACTTGGAGGTGCATGTTGCTTTTGGAAACATTTTTCATATGAAACCTAATTTCCTTCTTGAGCTTTGTCTGAAAATACAGATAATCTATGCAGCCTGTAACATGGGACAGTAAATTAAAGTTCCTGTTAGAAGGCAACTGAAGTGATTTCCAGAAGGAAGGGCTCTGGCAGTAGCTGCATGCTGCATAGATCTTCACAAAAAATGTTTGCAAATGGAAGAGTGTTAAGTGGAGGAGGCTGTTTCTCCTTTAGAAAGACCAGAAATGTTTGGGGCCCTAATTACCTCTGAGAAAAATTTCATACTGTACCCTGAAGTGCATTGGTAGCCAGACACTGGCTGGTCACAATCCCAGCACTGAAGAGTTTGAGTGAATATGGAGCACATTCAAGAAAAGAGAATACCCAGCAGATCCCAGCTTGTGTTACAGGGCCTTCAGGTTCTGGGTGATAAGGAGTCCAACACCATCCCATCAGCTGCTTCACTGTCAGGGAAGCATGCTGGTGGCAGTACCCACATAATAAACAATATCAGTATCACTTTAAGCACAATATGTGGGCCCTCTCTGGCTAGTGAATGTGCCTGGAGGTGTTCAAGACCAGGTTGGATGGGGCCCTGGACAACCTGGCTCAGTACCAGATCTAGAGGTTGGTGGTCCTGTTTGTGGCAGTGGGGTTGGAACTTGATGATCCTTGGGGTCCCTTCCAACCCAAGCCATTCTATGATTCATGTAGATGCTATCATTCTTGCCTGTATTTATAGCCTAAAAGAAGAAGCCTCTTCTGTGAGAATTTAAGTTCTGCCTTGAATTACCAGGTTAGGAAATAGTTAATGAGACACCCTCAGACTGAATTGAAAAAGCTTCTGGATGGATGAAAAAGATGTTGCTGGGGAAACGAGTTCTAGTTTCAGATTCCCACAGGATAACAAGTAGAAGTGAAGGGAAAAATTAAGTACTAATTTATAGCCTCTGTAATTACTTTTTGCTCAGTGCTATCAGCCTGTTGACTAATGCCTTTACTTTTAACAATGTTTAAGAATCCTGCTGTGGGGTCCAGCTGCTGTGGAGCATCACAAGACTTGCAAGAGTCTAGGGAAGTCACTATGGCAGCAGCCAAGCATGGAGGAGATTCTGTGTCTGCTTGATCGAGAGAAGATGATGAAAACAGTTCTGTCTTTCCCTCAGCATCGCCGTCTTTTGCCATCTGAGGTGCTGTGATTTAGACTGCTGAATTATCCTTGTGATACGGAAAAAGAGACTTTAACTTCAGTGTTTGGTTGTTTGTTTTTTTTTTTATTCATGCAATACATTGCAATTTGTTTACATCAGGATAGACATTTATAACTAATTCCCATAAGAGGGAATTAGTTAGTCTGGAGCACTTTGCTAAAAGTGGTTTGGCTGTGGGTTTGGTTTTTTTTTTTTGTCTGAAATGGAACAGTTATTTCTCACATGAGTTGCAGTATATGGACCACATCTTGTCTGTAGGTGTGGCTGTATGCTGCCATGTGTAACTGCCATCAGAATTTGACCTTTAAAATTGTTAAGTTTGGCTGCCCAAGTATCCACTGACAGTGGGCTTTTTAGTCTTTGGTAGTTTGCTAATGTGCTTCTGTATCTTTTTCTGATAGTTTTGTAACCATGTTAGTGAAAGCTGTGTATAAACTGAAGTATGTCTTGGGCCAAGTTGTGTTAGATTCTGCAAGATTTAGGATTGCTGCTGTATAATGGGATGAGGTAGGTGGGGCAGTTGGAAACCAAGCTGGAAATCAGTGTCATTCCTTACATAATCATGGTTTGGGTTCGATTTCAGGATGTGCAAGAATCACTGTATAGAGATGAAAGTGTGAAGAATCTTGATGATTTCTATGATCCATGTTTTCTACTTCAGCTCTTTAGTGAATTGACCAGAACAGGTAAATGGGATGTTCCCAATTTGACGTTTTGTCTCACTTTACTCTGCCGTGGGAGCTGCATGGCTCCATCTGTAGTGCTGTTATTTCAAGTCTGAGGGTTAATGCTTCAAAGAAATCACATGGGTTGCTCTGGAAAAGGAGAGATATTTACATGGTTTAAACACCTACTGAACTGCAGTGTAATTTCAGAGTGGCTTAAAAGGCATAATCACTGTTAAAGTCTTTTTAAAGCACTTTTTCCAAACAGTGCAGTATTTCTAGTGGGATTTAGGTACTTAGCACAATGTAGCAGCATAGGCACCAAACTGTTCTTATCCAGAAGACGAGGTATTCCCTCATAACCTTTTCAAATGTAGTTTAACCCTGTGTAAAGGGCTGATCTGCTTAATATGATGAGAGGTTTTTAAACTGGAACTAAAAACAGCTTAGGAGAGTTAAAAGTTAGATACAGATTGATATTATCTTACCTTTTGAACTCACTTTCTGTATAGCACAGGAAACAATGCAATGCAATTATAAAACAAGCATAAAAGAGATCGGTGGAGAATATTGCCTGCTGGAACATTGCATATTTTCTGCTGAATACAGAGGGCTGTATCCTGCAGAACAGGCATTGGAGGGGTGGTACCTTCTGTGCTACACACAGTACCCCAGCTGTAGTCCATCAGGCAGAGATGTGCGGGGCCCATTGTGCATGTGACAACACCTGTGCTCAGTATCTTTGGGAAGTTTAGTAAGGTCTGCATGCTGCTTGAAAACTGCTTGCTTAGCCTCACTTAGATTTTTTGATGTGACTGCTTTGCGTATGCACATCCCTGCTGTTATTCACGTGGACACTGCTTATTTCAATGGCAATTAAAGATCAAAGTGGGAAATAGATCATAAGGAATTTCCTCACCAGCTCCCTCCCCACGTTGATTGTGGTTAGCCACTGTAGTTTGCGGGTTTTCCTTTCCACAACAGTAACATCACGAGCAACTAGCGGGTTGATAACTGTCTGTCAGTGAAATCACTCTTGGTCTTTCTTTGTTCACCTGAACTCCTACAATGCATTTCTATTTTGTATGTCCTCATCCTGTGTTTAGGTGTAGTGGCAAACTACTCTGTGTTGTTTGGTGAGGCTGTTCCCAAAGATGCACTTTTAAAGGGCACAAGTGATTGTCCCGTGGACGCTCGAGTCCCATGGTGCTCCTAAACCATGTCAGCTGCTTGTGGAATTCCTCATTCTTTATTTATTTGCTCTTTGTACCGTCTGCACAGTGCCCTGTGCACAGATGTTATATAACCACTGGATTTACAAACACGGACTTACTGCATGATGTTTAATGCTCACTGGGTAAAAAGTGAGTCTGGAGCTGGGCAGATAGCAAGTTCTGTCTAAGTTTAGCACTGATAAGCATCTTGTGGAAAGCTTTTCCGTCACGATTCTCAAGGTATTTTAAACAAACTGCATGTCAGACAGAGACTGAAGTTCTTTTTTCTTTTAATAACAGCTTGTTATGTGATGTTGGTTGTTGAATGCACTCTCCAAGGTCAGCTGAATGGAAAATATTACTGCTACATTTTTTCAGTGAGAAATAGTTTTTCTAATCAATGTCTTTGTGACTGTTAAATCAAATACAAGTAGCACAGGAGATAATGTGGAGTTTTTACATCAAGACATTGCCAGCCATTGGTGAACAGAAATGGCACAAGCTCTGCAAAACATACAGCCCCTAAGAAAGAAACTCAGCATCTTGAAAAAATGCTATGGAAGATAAATGATAGATTCAGGGGTGTTTTCTGTTTGGCTGGTTGCTGATCATTGCTGGGTGTGCAGCCTAGCACTTCTGTGGAAACATGCCTTACCAGCAGAATCACTCAAGTTTGCATCGTCACAGTTGTTCTTCTGGTGTGACTAAAGGCTTATTTAAGTATTATTCTCTTATCCACCACGTAACAGAAACTCTATAGTTGCAGGCAGGTTTTCTGTTGTCTGTGCTCATCTTGCTTTTAGGCACAGGTTTGCCAAGTGCCCAGGTAATACTCGAGGAAGAGAATTTTCTCTCCTCTTCTTTCTTGCACTTAGCTTTCCTGAAACAGTGAGATATCTTTACAGAATTTACAGCTAACTTTGTGTGGTCTGCCAGGAAGACTCATATCTGTCTCAAAGAAATAAGAGTAGCCACCTTAGTTTCAGTGCTAGCAGAGAATTCTTAGTGGGTGATTTGCAGGATGCTTTTGATAGCTGAAGGAGCCTTCAGCTTATGGCTTTTTGATGAAATAAGAGCTTATGGAAGTAGATCTAGAAATTGGTGTTTATGAGTAGAAGTTCTAGTAAGGATTGTAGTGCTGTTATATACTCTATGACATGTGAATATGATGCACTGGATGTTTTTCTTTCTATTTCTCCTCTGCTCACACAGAATGTTTAGTGGCATGTCGCAAGTTTGTTGAAGTCAATGCCCTGGGCCTAACAGTGGCTGCCCTTAGCAGCTATGATTTCAACATGAGAGCAGCAGCATATTTTGTCCTGGCTTCTTTTCGTTCTCATCTGGAAGGAGCTCGCTTTCGAGAGCAGAAACAGGTAAGGCTGAGCTCTGTTGAATTTGCTGGGTTAGACGTCTTAGATCGTAGATGCTAAAGGGAGAGTTGCTGCCTTACTCATCTGCATGGTAACAGAGCCCAAAGCAGCTTTTTATCCTTTATCCTATTGCTTTTCCTCTATTGCTTTTGTGTTTGTGATTCTTTATTCATTGGGCAGAAAAAGAGGGGAAAGCACGTTTAGAAATTCTTAATGTTTTTTATTTATAGGAACACTAATCCTGGTGGGATTGGTATTTGATTATGTCCTTTGTAATACCCTAAAATCTTGTTCTGTATTTACACGCTGTTGTTGTATTTGTTTGGGTGATAGTTCAAGCCTTTTCTCCCCTGGGTTCTTGTGCTGCAGTTGCTGTATCTCATGGATGCTGTGCAAAATGGAATCAGGAAGCAAAACCTCAGATTTACCTTCTCCCTAACCCTCTACATTGCTCGTGTGGCACAGCAGATGCTGAAGCCAGGTACGTGTAGTCTACTGCACGTGTTGAATTTCTGGCACGTTAGAGAGGAGATGTCCTTGGTCAGTGCTGGAGACTGAGTTAACTGTGAGAGTGGCTGCAGCCAGGAAGCATGCTTTCCTGTGTTTCTGAGAAAAACTTGCAGTGTTTGCGTGGAGTGCCTTACTGGAAGTCTGGGAAGTGACATTTTGTTGTGTACAGAACCAGTCTGATCCATTAAAGTTGACAGCTGTACCTCCTTGTAATGTTGGAGTGGGGTCATTAAAGGACTGACATACAGGTGGAAGTCTGCGCATCCTGTTCAGCAGATCAGAGTCAGTTGGCCTGGGTAACCCTTCTAAGCTACTGAATCAATTAAGTCATCTTTGCAAAGGAGAAACAGCATCAGGGTTGCAAGGGACCTCACAAAGTCTTTAGCTAGCTGCTCTGCCCAGGGCAGGGCCAACTTTGAAGACAGATCATTTTGCTCAGGGTTTTTCCCTAGAAACATCCCGTCTTCTAGACTGAATCATAGACTGCCTCCAAGGATGGGAGGCTGCACAACCCCTCTGGGCAATCTGTTCCACTGTGTCGCTGTCTGTACAGGGGAGAATGGTTTTTCCTAACATTTAGTGTGAAAGTGTCACATTCTAACTTAAGTCCAATTGTTCCTTGTCCTCCCACCTTGTTTGGTATGCTGCGTACAAGCTCTCTGGGAGGTTTGCGTGGGTAACCACACCTGAAATACAGGCCTTTAAATACCATTTGCCTGTGAAGCATTGGTGTGACATGTACTCCTACTTCTCATTTGTGCAGTAGCATTTTTCTCAAGTTATTTCCCCGTTTCATGAGCACAAGGGATGCCACAGAGTTGTGAGGTGACTGTGCATGTGCACAGGACTACGTTGAACTTGCCTGTATCTCTACTGGGATACCTGGTTTGCCCTGTGGTGTGATGTCTGACCAAACTTTAGCAACTCTGGAAAAAATAGTTGAGTTTGAATTTCCTCTCTGAGTAGTCTGGCACAGTTCACATAATACAATCAGCCTTAGAACACAAGTTCTCCTTGCCGTAGTTAACACTGTTCTGACAGCTAGCTGAAAAATATTGCTTCCATTTATTTTTTCAGTGTGGTTGTATATTGGGTACACTGTCCTGCTCCTCAATAACCAACCATTGTTTCTCTTCACAGAGGATCACATGTATACAAAGATAAACAGGTTCCTTCTGTCACACCAGTATTTGGACCTGAGGAAAGTACCTGGGTTTTTCCAGCTTTTCTACAGTTTCGATTTAGAGGTAACTTAAGAATCCCATTATAGATATCCACTTCTTCCAAGAAGACTAGAAAAAAGACACAAAAATGCAACTTAGTAATTAATTAGATAATCAATTAGATAATTGTTCTGTGTTATATTTGAATGGGAAGTATTATTTCTTTCTTTTTTTTTCCTTTTTTTTTTCTTTTTAATAAGAGCAGATAATGAAATCATGAGTTGTGCTGCGTACTGTATAGCACAACAAGCAGAATGTTCTACCCCAGCTAATTCAATTCATGGTAGAGTTTAATAATTTAAACTGGAGTTTGATTTAGATGTAAAAGTTGCTATTCCTAAAACAAGTCCCATTGTCAGCACACGTTTGGGCTGTAGCATAACTGTTGTTGATGGATGTTGTTATTGATTAAATGCAATGGGAATGAAAGTCGAGAAGTCCAAGAGAAACTGTTGAGTGCTTTGCTGGCATTCCCAGGCAACTGCTTTGTTGTGCTTAATGAGCAGCTATCATTCTGAAGTGTCTGATGGTGCTCTTTCTTTGTGACTTGTAGCACAAAACAGAACGTGACTGGGTTCTCAGACTTCTTGGGGAAGGGCTGCGTGATAAACACTGCTACCAGCTCTATGACTACCAGAGGATTTTCCATGTCATTCTTTCCTTTTTCAACAGTCCTTTGTGTGATGAAGGCTCTCAGGTAGGAATTGAAAGATATATGAATAGATAAATAAAGTTGTGTTGTTTGAAGATCTTAAATACGAATCAGAACAGATCAGTTGCCTCTTCCCTTTCCCTCTTGAAAATTTGTTCGTTGTTGATTATGTATGTGTTGAGGAGGGAAATACTTAGGTCTAAACCAGTCACATACAGGGCCCCTGAAATTCAAAGAGGTTGCTGCCCATGTGGCACAGGCTGCCCAAAGAAGCTATGGGAGCCCATCCCTGCAGGTGTTCAAGGCCAGGCTGGATGGGGGCCCTTCACTCACTTTCGTTAGCTGATGGTCTGGCTGCACAGTCTTATTTCTTCTGCTTCTGGAGGACATTGCAGACTTCAGCATTGTTGATACTCTCATGGTCTTTGTTTTATTAGGTCTGTTTATTCCCTAACTAGCATGCTATCTGTACAGTGCTTTAAAAAGAAGGAAGTTCAGAGGCCAGCAGCTCTTACGGTCATAATAAATCCACCCTGAGAAATCCGCTCTGTTAAGAGTACCTCACTTAGCTATGAAAATTGGACAGAGAGAAAGCTGTCCTGCTCCTTAAAGGCTTCCTTAAAGATGAGTGTCTCTGTGTGTGAAACCTTGGAAAGAGAACATCTTTTGTTCCCTGAACACGTGGTGTTTGGGAATATATTTTAAGTTGATTAGATTCTGGATACTGGTCAGATTGCTAATTACATCCTTCCGAGAGACGGAGAGTAATTAGATGTTGACAGTATTCTAATTTTGTAAAAGAACAAATTCTACTTTCTGTTTCAGAATCACATTCTAGAGGTGCTACAAAGTGCTGCCTCTGTCACCAGAGCTGCTTATGAGTTGATACAGGACCACAGCCTCCTAACCTGGATACTGCACATCTTAGAGAAAAGGTAACTAGGGAAATACTGGTGCAATGAGAACAGTTCTGCTGTCCCACGTGCAGGAGCTAATTACACAACTGAATATGAAAACAAAGGGTGGCAGGTACAGAAATGACTCTGTCAGTGGTTGTGATATTTGGCACCTAGGGCCGTACTGGCAGAACTTGCTGCTCTGAAATTTTTCCTTGTGTATCTAAAAACAAAATCAAGGCATGTTAACATTGTAGTAGGAGAGTTTCATGTTTCTGAAAAAACTTAGAAAGAAGAAATTATTTATGTGTACCCGAATTTCTCCAGTACCCACACCTCACACCTTGGTGTAGGACCTCTGACAGAGTAACACTCCAGTTACTTCTCCCAGACATGTGCACACATGTTTGTGTGTGTGTGTGCACAGTCTCCCTTGCTTGGCAGGTTCGAGCCAGTTGTCAGGATCATCTGTGCTGTGATCAGCCTGAACAGGTCCCAGTGAACACCCCATGATGGTCACAGCGTAGTGCATTCAGTTCTCAAGAGCTGGTACTAGGGACAGCTACCTCTCTTTTGTACAATTTGGTACATTTGGAAGAGTGTAAATTTGGCCTTTGGCACCCAATGGTTACTTGGTGGCTGTACTTTTGATGAGTATTCTTCTTGCATCCTCTGTGCAAATGTGTGATTGCTTTTTTCTTCCTTAATAAATGTGGCTCCTGATACTGTGCTGTAAGCATTGCTGTTATTGCTGAAAGCCTTAGGAATATAAGGACCCAAGATGTCTTGAACTCCTTGCTTTAAGGAAATGGTGACAATGGCTGCAACTGAATGGGTTGCCTGGCAAAGCTTTGTAATGAAAGCTGTAAGTCAGCAGTCCCTAGTCTTGTGTGAGGGCTGGGATGCACTGCTGTTCCCCAACTGCAGTGTGCCAGGAGGAGGTGCTGGATGTTTCCTTTGTCTTACGAGGAGGGGCAGCAGCCTGGGTCTCCTCTGCTGTGGCTTCGTGGGCCTCCCAGCCCTGATAGGTCCTGGCTGTGAGGTGGCTGCTCCCAGTGTGCACCAGAATACGTCCCCCTCTGGGAGACAGACTGGTTTCCAGTTAAGAGTCCGTATTCCCTATGGATATTTATTCATTTGTTTGTTTGTTTGTTTGTCAGGTTTCTGGAAAACAAGCTGTTAAACAGACTCATTTCCTTAGTCCATACTCTGTGGTTAACAAATGTAGGAGCCAATAGAGAAAGCAAGAAGAAGCCACAGGAGAACAGGAAGTTTCTCCCTATTCAGCTTGTAAACGAATTCCTGTACGTTTTGATCGTTTTAGTTAAACTCATTCGGTAAGTTTTTTTTTGTTGTGGTTGTTTTTCTTTTTACATCAGTTTGCATATCGTCCTCTGTCCTGTTTGAAATTTATGAGGGCTGAGAGAATGTCTCAATCTCTGCTGAGTGTAATGCTCTTCCCCCTTTCAGTCTGAATGTTAACTCATGAACCTCAGTGAGATTTTCAGGAAGATTCAGCTGCTGTGATGTACTGGGAACAAAATGACAATTGTTGCATAGTTACCATCAAGTTCTACATCCTCAGTAATTTGCTGTTTTTACGCTGCTTTTTACTTCAGATTTAGCACCTGCATTTGGTGGTGCTGCTTGCTGCAGGGATCTTTCATGCTTTCCAGAGTGTTGGACTCTTTATGCATCTGACCCGTGCCTGTAAATTATACAAGGAGAGGTCATGCAAGGTTCTACACAACAGTGTTAAGTAGGTGTCAGTCCCTTCTTTGCAGACCCAGCACACTCAGTGAGCCCACACACAGCAGCTGCAGCAGGGTGAGCAGTAAGCAAGCAGTTGTGTTTGGGTTCCTGATGGCACCCGCAGGTCTTCATGCAGACAATTATTGCCACAACATGGAGAAGCTGTGCTTATTTTCTCAAAGCTTTTGAAGATACATGCAAAATAAGAAAGTGCAGATGAAGTGCCAGACCTCTGGACTGTTCCTTGTGTGCCATCTGCCTTTGGCTCTTCCAGGTGGGAGGACAAAGGCTGTGTTCTTTGAGCTGTATTCCAGACCCCAGTAGTGTGAAGCTCTGGGGATTCAGTGGCAATGAAGTTAATGCTGGTGGTACCTTGAGAAACAGAAGTGTACATCTGGAAAACTGTAGGAGGAGGGTGGACAGAGGAAAACATGTGGTTATTATTGCATTTTACTCATTAGCATGCAGAAAAATACATGGTGCTTCTGTTTCTATTTTTATAGGACTAATCTAGATCGAGCCAGGCTGGTGCAGTTCTTCACTACGTTCAGTTCTGTGCTGAGATATCGTGCTCTTGTTGTCGAGGCCTTTAAGGAAATGAGTCGATTCACTGTGAATGACAGTGTTCTCTCAAACAAAGAGATCCTGCTGCTGTTGCATAAGTGGAGCATCATTGAAAAAGACCTGCAGCTCCAAGAGGATGTGCAGAATCTTACTCAGAAATACCAGATCAAAGAATTGCTTAGTAAGTACTAACAATATTTAAGAAACTTAATATTTCTAGGGTTGCTGTATGCTAAACGTACAAGTTAGGCAAGCCTCCTAGAAAGAACCAGTAATAACTATAGTCAATCAAATGCAGCTTAGGGGAGGAGAAATGAAAATGTGAAGCCAATTTCAGATATTTATTACAGTGATTTCTAATTTTAACACAATTCTGGAAGCCTTGGAGCAATCAATTTTCAAAAAGTGAAAGAGCTATAAAATAAAACCTAGTTGCAGATTTAGTGTGCTTGATATATGAATTCACATCCTACACTTGTCAGCCACACTCAGTCGGGATGCAGCTATATTAGAGCAGGGCAAGCTTTGCTCCTTCAGCCTTCATTGTTAAAAGGCAGTGTAACTATGCTGGTGTCTCCTTCCTTGAGCTGGCGCGTGCTGCACCACCACTAGCACAAAGAATTGTGGTGTGTGAATTTCTCGTGATCTAGTGTAAGTAGCTGTAGAATCACAGAATGATTTGGGCAGAAAGGAGTCTCAAAGCCCACGCAGCCCCAACCTGCTGCCGTGGGCAGGGCTGCCCCCCAGCAGCTCAGGCTGCCCAGGGCTCCATCCAACCTGGCCTTGAGCACATCCAGGGATGGGGCACCACAGCTTCTCTGGGCAAATAACGTAGCCTTACTGGCAGAACTGCATCTTGTAGACCTCCAAAATGCTGCCACGAGTTCATGGAGCTCTGGGCCAGGGCCTCACTGGGCTTACTGTTCACCTCAAAGTTAGGTGATCCAGTTCAGCACAGTGTTTCAGACTGGGAGTCACTGTAGCCTATTTGCTCTGAATCACATAGGCTGTTAAGTGAGGCTACTGCTTTCCCTTGTAGCAACTGAAATAACATGTGATCCAGTCTTTCCTGAATAATTTTGTACAAAGAAATCCTTTGGAGGACCTGGTGTTTGTTGTGATGTTGTTTTTCTTCTCACAGAAAGTATTAAAGAAAAGAACAAATCCCAAACCTCATCTCATCATCACACTCAGAAAAGAAGAAAGGCAGATGGAGAAGACAGCATGGCTGCAGACCTGAACATCTCCGAGCTGGAGAAATGCAGAGAGGATCTGAATGTCATATTTGCCCACTGGGAGCCCATTTACCCAGCGCTGCCTACCAAACATCCAGAGGAACCCCTCAAATCTGCAGATGAAGCAGTCAGTCTGACCTGTGCATCCGCATACCTAGTAACTAAGTGGCAGGTGAAGTCCATGGTTGAACACAGCCTCAATATGCAGAATGTTTTGTTAACTCTGCGGTGGCTGCAGAACTGCATCTTGCCGCACCCAGTGGCAGTGCAGGAGGTGCTCAGGGATGAGACCCTGAGGAACAACATCTTCAGGTTTTACACGCGGGTCTGTGAGGCCAGCAGTGGGGCAGCGGGGCACTTAGAAGAGCTCTGTTTGTTCAGTTCGATCATGCTTCACCTGATGGATGCTCAGGGCCTGACTAACAGCAGCTGTCATGAGCTTGTAAAAACGTTGTGCCAGTCAGCGATGACAGAAGGGAATGTGAACAAGAAAGGTAACTTGCCTTTTCTTTCTCAATTTTCTTTCTCAATCATGTTATGAGGCAGAGTCGTGATAGAAAATAGGTTGTGCTTTGAGTATTTTTATTCATCAGAGCTGGAGTTCTGTGTCCATTGGTGCTCAGCACTTGGACAGCACGAGAGCTGTGTGTCAGGTGGTATGGGCACGTGGGTTGGCAGAACAGAATGTGGCTGTGCTGTTAGCATTTCTGGTTGAACAGCAGTCGTACTCCCTGGAAGAAGCTTTCCCTCCCATGATTTTAAGGGAGTTGAATGAGGTGTATATAAAATGTAACTCCAAGGGGAAAAATAGTCTGCAACAAATGGGTTCTGATCCTTTGTTCCCACTGGATTGCAAAAGGCACAGGTCAGATTCCAGACCTTTTTATTTAAAGATGTTGGCAGAGTGTGACAATAAGAAACTGTTTTCTTTCCTTACTGTGGGAAAGATAGTTGGCTTCGTACGAGTGAATAACTCACACATATTCCATCTGGAAAAAGGTTGGGAAGCTTTTAAAATATAGTTCCCTAGGTAAAGTGGGTTATTACTGCTACATGGAACTAGAAACATATTTGTTCTGATGGTTTGCTATTTATTCTTTTACAGCTGTTTCCGTATTCCTGACTTCTGTTTACATTGGGGACATGTGGCTCGGAGCACAGGAGCCAGATATGTTAATAACCCATGTCAAACTGATCTGCAGTAGTACAGGTGATAAATTACATGATGATGATGTGGAAACTGATAAACAAGGAGAAGAAGCTATTGTGCATCTTTGCAGAACCCTTTCCTCAGCTGCACTGGGGCATTGATTCAGCACACTGACACTTAAGTCTGCCATCATTGCTGTGATGATGAACTGTTCTTCACATGAAACTAACTTCTGTCATAAAATCAATATTTTATTACTGTGTGCAGACTCAGAGGAGATTCATCATTCCCATATTTTTTTCCTTTCCTTCTGCAGTGATGGGACACAATGTTATTTACATCATTTTTATTGCATGCATTTTTAGTGTTATGAAGAACCAAAGAAAACTGGTTAGTCCATCACCTCTGGACTGTATTTCAGTCCCCATGCAATTAAAACTCATCCTCTCTGTGACGTAGGATGTTAAACAATGACTGCAGCACTTCACCGCAGTCTGGTGCAAGTGGAAAAAGTGCTCAAGGTTTAGCCACGATGGCTTACTGTTTGCTGAAGAACCATTTCTTTCAGGATACTTGATACTAAAGCAGATGGCGCTGAGCTGTCGGGATCATAGTGGTCAAGGATTCTTCTCATTTTTAGATTGCTTTTGAAAGCGTTTCTATTGGAGCTGGTCTGGTTTTATTCTCTTTTCTGTTGCTGTTGTTTTATGGTTGTGTTTTTTTTAATAGTTTTTTAATTCAAAAATGCACTGCCCATCACCACTGCTGCAACGTTCAGCAAAGACTCTCCATTTTGAGAAGATGAGAGAGACAGAGCTAAGACCCGAATGACTTGCTGGTGAATGATAAAACATGTGCTTTATTGGGAATTCTCTGTGAAGTGTGATAAATGTTTCTGAGCGTGGCCTCGAGGGCAGTTTAACACATCGTTCCGGACATACAGACAGGCAGAGCCTGAACTCGAACCTTTGAAATGTAAAACAGGATTTATTAAATTGACTCGTGAATACGTCCCGTGCCCAGGTACTCTGTACAGGTTCTGCACTGGGGAAAAGTTCAAAGTGCGCACTCCTTGTGATCTTTCTATACTGTGCTTTTTTTAAGAACAAAAAGAATGTGAGATGCAAATGAGGATTGCTTCTGCGTGCTGGCATCCTTGTCCTGAAGAAGCCATAATATGTCTTATCGAGACTTCATTTGAAAATAAAAATTATTCTATTGAAAAAGCTGTACAAGCCCAGCAGAGGCTGAAGCGTGGGATGATAGTAATATAGAATCACTGGAGTGCAACATCAAGAAATGTTCTTTGCAAAGAAAAAATGAGTTTTACCTAATTTAAAAACACGAAACAGACAAAATGAAAGCAGAGGAGCTGCACGAGGCAGGATGTGAAAGCGAGGGCTGGAGATGGAGCTAAATGGAAAGAAGCCATCTCGTCTGACTGGGAAAGGAGATACTCGTGGCACACAGGAGAAGAGTTTTCAGCTGTCTCAAGGGACTGGTCACATCTAAGCAGTGGTTTTAATACGATCTGTTTGAGAGAATTAAAGAAATGAGATAAAAACATTCAAATTATAAAAGATCGTAATGCAAAAATATGTTTTTCTCTTGGAACTGGAGAAATTCAATCATTGCCCAGATCTGTAAATTAATTTTCCCCAATTCAGGTCTGTTTTGCCCCAGTGCTAACTGCTAAGCAATCTCCCTGTCTTAATTTTGACCCGTGGGGCAGTGAGAGAGCAGCTGGATGGGCAGCTGCCTGCAGCCCTGGGCCAGCCCACTGCAATAGCTGATGTACTGCAGGGCAGTGGTGGAGTACAGTAGATCTTCCCAAGCACTATCTAAGGGAACAAAACCCAAAATCGAAATACCACGACCCCTTTGTTATGCTGTCTGCCAACAAGGTTTAGGTGAATGTTTTTGGGTGTGTACCTCTGGTTCCTAATGACACCTTTTTACATGCCATGTTTGCTTAAGAAGATGGTGCAACTGTGTTACTTGCAGGAGCAGAATTTATTTGTTGAAGCTCATCCACATGGAAGAATAATTCATGAATTAAGACTTGTTGGTGGAAGTAAATGCATCAGATGCAAACAGGCATGCTCGATTCTGCTTAAACAGCTTAGGGTGCATCCTTAAGTAATGGTTTCCTGATGGCCTTAAGCATTCAGAATGGCCCAGCTGGGGTTAACATCTTCCTGGTTTTATTGTTTTGTTACTATCTCCGATATTGTTAATATCAAAATAGTCAAGGTTGGAGGAGAGGATTCCTCATACATGTTTTTATTTGTAAATGTTTTTTTTTGGAAACAAAAGTTAACAAGAACGACCTGACAAGTTAAAGCTACTGCTCTACCATGGCTTGATGTCTACTTTATGTCTACGTCTCTGGGGATATCAAGACCCACATGGACACTTTCCTGTGAGACCTGCTGTAAGGAACTTGCTTTAGCAAGTTTAGACTCAGTGGTCTCCAGAGGTCCCTTCCAAACCCTACAATTCTGTGATTCTCAGTAAAGAGATGTAGCTCTGCATGTGGGAACTTTTAAAAATGGCTCCATCTCTCATTGCTTCTGTGTGCTTCAATATAGTCTAATAATGGAGCAATTAAGGGATTGTTACGAAGTCCTTCTGGAAATAATGATCAAATATCTTCAAAGAAAGCCCCACACAGATGGCTAGCAGTTGAGTGGTTTGTGACTGTGAATTGCTGCCAACGTATTCAAAATGAATTTCAATATTTCAAAATGAAATAGATGGTGAGTCATTATCTTCAGAGGTTAAGCCTGAATGGAATAAATTACGGAGAGGATTAAGAAGTGGAAAACTTGCCCCCTGTATGAGTCTATATTTTAAAACAAGGAGTTTCTACAGTTTCATATGAGTCAATTGTTTTGTTGTTGTCCTTCAGATGAGAACCATGTGGATGAAACTTGAGAGTGTGCTGCAGCGTGCCCAGCAGCCTGCCCTCACTGCAAGGACAGGCCTTTCTCCCAAAATGTACAGGAAATCAGCAAAGCCAGCAGCCACAAAGAATATACTGCTCCCCGAGGTACGGGGTTTTTTTCTTATATGTCTTATGTTACTGAGGTGTTTCCTCATTTTCTCCACGCCCACAACTCAGCAAGCTTGAAGCCTCGATAGGATTCCAAGCCCAATACCAATGGCGGTCAATCTGTTCAAAAAGCAAACTTCAGAAGAGTTTATCTCAGAGATTTATGGAGTTTTAAAAAACAATACAACTACAAATACACTTTGTGGTCTGGTCTGTCTCTTGGGTTTAGGGCTTTGTTAACACAGCCCAACATACCCACATCCCCCGGACGCAGCATAAAGCTGCTCTGCCACTGGTTCACTGTAGGAATTCCTGCTGCCTGCTTGGTGAGGTGGAAGTGCTACATTTTTCTCTTGTGTTGTCCTCAGACAAACAATTAGCAAGGTCCTTTTTCTACTCCAGCCCTCACTGCCTTCCCGACTCTGCAATCCTGGTCATGCATTTACTGTAGCTCTAAGGGTTTCTCACTCTCTCTTGGACCTTTGTCTGACGTCAGGGGTGCTCCAGAGACCCCAGAGGGCTCCAGAGAGTGTGAGTGGCCCTTCCTCCTCTGCTCCAGCAGAGCTAAACTTGTCCTCTTCACCTCATGGAAAAACTTCTGTGGCCCTCACAGAGGGCTCTAGATTCTGTCAAATATTTTTCAGCCCTAGCTGAAAGCAAGCAGCTTGAGCAGAAATACACTGTTGCTTTTGTGGTTTTGCCAGCGTTTTCCTTTGGTATAAAACATGACAATCACGCTTCTCCTAAAGCCGAGTAACTCACAGGCACCTTTTCAAATCTGTTCAGTCATCACAGTTTCTCTTCCACTAACCATTTCAAAACGAAAGCAAAAGGTGATTGGCTATTTGTTGCAAAACTATTTCTGGGCAGTGGGTAAAGCTAATGAGTTTATACAGGAAGACACACTCACTTGAGATATTAAGTGTTGCCAGTCGCTTTTTTAAAGCTGTTCTACCTAAACAACATTAATGATTTTTAAGTAAACCAAATATTGACTTTTCTATTGAAAATAAATAAATAAATAATAAAACCTGTATCCTATCCTTGAGGGAACTGCTGAGGTTTAAATCAGTGAAGCAAACTGTAACTCTTCCAAAAGCAAAGTTTTATTGTTGATGTTACACTTGCCATTGCTGCTTACTTTTGAGAGGATGACCAGGTGGAGTTGTCACTAAGATGCTGCTGATGAGATGCTGACTGAGGACAAAGCTAGAAACAGATGTGTCACTGAGGCTCTCACGATGTCTTAACAGTATTGTTTGTGCTGCCCCATTGACGTGACGCCACTTTCTTTCACAGCAAGAAAACTCAGGGAAAATTGCTTCTGCAGAGATACCCCTGAGGATAACAGGACTCAGTGTGCTTCAGAGGACACAAAGAGTACATGCTTTCTGCTGGAGGACTAGATCTGCTCTCAGCCAAGTGCCTCTTAATAAGAATTACTCAACAGGCAGCAAACACTTTGTGTGATGTAACTGAGAGAAGAGTTTCAGTCTTCACTGAGAGATTCTGCAGTCATCATCATCAGAATCTAAAATGTTCTTCTAATCAGGCAACTCCAGCTGCTCAAATATGGCAAGTAATTCTTCCTTATAGGCATCCAGGTTTGGTCTTTGTTGTTCTTTTCCTGAACTAATTCAACTGCAGTCTAATGTATTAATTGTTTCCACAGCCAGGCAGACTATCCTGCTCGTTCTGTTTCATCTCTTCTGGTTTTTGCTCAGGCTGAAATACTTTTCTGAATGCCAGTTTGATCTGGAAGGCAGCTGGATGTTCCAGGAACAACCGAATCTGGGAACGGATTACTGAGATTGTCGCAGTGAGGCTGCTCGCTGTTGGAACTGCTTTCTTCTTCTTCCTCGTTCCTTTCGACCACCTGTCTGCAATGTGTGGAAAGGGAAAATGTATTGTTAGCTGGGACTACTGTTTGGAAGACAGCAGCAGTTTCATAAGCATGTACATTAGGAAAATGTACACAAATACAGTGAATTCAGCATGAGAGATGCTTTTGGATTTCAGCTCTCTTCACCCACTGTGAAAATTGTGTCCTTAGCTGGAAACGACCAACAGTGAGCTGTGATAAATGACTGACACTGAACTGTGGGCTACATTTGATGAACACCCTTGCTCATGATAGGACCTTCAGTCCAACCCAAGGCTCTCTGCCTGCGTTTTTAAAGAGGAAACTAGAAACACTGCTATGACTTGTTCTGTAGTGAGGGTGAAGGGATCTGTCATTAGTACTCCTGGGAAAGGAAAGGGACAGGACTGATGTGTGAATGTGAGAGTCACTGACACTGGGGACAAGAGCAAGAGGGATGTACGGTATCAGGGAGAGATCCTTTGGTACCAGGAATGGCAGTCTGAGGGGTATCTGAGCAAGAAAGAACCCGTTGGACAAAGGCAGCAGGAAATGTTCAGTGTACATAACAAAGGCATGATTCTGCCAGAAAAAAAAGAAAGTTGAGAGGTGGATGGAGAGATGACAAGAGAATAGCAGTTACATCCTGCTGCTTCTTCCCCAAGCCCTCCTCCCAGCAGCATCCCAAAATTCAGCCTTAAAAAACAAATGACAGATAAACCCTTGCCTAAAAGCAGAAAGCTCCATTGAATATGGCGTAACACAAGGTGAAGGTCCCAACTACCACTCTTATCTTTAGGGTTTTCAAGGGGGGAAGGAAAATTACATTGGGAAGAAAAACATGCCCCAGAAGTTTGAGAGAAGAAGGAAACATTTTGAGAAGTCTTTTAATTCACTGGTTCCAAAGATTCACAGGCAAAAAAAATAAATAAATAAAAATGGAGGGGTCTTTGACAAAAAGACACATTTGTATCGGGGGTCAGATGAACATAACAAAACTTAAAATGCGAGATAAAATTAATGGGGTGAAAAGGGAAACAGTTGTTTGGAATAATTTGGAGGAAGGGAAATATCAATTTTGTAACATCAAATTTCTAATTAATTAACGAAAAATATCTGTGCCTGACAAAGCTAACACAGCAACGATTCTGCTCTATGGTACTAAAAAAATTAGTAAAATCCCAAAGTCTCAGCAACAGGCCCACCACAGAGGATGCAGGCAAGCAGACTTGGGGTTTTCCTTGCTGTTATGCAGGAATATTCAAGAGGCCTTTCTTCTCCATTTGACAAAAACAAGGCAAAAATATTCTTACCAAAACAGGATGCTTCCTTTCCAGTCCATTAAGTAGCAAAGTATCACCAGCTAGCCATCTATATTTTTACACCAGCGGGAGATCCTGCATCCCAGAAACCTGAAATCTGTCTGAGGAGAACTCTGGCTGGGTTCTTGTTAATCTTTAACCATCCTTGGAATAGTGGGGAAATATGATGGGACTGGAGAGGCTCCAATGTCCCAGTACTCAAAGTGAGTGAACTGGTCAAGCCAGGTCACTACAAGCCACTGCCACTGACCTCAGCCCCAGGCAAAATCATGGAATTAAAACTAAGATAAGATACAACTGAACAAGCATTTCAAGGGACACCAACAAAGAACAATTCCAGACAGTATGGTTTTTTAGAAAGATGGGTACAGTGAAGCATCTGATTTCACTTCTTGAGGGGAATAAATTTGGAGGAGCCTGCCTCCCTGCCTTCGGTAGGCAGCACTCCCAGATCTCCTCACACACTTTGGTTGTTGTGGCTTATGTCCCTTGGGAGTGAGGGACTGGACCAGACACCTGGCAGTCTCTGAAGAGATAATGTTGGCTTGGATGATACAGTTGGTCCCAGGACACTGTTTGAATGCACTGGTCAAGAATTAGTTCACTCTTCTGACTCGACACTTGTAAATGCCCACCCCACCAGATAGGAAGACTTTTTGTGTCATTAAAAATGGCTTAACATTTTGAAAACTAAAATCCCCATCATTTTAGTTTCTAAGAGAAATGGCAAGAACTAGGAGGACCTTCAGAAAGCACTGGTGAGCATCTTAATATTAATGCAGCCAACTTCTCAGCAACTGAGAAGTGCATCCTACTGCACAGCCCACCCAATGAAGTCTGAGCAGCAGCCACTAGGCTTCAGTTCAGACCTCACATTCAGTAAATGGTATTTCAGCTTCCCCTGCAAGTTCTCCAGGGCATGACATTTCCGTAAGGGCACTGTTTACTGGCAGTCAACCTCTCTTCCTGTCTAAGTTCTCACATGTGCATGCAGAGAGTGGATGGTGCTAAACAAAAACCTTGTCTTAGTTTTCATTCGGAGATTAGTTTTCTCTGAACAATATCAGTATCACTGTACCAAGGGTCACCATAGACCCAGTCACGGGACTCTCCGACAACGTGAAGTTGGGCAAAAGATATGGAGTAGGTTCTCAGCTGTCAGCCTTCAGATGACAGGAGTGAGAATAGCTTTCTGTGAAGACCCTGTAACTTGAGCTCAGATGGTGGAAGACTTGTAACAGGTTCTGACAGCTCACAGCTAACCATTTTAACAACCCATGCTCCTTTTGGTCTGGTAGCTCCTCATTGAGGAGCTGCCAACATAGGTTCTGTCAATGTAGAAAGTTCTAATGATGGAGTCATGAAAGACAGCTTTATTTCTTGAAACCAGAGGCCTGAGAAAAACAGGGAACAGCTGCCTGAAAGCACTGCCTGCTTAGCCAGGGAAGTACTTCTCACAGTGATCTTACTACAGTAAGTAGTACAGTACAGTAAGCCTCACTTCCCAAAGACGAGGCATGGCCAAGGAGGGCTATGGCACTTCTTACTGTCATCAGGAAGGATGCAAACTAGTGCTTAGACTATCAAATCCACTACCTCTGTGCACAGGAGTAGGTGCCTTTTGTTATTGCAGGATATATATATGGTTGTTTTGTTGTTCACTAATGAATATTACAATCTTAAAGATTAAAAAACAACAACAACAAAACCACTTCAGAAAGTGGTCTGCTCTCATGTGAGATCTAGGATATTGCTATCGATTTTTTTTTTTCTATCGACCCCGGACTCGTCAAATATCCAAATTAGTTCCCAAGTTCCAGGAACGAAGCAGCTGTTGCAATTGATCTGGATGGAGCAGCAAATTGAAAGAGCATGTGGACATTGTACAGACTGTCCACCAAATCAGTACTTATCTTTCTGTCCATGAAGGAAACCCTCACCTGCAAACTGAGGTGAAAGCTGGCTGCAGAACAAGGGTTTCATAGCCAAGTCACACATCCCTGTCTGGCAAGAGGGATTCTGAAACTTTGTTACTGTATGTCCCAGAAAGATTGGCCAAAAGTTGGGTGTAGTTGGGAAAAATGTCTGAACAATGAATTGTGTTTCTTGTTGCAAAAAAATCTGTCAGGCATCAAAAAGGCTCATGCTGCTAAGGAGCTGCCATTCCTCTGCATGAAGTGTCAGTCTCTCATGGGAACTGTCTCCAGCCACCAAACCTTATTTTCTCTATGATTTTGGATGGTAGGAAAGATTGTTGATGCAGATGTTAATACTGGATCTTCATTACAACATAGTGGTAAATGCTCTGGCATGCTAATGGTGCCGTGCCTCAAACACTTTTTTCTTCTGCAGGGACAGCATAATGGTTACAAAAGGGACTGGGACATGATTTCCTTGCTGCAGCTCTCTTGTATGCATCAGCCCTTCCTCCCCTCCTGCTCATCCAACTCAGCACCAAATCCTTTGTTTTGCAGAGAGAGTGTGGTGCAATTAGGCCATGGATTTGAGTCCAGGGCCTCTCAGCATCTAAAGATTAAGCTGTGGAATAAGTGGGTCTAATTATTCTGAAAGTGTCTTTTGAAGACGTTTTGACTTCTCTTCTGTATAGATATGCAGCTAAAAATCAGCAGACTATACCAGGGCAGATGTCATAGCCTTGCCAATATATTAAGCATTGGTGTACACTGTGGTGAAATAGATGCAATCACTGTTATACAAGAGATATAATCCATGTTATACAAGGCCAAAATGTAATCTCCAGGGCCCCATAAAGACCCAGCTGACTGTAAAGGCGGCTGAATTACAGCAGGATGGGTTTGCCTGACGGTCAGCTGAAGACGACTGAAAGCAAGACCATATGCTCTTAAAACAGTCAGACTTGAAAGCATGGTGTTTCACCAAGCTATTGAGCAAGCTGAAAGAGAACATACTGTCCCATATGCCCCTGGTTTTGACAGAGAGAGATGAGCACAGAAACAGTGAAGGTAAAAGTTCTTCAGCCTTGACCAGGGACACACACGTACATTTGTTAGGTGAATGCATCACAATTATCATGGCAAAAGAGAAAGCAGAATTCAGTACAGATGTCAGCTGATCTTCACAGAAAGGATAATGGATTATACAGAAAGGAGAAGAAAGGAGAAGAAAAGAGAAGAAAGGAGAAGAAAGGAGAAGATGGTGGAAGCTAACAAGAACAGCAATTCACTGTGTTTTATTTCTGGAGTTAAGAGAAGTGTAATTGAAGCCGAAAGTTAGAAAACAAGTGGAACTCAATCCAAAAGAGCAAGTTGGGGGGGGGGGGGAAGGGGGTTGGGGGTGGTTGACTACTCAATTCAGTCCTAAAAATATTTTCTTTCAGTATGTTTCAAGCCTAGAAAAATGATGAGACAGGATGATTTAAAACTTTGAGAATATCTCCTCTAATACTGCTTTCTATTAATGATTCTTGGGCTTCCCACAAAACACTGCCAGATTGCCTTGCTCACAGCAGGTCTTTTAATGACAAAACTGAACATACTGAGGATGAATATGGCTATTTTTAAGCCAAGCATTTCATTCAATAACTTAACATAATGTTAAGTGATTGAAAAAAACCAACTAACACTTGTTTTAATTTTCCAAATACACCGAGCTATTCATGTATATAGACTTCTGCCAGGTTTTTTTGTTTTTTTTCAGGAACAGTAAATTAATGTTACCCTATAATTTTATGTTCATTTCCATGTATTTCTTGTATTATTAGCTTGCCTCTTGCTTTGTGGTTTCCTCGGCCAAGTTGCCTTTTTTACTGTCACTGTTACTTTTTGTGAGCATGCCAGGGGGCTCAGGGTGCAAATAAATTAGGCTATTAGTGCTCCTTTTCTATGCCATAACACTCCCTCTGTTTGTTTGTGACCTCATCTTTAACCTCTCCCTAATGTGCTGAGCAGAATTTTCTCTGTCCTGATCAGATTAGGTGGAACAGTGGGCAAACGCATCCTTGTTTACATAAAACGTGTTTGCCAGAAAAACAAACAAACAAAAAACCAAACAAAGTAAAGCAAGTGCAGAAAGCTTCAAACAGAAACCTGTCCTTAGACAAAGTTCAAAATGACAAGTAGTCTTAGAACTGTGCTCCCATTCAGCATGTGAGTGCTGCACATCAGCGGGCACTGCATATTCTTCAGGCATACCCACTGCAGGTACCTGTTACAGTACACTTTTTGAACCTGAAAATGCTGTTAGTTTAACAGCAAGAACTTAAATGTTTAGAGAATAAGCCACTCGCGTGTTCTAGGCAAGAAAGAAACTTCTGCATAGAGCGCTAGACTAAACTCCTCACACTGAGTAAAGAATGAATCATCACCCATTTAACAGAAATTATTTCAGTAAATCATTATGCTTACATAAATGATGTAGCACATCTTAGTTTGAGTACTATTACCTTCCATTTTAGTGAATACTCTGGCATTTGGTTGTTATCATGTGGCTCTCCAATTGAACACCAGAGTTCTAAAGATGCAGATAGTTCAGGATAAGCACCTGTAAGCCTCTGCTCCTTGAGAAAATAACTGATTCACTTCTCTTGCTGCACAAGAGAATGCTGCACTTCTGGATGACAAAATTTCTTCCCTGATTCTTCCCGATTTCTTTAAACCTCCTTCTTTTAAAGAGTCCATTCTAACGTAAGTCCATCATTCTTGGAATGGTCTAAGCAATGTCATGCATAGTAATACCTCTGTGACCTCACTACTAAGTTTCCTCTTAAACTGATCCAGTCTTGCAGAACTGCTTTGGGGGCTCATGTTCACCTACTTTTATCACCATGATTCCTGTTTTCTTCTTAGTTGAGGTTTACATTATGTACTCTCTCTGTGTGTAAAACAGCCACTCTTTCTCCAGTAAGATACAACCTTGATAGCTGACAGTAAAATACATGGTTTTTGCAGACACAATGTGCAGAACAGACTGCTCTGCTTATCCTCGTGCTTCATTATTCCCCAGACTTTCCATCACTGGCAAGGCACAGAAGCTATTAATTTCTTAATTAATTAATTTTTACCCAAGTGATAAACAGTGAACAGCAGTGGGCTGAGTGACACTCAAATGAAATAATAAATATTTCATTTGAAATATAATAATAATTGCACATCATTTCAGTGTGCAATTGTTAATGCTGAATTTAACTGCCAGATCACCCGAAGCAGTGAATAAATATTTCATGCAGGTTATTTTATCACACTTAGCTGCAATTGTTTTACCTCTCGTTGTACTTACCTTAGTGGATTTAATCCAGAGAGGGACATGTAGAGCAAAATAAGGAAGAGAAACAGCACAAAGGCAGCAAGTCCAACCCAAAAGGCTATGACAATAGAATCTGTGAACACAACACGATAATTCTGTCACCACTGACATAGCAAATACAGACAGAAAACAGCAACACAGTTTGTGATCTGTAAGGAAGGTGTGTCACTGAATTAACTGAATTTAACTAAACCCTTGAAAGAGGGGAATCTGAGGGTAAATTTATTAAAAATCTCAAGTTTCCTATCAATTTAATAGTGTTCAACCAGGGCTGGAGGAGGAGAGACCAAGATAAAAAAAAGAAGTATATTTAAAAGGGAATGCTGAATATTTAGGATGCTTTTCATTTTCAGCTCTTTGCAGGGGCCACATTTCTATCTACAAAATCACAGCGCAGTCAGCATTGTGTTACTAAAGACAAAGCCATTACTGCTCAGTGTATGGCCACATCCTACTCCCTGGTGAAAAAATGCAACCCGTGATCTATCAAATGATTCTTCTTTATGAAGGGATGTCTAGCTTTGAAAACATATCCTACCAACAGAAATATTGGACTTTCACACAGGAAAGACTATTTTGTAAAGCACCTGTGCCCCCAGGATGTATCAGTCCAGTGGAACAGACTGTGAACGGCCCACTGTTCAGCTGCAGTACTTTTATGATTGTCATGAAATAGTTCAAAAAGAAGCCTACTCTATCAGAACTAAGTGATTTATTTAAGGAACAAGTAAGGGAAATCCTAACACTAACATATGGGTTCTCAATTGGTTTAAAGCAGCCTGAGGTCTTGCCACTGCGGTTATCCCCAATTCAGATGATTTTTTTTTTTACTATATATTATTAATGAAAGAAATCATAATTAAAAAAACCCAACATGATGAACTAGTTCCTGATCAGACTGGCCACAGGGCTTCGGGAGTGCAAACAGGGCTCAGAAATGGTTTGGAGGAGAAAGGGAGCTCATCTTCTATGACTTAAGGCTACAGTGCTTCTGAAATGACTGCCTCATTTACGGGCTTGCTGTTAGATGGGATGAATCCACTTCTGCTCCAGCAGCACATTTGGTCACCGTTTCACAAATGCTCCTTCCTGGGATCAGTGCAGTAGTGAACTTCCCAGCTAAAGCCTCGAAAAAGTTGGGTGTTGGGCAGGGTATAAGTCGAGAACTGCTCTGAACTCATCTCTGGTTCCTCACTTAAACTAAGGTGAAAAAGAAGGGTCATTGACTCCAGAGACAAATATTGACCAGGATAAAATAAATCTTCTATCCCAAAGGACAAAAAACATTCATGTTCTTTGAAACAGTTCCAATATATTTGATGAGGTGTTTCTTTGTGAAAAAGTTCAGAACGTGTTGTCATCAGAGCCACAAAGAGATGAGGGGGAATTACTCTAGGTCCTTTATACTTCAACTAGAGCTGACCCAGCAGGAGTCTTACCAGAGAGCTGAGTTTTGGCTGGGCCACTGAGAAATGAGAATGTTGAGAATGTACACAATGACTACTGGGGAATCAGTTTATTTTATTCTTTCTCTGGTAACAACCCCCCACCCCCCCCCCCCCCAAAAAAAAAAAAAAAGGTTTTACTGAGCTTTAATTCAAGGGATAAATGAAGACGGATAGGCCAATATTCTCACCTACTCTTTCAAAAGTTGTTACGGGAGATGGTGACTGGGTGCTACTGCCAGTCCAACCTCCTCAGGAGAGAACTGGAGATATTATGAAAAACTCAACGTTTAACTCACGTGGACAGAAATGAAGAGCATGGATTTATCACATTCCATATCAAAGCTGGTCTAGTTTCATCTTTTAAGGACAGCTTTAATACAATTCGCGGAATTCACTTAAGCTAATCAGATTTGTTCCAGATCTCAGGGGAACTCATGAGGGATAAATAGAAACTTCCTGACTGTTTTCTTTCTGAACTGGGACAACGTATTTTAACAACCTATAAAAAACTATAAAAAACCTATAAAAGTGTTGCTAACTTTTATAGTCACCTTCTCATGCTTGTGCATATGTTTTTGAGCAGCCTGTTTGCTCGCGGGCCAATTTAAGCTCTTTATTATTTTCATACAAAATGGGTAGAAGTGTATGATGCTATTAATAGAAAGCGAGAACATGACTTCATAGCTGGATTTAGATCCATTTTCATGAGACAAACAAGTTCTCACCGTGCTTTGGGAACAGGCCACAGAACAGAGGAGAGAAAGTGCAGAGATTCAGGTCTCTGTTTTACATTAAATAAAACAAACAAGGCAAGACTGAATTAGGGAGCTATAGTTCCATCCCAGGGGTTATGATGAACGTGCAGTTCATGAGGGCTGATTCAGCGAGGCACCTGAACAAATTGCTCAAGTCCCATTGCAGTCAATCAGCAGAGGTCCCCTGGAACATCAATACAGCACTTATTTTAATTCTAGAGATACCACATATTTTGTCAAATCTGGAATATTTACAGCTCTATAAGCCCCTATCCAAGGGGAAATTATCACATTTCATCTTCTGCAAATTCTGCAAAGGGCAAGAACTTGCTGAACCGAAATTGTTTACAGAGTTCCAAGCACTCGAAGACAATAATCCCAGCAGTTGCTTTTGAAGGTAAAAGAATGTAAATATTATGTAAAGACAGGAAAACCCATAAAGTATATTCATTGCCTTCCTAGTGCTTTTATTCAAAGCACGGAAAAAACTAACCAGCTGTGGAATTATTTCCCTTGCTATTTTCTTTATAGCTTGTTTTCCCACTGGCATTTGGAGAAGGAAGAATAAAAGTTGTAGTATGACGCAGCGTCCATTCCTTCTAGGCTGCTGACATGGAAAAACATCTGTTTTTATAGGAAGCCCAAAAAACCCCCAACAGACAGACAATTTAACTTTCCTGCCCATCAGGAAACCAAACCCAACATTTGTAATTTGGAAATCGATACAGCCGACGTGGGCTTTTTAAAGACACAAATCATGGAGCACAATCCTATTCTGGCACGCTGCCTAGAGATCTGTTACATAAACAGCTGCCCCAGGGAACACACATTGCCTTAACATTGCCCTGCGGAGTGGGAAAATAGTAAATCTCACACTGCACTCTTGCATCTTTCTTTTTCCTCTTTGCCTGGGAGATGAACAGCTGACATACAGAAGACTGGTTTCCTGCAGATTTGTTTCCCAAAGCTGAGGCCAAAGGGGATTTTCTTGGTGCTTTACAGAGCATGATCTCTTCCTAAAGCTTTTTTTTGTGTGTCAGTAAAGTTCTTCACTCATAGTATTATTCCTCCATTACTTAACCAGCAGCTACAGGAACTTGCAGGTATTTTATATCATTGAAGCCTCCACTCCTTTATTATTAGATCAATGAGTTGAAGTTTCCAAAGGAACAGAAGATCCGATGCAAAAACAAAAAGTATGATCACGTAAGTCACCTCCTTAGAATATAAAGAGACCTGAGAGGTGTCAGACTTCTCTGTTCCTTCAGGGTCAGAGAAGAAATAGAAAAAAAAATAAAAAATAAGAGATTTTTTTTACTCTGTTGTGTTTTTTTTTTGTTTGTTTTTGTTTTGTTTTTTGTTTTTCTTTTGCTTGTTTTAAATTGAAATTGAGATCACTCATGAGCACTCAAGCAGGTACGTGACAGTGTCCCCCATATGAAACTATCAATGAATTTCAGAGGGGGAACATCTCCTGACAAGCATCTAAGGGGTTCCCTGGTGGAATTTGTCAGTTACCTGCTTTAACTTTCAAATTAAGAGATACAGAAAAAATGTGTAAAGCTGCCCATTCCCAGCAGTATCAGATGTTGCTACACAATATTCTACATTTATATATGGAAGGCTGTAGATATTTACAACATCTTCTTTAAGGTACGTTGCTCTTGGTTACATAAAGTTGGAGGCAGTAAACGTAGGCTCATTAGAGACAGCAGAGAAGCTTTTCTAGAGGCAGTGCAGAATAAAATTCTGCTCTCTTCTCTTGCTGTCACAAGAACACAAAGCTCCTTGCACAGTGACCTAAATTAGGTGCCTGCAGAAGGTGGTCTGAACGCTCCTCCTGCACACTCTCCAGTTAAACTTTCGCTATTAGAAAGGCACTTTCTTGAAAATACCTTGAAACATATCACATTTTTCTTACACACCAGAACACTGTAATAATAACGTTGGGGAAAGCTGTTTTAGTTCCTGAAACTGTACCTGTGTAGTCGCAGTTGTCTGTAGTAAACTAAAGAGAGCAATAGAGCCATGGCTGGGGCTTTGCTACCAAAAAGACGTTGACAGAAGTTGCAGGAGAACGCTGCCCATGGCTGAGGCAGTTCAAACATGACTGTCTCTTCTCCCTTGATCTTCATCCACCCATCCAGCTGTATCAGGTTAAGTTAATCTCTCATAACATAACTGTGATATAATTGTAGTTAAACGAAACCAGTGCAGTTGCCTTAGAAAAAAAGTCTTAATAACTTAAGTAACCATAAAAGTACGCCTGTGTGCAAAACCAAGTGTGAGAGGGAATTAACTGCCCACGGCTGAATTTGGAGAATGTTGTTTCACATTATACACGTTACAAGTAACTTCTAAAGCCAGCAGACTCAGCTTCCATGGCAATAAGGTATTGTGCTGATAATGTATATTACTACTTCATCTTTAAATTCAGTGGCACTAAACCACAAGAGGAAAAATCATAGAATGTATTTTCAGCTTACTGTTCTTGGCTAGTAGAAACAAACCCCTTTCTTTACTAAAGTTCTAAATATTTATCAGTTGTAATATAAGCTGCATGTCCCAAGCTGAAAACATGACAGACTTGTAACAAAACTTTGCTCGTACACACAACTTTTCTGAGAGTAGCAGGCAAGTTCCTAACACCCCAAGCCTCCATATCTGCATGTCATTAGGAAATGGTAACAAGTCAATCCTAAATAAAAGTTAGTCTCTGCAGTCTCAAAGTTTCAAGTACTGTAAGATAAATCAGTGAGTTTCATTATTAGCAGTAACTACTTTAGAGCATAGCCCAGGAAACACAGTTTGGCACACAGACACCCACCCATACAAACCTTGCATGATTAACCCACTAAGGTCTCAGTCACAAAGAAAGCAAGCTAAGTCAGGAAGACAAGCCACACAACTTTTTGCCCACTCATTTTTCCTGTACTCGATAAGCACTTACTACACTACGATACTTACATTTATTAGCTTTCAACTTCCTTCCATCTACTGGAGTTGGATCTATATAATCCCAATAGTATTCATAAGACCAGAAGTAATCAGATGAGTTTCTTCTGTTGGCCATGTCAGTAGTGCATTCTAAATCAGCTTCAACAAAATACTTTTTTTTCACAGTGCTTCAGCGCCCTCAGAGATTGTGTAACTGATGCCTATGTAAATCACTCTGGAGTCCTGTAGCTCAAGGACTGCCTTGGTACTAAAAAGTGTAGAGCAGAAATGAATATTAATGCCTGACAGACAAGTAGTAGCAGCCTTTAAACATAACCCTTGCTTCCTGGTGGGCAGTTATGTTATTCCTCAGCATATCAGAGCTGAGATGGATGCCAAGTAAGCTAAGAATGGGATGGACAAGTGCCAGAAGTGTCACAAACCCTTCTCTCTGAGAGAACAGCAGCAAAGAAGCATTCTCCGGACCTACTGGAAACAGCCAAGCTGAGGGAAATCTCTTTCTCCTGACATAAAGGAGGGGGCAAGTACCTGACAAAATGCATCACAGACAGAGGATGTAAAAAAGCTGACGAGAAGTCTGGAGCACAAATTGTAACTGTGAGCGGCTGAGGGAGCTGGGGTTGTTCATTCTAGAAAAGAAGAGGCTCAGGGGAGACCTCATCACTCTCTACAACCACCTAAAAAGAGGCTGTGGCGAGGTGGGGGTCAGCCTCATGTTGCAGGTGACAGTGCCAGGTCGAGAGGAAACGGCCTCAAGTTGTACCAGGGGAGGTTCAGGTTGGGCATTAGGAAGAATTTATTCTCAGGAAGAGCAGTGAGGCAGTGGCACAGGCTGCTCTGGGAGGTGGTGGAGTCACCGTCCCTGGAGGTGTTCAAGAGCCGTATGGGTGTGACACTGAGGGACGAGGTCAGTGGGGACGGTGGGGAGGGGCTGATGGTTGAAGTAGGTAACCCTAGTGGTCTTTTCCAACCTGCATGATTCCACGATCCTGTATTTCCCTTTGCTGCTTCCTCATTCCCTGCACCCCAAAGGCAGTGGATGGCAATGCTGCCTCCCAGCCATGACAAAGGCGGAGCTGAAGGCCTGAGCTGCTGAGCCCTGGCAGCCTAGCTAGCAGATACCTATGTGCACGCTTAACTGAGCCTGGCAGAATGGAAACCTGCAAAGATAAGAGGCCCTGAGCTAGCTTTTGGCTGCATCCCTAAAGACTTCATGGTGTGTGGTGTGGCTGGGGAAGCCAGCGCTGCACGGCGGGGCTCACAGCGCGGAGACGGCGCACCAAGGCACCCTTCCAACCACGAGCAAGGTGCTCGGGCACAGCACACAAAGCACTAGTTTAGATAAAAACAGATTTGAAACCACCCATCGACACCTTCTCTTTGCCTCCTCAGCGCTACAGCATTCAAACGTCCCCTATCGCCCTCCGTTGCTCCCAGCGACTACGACGGCCAACGCCTACGCTAACGGCGTAACTACGCTGGAGGCGTGGCCACACGTGGAGCCCCGCCCCGTGCTACGTTAGGGGCGTAGCTGCGCTGTGGCTACGCACGGAATCCCGCTCCCTGGGCGTGACGTGATGGCGTCGCTTCCGGTTCCGGCGCGGGCATTTTGAAGGCGATGGCGGGCTTACTGTACCCGGTGTCAGGTGGCGCGCTCGGGCCGGATTCTTCTCTGTCGCTGCTGGAGGCGAGCATCCCGCGGGACGTGTCGACGGTGGAGCGACCACGGGCTAGCGGGAAGGAGGAGGAAGGGGAGAACCAGGAGAACCTGCCCATGGTGTTCCTGTGCAGCGGCTGCAAGAGGCCCGTGGGCGACACGCTGAGCTGGGTGGCCAACGACGAGGAGGCGGAGTGCATTCTCCTGCGCGGTGAGTGCCGCTCCCATGCCCTCTCCCGCACGGCGGCCGCTGGTGGCCCTTGGTCACCTTTGCCTCTGTGCAGATGTGTCCAGCAACGTCTCGGTGGACAAGGAGCAGAAGCTGTCCAAGCGGCCTGGAGAGTGTGGATGGTGAGCACTCTTAAAATCACAGTAGATTGTATATGTACTGCATAATATAATATGTATTACATCTATTTAATAGGGGTGGGAAGGAGTGATTTTTCTCTCTTTGTTCTAATCCCTGAGTAAGTGTTGTTGTTGTTGTTGTTTTTAAAGCATGGTTGAAACGTTTTTCTGCTCTGGCTGCTCACTGACGCTTGGCAGTATCTACAGATGCACCCCGAAACATCTAGACTACAAGAGGGATTTGTTTTGTTTCAGCGTTGACGCCATTGAAAGGTA
Organism: Callipepla californica brunnescens; assembly: GCA_023055505.1. NCBI lineage: Eukaryota > Metazoa > Chordata > Aves > Galliformes > Odontophoridae > Callipepla > Callipepla californica. The sequence goes on along the minus strand of JALIRH010000001.1, from coordinate 69,119,673 downwards.
AAGGCAGAATCTATGATGCTGAGCCTTGCCAGGTTAATTGCACCCTCCAGGTATCATATCAAGGGATGTTTGTGTCCCTTGCCCTGTTAATAGGGCCAGGCATGTTCTGGTGGTGCCCAGCTGTTTTACTCCTGTCCTTTAAGTATTTATAAGCTTTGATAAGATTCTCCCCCCTTAAACTTCTCTTCTCCAGGTAGAATAGTCCCAGGTCTCTCAGCCTTTCCTCACGAGGGAGATGCTTCAGGCCCTTCATCATCTTTGTGGCCTGTATTTGAAACAATAAGAGTATTCTTATTTTCTCAGGAGACTGTACACGCATGCTCTGCTGTAGACAACAGAAAATGAGCCTTCAGTCATGGGTTGTACCTCCACCCCTGCTGTCTTTTTGCAGTCATAGGTAATGCCAGAGATGTCTGCATTCAGTCTAGTAGAAGCACACTTAATAAGCAGAGAACACAGGGGCTTGCACAGAACTTAGGCAGAGGTCTGTGATGTATGGGCTGGTATTCCTCTTCCTTAGGAAGACAGGCAAAAACAAATCTTAAAACAGCTACATAGGAGTACACATTCAGTTTTACAGACAAAAGCCTTCTAGAAAATGGAGGATTTGCTTTATATTGGTTTTATCTGCTTTATTGCACTTGAAACTGGTCTTAACAACATGCTGAAATATTGAAGAACAGTTTAAGTCTTCACATCAGTTCTTTCAAAGGTTTATTTAAAGATTGCAATTTTAGAGGTTCTGTGGAAGATTAAGAACCCAGACTAGAGATCTTTTATCCAAGTGTTACTATAGTAACAGTGATAAGCTGCTGTTACTTCTGTGTGGGCTAGTTTTGGTGTTTCTGCTCTTTATGAAGTTGCAGCCTGTTCTGCTGTACCTACATGGGTGTTTTCTATCTTGCTCTGAACAGTTTTGTCTCTTTACACAGCTGTATACTTTGTTCTTCGATGGCAGTGGAAGTCTCTGGAAGACAGTAACAGGGCTGTGAAGTGCCATTCTCTTGGAGTGGTGATCATGGCTAGATCCTCCCAGCTAGTGCTACACTAATCTCAATGCCTGAACCTGTTTTCACTGTATTCTGTAGCACCAGAACACCACTGACTTTGCAGTTTCAACTTGAATAAAGTGATGACATCTTGGTAGTTTAGAGCTCAAAGCTGTTTTAATTCCACCGTATAGCTGATTTGCAAGATTACTAAAAACAGGTTTTGTTTTTGTTGCCAAAATAGTGCTTTGACTGTGTGCTAGTGTATTTATTGCAGTCTTATCATCAGGAGCGGTGGATGAATCATTGAATCAGGAAGTTGCTCTTTTGCCTTCAGAGTGAAAAGTGCATGATCTAAACTGTAGCATATCAGTTACATTCTAGGATCCTCAGAAAAGCAGGCTGTTACTGATGAGGAACCTTTAACTCTTGAAAGTCGAGCTGCCTTGGAAGAAGCACTAAAAAGGGTAATGCTTAATCTTGCATTGTTTTGATGACATGTATAGTTCTTTATACTGTGCATCTGTTTCTAACCTAGTGTATTTCCCCATTTACTTCACAGGCAAACACCATACTGAAGGCTCTGGAGGCAAGACTGGCTACCGTTGAATCAAGAATTGATTCTCTTCACAGTAATGCTTGAAAGAAAAATACTTCATGTAAAATAACTGCTGGGGATTGATGTATGTGAAACTTGGGAATTAAAGCTGCATGAAGAACTGAAAGATGTGGGTGGCTTGTGCTGCAGTGGGACAATGCCAGCTACTGAGTCTTTGCTGGAGATGAGGAGTTCCCCTTTTGTCTTAAAAGAATACTCTGGGAAGGAAGACTTTGGAAAAAATAATGTTTCTGTAGACTAAATATTTAATTTTTTATTTTTTTTTACCTTGGAAAGCAAAGCATTTATCTTCTCATTGCCCTGCAGTCTGATATCTGCTGAAATGAGTTCCAAATTAGGGGGAAAACAGAAAAACAAAACAAAAAATATTGCACCTCATAACTTCTGTTGAAGGAGCAAAATGTGTCACTTCCTTGACCTTGCAGCTGTTGCTTGAGCCATCGTGGCCAGAAATGTCACAGGTCACAGTAACTTTTTTTTTTTTTTTTTTTTTTTTTTTTTTTTTTGCAAGCTCGAGTCTAAAATGAAACGACTGCAAAAGAAGGCTTCAAAAGAAGCAGCTAAAAATGGCTTTTTGTGCAGCACTGAGAGTTGTGTGTGTAACAGCCTTGAAGAGGAAAATAAACAAAGCTAGTAGCACACGCTTTGATTAAAAAGTTAAGTGCATATTTGAACAAAGAATTCTGTGCTAATTAGAAGACTTCTGTCAGTATGTTGTTGTTAACATGTAGAGCTTTGTTACTTCAATCTTCTGTATTTAACCATTGGGGCTTACTACATGTTTATCTTCCAAGTGTTGGTTTGTGGGTTTTTTTCCTTCAGTAAATCAAAGCAAGCAGTAATTGTGTGAGGGGAAAAATCTTTTTTATTTCTGTTTATTTACATTCCATTGCCCAGTACTATTTAATTGTCTTACTGCTAGTTTTTAATTAATCAATTGATTGTTTTAAATTGAGAGCACTCATTTTCCACTGCACCATCCCCTTTTCTCCTTTATCTACAGATTTGTTTCAAAGTAGCATGCAGTTTGGCCTGTTGTAATTGTTTCTTAGTCTAGCTGCTTGAACATCGAGCAGCTACAGCACTGCTGTATGCACACCTGCCAAGTTATTATTCTAAGCTCTAGTTGTTCCATTCAAATGACAGTTCCTTTTTGAGGCAGTGTCATCTCTAGCAAGATTTTTATTATGACACTTACTTACTGGTGTGGTAGGTCTGCCTTTTCAGACAGGACTTTTTGGGTTTTTTAACATGCATAGTTTTTCAAATATACGTATTTCCTTTTTTATTAAGTACAATTATGGGAGCATGGATGCAAGCCTTTAGAGATCTATATAAGGTTTTTTTTTGTTTTTTTTTTTGAGAGAGAGAATGCTCTCAAAAAAGAAGAATGTTATGTTTCTAATGCCTTCTAACAAGCAGTGATACATAAAGGTGAGCATGTGTGATTTTCTAATTATTCCTTGTCTGAATTACTAGTGTGTTACAGACAGTGTGTGACAGACTGAGTAACCTAATGATTGTCAGCCTTGACATGGTTTCCAATTAGGCCCTTGTGTTTAATTACATTAAACATACATGTAACAATTTTATTTCTACCCTAGATTCAAAGAGCCAAGTTTACTGGCCTCAAGCAGCACCTGTTGATGTGTGTTCCTTCATCAAATATTTAGAGGGTGGCTAATAGTAGTTCAGAGCTATTCCCTCAACAGATTCATCACCTAAATTCCCTGAGTGACTTTAGGGAATGGGTGCTGATATTCTATATATTGCTATGACATGTAACAGGAGTAAAATGTGTATATGTAAACAAGCATTAAAAAGAGGAGATGGTTGCTTATTTTATGGGAAGTGTATACACTGTGTAGCCATCCATCTTATTTAGCTAAGGGAAAAAACCTGCTGATGAAGGAACCAGAAAAGTAAAATGCCCCCAGTATGTCTGTCAAGTTGCAGACAGAAGTGACTGTAGTCCAGATTTGCTTCTGCAATGAAGTATAGGCAATACACTTTTAAAATGTGTTAGATAACAGTAAGCTAAGAAGAAAATTAGTTATAGTCCTCTATCTTTTATTAATTACCTGCCTTTGGCTGTACTGTGTATTTAGTGTCTTTCAGCATATTGTAGGTGGGAGCTGTAGCACTTTAGCACATAGACTCTTAAAATAGGTCTATGCTCTCAAGAGTTGCAAGCTGCCACTTTGCTAAGGTGTGCAATGAACAGGATAAATTTGGAATAAATCTCATACAAAGAATTAATTGTGCACAACTATGTGGGGAAATGTGTGTGTTTGGGTATGTACTTGAAATAAATATTTTATTTCTGCAGAGAAGTTCAGTTTGGAGCCGGTATCTTGAGTGCTTAACGGGGTGAAAATAATATGGATTGTTTGTTTAAATATAGAAATGTCTGTTATGTTATGCTTGAACAATTGTTAAACTTAGTAAAAGCTGTAGTTGTTCCCTAAACAAATAAAGCTACTAATAAAGTTCTAATGTGCCAACCTGCTATACAGGCATTCAGTCATGTGTAAAATGTATTGTTTCTTCCTTAATAAACTGTCACCAGTATTGGTGGTAGTTCCTTCTATGTCCAGTTTTGACAGTATTTTAACTCTGGGAGTTCTGTGTGCTCTGTGGTACATTTACTTATCCCAGGCATCTTGCAGACTATGAGTGAGGGGGAAGGAAATATTACTAAACAAGGCGGAACAACTTTTACTCTGTATGCAGTTAATATCTAGATAATGTACAGCAGTACTTCTTAGCTCTCCGTATTCTCTTTACTGAGGGGAAGTAATACAAAATGCATGTCTTCTGGAGATGAAAAACTGAGGTTTCAATATCCCCAATTCATACTTTGAAATTTATTTTGTAATTTGGAAGTGGAAAAGAGTAACAAGTAAATGTTTGCGTTTACGGAATCCACTAGGAAGAAAGGGAGGAGAGTGGGGAAGTAATAAATGCATCATAGAATTGTTGACTGAAGAAAAGCATCACACAAAATCCATAACACGTATGCTAGAAGATCGTGGTATGTTTGAGAAAGACGAAAAGAAGAAATTATCTATATCTTAGATGAGATTGGAGTTACTATAAGCTGTGTTTGAAGGGAAAAACAGGAAACAGAAAGGTGATCTATATCTTAGGGAATAGGTCTGTCCAGTAGAGTGAGCAGGTCAGAAACACTCTAATAACTGAAACCATGGATGCCTAACCTTTTGGCTTGCCTGGACCATATTGAGAGAGGAGGAACTGTCTCAGGCCACACATAAAACATATAACAAATAGTAACAAAGTTTCTTTTAATAATATATCAATTTTACTGGGAAAAAAAAAAAAAAAAAGAAAGAAAACCAACCAACAGTAATCTAGTGGGCTATTTGACCTTGTTTTTGTGAAACTGGTGCACCACTGTCTGGTTTGATGGCAGTAGTAGCAATTCTTAATTAGTTCTACAGGTGATTGTCATAGATTTTTGGCAACTGAATAACTTCTGCTAACAAGTACAGTAGAAATGGTGGATAGGAAATGAGCAGAAATCAGTGTTTGTATGTGGGCTTGACTTCTACTCTAAGCAGAGTTTGAGAAAAAGCATGGGGAGCAGTTAGGTACACGCTGCATGGCAAGATGCAGTAGGGCAATCTCCAGAGGTTCTTTAGCTATGGGCTGAAAATGAAAAAAAAAAAAAAAAAAAAAAAAAATTAGAAGGCACACGGAAAGAGAAGAGTGAGTGCAAAAAGGAAATACTACTCAAGGATGGGAAAAATTTTGCTAGGGAGAGGAAAATTAGTGCAGGTGATCACAGGTTTGGGAACCAAGGTAAAGGCACTTCTATGGCTGCAGTCCAAATGCTCATGAGGAAGGAGAAACCTTGACTGATGTTTCTAGGTCAAGGGATTAGGGTCCATGTGTCTTTCACAAGCAGAGAAACTGGCTTCTTTCCTGACTAAAGGTGGTATCTATACTTAGAGACCTGAGGTGAACATGTGATGGGAAATGAGCCATTTGGCAGGAACCTCTCACTCCCTGATGTCTCCTACTGCCCTATAGTTTATCCACGCTTCGTCTTTAAGAAGCTATTAGCTGGAAAACTACCTCCATTTAATGACTCTTCTTCCACTGTTTGGATAGAGAAGAAGAGCCTGAACTGGAGAAAAAGTACCACACTGGAAGGAACAGAAGGTAAAGAGAGAACTGGCACATCATATCCTGACAGGAAAGATGGATACCGTAGGAGTGAGCAGGATGGAAATAGATGTGTGGATTCCAAAATGAGCAAAACACCTGAATCAATTTTGTTTCAGGGAGATTTGAACATCAGAATCCTTTAGGTCCTGTGTACGCAGGCAAACTGATACAGTCACCAGAGACTAAAGTGACACAGTGGATTGTTTACTGAATGAAATAAATTTTTTCTTACAAAACGCATCCTTACACTTACAAAAGAAGCACTGGAGTGTAGATATGTGTCAAGTTCTCTATTAAGAATAGAAGTGCAGAGTTTTGAGAACCCTTCAGGGAAAAAAAGGATTGCAGAAAGTATAATCCATGATTGAAAAGAGAAAGTCAGGGAACTACTCAGTGAAAGCTCATAGTGAAAAAATAAACAGGAGCAAAGAGAAAGAGCAAAATGAGCTAAGTCTTGGTAAATTTTCGATCAATATCCATATTATCTACATGAACGGAGAGTTACAGACTGAACACTTAGTAGATGTGACACTTTAAATACCCTAGGTGTTCATTCTATATGGAGCCATGAATTTGAGTATACTGTTACTGTAATTAACACTTTAGCAATCTACTCAAAATAGTAGCAAGCAAGTATCACTAGTCAGGTTTCAACAATCTCAGCACTTGATGAGAAGATTTTCCAATAATTGTGTATTTCTAAGTTGAAACTGTTACATATTGACTTTATCATCGAGTAAGAGTAATAAAAACATGAAGGTTGGAAAAGACCCATAAGATCACCAAGTACAACTGCCAGCCCACCCCCACCTTGCCCACATCCCTCAGTGCCACATCCACATGGCTCTTGAACACCTCCAGGGACGGTGACTGCACCACCTCCCTGTGCAGCCTGTGCCACTGCCTCACTGCTCTTGCTGAGAAGAGCTTTTTCTTAATATCTAACCTGAAGCTCCCCTGGTGCAACTTGAGGACATTAACTCTTGTCCCTTTCCACCATCTTCCTCTTCTTTTCCGCTGAGATGTTCACCTGTGTGCCCATGGTCTGTGATGGAGGGTGGTTTTTCCTCAGCTGTGATGTTGCAGCTATTTGCCAATGCCAGGCTCTTTGTCAGGTGATGTGTGCTGATGTGTTCATAGTTGAGTTTCTTGGGACAGCTTGAATCCTGCACATTTCCAAACAGATAGCTGTTAGCAGGTCTTTCTGGCTGGTTTATGAATTTAATGTTATAGTGGCAACAATCTAGTAAAATTAGTGATCATATATGGTATAATGCTTTGCTTTAACAGCTAGTTATGCAAAACTAATGTAAATTAGACACTAATTAGCTGGTTACTAAACAGTTCCACCAATATAGCTAGAACAAATCAGACTAGCCAACATGCCACTGGCAATGTACTGAAACAGCTACAACCAAGGTAAATAAACTCAAGAATGGAAAAGTGATTTAAAAAAAAAAAAAAAAAAAAAAAAAAAAAAAAAAAAAAAGAATGTTCCTCAGACCCTTAGCCCTTTTGTTGCCATGAGAATACAGGGACAATGGTCTCCTAATGGAGATGCTGTATTTACAGTGTTACAGGACTACTACAGAAGTAAGGCTCGTTTCTACAGAGCCAAATAGCATAACACTGCCCAGGTGGTTCTTTCCTTATGTCTTCCATGGCTTCATACTGTGTGGCAAGGGGAATAGAAGGTATCATCATCAGTTTGAAAATGAGCACAGAAACACAATAGTGTTTACCAACTCCAAACTCAGCCAAGTCATCCAGCAGACCAAACCCATGTAGTTTTGTAGCACAAGGCTTTATACCTTCTGCACAAACAGAACTGCTGGGGCCATGAAGTAGGAAAAATCCTCTTGTTTTCACTTTGAGGGTGTAAAAGTGACAGTTCCCCCAAGAGACCCAAAAGCCTAGTTCTCGTGCTAGGATGATAGAAGATTTGTTTAAATCTTCTGTAAATAGAGAAAACTTGCCAAAACTTTCATCACAATCATTATAATGATTAGACAGCAAAAAATTAAAAAAACAGAAATACATTTATTTTTTCCTGACTTATTTTTATACACCAGACTGTCAAAATGACAGTATGTTATTGTACAATACCACATGAATCTACTCTGTTAGTAGAGACACATTGTTTTTAACATCTCTGAACCACTTTCCATTCAATTTTCTCCTCTGATAACATAGGGTGAATACCCCAAAAGAATAGTACCCACACAAAATAATGAAGGTGGATAGTATATTTTCATATAGCCTATCCAGAGTGTATAAAGACAACACTAAATTAGGAAAGGCTCACCTGAAACTCCACAGAGGAGGGATCTCCAACAAGAGATCCTTTCCCAGTGGTGGTCAGCCCTTAAATGGGGTCTGGGAGAGGTACAGCCAGACTCCACCCCTTCGGGTCACACAGGTGCATTGCCTTCACCTGTGTTCCTACGGCTGACTCAGTGCTTGCCTCAGGTGATCAATCAGTGGTTCAGGCTGTGATTCAACAGTTCCCATACAGATAAGAATTTCCTAAGAGTGGATTAGACGTGTGTTTCTTGTGATGTTAAAGAGGGAAGAATGAAATAGTGTGAGATAACTGAATTTTTTTTTTCTCAGTGGTGTCACATTTGAGGTCCCCTGGATTTAAAAGGAACAGCTCGGTGGCAGTGCTTTATTTCTGTTGTATCCATGCTCGGACAGAAAAACAAAACAAAACACTCAGGAAAGCAGGTAATCTCCCATGTTCCAAATAATGTCTTGATCAACTAACAAATGAGACCTGATTGTGCCTGAGAAATTCATGATAGTTGTTTTTCTTTTTCCCAATAACAGTGACAGGATAAGAGGGAATGGCCTCAAGTTGCACCAGGGGAGTTCACGTTGGATGTTAGAAACCATTTCTTCTTAGCAAGAGCAGTGAGGCAGTGGCACAGGCTGCACAGAGAGATGGCAGAGTGATCCTTGGAGGTGTTCAAGAGCCGTGTGGATGTGGCACTGAGGGATGTGGTCAGTGTGCATGGTGGGGTGGGCTGATGACTGGACTATGTGATCTTAGAGGTCTTTTTCAACCTTATCAATTCTATATGCAAATAACAGTGTATAAATAAATAGTTCAATACACGTGTGCATATACACTCTCACAGGACATACATATGGACCTACCACACAATATAAAGGCTATATAAAGCTGTCAGATGCATCACAGTCCCCCATGTAATTTACTGAAATAGTGACCATAGTCTGAAGACAGGAAGATTGAGAAAGAACTCCTGGGTCACATTCTTCCACGATATCCATTTTTTGAGGGGTATGGTGATTCTGAAGAGGAGAATGTCAAAAGGCTAAGAAATTACAGAATCATAGAATTACTTGGGTTGGAAGGGACCCCAGGGATCATAGAGCTCCAGCCACCCTGCCACAGGCAGGGTTACCAACCTCCAGATCTGGTACTAGACCACGTTGCCCAGGGCCCCATCCAACCTGGTCTTGAACACTTACAGGGACGGAGTATCCACAGCCTCTCTGGGCAGCCTGTGTCATCACCTTACCACTGTCTCTGTAACATGCTTTATTTCATTCGATATTTTAACCATTAAAACTGTTCAGCTTTTCCTGGGACTGGAAGTGTCTTGCCTGTGGCTCATCCTTAAGTAATGGGGATCTGTAAACGCAAAGCACATTTGTTCAAGCTACGTAAAGGAATGAACTATTGATGCAGACTGCAAGCTAACAAAAACTGTTTGAAAGGAAGAGTGTGTTTTTTAACAACCAATAAGCCAACTCCTATACATGAACGTATGCAAATAAAATATGTTCTGTAACTGGAAATCTATAAGACAGGCACTGCTGGCAGCTGCCTGTGGGTTTCTGTGGGGTCCCTGGGCTGAAGCACCGTGCCAAAGTCCCTGTGAGGTTCAGGGCATGCAGCCAGGATCCATGCAGTCTGTCAGGGCTTGTCTGGGCAGCCTTCCCTGGCCTCATTTGGGTAAAACTTTCCTCCCAGGGCCCCAGTTTAGAACCACAAACAAACAAAAGCAGCAATAACAACAAAACAGGGTCTTGAAGCTGGGTTCATATTACCATTTTCAGGCACCTAAACCGGAGGTCTGACTTTCAAGATGCTGGCAACCATCCAAGTGAAATCGAAGGGGATTAAGCCTGCTTCAGGCTCAGGTGTTTCATCACTAATGAAAAATCAGTGCTTAAATGGCTGCCTGGGAGGTAGCCTTTGAGCAGTCCTATCATTTATTTAAATCTTGACCCGAATGCCCAGTTACTATGAGATGACCAGGATGATACACATGTCCTTTAATTGCTTGCCAACGTTTTAGGAGGGCATCGTGGGCTCTTCAACCTCCTCATAGAGCCCGTGGTCCCCCGCGCACACCGTCCCTCTATGCTTTCCCAACGAGGCCAGGAGAGGGCGTATCTCCATAAGAATTCTGCTGCCGCTGAGTGGCGGCGGTCTGGATTTTCTTCTCTAAACTGACGTGCTCACCGAGGACACGGGTTTTTCACTATAAAGCGCAGCACTGCTTTTGCTTGCTTGCTTGCTTATTTATTTATTTAGTTAGTTAGTTAAAAGTGTTTATTTTGCCTTTATTTCTTTAATTGATTTTGAAGCCTGGCTGGAGTTTGCTAGCTGCCCTTGCCCTGTTGTTTTGCAGGAGGTGGGAGGTGTAGGTTTGTTGAATAAATATTGTTTAGACTCAAAAGAATTATGACTGATGGATAAAGGATTCTGTTATCTGTTACCTCCCTGGGGAGGATGTGCTAGTATTCTTATAATGCTTTCCATGGAAATATAAAACAAAACCAACAGCCTGAATAGGACAGGTTTTTCTGGTCTTTAGAGTAGACTGGAGCTTGCATCCCTTTCACCTCTGACATGTGAGATGCTATTATAGAAGCAGGAAAATGCAGCAATCATTCATTCAATCTATATTAAGTAGCATGTTTCCATGGTTTGACAGATGCTTAAACAATTTAGCTTATTTACAAAAGATGAGGTAAAAAGCGTGAAAACATCCTTATTTCAGGATTTCACAAATAGACCGTAATCTAGCTTTCAGTGGCACTGTGATACTCTGTAAAATGAGCTCACAGATGAGGTTTTGAATGAAAAACTGCACACCTTTAACTGCTGGCAAATCTCAAGCAGTTAGCTGAATATTTAGCTCCTAAAAGAAGCTAAATAGTGTCCCACTGGACACTTGCTTAAAAATACCCTGGGACATACTGATTTCACTCTGTGATTCCTGCCCAAGTAACAACAGACTCTTCATTGTACACACTGCAGTCACTTGGAAGTGGTCTGCAACTACATCAGCTCTTCCTGATTACCACTATCAAAAAAAAAAGAACATTTCTTAAAGCATTTCCTCCCAAGCCCCAATAAATATGGAGGGCTGGGTTGGCTTAGACGTGCAAGTCTGCAGACTTCCATTCATAACACCACTGTAAAATTTTAGGCTGCTTATTTTGCCAGTCCTGGTGCCTCATTAGATCAATTCATCCCTTTAGACACAGTGAAAAGCTGGGTTCCAGAAATGGAGAGCCTGGGCTCAGAGATAAAACTTTGCAACCCTCTTTCTTTATTTAGATGTATCACTGAACTGCAGTGTTAGTTAGACCCAAAGACTTTCTATTCCACAGAAATGAGCCGTTCCAAATAATCCTGGGGAAGATGGTTGAACAGGATGGTTTTTCTCAGCACAGCATTGTCCAGTCAGGTTTAAATTCTTAATTATCTTTATTAGCTATCTTGAATTTAGGAACTTCTAGGCTATTTAACAACAGAGAGTCCTCACCACCATGTTGAAATTCCTGATTGTTAGCTGGTTAGCCAGAAGGAGCAAATAAGAATGCATGGACAGAATGAGATTATCAACACTCACAGCAAGACCATTATCAGCTCTTCCAACCCCATGCCTATACCTCACAGGCATGCACTGCTTCCACATCACTACTGATAAGAGATCACACAAGCTCCACAGTCTGGGCCTGGTACTTACTACCCCAAAGCAAGCAAACACCTCCTAGGAGTTTCCATCCTTCAATGGCACATGACCATCATCACCTGACACATGACAACAGGTGACCTTTATCTAGAGAAGACCCCAACATAAAGAGATTAATGTGTTCACAAAAGCCCTGCACAGAGTAATTGCAAACAAGACTTGTACCTGCTAGAAAAGTCCATGGAAGCCTTTCTCCCTCTCTGAAGTGGTGCAACAGTCCTGCAGACGTAGGTGTGAGTTCATCCCCCAGGGTACAACTGGCCCATTTGGCTGCCATGGCCCACTACTGACTCAGATTCAATTTACAGCCAACCAAATCCTCCAGATCCCTCTCCATGAGGCCCTGCAGCCTGTCACCCCCATTCTGTACACGCACCCAGGGTTGTCCCATCCTAGGGACAGACTCTGGCATTTGCTCCTTTTCCACTCCATGTGGTTGGTGACCGCCCAGCCCTCCCATTTCCCAAACTCTCTGTGAAGCCTCTCTACCCACGAGGGAGTCAACAGCTCCTCCCAATTTAGTGTTGCTCTCAAACTCAGAATACATTTGAGTCCTGCATCCAGACACCCTCTCCGGATCAAACCTTTCCCTTTCAGAAAGAGCACTCGATTCTGTAGAGACGAGTGTGATTTAAACAGGTTAGAGAACATCAATGATTTTGTTGGATTGCCTTCTAGACTTCTAAAATATTAACTAAAAGCAAAGGAAAAATCAAAGAAAAGAGGGGCTGCGCATCTCCATTTCTGCCATCAGCAAAACTCACTCGGTGTCTTTTTCCATCGGACCCGCAGAGCAGCTTCCAGGAGACTGCTGACATGGCAGCAAATTGCCTGTGCACACAGCCACTTCCTTGTGGATGCTGTGCTGTTGAAGGTACAGAGCACATGCACTGAAAGTCAGCCATCTGCAGCAGGAGCCTCTTCTGTCTGGGACCCAGAGGAGCTGGCTGAGTCCTTGTGCTGCCCTTCTCCTGGTGCTCTTCAAGGAACAGCTTGGGATGCTGCCAGGGCACTGACAGGAAGAAAAAAAACTCACAACATTTTACGGATGAGCAGGAAACCAAATGTTCACCTCAAACCTCTTCTGAGGAGAGCGCTGGCACTGCCAGTATCCTTGAAAACCTCAGCTTTCCAGAGAAAGTCTGGGCACTGGTTGGAAGTAGATGGTTTGAGAGCGCTTGGTGGGGTCACAGTGGGAGCTGTGCTGTAATTAATGAAGAACTGTTTCAGGTGGAAGCACTGGGAAGGAAAGGGCCTTTCAGAGTTTGTGGGACAGAAAGCATGAAAGGCTTCATTCCTCAGCTTCGTGTGCATGGATTCACCGCACTGCAACATGACTGCTTCTGCTCCTCTGCCTTGCAATACTCTGCCCTTCATGGTACCCACTTCTATACCTGGCCCAGCACAGCAGGAGCTTCTCCAACACCCCCAGGCACCAGAGCAGCCACCCTGCTGTGCCTCAGCCAATGCTTTGCCAATGCTGGCAGCGGCTGTTCTGACACCACCTGACAGGTGGCCCTGGGCAGCCCCACACTTCCCAATGGGCTCCTACAATTCCTATGAGGCAGATTCAGGTGAGAGGCTGGCACCATAGCATGGGATCATCTCCAGACAGTTGGAACAGCAGCATCTGGCTACAGGTTCATAAGCTGATAGTTCGTAAACTATATAGTTCTGGAAATAAGATGTTTGAATAACAAACCTGTTCAGTTGTCATATCTTTTCATTCATTCACTTCATTCATTCATTTAATGGCTCTGGAAACAAACTGCTTGAATAACAAACCCGTTCAGTTGTCATGTCCTTCTCATTTGTTCGTTCGTTCATTCATTCATTCATTCATTCATTCATTCATACATTCATTCAACGGTGAAATCTCTGGCTGAATTTGTAATTCTCCTCTCAAGAGATGGTAGAAACAAAGGTTCTAGCATCAATTTAATGATTTTCTGTAACTATCAAGCTCTAGATTCTTAGCTACAGAGTGTAACAGACTGTTTGATGTTTTTATGCTGCATGCACTAAGACTGTTCATCTCAATGATGTCTTCTGAGGGAAAATTAGGAGAGAATAATTAAATAACAGCATTTTAATTATTGAAGACTCAGAGACTGTTACCTTCTTAGTAGAATGACTGCTCTCAAGGTTTTATTCTACCATTATTATGGTTATTATTGAGCAATAACCACCCAACTTAACTTCTGAGCTAACATTTACCGAGTTTCTGAGAAAGCACATGCCTTGGAGAGGTCATTCTTTAAAAATCAGACAAAGGTGTTTAGAATTTATAAAAAGATAAATATTTAGCCTTTCTTGTTATAGAAAGATTATAATGAATATAAACTTGAGAAGTGTTTTAAATAGTAAAATCCCATTTCTTTAACCTCCTGAGCACTGTACACTGTACCAAGAAGGCAGTTACAACAGTCATTGAAGATGGCACGTGGCAGCACTGCCACAGAGAGACTGCTGCCCTGTTCCTTTTTTCCCTCCTTGTGCCAGGCCAGAGTTTTCACTTCCATGCAATGAGCAGGAGAGCTGAAAGCTGGTTAGGCTTTTGGGGGTTAGTTTTAGAACAGATCTGCTCTCACATCAGGTTCACCACTGGATCACTTCTCCCTAGGTGACCCACTGGTTGGCAAGAGAGGACCTGAGTGGAGGAGAAGGGGAATGCAGAGGTGAAACAGGCAGACATGGGACTGCCGTGCTGGCCACAGCCCTTGCTTAACATATTGGACCCAGAGTGTGGACTCATTGAACGCCACTGAATTTCTTCATGAATCTGGGGCATTACAAGCAGAAACAAATACATATGTGCTTCAGTCCCTACATGGATTCTGGTCCTCCTCTGTGATTTCTGTCTTGCAAAAATCATACTTACTGGAGAAAAAAAGAAAGATGGTTTTAATTGTTAGTAAGAACTGAGAAATCCTTCCTCTTGTAGGTATTTCCTCCATTTTTAAAGCTATTGAACTGTGAGTGAAGGGCAAAATCACTAAAGCACTGAATGGGTCATTAAAACTCTCAAGATGTTCAGAAGCTCTTCAGAGGTTTGTGTTCCCTCCAGTGGAGATGCCATCTGCCTTTATTTGCATTAACAATATGGCTTTTAATAAGTGTGAATCTCACTCACTGTCTCTGTAGTGCACCCCCATTCTTGGCAGCTGCAGTTGTGGGGAAATCAGGCTGTCCGTACAGGAACCATGCTTGCTCACAGCAGCCAGCCAAGAGCCTGATTCCACTACAGCCTGTGAGAATTTTTGCCTATTGCAGAAAGTTTTAAGATCTGATTTTTTCTTGGACTACTGTTTGGATTATTTTCTCCAGAGGGTTTGCTGAAGCCTCCAGGTAAACAGGGAGGAGGGAACCCAGTCTATATATATATATAACCAGTCTAGTTCCTCATCCCTGTCACTGGAGCTCTCTTCTGATGAGAACTGTCTGACAGAAAATGATGATGGAGAAGTGTCCCTGGTGGCAGGGCTAAGAGGATTGCTTCTAATCGGTTCTGTGACTTTCAGACATTTATACTTAGGTTTGGACTTGAAAAAATTGCAGTTAATGGAGGTACAATATGGGAAGAAGAGAAATCTTTTCTGCATTTGTTGGTGTGCTTGTGTGCCTGCATGTTTCTCATGCTGATAATATTGGTCAGTCCTGTTTGAGATGTCTGCTCTGAAGCACTCTCCATGCCTCCATCAAAACTACTGAAAATATAGCAGAGGAAGGAGGATCAAATGGAAGCTTTTGCTGAAACAGACTTTGAGAATGTTGACGAATTCAGCTATTATATCCACACTGCTTTGCAGCAAAACTGTGACTCCCGTCATTCCTGGAGAAAAAGAAAGAATTAAGGATGAATATGCTTTCAGTTAGTTGTATTAGAGATAAACTGGCATGTCATAGCAAAATAGTTGTTGCTATCTCTCTGCTTTGTGTTGCAACAAATCTCTTGATGATGTCAAAGGTTTTTTCCAGCTTAGATAATTCTAAGAATCTAGGGTTCAACAAATTATGCTAAAGCATAGGAGCCCAAGGAGCAACTCTCACTGCCACGTGTCAGTCACCAGGCAGAACACTGTGAGTTATCCCTTCCTCTGGGAGCTGTTTGTATCAAAGTTGTCATGTTTTGTCAAACTGCTGGAATTTCTCCAATTTCTGCAGGAAAGATGTCCTCCTTGAATGTTTTCTTAGCAGAAGAGAACACATGCAGAATGTATAGCTTTCAGTAAGGTGCTCCCTGAGATTAGCTTCCTATCAGGAAGGAACAAGAAGGCCATTTCCTTCCACGCTGCTCTGTGTTTGTCTGCCAAGTCCCAGTGCCTCTCTCTGGAAGCTTTGTGGTGGGGAAGCAGAATATATTGAAAGTGGACAGAATTAAATTCTTATACATTCTGGACTCAGAGCTTCAGTACATGACAGTGCTCGTCTGGGATGTGGAGGAGCTGGAGCTGCTGCAACATCGGCAAAGGGAGTGAGAATCAGTCATCATAAGAAATCCTGTAGGTGCAGAGCTTGTTTGATTTTGTAAAGGATGTCCTAACATCTAACTGATCATCTCAAGTGGCTGCGCTCCTCATTCTCTTGGGGATGAGACATAACAAGGCAACATGTTCTTTGGCACTTCTGTTTAAACTCTGCCCAGCTCTTCTTTTCAGATGTTCAGGCACAAAACACTTAGGCAGTTCAATAGCTCCAGAGCAGTTGTTCAGATTCAGCAGCCTGATAATAATGCTATCCTTTTGCTCCTTTGTCCTCCAGAAACTTTCTTCAGTCTTGTAAAAATATTTGAAGCTTGGGAAATAAGACACTGCTCACACATGCCAGAGAGATTCTGTAACACCAGTATGTTCCAAACAGAGGGGAAAGGCACACTGAGTGAGTTCTGCTTTCTCCTGATAAAATCAAGGATAATTTGTGTAGCTTACTTTGGTGCAGCTGGTGTACTGTTCTTGATCCACAGACAGTGATATTGTGGGTTGGGTGGGTGCAGCTGTGAGGTGGACAGGCCAGGAAGAAGCTGTGCAGTGCTTGTTGTGCCACCTTCTGCCAAAAAAAATTGCCAGCTAAGGTCATGAGTGACCTTTTATTATGGTAAAACTGGATCAGTGACATTTTGTTTTCATCATAACTGATCCAGGTGCACAGATGTGTTAACAACTTCCTCGTAGACAGAAACCATATCACAAAATGAACAACACTGGCATGGCTAACAGCAGAAATCTGTTTTCAACCTAAAATAACAAGCAGTGAGGTGAGCTGAGACCTGTTTCCAGGTGTATCACCAGGCTACTTTAATTGTCTGGTCCAAATCACTTCTTGTTCCATGCTTGGACAGCACAGATAAGAAGAATGCTTTGTATCATGAGGTGACGAGACCTTAGCTCTTCCATGCAAGTGGGATGGTCTTGTAATGAACTCCCTGGAAAGAGAGCTTGCAGGTAACCTCAGATAGTCACAGAGAACCATGTTACAAACACAGGTAATGCTGCAATTATAGAAAAGATGTTCTCCGTGCTTCCCCATTCAAGCTTAAAGTGTTTTGTCTAGCACACTAGGTCACACATCAATGTGGCAAGTTAGTCTAAAGGATTTTGTAAATCAAGGTTGTTTAGTGACTGTATTTCCTGAGGCTGCTTTGCCTTTCACACTAAAGAAAAATAGTTATTTTTCTGCTAAATAAGTGAAACAGCCACACGAACTTCAGAAATTTCCTTTTAGCAGAAACACCTTCAATTTCCTCACCAGGACTCCAGGTCTTGTGGCTGCTCAGCTTTGTGTAGAACAAACTGCTTCTCTTCACGAAGAGCAGTTATATCCTCCTGATAATGGGGCAGGGGAAGGGTCACCACTTTTCAAGTTTCATTCATCTGTCTTTCTGCAAGATGCGAGGCTCCTGTTAGCTGTAGCAGCCGGTTTAATCAATGAGCTAAATAAACAGTGTTCATCTGCAAAGAGTTAGAAGTCCCGTCAAGCAGGCAAGAGTGAAGAGTAGCACATTTGGTGCTGCTGTGTGAGCTGAAGTGCTCAGCAGAGAGTTTGAGAGAACTTCCCTGACCCCATTTCGACTGAATTGAAGCTCCTGTTGTTTGTTTTCATTCATGTGGATACCAGCTGCTTCAAACATACAGCCTGAGGTTAACCTCAGCTGGAGACAGCCATGCAATGGATGAGATGGTTCTGTACTTACAACTTCTTCCCTATGAATCGGCAGACAGCATCAAATAATGCTAGTAAGGAGTGATGACCATACCCCCTCATCTGGGGTGGAATTTGCGGAGGAACCTGTCCAGGCAGAGTAACTTGCTATGAGGTCTTTCAGATGTTAAAAACACAAGGCACATTTTCTCTTAAAAACTCCAGTTGTACATTAGTGCTCACGAATTTCACAGAGCAAATGTCTAATTGACCATCTGACTTTTAGTTGATACCCCAACAAATTTTACCTGTTTTACCTGTCCTTGAATAACTTAGCTGTGAAGTAGAAGAATTATACTTTTAGATATGAAAGTGCTTGGCTGTAGGTAGAACTGCAAAAAAAGCATTTGCATCCTAACCCTAATACAAAGACCAGAGGTGGAATAGGATTGCTGCAGAGAGGAGGGTGTATGAACATGCTCCCATATCAGGATGGCATCAGCAATAAGATACAAACAGGGGAATCTTTTTTGTAGACAAAGGCTAATACTCACAAGTGGTATCAACAAGGATGATGAACCCAGTCCTTCAGTTTTACCTTTAAACAAACCTTTTAATGTTAACAAGAGTGGTAGGAGGTTAAAGCTAATCTTGGCAAGACCATATCAAACTAAAGCAAACTCACTTCACATAGCTTTGAGTGAGATTTTGCTTTTGGCTAGCCCATATGGCTTGGCTGTATTGAACTGGGATTGTTCAGTCTGGAGAAGAGGAGGCTCAGGGGAGACCTTATTGCTCTCTATAACTACCTGAAGGGAGCTTGTGGTGAGGTGGGAGTCAGCCTCTTCTCCCATGTAACTAGTGATAGAATGAGAGGAAATGGCTTCAAGCTGCACCAGGGGAGATTCAGGTTGGAAGTCAATAAATACTTCTTCTCTGAGAGAGCAGTCAGGAGTGAGAATGAGCTGGACAAGGAGGTGGTGGAGTCACCAACATTGGAGGTGTTCAAGGAACAATTAGATGTTGTAGTGAGGTACATGGCTTAGTGGGAAATATTGGTGATAGGTGTACAGTTGGATTGGATGATCTCAGAGGTCTTTTCCAACCTTGTTGATCCTATGATTCTATGAATTATAGACTCCAAAATTTGTGAAAAGTAAAAATAACCATCCCAGAGGAGAAATGAAGAAAATAAGAATGAAAGTCTTTTGTAGTGTTTTTGTAAGAAGCGAGGTAGTGATCTTGTGTGCAGTATTTCCATGTAAGAAACATTCTTGGGAAGTCAACAGGACCAGCCTTGTAAGTAAAGACTTGCACATTTGGAGAAAATAACTGTCACATTACGTTTCCACAGAGCTATCCCAGGATAGCCTCTTTGGATTATTAAATAACAGAATAAAAATGATTTTATTCCAGAATAATGACTTTTCTCTGGAAATGCACTAATTCTTTTACAGGAGCATGTGTTCTGCTATCACAATTTTTACAAGTTTCTCCATGAAGTGTTTTCCACTAGTCCCATGTTATCTCAAATATTTTTCCAATCAGTTCAGACAAGGGCAAGATTTCTACCATTATTTTTGGGATTGCTTTCATCATGATGGAGGCTTTTTTTCTTTTTTTTTTTTCTTTTTTTTTTTTTGGGGGGGGGGGGGGGTAGGGCATCTGTGAATGTTAAGTATTCTTTTCCTTTCCTTGCCTTACCTTTCTTTGCATTGCCTTGCCTCATCTTGCCTTTCTCTCTTATTTTTCTCTTCTTTCTATTATTCCCAGACACTGATTGATTCCACTGTAATTCTTAAATATGCAAGCAAATTTGACTCTGCTCACATCTATTGTCCGCAGGCTTTGCAACAAGAGCTAAGGTGCATATGCTATTGTGGTGAGCTCTGCCAGGCCAGGATAAGTGGAGCTCCATGGAGCATCTCCCACTTGCAATAGCTTCTTAAAAGAGAGACGGGCATACCAGGCTGCCTCTTACCTCTCTGGGTTCCAGCAGATGAATCATAGCTTCCTTGCCACCAGATTCAGTTCTGGTTTGAAATACCAGTCAAAACGAGGCTTGAAACAATGTGTAAACCAAGATTCCCAAGCAAAAGTTTTGCAAAATAGTATTTATTAGTAAAATATAGGAATAATTCCAGTGCCAATACATGAGTCAGAAAATCTCTCCAATAAATTTCATCTTCAGTTTCTGCTATTAGTAGGGTGTTCTATGAGGGCCCAGGTGTAATACAAAAGTCTTTGTAAAGTAATGATTTGAACAAATCAATAAGTCAACAAAAGTCATACCAGACCCTTGAGTTCTGTATCTGGGCATACCTTCTTTAACTTTGCTACATATTTATAACAGCTAAGACTTTTTCTCATGTGTAGCAAATAAATCTATTGAAAAATATTAAGTGTTTTGCAGTGTTCACCAGGAGGTGGTGGGTAAAGGCCTTTTGTAACCTTAGCAAAAAGTGAATCAGAAAAGTATTATGAACACAAAGGTCACTGAATGTCTACGCATTCGACAAACCTTTCTACAACGTGATTTGTTTTGTTTTCAGATCATGCCTAGGGGCTGAAAATCAGACATAAACATCAAAGGTTCACCTGGCTCTTCAGCCTGTTTTTTTTTTTTTCTTTTCACAGAATCACTAAATCTAAAGGGTCAGAAAGGACCTCAGTTTGTTTTTCAAAGCTAAAAAAAAAAAAAAAAAGGAAGGAATAGTTGTTGGAAAATGCTATGTGAGCATGAACAACCCTTCCAGTCAAATACTTTTTTTCAGACATCTGAAGCTTTTCTCCCTCGTAGGATGCCATGAGCATATAATTAAGGTTCCAGGTCTGTGACATTTTCCTGTATGCTTAATGGGGTGAGTTCTTGAGGTTTCTTGAGAAAATTTTTTTCCCAAACTGAGGTCAAACAGTTGACTAGTCATTATTTTCCTTGTTCTATATATAGACCATGCAAGAAGCAGGATATAGTAACATTCTCTTGTGATTCACCATGAGGAAAATATTCCATTTCTCTTTGGAGACAATCCTCAACAGACCCCACAGCAGTCATTCATTTATGGTTTTCTAGGGAAAAACTTCACGTTCTCCCTGTGCCTGACAGTAAGGACTGCAGTGCTGCATGAACTCTGTCCATTAATTCAAATTAAAGGCTTACTCAACTGTAGTCGGCTTTTTATAAGGGCACCCAAAATTTCTCACATGCTTGAGAGCATGTCTGTTAGAGACATAGCAGGATTGTGCCAGTGTTCTGGCCTTTCTCTAAGTGCCTCTGTGCCCAAGGCATGTAAAATAAAAAAGCTCTGGGGGCCTTCATAAAGGGTCCTTGTTCTTAGGATGCAGAAGATGCTGCTAAGTGGTCAAGCTGGAAAAGGCTCACGCAGCTGAACCCCAACATCTTTTTGAGTGCAAATGAAAGAGAGAGAGAAAAGAGACCATGAGAGTCCCCCTCACATTTATGTGGTGAGGAGGAAATATTCTTCAAGTTTTGTTTCTCCTTTCTGGCTGTCAGCATCCCACCTTTTGAGATTTTCTTGCTGGAGTGGCTGGCCTCCGGCTCCAGATGGCACTGCATAGGGGTTTTCCTCTGGGAAGAATTAAGGGGAAGCAGAAGTAGAAAAAAAACATTGATTTTAAATAAAAGGCAACTTCCTTCAGGAACAAGTGGGCCTCTTGAAATCACAGACTTCAGACTGCCCAGCACTGGAAGCTCTTCTCCTCTTTGGCTCTCAGAGATCTGTGTCCATCCCTTCCCCTTTATCTAAAGCTTGAAGCATTGCAAACAGAACGAGCACTGACAGAAGGGCAATGAAAGCCAAAAAGGATAGGCTCCTCTCAAAAATCATGCTGTTGTTGGAGGAACAAACACTGATTTATGAAACTCATGCTGTACACCTGGGTTTCACGACATTGTCTCCTTCATGTGTACAACATACCAAATCCTAGTATAAGTAAGAAGGATTCTTCATTGGGAACACAGCTGTGGCGGGGAGGCATAACCCCCTCCTACAACTTCTTGTGGGTAACATCATCCATTTTTCTTCTGGAGAAGACAATTTTGTGACCAAGCACAATGTCTGAGGAAGATGAGTCAGCAGAGCATGGAGTTTGTCATCTGGCAGGTGACAAGAACAGGACATCATTGAATTCTGCTATTTTTGAAGAAAATGAGCAAACAATCCAGGAAGTAAAACATGCAAATCAAGGATACGTTTTTTTCCAGATAATCTACTGCATTCCTCATGAAATGGACACGGAATGCACTTTTCAAGAAAAACTATTATAAAATGTCATTTTCCATGAAAAATCTCCAAGAACATTCAGTTCAAACAATTCCAGGAGGATACTGCAACGCAGATCTCCATTGTACATGTAGACAGTGCAAATACTTGCAACATTATTTCTGTTTTCAGATACAGTATTATGAAGTTTCCCATCTTGAGCAGGTGAGAAGAAAGCTAATCAAAGTCATGTTTGATATTAGGAGAATTTTTTTTCTCAGCAAGAGCGGTGAGGCAGTGGCACAGGCTGCCCAGGGAGGTGGTGGAGTCACTGTCCCTGGAGGCGTCCAAGGCTTGCCAAAAGGGAATGACATCTTCCCAACTAAGGGTAGCACTGACCCTTTGTCTGGGTAAATTCTTAGCATTGTTCCCAAAGAAGTTTAGACGCTATAGCTATGCAGCATAGTAACCACACAGATAGGCTTAGCTTAAACATCACGTGCAGCCTGGAATTACCATCCTTTCTCAGTATAGTCCCTGTACCAGAATTTGCTGGTATGACAGGCAGTGCTCATTCCCAGCTTTATGACACTTGTGAAGTATCTAGTCTGGTCATTATATACATCTTACTTCAGCATTACACTTAGTTGAAGTGCTGAGACCTTTCCCAACACCTCCAGTAGACACCTTCTTTTGAGGAGTAGTGCCCAGACACAACACTCTGTAGCTGTGTTGCCCCATTGGTACACAGCATTTAGATTCTGACTCTAGTTTAACTCTTCAACATAATGTTCAATCTTTTTATGTCATGTGATGAGAATGGCAGCTCTTGAGCCAGGAGGTGAGACAAAGGGAGGGGAACAGAGTATGCTGTGAAGCAGGGTGCTGTGACTCACACAAGACCCATTGTGGAGCAAGCAGAGATGGGTCCACACATAAACCACAGACAAAGCTTAGGCATTCATGCCATTCCAGAAACTCTGCTTCAGGTCTTCTGTCCCTGCAACGTAAGATATCCAGCTAATGACACCTACACTGCAGGCACATTTTATGTGGGCTCTGAAACCCTCACTAGATCATCGTGGTTCAACATTTTCCTGTGGTAGCTGCCTGAAAATTTATATCCAAGCATCAGTTTTTTACAGTTTCTACAGTTAAAAAAATATTAGAGTAGAACTGCCTTTCAGATCCATCAAGTTAAAATAATTATGGGTTCATTTATGAAATCATGCAGTACAGCACAGTGGACTGACTTGAGCAGTCATACTGGTTTGAACTTGTTAACTTGATCTTTCAGTCAGACAACAAAGAACTTGTGTTGAAGTAGCTAGTCATCGTGCTTGTCAGGAAAAATTATTTCTCCTTTGCAAGTGGGTTTGTATTTGTCTGTATAGAGCTTGATGGAGGATTTAAACAATTGCCTACTTGCAAGCTTGATCAGCATATTCATAAGGAAATTGGTTCCCATAAAATACCCAAACTAGCACCAATCAGCTACTAGTTATTCCAGTTAAAATCCCTTTGACAATCTTAATGTCAAAAATAACATTCTCAGCAAAATTACCCTCTAAGGCTTAAAGAGCCGTAGAGGAGTAAGAAGATTTAGAGCATATGTATGAATATGCAAAATACCTGCTCTTAGCAGTTCTAATTTTTGGCTTACACTGTTGTAAAGAAAATCCTGAAATGTGACCCAGAGAAACCCACTATAACATTTGTTAGCAAGGCCTGACTGAACCTGCAAGCAGCCTCATGGTGAGTCCTTTTCAGTCTTGCTGAAAAATGCATGCAGGAGTTAACTCTAGAATACAGTAACAGAAATTGTGACCTGACTATTTACCTATTCATCATTTTAGTGGAAACAGACAGAATCATTCTAGACATATTCTTATGCCTTCACAATCAGAAAATCTTTATCTTTTTCTCCCTGACAGGTTATACATCCAGCTCTCCTCTGTGAGGCTGTTTTCCATACAATATTCATCAGTGCTCTGAATATGAAATGCGATGTGGGAACATTCAATTAACGCAATTAAGTAAGACACAATCATGTTTCATGCTAATCATTTCCACAATCCAACAAAAGCCTGCCCCATTTTTAATTTATCTGGAACTGCCACTGAGTTTCCAGTCTGCTGCACCAGAGCTGTCACAGATTTAGGTCAGGCTTGCCATGTCCTCTTCTGCCTGAACCAAGCTGTTTTCTTCCCTAGTGGGTAGATGTGCACATTCTCACCACCTCTCCTGCTGCCAGGGTGTGGCCTGCATCCTGCAGCTCTGCCTGCTGACTGGTGGCTTTAGGGCTGAGAAGAGCTCCTGCTCCATCACCACTAAAGCTGAGGTTGGTTTGCTATGAAAGGCCATGCAGCACTGGGGCTGTGTGATGCCTTGGGTGAAGAAGTGAGGAAACTACCTCCCCGTGGTGCACTGGTGGCATGGCTGGTCCCTAGTGACCACACACTGCTTGGATAAAGCAGTCTTCAAATTGCCAAGCTGTGCACAACAAATCAGCTCCCAGGCTTGAAAAAGTGAGTCTCGCTTGTGTTTTGCCATAGAGTAAGGCATCTCCTATAGCTGATGCAAAATCCATTAATTTCCACCTGTAATAAATCATACCCAGAGGCATTTGTTTCCCATGATTGAGTGCTATTAAGACAGATTTTCCTCACCTGTTGTGTAATACAGATTGAAACGTAGTGTCATGAAGCACATGGATGGTCACGAACTGATGCTGGCTCCAATTTCCTAGCACCATATCTACATAAAAGCTACATCAATGAGATGGAGGCTATGGAAATCCATTAAGCCCAGATACAATAATGAGGAGCTCCAACACCTAGATGAGAGATTTAGCTATACAAATTGCTGGACATACCTCTCATATGGCTGGGGAATTTCCAAACCATCTTGAAATTCCTTAGGGTACCTTTGTAGTGGGAATCCTTCCTCATATAACTCTTTTTGTGTCTCTGACTTAAAAGAGTGTTTGAGAAATGAGAACAGGAAGAATACTCACATGCATTTGTGAGACATTATGGTATATAGCACTAAATAAAGGGCCCCTACTGATACAGTTAATGCAGAGACATGCGCTAGCTAAAGGCAGTAACTCAACAGGGATATATGATTTCCTGGTTGCCCACCAAAGGCAAAGAGTAAACATTTTGTGAAACCTTGTCCTGCTGTAGACAAATCCAGCACTAGACGCATACGTATAGAATAGATAACTGTATCTCACGGGCTGCAAGCCAGCATATCTTATGGTCTTGGCCACGTCAGACTCTTATCTGAGACTACCTCAGAGTTCATTCACTTCCTAAGTGTAACCATTGGCAGCTCGATCTGGCTTTGTAGACTCTGAGTCCCTGTTTTTGGAAACTGCCGATCTAGGTAGTACAGACCTAAGTGCACTGTCAATGAACTTTATATCTCACAAAGGACAGCAATCCAGTGATCTAGGGCTTGTTTTACATGCTGCAGATATAATAGACGAATAGAAATCTTAAGCTTGACTCTTACTGTTTATCACAAGTGCTTAAATGGGGTAGAAAGCAGGATGACTGAGCTGCAGATTTTTTTCTTATGTTGAGTCTGACCCTAAACTAGACCGAATTCATACATATTCTCCATTTTCCTCAAGCTGTGGAATTCCAGGAAAGTCTCATTTGAAAGCAGTGATTACAAAAAAGCCTGTCTAGAATATCACAGTCCTATGAGATGGAATTTAATCCTCAGGCACCAGGTGTTTTTCAGAAAACACAGGAGAAGTCGAGCTCAGCTGGACCCCAGAGGTGTAAAGACTTGCAGCTGTGTTCCAGGCAGTACTGAAGAAGTTGTGATCTTCCTGGAAGTCATTGTGGACTTTGTGACCACAAGCCCAGAAGGACATCAGCTCCAGGGCAATGTGCCATTAATCTAACCTGTGTTCTTTCCTATGTTCTGTACACTGAGCTGGAAAATAAGGTCGTGAACCTGCTTGTTTCAGACAAAACGTTCCTTGTTCAGTGAGTCAGTAACATCAGACTGTCTCCATTTCAAGTTTGTGCTGGAGAGCTGAACAGCTCTGCACATCTGTACACACTGGGAGAGGTGATCTCAGAATTTTGAAGGTTGGAATCCTCTGGGATTACTGAATACAACCGTCAGCCCACCCCCACCATGCACTCTGACCACATCCCTCAGAGCCACATCTACACAGCTCTTGAACACCTCCAGGGACAGTGACTGCACCAGCTCCCTGGGCAGATTTTTTCCAGAGCCCAAAGGGAAAGAGAATGAAAACAAAGAGGGATAGGAGATTGGGGAAAGTCCAAAGTTCAATAATGAACCAATCTGACAGAATCCGTGGAACAGTTGACTTGCTGCACTTGTTGTCGTGTATAGCGTGACATGACATGACATGAGAAGAAACACTGAGATCTTGCTTCAGCTAGTACTGTTCTGGACAGTTCCTCACCTTCATCTTTTGGGCTGTAGCACTCAGGCCTGTAGGAACATATGTCTGGGGAAAAAAAATTCACATCAACTGAATCATTCAGAGCAGATGAATAAACAGATGATGAGCCTTCACAATCTTCTTTGCAACATTTTAAATATTGCAGTACTGGTTATAAGGGAAGGATGCATTGGATGCAGCATGAGTCCTTACTGACTAGTGGTTACAAAAGCATCCTTAGGAGATGCTTTAATAGCATGCCTTGTAGCAGATATCCATTTATAGAGCACCAAACAAGACGAGAAGTGCTGTGGGTTATTACTGTCCCTGAATACCCTCTCATACAGGACATTTGAGTCATTTCTGCAGCAGCAAGAGCAATGGTGAGTCTAGCATGAGCATTAGAAAAAAGCACACATTGTAAATGTGAAAGTTGACTGTTTCTTTGCCAAAAAGGTTTTCCAGAATTTTTTTTATGTCACAGAATTCTACACAGGCAAACATATGTATGGTAAAGTCTATATAGGATTTTGCGCATGTGTGTGTGCTCATGCGCCTCTATTACTGCAATCCTATGGTTAAATCTCCATGGCCCTATAAAATCCCAATTACTAATGTGTTTAAAATAAAACACGAATGTATATTTATAACGATGTGTAATATTTTATATAACACTTGAGAACAGATGTCCAGGGAGCTGCAAAATTTTAATTAAGGTTTTTCATTGCTTTTCCTAAGAAGTCAAATCAAAGTCCCATTGAAAGATGGGTGGTAGGCAGATTATAAATAAAACAACCCCCCCACCTCAACACACAGCAACAAACATTTACATGTATTTTGTACCTCACTCTGTAAAGGACATCTGTGGCTCATTTACTGTAAAATAATCGAAGACTCTCTAGTCTTTTCCGATGTACATTTCCCTAATGATCACAGAATCACAGAATCATAGAATGACTTGGGTTGGAAAGGACTTG
Source organism: Callipepla californica brunnescens (assembly GCA_023055505.1). NCBI lineage: Eukaryota > Metazoa > Chordata > Aves > Galliformes > Odontophoridae > Callipepla > Callipepla californica. Next base: position 69,092,084 of record JALIRH010000001.1, on the reverse strand, counting down.
AAAGTTCATCTAGTTCATTATGTTAATCGTGGTCAGAGTGGTGTGAAAAAAACCTTGAGTGACCCAAATTTCTGTTAGTCTTTGTCACTGGGTTTTATAAGTGCTTTGCAAAAAGATGACTTAGAGACAGAGCAAGCTACCTCAGTAGGTAAGCTCAGTAGGAAACACTAGTATTCATTGTCCCAGGGTTCTGCCACCTGGAAGAGTAAGGCCACATTCCAGGCAGAGATGCAAAATCAGCCTGTAAAGACAGATCCAAGCATGCTTTGAAGTGTCATACGTGGGTGCTCGTAGGAGTGTGGCTCTGATACCATGGAGCTCAGCATAGCTTGATCAGCAGTAATTGTCCAGTGGTAAAGGCAGGATCTCAAGCCTAATGAGATGCTGTTTCTACACTCTTATGGAAGCCAGTTTAAAGCAGGAATGGAAAACACAAACATAACGGCAAAAATATGTTTGATCTCTGGGTTGACACATTTGTGTCTCTTGGCTACTGTAATTCCGCTGGCTGAGGATAGCATTAATTCATTAAATTCAAGCCATCTCTGCACACAAGAAAGTCTCATTTTCTGTTTACAGAGAGGGAACGAAAGGAAAATGTCCAGGTAACTGTCCAACATCCATCTCAGAGGATGAACCCAAGAGGGCTGGGCATGGTCTAGTGCTGTCACCAAAGTGCCAGCCTCTTGCCACCTAAGGTAGGATGCGGGAGGCTATTCTCACATCTAAAGAGGGAGTTCAAAGGTCTAAGCCTGCTGTAGGCTGAGGTAGAAGTGAACCCAAGAGACCAGAATGAGACATGGAGTGACTTCAAGGGACTCTCCTCCATTGCAGTATTCAGTTTTGGCAGGACATTGCCCCTACCTACTAGAATGACTAACTGCCCAGAGAAGCTGTGGTGAACCATCCCTGGAGGTGCTCAAGGCCAGGTTGAATGGGGCCCTGGGCAGCCTAAACTGGTGGGGGGCAGCCCTGCCCACAGCAGTGGGCTGGGGCTGGGTGGGCTTTGTGCTCCCTTCCAACCTAAGCTGTTCTGTGATTCTATTATTACCCTCCATGGGTCTGACATTGGAGACAAGACGCAGCTTTCTATGTAAACATTGATCTTGCCTTACTACCATAAGTGGCTTAATTAAAGCCTATTTCTAAATGGGTTTGGAATTACTGGTCATTCTAAGCTACTTCTAAAGCAGCAGTGTGTTAAAATATTCTGCTTGATTCATTTCATTCAGAATATCAAAGGAACTTCACATGAAAAAATGCTGTGAAATCAGTAGTAAGATGTTCGCTCTTGATTCTAATTACTCTCAATGGTTATATTTAAGCATTATTAGACATGATTAAATGCACGATCAGTAGACAGGCCTGTTTTTATATACTGTGCTTAATATTCAGGAAAGACTGCCGTGATGTGTTCTTCACAACATGAGTAATATGATGGAAATCTATTAACAGGTGAAAAAACACTCTGCCTGAAACACTATCTGAAAAGGGCAGTCAGTTCTTCTTTAGGATCTTACTCATCGAACAACAAAAGAAAACCCACACAGATGAAGGCTGAACTATTCATTTGGAAGTTTTTCATTTCTTTCCCAAAAAGAAGCAGAAGAATGTTTTTAAAATATATACTAAATTAAAAAATGACTTTTCTTTGTCCTAAAACATTCGTTTGGGGGTTGGAACTAGATGATCTTTAAGGTCCCTTCCAACCTGAGCCATTCTACAACTCTATGATTCTATGGTGTACCCCTCTGCTCCCTGTGAGAGCTGCAGCTGCCATCATGTCTCCCCTCAGCTCCTCTGCTCTGCACTGAGCACACTGAGGGACCTCAGCTGCTCCGCATATGTCTTCTCCTCTAGACCCCACACCATTTCACAGCTTTCCTTTGGATGCTTTCTAACAGCTTTGTGTCCTTTTTGCCCCGTGGTGCCCCAAACTGCAGACTGTGCTCAACATGAGGCCACACCAGTGCAGTGTAGAGTAGGGTAATTAATTCCCTCAACAACAAAGCATATGGAAGTTCAAAGTGCCATCTACATATGTCTGTTCAACCATGTGAGCAAGGAAAACCTTGTCAGATTTACTAAGATGTCTGAGACACTGTAGGACTATGAAGGTGTGCCATGGGAGATGCCCTTCAGGGCTCTGGCTGCTTCTGTCCTGTCTTAAGGTCTCTGAAAGCCAGCAAACAGACATCCTTGGGCAAACCAGTGTCTCAGGGAAATGAGCATCCTTCTCCAGCGCAACCAGTACTGCAGCTGCACCTCCCAGGTAGTCAGCTCCTCAACAGCTCCCACCTGTGTCCAGGGAGGGCACCCATAATGTAATCCTTTTCAGAGGATAAAAGAGACAGGACAGTCCTGCACTACACAGCAGCCAGGATTTTGAATGCAGAGGCTATGGTCTGCATAGTCCCGTGCACAACAATCTTTTCTGTGGTCTATGATCAGATCCAATGACATACCAAAAATTAGTGACATCAGACATCGTGAGGAACGTGATAGAAATAGTGACATCATATCCACACTGACCAGATGTGCCTATGATGAATATACGTGGCTTTGCCTAGCTATCACCACAGGCTTTGGAGGAATCGTTGCTGCTGGCATGTGTTTGATGTTTGTAGAGAGAGAGGCTTGTAATTTCTCTGGCAGAAACAGGCCACATTCACTCAGTGGGAAAAAAAAGTGGCATTTTCCCATGCCTGAAAAACTGAAAAAGAAAAATGAATTCAACCGGACGTGAACACCAGCCAGCATCCATCGAGTGTCATCCTAAGGGCAATGCTGGGTGATCTATGGCAAAGCCTCTGCTTGCCCGTTCAGTAATATGTGCACTCATCTCTTGGTCTGCCCCTTGTGATCGGAGGCTCCAGGACACATGCTCCCTATTTGCATGGCTACAACATCTCAAGTGCACGACACTTAACAACAACAGCAAAAAATTGGTGGCAGATGGTCTAAAAGGACAAGGCTGAATTTGAGGATTAACCAGACCATAATAAAAGCTGTCATTACAAGTTGTCATCATTGGTGAGTTATATATTAGCTCTAAACAAACAGTGTTCCCTTCAGATACCAAATGTCAAATGTTTTAATATGTAGAAATCAGGTCTTCCACTTCCAGCTGCTCTCATTTCATCCTGCCAGCTGTACTGTCTCATCTTCTAAGACCTGCCAAAGAGCCGAACATTAACATACCTTATTATGCACGTTATTTTGCCAAAAGGGGCCAGATGAGGCCAAATTGTTCTGATAATAAGCCCTGCTGTCATTAAATACTATTATGCATGCTACTGTTGATTCTGAAACCTTTGCAGAATATTAATGAGGCCATCCTTGGTATTTGCTGGAAGTGTTCTGGAGTAAATGAGTTCAGCACTTATTAGATTTGTCCAGAGAGAACCAGTGTTATATGTAAGTCAGGAAAAAACATTAGGTGGCTGTGTGCAGAAGATTTCTGTATCTTGGAAGAATTCTTTCTCCTTCAAAAACAAAACAGCTAAAATACTAATGGTTTTCGGTTTGAAGTTGGCTCATTAGCAGCTAAGAAAGGGAGGATAAAGGAAGGTATTGCCACAGGGTGATCTGGATGTTTCACCTCTTTTTGAAAACCCTTTTTTATGGTCAATTTTAAATGAAAATGTCATTGTGAATCCAGAAGCTGAAAATGTCATTACAAAAATAGAAGCTGAAACATCTGAAATTCTCTGAATGTTTGTTTCCCCTCTTATACTGAAACACTGTATGGGGCTTTGACCTGGAGTTGTGAACATCTTTGGTTAACCTAGAACTGGATTTTTCTGTGATTTTATTACTTGGAAAAAAATATTCACCTGCTCTAAATGAACTAACTTATTTGGGATGAATATTGAATACATTTACCTGGAAATTTTGAAGTTCCTTTTACCCAAAGTTTCAGGTGTTAGCTGTGCAACCTGGTCCACCTGCTATGTAGGGGGCTGGACTGGATAATCTCTGGAGGTCCCTTCCATCCCCTACAATTCTGTGATTCCGTGTAATTGAAATCTTCTGATTTGTTTTCTAGAATTACTTATACCTAGCAATTAAATTGTTTTTCCTTTTCCTGTCCATTTTCTGCGTGTCTTTGTACAGATTTTATATAGCAAGGTTTCAGTACAACAGTAATACATAAAAATGGTGGGGAAAAGTGCTATAAAGTCTCCATTGCAACTTGACCATAAATTCAAGCCTTATATCTGCTGTGGGTGGCCTCTTCTCAGCTATTTAAAGGTTAAAGCCTTGTGTGCTGTGGTTAATTAGTCAGAATCTCAGCCAGCTGCACACCCTTTGACAGAGATCAGGGAAAGCCTGGACAGAAAGTTATTGCAGTCATTTTTTTGGCTATGCCACAGAAAGGGAGTATGAAAGAACACCCAAAAGGGAAATATTTTCAGCCCTTAACATCTGTTTGGGAAGAGATTCCACATTTGCCAAAAAGACCGTCTCTGCCTCTAAAGGTGCAACATCTTGTTATTATAAGAATAAAAGGGAAAGATAGAGAGTCTTCCCATCTGGGTGCTCTGCCTCCCAGGCATTATGAGGTTTTGTTGTGGCCCTTCAGGGATGCAGGAGCTGCAGGGAAGCAGGGGCTTAGCAAGGAAGCTGCTGGGCACAGTATGCTGCTGTACATTGCTCCCAGTGGCTGCAGGACTGACAGCATGGCCTTGTGCCAGTACATGTCCCAGTGAAGCTGGTCCATGGCTCCTTGCACAGGGTAGCCTTCTTTTTTATTTTTATTTATTTTTTAAACTATTTGGACAGCAGTTGTTTTTGGTGTACGTGGTTCAGATTTGTCACCTCTCAGTACTTGAGCAGCCACCACTCCTGGAGATTAATTTAATGTGTTTTCCCTGACCCTTTTGTCAAGCTGTCACTGTAGGTAATTTATTTCACTTTTTGCAAGGACTGCCTGTCCTGGAAGTTGTGCAGCTTTCAGCCTACCACAGAGTGATGTCTACAGCTGTTTCTGGACTGTGCTATTGACCTAACATACAGAATTGAGCAGATCACATCATCTCTCTGCATTTCATGATCTCCTTCTAATACAAGGATGAAGTGAATGGGAGAAAACGCCCAGAGATACAGAATGGAGCCAAGAAGGGGCTTCTGAGAGTCTCTGATAATGTATAGCTCCCCTCTGACATGGTGCTGGCACTCCTCAAGGCCCTGCAAACATCTGCTTGCCATTGCTCTGCTTTGGCAATGCTGAGGGTCTTAATCATACTTTGCTGCAAGTCCTTCCACATGTGTGTTTGTATGCTCAGCGTAAGCATGGTTATTCATATATTTTTGTAGCAGAAAAAGTGAAGTCTGGTGTTTTTTCTTTTCTCCTTTAAACCCTACTGCACTCTGTATGTATTTCACCATCCCTTGTACCACCTGGGAAAGCTGTGATGTCTCTCCCAGCATGTGGACATAGCAGTTGGAGGCAATGTGAGGGCAGAGGGGTGGAAAGGAAGATTTATGAGCCAGACATGTGAGAAGAAGTTTTAAAGTACATGTCTGTACTCTGTGCAGCATACATATATTTAATAGGGTCTCACCCTCATAGCTTTTCAGCCTATCCAAAAGGAGAAGAAGGCATTCTTAAGAGCGACAGTTTATTTTCCATCTGCTGGTGGACCTGGAAGAGTCTGAGCCAACAAACAGGGAGAAAGAGGGACAAGGGAAGCAAGAAGTGAATGCCAAGACTGCAGAGCTAACCTGGGGGTAGCTGCTTTTGAACTGGATATTAGGAAGAATTTCTTCTCATAAATAGTGGTGAGGCAGTGGCACAGGCTGCCCAGGGAGGTGGTGGAGTCACCATCCCTGGAGGTGTTCAAGAGCTGTGTGAATGTGGCACTGAGGGACGTGGTCAGTGGGCATAGTAGGGTGGGCTGGTGGCTGGAGTAGGTGATCCCAGAGGTCTTTTCCAAACTCAGAGATTCTATGGTTCTGTGATTCTATGATGGAGTGAAACAGCTGCTTTTCTGGAGCTACTAAGGAGCTCATACCCAAAAGGCAAGGGCAAAGCACCCACAAAAGAAAACAGCATGGCAGTATGTTAAGCGCCTTGTTGGAATCCCCTGCAGACTAATGCTTCTTACTGCTTTTGCAAGAGGGAGAATTCTTTCCTTAAGAGGAAAGACAGGGTTGTCTGCTATCTCCTGTTCCTGTTATATCACAGTCTTTTCACTCACTGATTTTATTTTCATGTCTTTCATAATGCTTTGGATTGTGGTGTAGGTATTGCAGCCATATCATGAGATGCTTACATTTATATGCACAAGAAATGAGCTGTTGTTCATGTAATATGCAAAATTTGCTATTTTGGTCTAGATATTTAATTTCAATCAACATTTTCAACTGAAAAGAGTGAAAATATAATTTTGTTTCCCATCATCTATGAAACTTTTAAAAAATTGAAACTGACGTCATTTTGGTTGACATTTGAATTTTTGGTTAAAGACAGCATTTTCATCACCATGTTTGGGAAAGAAATACATTTTTCAATCAACTGTTTTTTAGATTTGTATGCCAGTGAGACTGGCAGGACTTTTCTTTTTGTTTTTCCTCTAGTTAATAAAATTGAAAAGAGCACTCAACAACCTAACAGCAATTAGAAAGAGTTGCTTCTTGCCTCTGCATTTCTAACAATGACAAACATCCATTTTATTGAAAGCTTTATAACTTCATCCTCTGGATTCAACATATTTTTATGATCCAGGCCGAGTCAAGGCCAGCCAGAGCAATCTGGAGAACTTCTCTTGTCTTACTTCAAATTTAGCCCGAAAGAGCAGATCTGACTCTCTCTCTGAGATGGCAGTGTTGCACATACACAGATGTCAGCATGTTGTAAAACAGCATTCCTTTTATCAGCCCAATCCTTTCACCCAAAGAAAAATGTTGAGTGCGAGCAACTTCAGAACCATTCTGCAGAAGATGAGCTGATGTCATTAGAGTTCTGTGACAAGCTGGAAAATTTAAGGGTAAGAATCTTGCTTCAGCTGTTTTGCTATTCTGCCATCTAAAACAATCCCACCACAATGCACCTGCATGTTTTCAACACACAAATGGTTATAGATGATTACATACCTTACCAATGCAAAGGACATCCCCCAGCTGTTGCAGTATCTATGCCCTGGCTTTCAGGTAAAAAAAAGGTAAGTTCTTAGGTAACATTTTCTGCCACCAAAAAGAAATAAACACAGAGCACATGCCTATAAAATCAGAGGCGGAAAAGAGCCAAGGTATTTTTAGACCGTCTGGGTTTCCAGCACAACTAAGGGAATGACTTTAATTAGCTGTAGCCAAGCTTCAGCCATTCTCTCCGTGGTTGACTTCAGCTGTATATCTCACATCTCTGAACAGCTCTTCTCAATTGCACACAGGCAGCTTTGTTTTTAGCACAGAGAAGGATCAAATGGTTTCCATTTTGGGGGGAAGGGATTGCTAAGGAAGGCATTTTCTTCTCAGTGATCCTTGCCTACAGAGGAAGCTTTATAACTTCACAAGAGAGAGAGCAACATGCTCAGCATATGTCAGTCTTTCCTTCGAGTAAGAGAGATGAATCACATGTTTTCTCTCAAAGGGAGATGTTTAAATCCTCTCTGTTCATTAGGAATAGGAGCAGCTTCCTTATTATAATGCATCTTAGTAAAAATCCCAGCAAGAATAATAGCATTGCAGTTCATATTGACTATGGATGCTGACAGAAGGGATCTTGAGGAAAGGCCTTTCCTTCATGAATAATGCCAAGTGCGGTATTTGCAGTTCAGTAGTTCAAGGTCCAGGTAGGAAGCCTACTTCCTTCTGCATAGGGACACACTTCCCCCCAAGGACCCTAACAATGCAGCAGACTCTGGAAGAAGACCTATGGCACCTAAGAGAATCTCTCTGGCTGAGAAGTGCATGAAATTCAGGACTGGAGAAGAGTAAGGCAGCACATCTTTTCAGGGAAGTGGGCTTTGAATACAACCTACAGGAAAGCATGCATGCATGGACACCAGTCCACTCCTGTTCAAGAAGGCTTTTTCTCACATTATAACATAGCAGCATACTGTGGTTTTAAGTCCTTACTAAAAGCCAAGCTTCTGTCAGAAACTCCACAGAATAAGTGCAGTTTGCAAATCGGGCTGCAAAATTAAAGGAAGCAGAGCTGCATAACCTCAGAAGGGCTCAAGAGGCTCCACTGTGAATCTGATATTTGCAGTTGTTACTGTGATGACAGTATCTACCAGCCTTAGGGGGGACTTAGTGGTGCTGGGAATTCTGCAAATAGAGAGAAAGAAGATTGTCCTTGTCACAGGATTTGCAAGCTGTGTAAGGCAAGCCAGCAAAGGGTAAATGGAACCAAAGAAACTGTAATAACATGTCAACCAGAAGTGATTTGCCTGTTGGATGGTTTGAGACTTTAGGTAATTTGCTGATTCTAAAAAATAGCAACTATTTTGGAAGACTGTATACACAATTCTGCTAGGAATCCTCTAAGCTTATTTTACTGGTTGCCTTGAAGCAACCTCATTTAAAATTTTCATACAAAGGAAAACAAAATTCTTCTATTGTCTGGCAAAAGCAGAAAGAAGTGCTACTTTGAAAAGGCCAAATGGTTTAAACTGTTCATACAATTCACCTTTCTCAGCATATGAATCAGTCACATGGGAGTGGATGTCCCACTTGAGCAGATGGTCATGACTGTGCACAGGCTTGTCATTCATGTTTCAGAGCACAAGTTTGTCACTCATTTTTGTATGAACAAGAAATAAACGCATCTTGTATACTCAGTCTCACTTTTGTTCTGATCGTGGGGCAGGGCAAGAAGTGGGAAGCTCGGTGCAACAGAGAAATTGCTTCTCTGAACTTGGATTGAACTGAAATAGTTTAACAACTGAAAACTAGTGAAGTATCCTGGGAGTTCAGATATGTAAGGATTTATCTGGGGAGCAAGTGGTCAGAGCAAGCTTTAAAGAAGGACCTTTGAATTCTTTAAATTTGTGCCTTTTATTGTCTCTAATCCTCTGATCTCTGGAAGCAGAGATGTTTTGCTGGGAAGAGGCACATTTTACCCATCCTGTTTAGTGTATACCTCCAGTAATCACCCATGAAGAGCAACCCCTGTAAAAGTCATGCAGCAAAGAGCCTGTATGCACGTACATGGGGCTATCCAGCTGTACCATTTCTCTTGCCAGGTCTTCAAACAAGAGTTTAATGCAAGTAGCTCTGGCCCAGCCATTCAGTCACAAGGTCTCCTGTCACAGCACAAGGGCACAGACTGGGGTGGTTGGCTAACACGAGTGACCAACCAACCGGCCCTCAGCTCCCTCATTCAGAAACTATTCTCTGCCCATCCTATGGCAGCTTGCTCCTTGGTGGGACTCATATGCTGGTAGGGAGGAGGGAGGGTGGAAGAACTCTTTCTATTGCCTGTGCTGAAAGCATGGCTAACCTAACAACGAATACTTCGTCCCGTTCAGAAACATGAGTGTAGGGACAGTTCTTCTGATCACACTACTTTAGCACCGTAAAAACATGCACATTTGTCTTGACAGCTTTTCTATTGTTTATCTGATGACTGATTATTCAGTGCCATCATTGCCCTGAGTGTCCGTGTAATAGATATCCTTAAAATATTTCACTATTCATAGGGAAAAAAAGAAGAGGAAGACACTGTTGGTCAATTAAATCTTTTGAATCAAGCTTCTACTGACGTATTTACAATCATCTGTAGCACATACTGCTCATGCCAGCAACTTCTTATAATATCTACTAATTATTTTAATCCTTTGCAAAATATACAAGGGAGTATCATGTACATAATGCATGCCCTAGATAGCTGAAGTTTTAGGAATCATGTTTCAATAGCTTTAAGGAAATCCTTCCTACAAAGAGAAGAAAATCAGTCTTTCCCCTGACTAGCTCCATCACGTATCTCTGCCTGTCACTGAAACGCTCCCCATGCTGCCTTGGCCTCAATATTGTAAGTCGTAAGTTTATTACAGCACCTTGAATCCTGTTTAAAGTTCTACACTAGGTATAGAAATGTTTCTCATTGATTTATGTAAAGTAAACATTCCAACTTGTGTCAGAATAATTTGGAGGATTATTCTCGTTTTAAAAATATTTCTTTTCCAAGTTGAAAAGTTTAATTGTAGCCCCAAGTACAACAGTTGTGGAAACGCCTGAGGCTAGAACTGCACTGCCTTTGGAGCATGGATAGCACATTTTATACACATGATGTTTTCCTTTCAACAAGTTTGAGAGTTAAGGTTATGCAAGTCTATTTTGGAATTAAATAAAACATTTTGCTTTTACAGTCTGACAGTTTATGGACATTTCAGTAAATGCATAAGCAGTCCATCAGATTAATCCCTTTATTATCAGCCTGAATACTTTGTGTTTGAAAAGTAACCTGCCTGAAAGAGACAAAAGAGTCTTATTCAGTGAGGTCTCTCTGGTTGCTGGTCTTTTTCAGTGAGAAGACAACCGCACTCCTCTGATTTGCATTTGTTCCCTCAATAAGGCAGCCCCCAGTGGTCATGGTTCTGTGTGCTCCCAGGCACACAATGTTTGCCTAGAGAGGTGCCACTCTCTGCACTTCTTATTTGTGCTTTGTGAAGTGCTGCAGCACAGAGATTGGTAAATCCCAGTTTTTGTGAAATTTGGAGCAGAAATAAGCCTCGAGGTGTGTGCTGTTTTGTTTGGGATCACATCTCGACTGATTGCACCTCATCCACCCTTCCAAAGTTGGGTAGTAAAGCTGTGAAGGGTCTGGAGCACAAGTCCCATGAGGAGCAGATGGAGGAACTGGGATTGTTCAATCTGGAGAAGAGAAGACTCAAGGGAGACCTCATCACTCTCTACAACCACCTGAAAGGAGGTTGTGGTGAGGTAACAGCAATAGGACAAGAGGAAATAGCCTCAAGTTGCACCAGGGGAGGTTTAGGCAGTATATTAGGAACAATTTCTTCTCAGAAAGAGTGGTGAGGCAAAGGAAGAGGCTGTAAAAGGTGGTAGTGGAGTCACTGTCCCTGGAGGTGTTCATGAGCCATATGGATGTGGCACTGAGTGGGCATGGTCTGACAGCTGGACTAGATGACCTTAGGGGTCTTTTCCAACCTTAATGAATCTATGATTCAATGATTCTCTGTAGTCAGTGTTTTCCCCAATGGTGTTCCATTACTGTCATGGTAGAGCCCTCCCTCCTGTGGTGACCAGAATGGAAAGGCTATGAGGAAGTGATGGCATGTTGCTGGGTGGGTTGGTGGTGACGGCCTGGTGTCACCAGAGTGGTAGCTCCACTGTGTCCCTGTTCTGTCCCCACACAGTAATTATGGGCTCATTTCTACCCAAAAAGGCACACAGTTCACACAGTCACTTCAAAGATGCATCTCTGGTGAGCTGGTGGCATCATCACATTCCACGCTGTGTCCTCAGCAGACCTAACAGCAGCAACTGGCAATCATAAAGCTCTCCTGAAAGCCTAGATGGATCCATAATCTAGCTGGCTCTTTAATGAAGCATTTCTGCCTGCTCTCCCAGAGCTCTAGGCCTAGCTCAGCCAGCTCCAGCAAGAGCTCCATCCACCTGCCCAGCCACTCTATGTGATAGAAGAGGGCAGAAGATGTCGATACCTGGAATGACAGCTGCTTCCCAGGAGCTGGACTCATAGGTAAAAGTACCTGAACTGCTTCAAGGTCAGCTCAAGTGCCAGATGTCCCATAACCTTCCAGTCAGCCAGCTCTCCTGTTTCACAGGAGATCCTGAGCTTAAAATCAGTTTTCATTACAGATTCATCCCAGTTTCATAATTGTCAGGGATACTGATTGCTTAAAGGTCTTTTTCAAGACTAATTTTGAGCTCAACTATACAGTCTACAGACATGACTTCTCTCTCTGATTACCTGTAGAGATATCAGAAATATGCATTTAATGCTGGGCTATCTGTTTAAAACATCTTGGTTTTGCCATTTTAGAGTTCTTTGACTGTACTTCCTCCTGTGAAAAATGCATGGTTTACTGATTCAAAACTTCAGTGTATCAAGGTCTACAATCTTTTTCTACAAACAAGAGTTCATCTGCTTCAGTGTATAGATAGATGTTCATGTATGGGAAATGGATTGAATTCCTCACACAAAGTTTCCAAATTTAACATTTATACTTAATGTCTGCAGGGATAACACTCAGTGAGCTGAATATTCTGCAATGCATTACTAGGACTTGCTCGTTGGTCCTGACTCAAGTGAAGCTGACATTGATTACAGGCTCGAGTGCTAGGCAAGCAAAGCTGGGTATTCTGCAATACCCAGAAACCACAGTCTCAAAAATGTGCAAAATGTTCCACAGGCATTATCAGGATTTACTACATGCATTTGTTCAAGATGATAAAGGGCTACATTTTCAAACCCGACTTTAAGTGCCAAAATCTTTGGTGTCTATTAGTTCACTTTGTATGTACACACCAGCATTTTATAGCATTGTAGTTTCTTCTGTCTGCTATAAAGCTCTTTAAAAAGGATAAAATTATTCACACTGAGAATATACAAAGCAGACTGAAATCTTGGCCCCACAAAAATGAATGTGAGTCTTGACTTTGACTGCAATCTGTACAAGATTTTACCCACAAAGTTGAAAGAACAAAAAGATTTTTCTAGGCTTAAAAGGATTTTTCTACTCCTTACTAGTATTTAGATTTATATTGCTCTTTTCAGTATTTATTTCAACATGATATTTCATTGACTCAATAGAAAGAAAAGGCAATGCTCTAAATTGAAAGAGAGGAGAGCACCTAGTCTATTAATGACCCATAATTATCTCTTTGTTCAATAGAAATTGCACTTAGCCTTCAGCCTAAAGGATTGCTAATTCTGAAAAAATGCAAGTTCTGTGCAGATTTTGTATGTTAGCACGTGTAGACAGATAATGATACGTATACACAGACACAATAAATAGCTTTCTAGCAGCTCATTCATCTGACTATTAAAATAGCAGAACAACTCTAAAACAAAAGTTATATTAATTTATTTTTCCCACAAATTCCTTTCAGTCTGCTCATTATGTGTATTTGTCCATTTGCCCCTATTTTCCATACAGATGATCAGACTGAAAAGCTTTCTATGTCAGCTCTCACTGTGGGTAGGCAATGGCATAAATCCTCAGACACAAGATGAGATGTCTTTGCTCTCAGTGTACAAAACATCCAGCATGTCTTGCTGGATGATCACTCAGAATAACTAGTTTCTATGTTATGCTCATTCTGAATTCCTGTTGCGTATCTAAACAATTGCATCAACTCTAGGAATACAGCTGCAACAGAAATTCAGTTGAATTCATAAGCAATTGCACTATCTGGGTACAAAAGTCCCTGACTCAAGTTAGTTAGGCCTGCAGATTGAATTAGCTGCCTGGTCTGAGGTGAGAGGCTGAAGGTCAGATCGTGCTTCTCTTGAGTCAGGAACCCATTTGGTTTACTGTGGTGGAAGAGGAAACCCCACAAAGTGCCATTTGATCCCCAGATCCCTTTTATAAGCCCAGTTGCTCTGATGGGCCAAGGGAAACACAATTCATTCCTCAGTCACGTGGGAGCCACTGTAGAGCCACCCAGCCCAGGAAGAGACCTTGTTGCTGTGCTCCCAGAGGCCTGGTAAGACCTGGCAGAGACTCTTGTGGACCTATTGCCTTGAAGCTATGTAGTGACACACCAGAGGAAATCATGACTTCATTCTGGGCAGTATCATTTAAAACAAACAGACTCTTGGGTGGCTAAGAGTTGAGCTGCTTACACTGGGGCTGAATATGGCTTTTCCTGTTTCTTGGGTCCACATTCCACAAAATCCCTTATCCTGTCACCAAAAATCCATATTCTTTTATTGCTAGTCCATCTGTATTGCGTTAGGACTCAAAGTGGCCTACAAGCCATTTTTTTTCTCGGAGACAGTGCACTATCAGCTACTCTCAAAGAGATCTGAATAGTCCTCTCTCATGAAAAGTGAGGACGATTGAGACGGATTTTGGAGGTTTTTAAATGCTTCGGACCCTTTGAAGAGTGTCAGCAGAAGGGCCTCGCTGTGCCAGTGAAGATCACTCCTTTTTCCTCTCTGTAGGAAAACACTTTCTGTAACAGATAAGACACACATCACATATCAACAAAGTGATATGCTTCCTATTTTATTCCCTTTGTCCCCGATTTAACTCCTACAGAGAGGCAGCCAACTACTTTAAAGGCTAACTGCTGCAGACAGTGACTTTTCAAGTCTACGTGTTCTGAAATTCCTTTTTTTTTTTTTTTTTTTTAAGGAACTATTCATTTGCTTGTGATCAGCCAAGCCTAAATGGGAACTTGATTACTTATTGAGTTCTTAAAATAACCCTCTTTATCTTCATTCCCATCGCCTGCAGAGATCATTTGGGCCCATATACAGCACTCATTGATTTGAGTTCCCATTTTGTTTTTAAGAACAAAAGGTCTCGTATGTCTAAAATTACCTCCTTCCCCTCCCTTCTTTTGTTATACCAACTGGCAATTGACATGTTTGTCAATATTGTTTAAACCATCATGAAATTCAGAGCAGATTTACATGTCTGACAGATACAAGGACAGATTCTTCTTTCATCAGAAAGCCAGCCGGATGAAAGCCATGCCAAAAAAACTTCCTTTAGGAAGGAGACAGGGATTTTGCACTGACCTCTTCTGCATTATAAACAGCTTCAGAGTGCTGCTGGCTCTGCCAGCTTGCTGAGCTGGGCTCTGCAAATTCATAGCTATAATGGGTTTGGAATGACTTCCACAATGGCATTTCTGTGTGTGCATGGGGCTGGATGCAGCTGTTGCAAGAGGTGATCAGGAGTTATATGACCACATCATACAGCTGAGAGCATAAATACAGCAGCAGTCGTGGCTAATGGAATGGGACTGTCTGACTCTCCTAGTTGGGAAATTTACTCTTACTTGACTTTATGGGGACTCTTCCTCTCTTCTGACTACATGCAGAACAGAGGATACGAGCCTGGACTTCATCCCTTCTCCCAGCATTGCTTGACATGCAGCTGCAGTGTACTGTGAGGTATTTACGCTGTGTTCAGGTTTGTTCCAGAGACTGCTGGGAGTATTTCCAACAATGTCTGTGAGCTTTTAATCCACCACAGGGTGAAAAGCAGAAATCATGACCTGAGTATGCTGGAGTGCCATTGTCTCTGCTTGTGGTGGCTATGTCAGCACAGAAAAACATACCTTGCTGCCATACTCCAGTGGGTTACTCATTGCAGAACTGTGAAATAGGTCAAAGCTTTGTAAAGGACAGCTACACATTGCATTTTGTGTGTTGGCTGGCTCTTAAAGCATATCCATGTCTGAAACTTAACACTGGTTTCCAGCCAGCTAGGCAGAGAACAAATCCTTCCTCCAAATGACCTCCTCAGACTGGTATTTGTGTCACACTGGGGGAAAAAAAAAAAAAGAAAGAGCAAAATGAAAATAAAAGTGTAATATAAGTGTAATATAATGTATGTGCTGACTGGACTTATTTCCCTTTGAATTTTCTCCTCAGGGATCTGCAGCTCAGTGCAGTACACATCCTAACAGGGTCTGGAAAGCCTACCTGGTGCACATTCTATAGGGACTAGCTTGATAAAAGCAGTAGCACATGGAGATAATGATTTCCTGGGCTGCCTCTTCATTGTATTGACTGCAGTCGTTCTATCTTTTAAGCATGTTATTGATTCATGGTGCTCCCCACCGCTGCCCATTCTGGACTGGATGTGTAGGCTCTCTGTGTAGCATCTGTGCTCCTCCAGCAGAGAGCATGTGCTTTCTTCCTCTGACTCACTTTCCAAGCTTCATCATTTGTAATTAACAAACAAGGTGGAATCCTAGATTTTTTTTTGTCTGGCTTAGAATAACAAAATCATTAAGGTTGGAAAGACCACTAAGATCATCTAGTCCAACCATCATCCCGTGCCTGAGACCACTCTAGACCATGTCCCTCAGTGCAACATACACCCTTTTCTTGAACACCTGTGGGGATGGTGACTTCACCACCTCCTTGGGCAGCCTGTGCCAGTGCAGCACTGCTCTTTCTGAGAAGAAATGGTTCTTAATATCCCACCTGATATTAAATGGTGCTGCTGGGTGACAAAATCTTAATAACTTTGGGATGAAGCACTGAGAAGCACTGTACACCACGTGCTCTTAGCTCTGGCATGTGGCAACTGTTGGCATCGCCTTCCCCAGAATGGGGTTTAGTCATTCACAGTGGGTAGCAAGCTACAGCCTTTGCTGCCAGATGAAAAGGAGCCAGTCCTGAGGTGACCAGGAACAGCACAGTGCTGAAATCTCTGGTTTTATGCTGGCCAGTCACCAGGGACTTAAGGGTCCCAGCTGCTTCATAAAGGCAAACAAATATGACAGAAAGAAGCATGTACATTTGCAAATAATTAAGTATTATCTTCAGTGTTGGGCTTGGCTTTGCTTTTGGTTGCCATCACAGCTTTATTTTATAGGACTCTGAAGCACGGGTGTGAGTTACTTTTGAGGGTCCAGCTTCCCTGGTGTCTGAAATGTTGCAAGCAGCTATTCTCTTCCTCCACTCTGTGATGCATTTCTTCTTCATTACTGTGTGGCTGTACAGCTGGCTTAGCTGGGGGTCACTTCCCACATCAAGAGTTCACCAAAGCCTGTCATTATACGCTTGTGGAGATGACACCAGAGCTTTGTTGCTGTCATGATGTGGGGTCAGTGCAAATGCACTGGGACAGCGCTGTGAGCAGGGGGCCTGCTAAAGGGCACAGGAAATTATTTTCAGGGGCAGAGCAGGTTGAGAGTTTTGAACTCTTGGAGATTCAGGCTAAAACAAAAGAGCATGGGAAGAGCAAGAGACTAAGGCAAAATAATAAATAAATAAATAAATTCAGCATCTATTATATCTGCTCATGGTCTGCCCTGCTGCTACCAAAGCATGCTCACAGCAGAGCAAGGGAAGGGACTTTGAAGTGGGAGGTGCTGCAGAGATTCTGATTGCAGGGCCTGGGGCAGAGTGGTTGGAGCTAATACAGTGCTATTTGCACTGGGCTTCAGTGGGAGTTTCCAACTACTTCACTGCAGCAAACAGTAAAGTCTGGTTAAGCCTCGGTGACAATTTGTGGTGATACCATTTCTTCTCCAGATCAGCTTCCAGGATTGCTTGGCTATTGCTGCCAAAAATGTTATTTTCTACAATACTAACAGCAGGGGTCAGAATGGCTTTCTTCACATCCAGAGCAAGATCTCAGCTAACACGGGACAGCCCATTCTTTATGAACACCACTGAATATCATCAGATTTCAAACAACTGTAGTTACTATGGGTGTGATCCTGTTCCCTTGTATGGCTGGAGACAACACTGAGATAATCCATTGTCTTGTAATAGATAGAAAACTAAACCCAAGCCAGCCCAAAGGAGAACCTGATCAAGAAATCTCCTTCAAGATCTGAATAGAGAAACCCCAACAACTTCTTTTTTTTTTTTTTTCTGATAGGAAATTTAAATTCAGATTGGAAATACCTTATTTGTAAAGGAAAAGAACTTTTCAGGCTCAATTTGAAACCCACAGATTACTACCTTCCCTGTTTTAGCTTGTCACTAAGTGACAGCTGGAACAGGCTGAGAGCTGAAACCCAGGTAATTGAACAAGCAATTAAAAACAACTCAATTCCATGTGCAAAACTGGGATACGGTAGCTCCACTGAGCAGTGCATGTAGGTTTTTATCCACAGGGGAACATCAGTCAGGTAATTGCCTTTCCATTTAGAATAAATATCTTTTATTCTTCCCTGCTTAACTGAGTGTTTTTAAAAGAACCATCACTATTAAAGTGAGAGAGGAAACACTGCTCTTCAGGCAAAGAAGTCGAAAAGTACTTGTTAAGCAGGAATAGCATATCCGTCACAAGCATGAACCGCTTTGCAGCTGACTGTTTTTTTTTTTTCCAGATGAAGTAGAGTTCACCTGTGTAATTTCAAGACACTGTGTGTGCTCCAGTATTTGCCAGTGTGAAACTAAATATCTTCCTTCTCATTCACCTAGCTTTCTAAGGCTCCTCTTCACAGTCTTTCCTCCCAAATCATCATTCATGATCATGACTAATACTAAGTCATTTTTGTCTCCTGCAAATGTTGCCTTTTTACAGTTCGTGGGGAGTTTTTAGTCATTCATAATATTCGCTTTGTATGAATTAAATCTGTCTGAATGTGCATGCTTAAACAATCCCCTTCACTTCTGGTTATTGGAAGAACAGATAGAAAGAAATGTCTCGACACAATCAGGTATTCCTCTCAAAATGAAATGTTATGTACAAAGGAATGAGATAGAATGCAGGGAGATAAAAAAGAGCATGAAGACTCGAGTGTTTTTGAAAAGGAGATAGATGGAAAGAAGTCCAAGAGAAGGCAGTAAAAAAACACCAGATGCAGCTTGACTCAGCACTGGGTATACACTTGCTCAAAACTTCTCTGGGAATGTTTTCAATCTGTGAGTTGGCTGAAAGGAACCTGAAAACTCTAAGCAAAGAAGTCAGACTGCTATAGGATTTCTACCGGGTCCAGTGCAACAGGGTTTTGTCCATCTATTGTAAACAGATTTCTGACACAAATCCCCAATTTCACCATCAGTTTCTCCTCCTGGCAGAAACAGCCAAAGGATCCCTGGCTGCAGCAGATGGATCAGATCAGAAGGGGTAATGATATACTGAGCAAATTCTCATCTTGCTATGGGAACTTTCACGGGCTGATAGAGGAGACGGCTGGCAGGAACTTCACAAGGTCAGTCACACAGCTTATATGTAGGATCAGTTGTACTTAACCCCTCTTGGCAGATGTTACTTCAGCTCGTTTTCAAAAACTGTCACTACTGGAACTGCCTCAGTTTTTTCAGGCAAGCTGGTATAGAGCTGTGTCCATAGCTCACAAGAAAACTTTCCTCACAATTAACTTAAATCTTCCCAAAAGGCAATTAATTAATTAATTAATTTTTAAATTTATTTTATTACAAGTTTATTTATTTTATTATTAATCTTTAGTATTATTTTAATATAAATATTTCTAATAACAATATATTACGGTTATTATTTGTTTTATGATAAATAAATTTATTGCTTTATCTATCTATCTATCTATCTATCTATCTATCTATCTATCTATCTATCTATCTATCTACCTAACTATCTATCTACCTATCTAACTAACTAACTGTCTAATTAATTCTCTGTGCCCTCAGCACATAAAGAACAGTTTACGCTTTCTTCCTTGCAGCTACCTTTTATGCATTTGAACACTGTTGGCATCTTTCCATTTTTCCTTCCCTTCCCTTCCCTTCCCTTCCCTTCCCTTCCCTTCCCTTCCCTTCCCTTCCCTTCCCTTCCCTTCCCTTCCCTTCCCTTCCCAACTAAACTAATCCATCCAAACTTTTTTTTTCCTGCAGAACTGACTGTTCCTTCTTACAGTTGTGCAGATGATGCATACTATCAAACAGAGCAATGTGCTTCTGCCTGCTGGATTGCAACTGATGTTTCTCCAAATTCAATCCCAGCTGGAGAAAATTAATCTATATTCTATGCTATAGTCCTTGAGTTGGCTTACAGTCTTGCACAGCTTTGTTGAATTTGCAAATTTGTTAAGTTTCTTATCTATCCTATCTATCTCATCAGTCATTATTGAAAATAGGGAGTGGCATGGGCTCCAGGAAAGATCATTGGGGAACCCAGCCAAATACAGTCTCCCAGTTCGATAGTGAATGACTGAGAAACATGATCTCATTGTCTTTTCTTTCCTTCCTCTTTTTTAGGGCTATGGGCAGATGTCAAGGCCACTGACTTGGCCCTGGCCTGGTTAAATTAACTGAACAGGATATGGGGAAACTAGTGGAGAGGACATGAGAAAACGACGAACATGAGAGATAATAATGTGAGAAGCTGACAAAAATTACAGATAGTGCCTATAAGGACTGGCTGGATTTTGCATGTGGTTGAGGAGGTGTTAGTGAGCAATGGTCAAAATTCACAGATCACTCAAAGGAAGCTTTATGGAGTATGATCTTGCAAGGCCGAGAACACTGTATAAGCACGTATTATCTAGATACCAATATCAGAAATGTTAAAACTGGTATAGTTGAATCAAATAAATATATGAATATTTAAATTAATTAATTCCAATGAATTAAAAAATAATAATTTGACTCCAAATGAATTAAAAAATAATTAGGAGTTGATTGTTTATTTGGAGGAAGCCTGGGATGGAGGAAAGTAGAAGCAAAGCACAGTAAAAAGGTGGATCAATAGACAGGAAAAACAGGGATATGTAAATAATGTAATCAGGCTTGTACATCAAGCTTGTTTACAGCTTGTGTAGGGCAATGTACTAAACCTGCTGCACTAATCATACCATGCAAGCAAAACTTTCCTCTGTGGTAAGGAAGACTGTTTTCGTCAACTAATCTGAGAACATCCAAACATGGATCAAGCATCTTGGTGTCATCAAGTTTATGCCCACTCCGGTTCTGGCAGCATCACCTTCTTACCAACAGATTTCTGTAGAGATTGTCTTTTCTTAACTGCTCAGTTATTTGAGCCTGTTTACAGCATGGATCTACAGTGAGGTATGGGGACCTTGTTCTGGTGCTCAGGAGTGGAAATAGGAGTCCAAAAAAGGCACTTTTTAAGCCACTGTTATCACCAAAGCCCCTATTCAAACTTTGGCCTGAGAATAAAAGGAAGTGATTTTATACTGTAGTCTCCTAGCCAAGATTCAGACCCTTCTGAGTGAAAAGTTATGCGCTCTTGCCTCTCATTTCCTCCTTCTCCTTTTATTCAGACATTTATTTATCATTCCAAAACAGAAACCTGGGGATTAACTTATTCTTTACACTGTGTTTTTCCTTCCAAATCTTCCATATGACTGGGAAAATGTTTGTTAGCTATTAATTCATCCCCATTCTATTTATGTTTGCATTCTCTCTTTCTTCCCTTCCCTCTCTGACATTTTATTAGTCCAAAATGGGAAACTCTGGCCCCACTGACGTCAAGAGGAATTTAGCTATTGATTTCACTGAAATTGCAATTTTGAACAGGGACCTGACAGACTGCAAAAAACTATGCCCAGGCTCTGTGTGAAGGGGGCTGTCACACTCATCACACATCACTTTTATTTTCCTCTCATCTGTCTCTGGGTCCAGCTCAGAATCAGTAACAGACTGGAAAGATGTGAGCCTCGATATTAACTATCTGCTTATATAATTTCTCTGATGCTGGCTTCAGTTACCCATAACTGGGGGTCATGCTTTGCTGCCAAGTCACTGAGCAACTTCCTCTGTTTAAACAGAATATGTAAGCCCTACATTTTCCCAGAGTTCACGACTCTTTCGGAAAGTGTTTTATGATACAGTTGTTATAGAATCCACCATCACAGTAACAGCTACAGACAAGGCTTCACTGTGGGCCTGGCTTCAAGCCCATTTAATTGAATGAATGTTTTTCCTTTGCTATCAGTGAATGCATACATCAAATTGCTCCGTATGTTCCACTGTAATAACAGTGCCACAGGGCTGTGTCTAGTCACTGTTTTTCTACAGAAAAGTAACAGATCATGAAGCTAATATCATACAGAGGATCCAAAAAGGTTTTAAGCACCTTTGAGGCCCTAAAAATACAATTTGAATTCATTTTCAGAGAGTCTCAGCACTAGTACTTGGCATAGGAGCCACATTTAGTCATTGTGCATGAACTCACAAGAGGTCCAAGCTGCTTTTCTTTCCTTTCTATCCATCATTTACAGAGACTCTGCTCATGTGAGATGTGATACTGACTGTTGGGAGTTGCAAGAGGGAGCAGGCTGTGGCATTATGTGCAGTGTGATACACCCTGTTTCCGTGTTGGTTGGTCAGCCTGGCCTACTCTGTCACGGCACTACTGCAGTAGGATGAACCTGGGCCATGACCTCCAAAGGGCCTGGGGCTGCAGGCCCTACTGCACTACAAGCACGGGGACACGTCCCCAGCATGTCTGCACCCTGAGTGCAACCATGTGCATCCCTAGCAGTCGCTCTTCTGCAGAGATAGAACTTCACTGTGCATCATGACAAAATACCCTATTTTTACACGCCACTGATTTGTGTAAATGCACTGCTTCCTTTGAGACTCTGTTGGGTGCCATTTAATTAAAAAAAAATGAAGCACCTACCGTGTAAAAGAGCATTTGGGAGATGATGCAATTGAAGTAATTAAGGAAAAGGCTAAACAGGCAAATTGTGTTGTATTTGTATTTACACTGGTGTTACATTAAAACCACAGTAACTTGTGAGGGATGGTGGAATTCAGTACCACTTTTTGACATCATACTCCTAAGTCTCAGTAAACATATTTATTCCCAGAGGAAAACATAACCTAAGACTCCCACACTTCTGATGAGTTCACTGCTGTGTGACCGAATGCACCAAAGCATGTGCGTGGTGTTCTTGAGCATACAATATAAGCTGAACACCTTCAGGCCATCAAACATAACTTTTACTATACTGTAGAAACTGCATTTTATAGAAGCAATGTTAATGTATCCTCATACAAGAAGAGCTTTTTTCCTCATTTCTTTAGGTTCATGCTCATCATTTATAGCCTGACTGCAAGAGGTGACCCATGCCAGATGCTGCAGAACAAGGACTGGACTATTTTAGAACATCCTGAACAAGAAGAAAGATTTCTCCCAGTATTAGGTTGAAACATAAGTTTGGCCTAACTTCTGAAATACATGGGGGAAAAAGAAGGGAGAGGCTGCACTCCATAAATTCTCTTTAATGTGGATCTGAAACTGAGATACTTGTTTCCCACATGAATGCACAGCTATTTTCTCTTCTTTTAAAAATGATCATTAAAAAAAATCTATTGTGAAACAACGGTTTTTGGTCATTAAAAGGACAGAAAAGGCTCTGTTGTGACTGCTGGCAAAAAACAGGCTGCAGCTAATGCTGTGCAGTCAGTGCCCAGTTACCCTGGTCATCTGCTTCCCTACTGCTTCTCAGAGTGCTCCTCATATGGGAATATCTGTTTTTTCAGTCGTAACTGCTATTGCCTGGCCCTGAGGGAGATGAGTAAATTAACCAAATTGCTCAATTTTATTTACTTTGTTTCTCTTTTTTAAAGCAAAACAGCCCGTGTTTCAAAATCCCTTTGTAATGGAGAAAAACACGAAAGAGTCCCTCGAAGTCCATACAAACATGCCAAATCAATTACAGCATAATTAGCCAGAACTGTTATTTGTTGAAATCCTGTCAGCAAAAATAAATCGCCCTTCCCCTTCAAATTGCTCCATCATCTTCATTTTCTTGACAAAGATTTTGAAAGTAAGACCACTGACTCTCCAGACTGAAGGGAGGGAATTAAATACAGATGTTCTAAGCATTATAAATGAAGGAATGTTTGAAAATGGTGGAAAAAGAGAGGACAAAGCTGGCCTGACTGAACTGCAGCTGCCCTTCCAGGGCAGGATGGGAGCCTTAGGCAGGCAGGCAGCACTCATAGGGCAGGCTGGACTTTGCCTTAGTGTGACGCTGCAAGCTGCTGCCCCTGATTTAAGTCAGCACAGACAAGAGGAGGCCCACTCCTGGCAAGCTTTATCTGCAATTCATTTAAGAAGGAGGCAGGTCCTCTCTTTGGACCTAATTGGAAACAGGCAGCCTTCTCCTAATTGTGTGCTCCAACTGATTCACGTGCATTAACGGAGGAAATTGTAGAGGAATAGGGTTCTGAGTTGTCATTAATTTCCTGGACTGGAAGGTCCATACGTTGGGGACGTCGGCTGTTTATACATACATCCTTCACACTGTTCTGCTCCTTTATGTAGAAACTTGACCCCAGCTAAAATACAAGCATCATGACTTCTTTTTTCTTCTCAAATTCTATGCAAGTACATAGAGTGCGTTTCCAAAGGGCAACTCATAATGAGCTTTATTTTAATTAAAATATAAAGTCAAAACAACAGAACAAGAACTTAATGTCAAAAGACATCTGCAAAGTTCATTTTGACAGAACTTTACACTTTTCCTCAAAAAAAACAAACCCTTTTAATGTCTGATTGTGTCCACCTGCAGGGAATGTTGTAAGAAAGTGTCCTGTTTCAGTTAAAATGATGCATATGATGGGGCAATTGAAGCAGGAGCTGGCTGCTAGGGCTACCATTTTCCTCTGGGCAGGGTGGTATTGGTGGTAGTGGGTAAAAACACTGGCCCTGCCTTTGTGCCAAAGGGACAAGGGAAAGATCTGCTGAGGTGGCTGCTGTGTCCTAACTCAAGTCAAATTTGAAACATTTGAACTGATGGGAATACATATGTAAAATATTCATGTTCTTAATGTCTCCTGTAACTTCTACAAAATCAGCCCTCTCTTAATTGAAGCCTTCAGGGGGCTCGAACATTGCTTTGCTGGAACCTGACGCTGGTTCCATGCATCCTGAAACCTTTGGAGACTCCAGAACCTGGTGCAGTCAGTCTGGAAGTTGATGCCAAACCAAAGGAGCTGATCCCATCAACTCCTGTGCACAGTCCTGTGTTGGAGACAGATGTGTATGGAGGTCTGTGCGACACCCTGCTGCATTTCCCACTTTTCTACAATGCAAGACTCCGAAGTTCAGAACCACATATGGAGCTAAGCTGTGTTTGTTTATATACCTACTCAATAAAAGCTGTTACTGGGATCCCAGCTGTGTCTTTATGATTTCTTCATGCTACTAATGAGAAAGATTTCCTTAACAGTATGCTATTAATTGTTATTGAGGCTGAATGAAAAATAAATTCACAGTTCACAGATGAGAACTGCACACACCTGATTTAAAGAGATGACAACATGTGCTGTCCTTCAGACTTTATGCACAGCTGGATAAAGATAAGAGGCTTTACCAAATTCTTCTAGTCTCTGTATTGGAAAGAAAGAAGGGCGAAGAGGGAGAGTTTGGACTGACAGGGTAAGTTCCCTGTAGTGACACTGGCTTGAAATTGCATATGCTTATTTCATTAAGTGAATATTCAGTAGATTCTGTTTTTCCAGTGAAACTTAAAATAACGTCGGTCCACATCACTTCTGTCTATAATTTGAAGCCTTCAATATCTTACGGGTTGAGGATGAGAAATCCCTTCTTCACTAGGTGTCTTTAAGAGGTTTACATCCTACAAAGTCACATGTGTTCTGAATACGGAGTTAAAAATACAGCAATAAAACTTACAGACAGTATTTTACTTCTGTGTTTGTGTTTTCA
Source organism: Callipepla californica brunnescens (assembly GCA_023055505.1). Classification (NCBI taxonomy): domain Eukaryota; kingdom Metazoa; phylum Chordata; class Aves; order Galliformes; family Odontophoridae; genus Callipepla; species Callipepla californica. The sequence goes on along the minus strand of JALIRH010000001.1, from coordinate 69,066,822 downwards.
GAGTTTCTGTATCTATACAGGTCTCAGTCCTGAAACTCTCACATTTGAGAATAACCTGAAGTTATCTGAAAGTCACCTTAGGATTTGGCAACTCAATTGTACATGTGTAGTTTTATACTGATCGTGATTAAGCAGAAATATAACTTACTGCTTAATTGCAATTAGGTAACTATACATTCCTACAATCACTGCAATATGCTAAGGAGTATGCTTACATCCCCCAGCATGCCCTAATGCAGTGGAGAGATTCAAGAAAAAGAGAAAGACAAATTCATTGAGCAGAAGGTAAAACACAAAAGATGAAATGCTGAACTCAGCTGAAGGCAGAAGTCTGAACTTCATCTTCTCCCCAGTCTCACCCAGTGCTGCCATGGATCCCAGCTCTCTGCTATGTGTTCTGTGCAGGGGACTATAGCAACAGGAAATGCCCCACAGCTCCTCTCACAGGTGTTGCCATCTTTTATGGGAATTTGTTCATTGCACAGGCTGATTTTGCAGTGAGCAAACTGAGTCAGAGCCTCTCAGCAAATTGTTAATCAGGTGGTAATTCTGGAACCCAGCAAGACTGGGGGCCTCCTCTGAACATTTGCAGGGACCTCTGAAATGGATAGTGCTTGAATTATTACCTGTTCTCTTTCCAGGTCCTCTAGCTCATATGAAAAATGGAACCTGCATTCAGTGTTATGGTTAAGTGCGGAGTTATTGATGGGAACTTTAAAGCTATTTGTCAGCCAGAGGTTTGGGGAACCAAAAGGGGCAAAAGATTTAAAGAGAGTCTGCTGGGTGCTAGCCAGTGGTGTAGACCAGGGACTGAGAGTGGGTGGTCTTGGAAAAGAGCCAGTCGAAATAGGGCCAGGAGATGGTGTCATCCTTGACTCAAGCACACTCACATTTTGGCTTTCTAGCAGGGGTTATTTCTTCTCTTTATTCTGCAGCTCAGCACAAACATCTCTCTCATTTTCTACAATCTGTGGGATGACGTGTTCCACCCGCCAGGTGCAACACTGTTGACCAGAAAAAATGCAGCAAATTACTAAAAAGAGAAGACCGTGAACAGGTCTAGGAGAAAAGAGTAACACCTGCTAAGTCATTCAGCTAGTAAAAAAGTTGACTTCAGACTCTCCAAAAGATGAGTAAGTGAATCTTGAAAATTACAAAATACAGCAGCAGTAGGACCTGCTCACACATTGAACTTTGAAAGACATCTTAAAACGTATGTGGGACTGGAGTAAAGTGTGAGCTTTCAGTATATTCCCTTAGCTGCCAGCAAAGAGGGAATGGCTTTAAATTAAAGGAGTGGAAATTTATATTAGATTAAATGTCAAGGGAAAGTTTTTCACAGAGAGGGCAGTGAGGCACTGGCACAAGCTGCCCAGAGTGGCTGTGGATGCCCCGTCCCTGGGGGTGCTCAAGGTCAGGTTGGATGGGGCCCTGGGTGGCCTGACCTAGAGCCTAATCTAGTGGTTAGCAGCCCTGCAACTGGAGGTCTAGAATGAGATGATCTTTGAGGTTCCTTCCAAACCAAGCTATTCTATGAGTCTCTGATTCTATTCCAGTTTTGAAGTAGTGCAGCTTGACATCTTCCCAGCAGTAGGAGTTTCCAGTTTTTTGTTTTGTTCTACTTTATTTTATTTTACATTTTATTTTATTTTACATTTTATTTTATTTTACTTTATTTTATTTTATTTATTCATCTTGTCTTTAGTATTACTTGGTAAAAGAATACAGGTTTTGCAGCATGTTTGCACTACTGACAAGATCTGCTTTCAGCAGAGGTGAGATGTGCCCTGCAGGGCACTTCAGGGCCCTTCCTAGGCTATGGATTTCCAGGTGTGCCTCCCACCAATCAGCTTTGCCCTGGGTTACAATAACATTTTAAAGATTTTAACCTAAGGAGCCACACTCAGCAACACATTGGTCCTCATAAACACGGTCACTTTCTAGGCCTTGCTTGACTTGGAAATCAGAGTTTCCTGTAGCTGGGACCCTGATTAACTAACCAAAGGTGCAAGTGGTTGGCTCTAACCTCACACTTTTTCCACAAATGGCATAAACTGAACATATTTCACCTTGAAAGTCACACTTTTTCACTGGTGCTTGAGCATGATGGAAATTTTGATTTATTTTCATAACCAGTGCCACTCTGGTTGGTTTCTTGTTACTTTACTACTTTCATGAGATGAGGATTTCAGACTGGACACATATGTTAATGGTAGGGGTGATTTGGGTTCCATATTTTTCTCAGTGGAAAACAGGAACACTGTAAGTATAGCTGCAAGAGAAAAATGTTCCTTTATCTTTTTAGTTCTTCCTATTCATCATTAAATGATGAGACTAGATACAGAGCATTTCTGAAGAGCTCAGGATGCTGTTTAGGGCTAAGAAAATAAAAGTGATTTTTCAGAACATCAGCCAAACTAAGCAAATCAGCTGAAAATCCCTCTGGAGTGAAATAAGTTATGAAAGATTTCAAATTCCCTTCTTCTGGGAGGGAAAAAAAAGTCAAAACCAAAAGAAAGCATTCTTTTCTGCACAAAATAACCCATTCAACCTGAGCAAACTGCTGATTTCTGAGTTTGGGGAAGAAAAGCAAACAAAAAGGAAAGCTAGGGTATTAAAACCTGCACGAAGAAACATCCCCCTTTTCTCACCATTTCAGGGCTGAAAGAACACACTGGGCTGCGGGTACATTTAGTTCCTTTCCTTCCTTTGCTTGAGGAGAGTTGAATCCCATCTTCTGGTCTGCAGGCAGTTTTATGGATCTCTTCCCCAAATAAATGTATTTCCAGCCCAAACAGTTCTAAAGCCACTGATGGTTCCAGAAACACTGAGGTCACATTTTTCAGTGAATTTACTATTTGCCAATATATATACATGGCTCTGCCTCAGTCTTGCACAGAGTCTTATTAATATCACTCATCCATGTGTTAAATGTCTGCTTTTAAGTTGCTTTCCAGTGCTCCAGACAGAAAGCAACTAAGTCCTACAGAATTGGGCTCTGTGATGCTGGGTTTAAAATGTCTTCCTTCAGTGTGGGTTGGAGTGTCTGGGTACATGTGGGGTCCCAGACACCTCAGAAAGGGATGAAAACAAGACCAAATGCCCAGAGATGGCAGTGTACAGGTTCCCTTGCTGCAGTGCTCTGGGACAGAGCATCTTCCATATTCTTTCTTTGCAAAGGTTTCCATTTCACTAGCATAAAAAAAGAGAGCAAAAGAGAAGACTCACACTGATTTTAACCCCAGAATATCTCCCTATGGCACTGGCTTTCAGATATAAGCATCTTGAATGCCCCCTCCCTAGAATCATTCAAGGCCAGGCTGAATGGGGCTTTGAGCAGCTTGCTCTAGAGGGAGCTGTCCCTGCCTATAGCAGGGGGTTTGGAACCAGATGATCTTAAAGGTCCCTTCCAACTATCTATGATTCTATGATCTCAAAACTGTTGATGGAGTAGAGCAGCTGTGCAGTGCTGAGGCCACAGGCAGCAGGACAAAATGCACAACCACAGCAGAGGATAAACTGCTCAGAGAGGATCACCCCTCTTGGCTGTGCTGCCTAGCAGTTGATTGAGGTCGTGAATCCTAAATGTTTTGTAATCCTTTTCTAATTTTTTTTTTTTTTTTTTAACCAGGATAATCATGGCTATTTTCCATGACAGTTTTTAGACTTGTAGTAAAACTTTTACCTCAGCTGTAATTGTGGCCTCATACTCTTCTGGCAAAAATGTGTATTAATAAGAAAGTATTTCCATTTGCTGGCTTTACATCTGTGGGGTCCTTGTCCAACAATCTCTAGTTCTTGTGACCAAAACCAACACCCTCAGGTAACATATCTTCCTCCAGTGTGTTGTGTCCTCATTTCTTGTACATCAGTGTCCATCAGATGGAGGTAAGGAAGGACTGAAGACAAACTGTCCTGAAGAGAGTAGAGTTGAGCACACATGGAGGAACATGAGTTGGGCAGGGGATATCTTCACTCTCCACCTTTGCCTGCCTTGGATGCCCTTCATCTGCTACCTTGAAGGAACAAGCCACAACCACAGCCAAGTCCTCAGAGTGAGTTGTTCAACCCACGATGGCAACCAACAAATGCCAAGTGAAGGAAGGACATTCATGGGCTCTTAAAGGCAAAATATAGAGTCAGAAACAGAACATGCTTCAGCAGAGGAGAAAGCAAAGGCTAGTCTGTGTGAAAAGACAGTTTTAGTTACTGGCAGCCAAACTGGTCTTTAGATGTTGCTAAGGTATTTATAGAGCTTCTGGAAAGGGATTTGAAAATATTCTATAATTAAGCATTTGAACTGGAATAATGTTATGATAAATGAACATATGGAGGTCCCAAACACCTTAAATAGTCACTCTGTGCTCCTAAAGCAGAATGTTATTGGCTCTGATCTTGATTTAATGTTCTCAGAAGGGGCTTTAAAAACAGACCTGGGACAGAGAAGTCAAGCATCAAGTTTTTATTTCAGAACTCAAAAGCCTAATGAGGTAAGGAAGCTACCAAGAGAACTATAAAAATAAAGGCAAAAGGTTGAACAGTCAACTAACTTAAACAGGAGGTGGTTGCAGATGTGCATGATATACGACATAGGGCAACTGCTTAACTTTTTATTTAAATGTTAATCAAAATAGATGCAAGAAAAAAGGGATAATTTATTTTCCTGTACTTTATCAGTTTGCACTGGGAGACCCCACCAGCTGCAAAGAGCCTGATGGCTGCTGGGTGCTTGCCTTCTGATCTGCTTATACAGTTTTGATGAGGAGTGCACTTTCTGCCAAATTAGTTGCATTACTTCCATCCCTAAAACAAACGTGGCTGGACTGGCATAAAGATATCCATTACCACCAGTACATGGGTCCTTAATGATGATTATTTAGTAGCCATAAAATATATTTTCACCAATGTAACGTCAGTCATACTAGGAGTACCCTGGCACCCAAATGAAGTGTTAAGCCAGCTCAGGTCATAGATAAACAGACAGGGCTTTGCAAACGGATAAACATTAAAAACCTTATAAAATGCAGCAGAATGGGTCTGTGAAAACACAGAATGAGCAGTGGGTCTTAAAACAGCCTCAGCTTTGCAGAGATCCTCATGTGTATGGCAGGAGCAATTTCTTCTTTATGTGACTGTACAAAACAGCAATGTTGGCAAAAATATGCCAGTAAGAAGTAAGTTAGAAATGTTGCTTAAGCCTTGGCCTTTTAGGAAATCCTTCTACCACAGACGCGTTAACTTTCAGAATGATTAGACTAAATCTGGAAGAGCAAAGAATCCAAAGTGTAATTGGCAATGGATAGACAAATCTTTAACATTTTTACATGTCCTCACTTAGCATGGCTGCTCATCAGCACTGAAGGAATTATAACAATTTACATCTCCTAAGAGACTTCATAGACATTCCTTCACTGTGCATGTATAAATAACATAAGTTTTGAGTCATCCTATTTTTAGAAGTGGGATAATTGGTAGTCCCTTAGGAATAAGATGCAGTAGTGACAGGACTATAGTGTAAAAGCCAGTGAATTTTCCATTAATAGCCTTTTCTGCCATCTTGTTTGCTGGCTTTGCTAATAAATTCAGGATACTTTTTTTGAGGTGTCTGTCTACCTCTCCTCATGATAAAAATGGAGCTGGGACATTATTCCTCATCCTTCAAAGACCTACTCAAAAAGATCAAACAAACTGGGGAATCCAAACAATTCCCATAGCAAGGTATGAGAAATCCATCTTCCCTTAATGCACATACCAAACAAATACCCTGACACCATCCTCATTCACCATACAAAATCTATAACAGTGCAAACATCCTTTTCCTTCCATCCAGATCTTCTTTAACTACACAGAAACTGACCCTATCTCACCATTGGAGACCTGCTCTGAGCCTTTGTACCTTCCTTTTCCTTTCTCCTATAAATAAGCCTGGTTTTCCATCATTGTCTATTGAATCAACACTTTGTTCCTTCCCCTTCTTGATAGATAAATGGGTAGGACGTAACACGTGATCATGGCATGAATCTGTGATAATACTACTCAAAATAAATCCCCAACTCGGTTTGGGCTGCATAAATGAGGTTATCATAATATAGATTATAAGAAGGTGTATGCCTAAAGAATATTGGCACTGCTGTAGGAGCATTAAATCTGATTTCTCCTGAATACTGTGTATGGTGTCTTTGGTTAAATATAACATGCATGGCATTTTCACACTGTCATTCAGATTCATAAACCAAACAGGCCAATGCGCACAGACAAACGTTACGAGTATTTTAAGTTCCTCTAAGATTTTGTAAGCAGAGGGGATAAAGCTAAATGGAACAATTATTCTAGCATAGTATTATATACAGTTATGTCCTGAATAATTCCAGATGTGTGTTGTCTCAAAGAAGTGAAATCAATCAAAAGCAATTGCTCCAGTGAAATTACAAACGTGTGTGTGGAAATAATAAGACATGTGGGCCTTTGACCACCCCTGACTTTTCAAGAGTTGCTAGAGTTTCTTTGTTTGGGGTGGGTTTCTAGTTAGCATCCTGGCTTCACTTAAACACCCAGGAGACTTTCACATATGAATTAATGCGTCTTTTTGTATGAAGCTGACATGGCATATTTTCATTTCCTCTTAATACATCTGTGTATATATGCATATATGTATGCATATACGTATATACACATAGCTGTATAAATAAATAAAATAAATCTACGTATGTCAAAATTAATTTTTCTGTAAAATGCCATCTTGTAACTGAGTCTTAACTAGGTTTTAGAGCCTTGGCAGGGTCTTAATGCACTCTTCACGCACAGCAGTGACAAGTGATCCCCTGAGCTTTGGTTTGGAGCAGCTCCATCAGCTCTTCCCCTCAGGTACACAAGGACAAATTAATGATCTTTGTTTCCCACTGGAATTGGTTTAAATGGAGTTATGTGCAGCTAACTTGACAATGTAGCCAAACACAAGCAATTGCTTGGCACTGCATCAGCCCTTACTATTTCGCCTTAGCACTTCATCTAGGTCCTCCCTACCAGGAGAAAACTTACATCTCTCTGACAACAGCTTTGTGGAGGTTGAAGTGTCCTTTTCACAGAGGTTACATCCTCGGCCTGAACAGGAGAGAGTCTGAGGAGAGGTTGGGTCTACGGTTAAATACCATGTCAGGCTCTTATGTAAGTACAGAGAAAGAGAGTGATCTTCATTGGTTACAAATGCACCCAGATTTCAGGGAAATTCAGAGTCTGGACTTTTTGCTGTGCCTCTATCCTACTGTGAAATGAAGGGAAATCTGTGGATCAGCTCTGGGTCTGGACCTTGCATCTGGGTGTATTTATATCACACTTTGGAATTACCAGATCCCATTCTGTGATTCAGATGATCATGATGGTAGCAGAAACAAGCTTCACTTTTTCCACGAAGTAAAACTCATAGATCTATGTGTTGTACATCAAGAAAATTGCATGAGTGAAAACACTGTGCATTGGTTGAATGCTAGCTGTTTATGAGCCTAACACTTTGTAAATGATTTTAATAATTGAAATCAACAGAATCATGAAACTTCTAGAGTGAACAGCTACTTCAGATAGCAGTAATCACTCTCTACACAGTAGATTTTACTAAGTAGATAAAGGATACCATCAGAGAGAGTCATCAATGTGTGGAAAGTCAGCTCAAGTACTCAGTTTTATAGAGAACCTAAACATCAGTCATTAAAAATTAAGTTGGTCAATGTAAGAGACTGTCTATAATGTAATAAGGAGAATAATATCAGTTAGGACTAATGTTTTCTTTCTACTTCTTTCTAGTTTTCTACTTCTCTTGGTGGCTTCCCACCAGAACTCTTTTATATTGGTCTTTGTGGTAAGCATGGAACAACTGGAGGGCAGCAAGCCTGCCAGTGGAGTCAGCAAGAGATCTCATCCAGCCGTTGTTATAGTAAGGTACTTGGGAATCAGACTGGATTTCTCCATCAGAGATCATTGTGTAATAGACATGGGGAAATCTGCTCTTTCTCCAAGGATCTATGACCTTTGTGCTTTCTCTTAATGGAAAAAGAGTGGTTTGCTTCCACAGAGTCTCTCTGTGTCTTGAGCTGTCTTCACAAAGCCCTGAGAAGTAGTAAATTGTAAAGGAAAAGGCCAACATTTGGGCTTGAGGGTGTAATGTGCATGGCAGGATAGACAGAGGCATGGGGGCTCTGAGCAACTTAATCTAGCTATATATGTTGCATCTCTTCCTTGATGACCTGAAGTGTTTCTGGACCAGAAATAATCCACCTTTATGTTGCTGCTCCAGATCTACCTAAGCCACTTCAATCCTAGACCAACCCACCTGCTGGTTGTTTTGATGTTCTTCAGTGGTATGATTCCTGAGTATGTGGCCATCTATTGATGTACCTTAAGGGCAGCTCAAAGGTGAGGCAGCTGTGGTGGCTTTGGAAAGGCAGCCACCTCTCTGCACGGCATGTCCTTCTCCCAGTGACATGCAGGGGCGGAGCTGTGTGCAGACATCCAGCTGAGCAGAAAGTGAAGGGCTTTTCCAAACCTGATGTTTTGAGGTGAAACATCATAAACTATCCAATAAAGAGGCTTCTGTCCCTTTTCATGCCACACTGTGCTGTCAAAAGCACAAGACAAAGGCCCTTCCACCTGGAGGCTTTGAGAAATAAACCCATACCAGCATTAATTACTGATAAACAAGGCTGCCTCCAGCCAGACCCTGGCCATCTGCACAGGGGCAATCTCAAAGTTTACTGCTCCTGGTCTTTCCATCTCAGGTTGCTGCCATCCCTGTTGCTGGGGCAGCAGGGGAGGTGATATGCTGCTCGGTCTGAGGCCTCCCTGTGATTTTAACCAGGCCAGTGCATGTAGCTTGACAACATTGCAGGTTTCTCCACTGGGATTCTGCACAGCTCGCTGCTGCCAAATCTCAAAGGCTCCACCCAGGTTAAGTCATCCCACTAGCACTGAGCAAGCTTCACAGACAAAACTGTGAATTAGAAGGAACTCAACTGCTAAAAGTAAGACTGCATAGTATCAGAATCTCCTGCTTTCATTTGTGTCTTAAAATAACAAACAAACAAACAAACAAATAAATAAAACAGTTAATTCTAATAAGCCATTGGGTTTTCATTCCTACCTCCTCCAAGAAAAGAAATTACCATTATAACAAACAAACAAAGTACCCAGAGCAATGTTGCATTCTTCTGTTTAGTGCAGAATTAACAGAAAATGCTATTGTGTTTGTGTTGTATCTCTCAAGTTCAGGAAAACATGAGGATCTGAAACAGAAGTAATAAATAGATAGCAAAAATGAGCCAGAGGCAGATGTAGAGGCACAGATGTACCACAGAGGGATTTTTCAGGTTTTGGTGACAGAAGACATTCGGATTCAGAAACATTTGCCAGGGGCCATCACTTGCTAGGAAAGCTGAGACCATAGTGTCCTTAAGTTCTCTTTCAGTGCAAGCTGGAATGTGTGTGGCCATGCAAAGCTGACACAAGTTAATGAAATAAGTGGCAGCATTTATAACCCCTGCAGCCTCTGGAACTGTTTTTCTAGAACATCCTTTGTTGCTGAATTATTGCTATGGACTTTTTTAATAGTAGGACAGACCTGGATCCACTGCATCATCATTTACAAAGCCAGTACATTCATCTGATTGTAGGAATTTTTGCTGTATAAAAGCTGGCTTAATAAACAAGCACTGATTTAGAAAGAAGAAAAGGAGGAGATGGGGAGGAAGAATGGCTCCGTCTTTCATCTACTGTGAAGGTTATTGTGGGGCAGTAGAGGAGCCATGGGTGCCCAGCCGTGTGATGTGACAGCCTGCAGAGCACAGCCACTGACAAATGGGCTCTGACAAGGGCAATTGACAAAAGCAAGAGCCAGCACATGAATTTTAAGGACTCTTTCCTTCTCTTTTTGGTTTTCGGGAAGGCTGTTGTCAGACAGCTGTTTGATGCAAAGCAGACTGATATATGACGTGGTCCCAGTGGGAAGCTGGGGGAGATGCACACAGGAGTCAGCCCACCCCCACCTGCCTCCCTTCCCTATGTCACACTGTGACATGCCCACAGCCCTCACCGAGCCTTCTGCCTCCCTTCCTTCTGCCTCCCTTCGGTGCTGATGGGCCATCTCCCATCTCTGAGGAGTCTTTGAGGAAAGCTACATGCGTTGCATCAACAAACAGGCCCTGCCTAATTTCCCCATGGTACTTGAGGGGAAATTCTCTATAAGCATCTGTAAAACTAATTTAGCCTTTTCCTCCTAACCCCGATGTAAATGTTCCTTTTTGCAGGGTGAGTAGAGACTAGACGTAACTTCTGGCCACTGGATGCTGAGATGAGAATTTGTTGTGCTAAGAAAAATTAACCCCTTGTTGCCTTGTCCCTCTCCATTTGTTTGCAGTAGAGTGCAGTATCCTTTGAAGAAGAGACATCTTTACAACATTTATTTGCACAGCACTTAGTCTAAATTCCTCACTGGTCCTTGGCTAAATCTTCCAGGCATTCCAGCTACCCACATAACATATTAAAGCAACAAGTAGCTCTCTCACAGGGCTCTAGTTAGGACAGGAATGAATTGTTGGTTCCTTTAAAAACCTATTCTCTTTGTTTCCTTCCAAATATTTAAGCAAACAGTATTTTTATTTCAGGCTCTTTAACTCTTTCCCACATCTTGTCATATCTTCCTAAAGAAAAGTGTCAGGGGCCCCAAATCCTCAGTAGATCGTAGAACAGAATCATAGAATCACAAAATCATTAAGGTTGGAAAAGGACACTAAGATGACCTAGTCCAACCTTCAGCCCATCCCCACCACGCCCACTGACCACAACCCTCAGGACCACATCCACATGGTTCTTCAACTCCTCCAGGGATGGTGACTCTACCACCTCCCTGGGCAGCCTGTGCCACTGCATCACAGCTCTTGCTGACAAGAAATTGTTCCTAATATCCAACCTGATATGTGGATACAGAGGGTGTACACTCAGAGCTTCACCTGTGCCTCTAGAGTTCCACAAAGTCCTGCTCAAGGGAAGAACAGGCTGCCAAAATAGCTTGCCCATGCAGTATGTATTGTCTGGATAATGTGTGCCTAGTGTGAAGCTCAGTCTTTGGTTATCTTTATTGTTAGGGCTGGGATTAACTTAGAAAAAACAAGAAACCGTGGAGTTGCAGTTCACTGCAATGGTGAGGGGCTGCCCAGAGAAAGCACAATATCCACAATGTGTGGATGACCCACCCACAAGTCACACCTCATATGCATTTACAGTTAGGTTTAAGGTTGAGGGATGGAGATAGTGTGGAGGTACAGTTGTTGTGGAGCTGAGAATGTGTCTGCGAAAGGAAAAAATAGTCTGCCAGGAGGTCATGGCCATGAGATGCTTTTTGCATGGGCTGTATATGGAGGGCCATGTCCAAAGGTTGTTCTTTAAAGGGGAGGGTTACCTCAAGTGTTGAGGAGGAAGGCCACCTGGATTCACAGCTGGAAAGAGACTGCCCAAAGCAAGTGCAGTTCCAAGGGAACTTGTCTGTGAATCAGTTTTCAGTTTGGGCAATGTCTGGGGCACCTTATCCAAAGACTGTTCATCAGTTACTGTTAGGTTTGCGGTTCACACTGAGGTTAAGGAGAGGAAATGGCTGGAGGTGCTGTTGTCTTGGGGAGGAGATAGTATCTGTTAAAAAGAAACAAGGAAAGAAGATTATTTTTATTTGAGCAATTCCTGAGACTCAGTGCCTGCAAGCCAATGGTTAATTTCTATTATGGTCAGGACTGAGAGGAAGAAGTCATGGAGCTGCTAAGAGATCTTGGCAGCAAGGTACCTTTAGAGTGGTTGCCTCTCCAAAGATTGGCCATCACTGCTTAAGAGAGATTTGGGCTTAGGGTTCAGAGTAAGTCTGGAACTGTGAGAAGCTTTAAAGGAGCTGCCAAAGAGAAAGGTAAGCTGTGGGGAGAGTTTGGCTGTGAGACAGTTTTGTCTGGCATGTATTTGTGGAGCCTTGACTAGCAGTCAGGCTTCCACAGGGTTGTAGATGAGAGAGAAAGCCAAGGGCTGCTTTTGGAAAGAGACCACCTGAGGAAACTTGGCTGCAAACTGAAAACAACTCATTCAGGTCCTCCTGTTTGGGTCTATCTTACTTGTCTGGGGCGTAGTCCAGACCCCACACTGAGTAACTGTTGTAAATCTGAAGTACTTCTGAATTGGTTTGGTTCTATGACTTTTTGTCAGAACGTGGAGAATAACAGAAAACTGTAATGTAAGCTTAAGACTATTATTTGTGTTTAACTTCCTTCTGGTGTCCCGAATGTAAACTTTCTCCATTTGCTGCACACAGCCCTTATCTGCTCTGCAGGGATGGTTTGAAAATAAGCATTGTTTCTCTTGGTCATGATTTGGGAGTGAAGGGCTGGCAGTTTTATTACCACAGATGGCCCAACTTGCCAAGCTTTAAACAATGGGAGGCAGCCCATCCTGCCTCTCTCTTGCTACACCCATCCCTGCATCCAGATCTTCAGCAGTGTTATTTGGCTATGTCTGTCCCCTCTGATGGCTCAGGTTCTTGTCCTTGGGACGTAGTCATGCAGTCCCAACACAGCACTGCAGCTGGGAACAAGCCTTTCTTGGGAAAGTATTTGGGGAACTTGATACAAATATATTTTCCCGAGCAGAAGCTTGAGAGATGGACTCCATCATACTCCCTGGGCCAGTGCAATCAATTAAATTGGAAGCTCAAGGGTCAGGAAAGCTGCTGGAAGAAGTTACTGTTGCACCTTCACTAGATGCATTGATTGAAATGCTACCTATTCACATCTCACTACCAGCAGTTTCTTCATGGGAACAAATCACTGAAACACTGGAGAGATGGAGAAGGTGCAGTTCATCAAAAGAACCACACCTGTTCACAGATATTCTCTGCAGAACTTAGTTATCACCTGGAGAGAAGCAGTACTAGTGACATTTCAGGGTGCTGAGTAGAACTACTTTTACCCATCCATCTGGCATCTTCATCTTTCGGAAGGAGTCAGTCCTTTCAACTCCATGACAAGCCAGGCTCAAGCATAATATGAAGTCTATGAACAGCACTTCCACTGAAGAAGTATCATGATGCTGTCAACAGGGTTTTCCTTATCTGGTCTTACCCCACACTACTGCTGCTAATACCTCTGCTTGGACAGGGTGTGCATTCACCTTAAAGAGCACCAATTCACATTCTAGTTTATTTATTTATTTATTTTCTCATAAGGAAGGGAAAAATTCCCAATTCATTAAAGCACATGAATGTGCTGGACAAGGACTTCTAAGCCAGCTAGTGGCAGCCTTACAGCAATTAGGAGTATTTAGCACTCCAGTAGGATCTATTTTACAGACATGCCCCAATGTACTGAACTGTCTTAGTCTTTACATAATTTGAACAAAAACCACAAAGCCGTTGAGTGGCTCCTGCACTTCAGTTGCTTTGGGGCTGTATCCTCCTGTGCTGAAATACTTGAGAATGAGGAAATTTGCCAGGACTCTGAGAGGTAGGAAAAATAGGAGAGAAGAGTCATTAAAATGCTTTGCACCTACTGTGCATGCAATTTGCATCTCTGTTGTATTGTAGAAAGATTAGCTGAATTTTCACAGGGATATTCAGAGATAAATGAGATGTGTCCCCAGCTTGCACATAAAGAAAGGGAAATACGAATTGTAAAAACCCTTTTTTTTATGCCTATGAGGGGCTTGATATTCTTCTTAGACAGAGTGGGAACTGCTGGGGGTGTTTTGGAAGCACCATAGGAAGCACCTCCTGGAATATACATACAGCCCGGCCCCCTGAGGGAACAGTGACTCAGTAAAATCCCTCATGTAGGCATCCCCTCTGTGTTCTCAACCCTGCTGTCCTTACTAGACTACATCAGCTCATCAACAAACTGACTACTCCTAGTCATCATGGAAATACTCTTCTTCAAATGGAAATCAAAAGTGCTATTTTCCCACAGGCACTAGAATTTAGGTTCGCTTATACGTCCCTCACGATCTCTAACAGAAAAGAAAAAAAAGGACAGACAAAATTATGCCTGACTCATATTTTTACTGATTCATGCCTAAAGAGCTTCAGTATTGGAAGAGATGTGCTGACAGTCAGAGAGGGCTGTTATTTGGTGGGCTCAGGAACATTTGAATTTGTCTTCATGCAGATCTTTGGCATTTGTCTAATGCAAAGTCTTGGGGCTCAAGCTAGAAGCTTTCCCTCCTGAAGTCATGCAGCTGTTGCCAGTGAGGACCCCCTTGGGCTTTCCTGCTAAAAGTATCATAGAATCATAAAGTCACAGAACAGTTGTGGTTGGAAGGGGCCTCAGAGCCCACCTGGCCCCAACCCACTGCCATGGGCAGGGCTGCCCCCAGCAGCTCAGGCTGCCCAGGGCCCCATCCAACCTGGCCTTGAGTGCCTCCAGGGATGGGGCACCACAGCTTCTCTGGGCAGCTGTGCCAGTGCATCACCGCCCTCTGATGAAAGAGCTTCCTCATAGCATCTACCTACACTACAGCCCAGACTGCCTCTGATCTCAGCTCCTTTAATGAGCTCAACTGCATTGGTGAGCACCAGGTCCAGTAATGCTTCTCATTTGGTCAGTTTGTCTAATATCTGCACCAGGAAGTTATTCTTAACAGACTCGTGGAATCTCCTGGACTGCTTACAGCTTACCACATTGCTTTCCCAGCAGACATTCAGCTAGTTGGAATCTCCAATCAGGATGAGAGCCTGCAACTGTGATGCCTCTTGCAGCTGAAGCAAGGCCTGTCCACAGGCTGCCTGATCAAGAAGTAGATCCCAACCACCAGTTGTTCTTTACTAGTCTGGTCTTTAATTTTTACCCACAAGCTCCTAGTTCATTCATGGCTGTTTTCCAGAGGCAACTCTTTGCAATCTATCCATTTCATAACATAGAGGGCAACTCCCCTGCCCATCCCTCCCTTCCTATCTATTCTGAAAAGCTCGTTGCCATCAATTGCAATGCTCCAGTTGTGTGATTCACCCCTCCACACTTCTGTGATAGCAATTAGGCTATAGTTTCCTAATTGCACAGTAGTTTCCAGCTCCTCCTGCTTGTTTCCCATGCTGTGTGCATTGGAGTAGAGGCACTTCAGCTGAGCTGTCAGCTCTATTACCTTCTTTGAGGAGCTTTCCCTAATTCCTCTGGGATAATTCAGAGGTATTTCCCTGTTGCTTCCTGAAGATTTGGTGTTTCCTGATTGTTCTCTGTCACTCAGAAGTATATCTCCTTCCCAGCTGAATCTAGTTTAAAACTCTACTAGCAAGCCTAGTCAGCTTGCTGCCCGAAACACTCTTAACTCACCATGTCAAGTCTCATCCTGCTATGCCTGGTTGGACCTTGTGCTTTCTTCCCGTTCACACAGCCCCCAGACAGCATGGTTTGGCCTATGCATTTGCTCTGCCCTTTGGTCCTTGGCAAGCTACACTCCTGGATCAGAAGATATTGTAATCTAAATGAGACAACAAATACAAACAAGACAGAAGAATGTCCCCCAAGGAGAGAGGTACACTGCGGTGATTGATGTGGTGAAGAGGAAGGGATTGCTTACAAAGAAAGGTTTTATGACAGTCATTGCCCTAATAGAACTAAAATGGGACAATTTCTTATTCTGAAACCCATCAGCGCTGCTTCGGGTGACCTTTGGCAAACCAATTCATCTCTGTCTGTGCCTCTGAAAAATGGGAATAATACAGCCTCGCTGTCTGGAGAACCCTTGGTAATTCTGTGATGAAAGATGTTTTATTGGTACCAGTATCATCTTTTATTGTCATTAGCATGATAACAGATCTATCACCTAGCAACAGAGCAGTAACTCTCCTGGCTGATTGTCCATGTATTTTTCTTGAATTCGGTCTCTCTAGCTGCCTGCTTTCATTTGGAGCAAGTTTACAACCCGTGACTGTTCTTTTTTTTCTTAACATTGCCTGTTATGGACAAGCAAAGCTGTAATGTCCCAGGCTACTCCTCATTTCATCCCCACCTTTCACCTCTGCCCTGATCTTCCATACATGCAAGTGGTGAGAGTATTCCTATTAACTAACATTACAAATAATATTTGATATTCTTAGGTAAGGTACAGAGCAGAAGTCTTGAATTTTCAAATGTAACTATATATTTAAAATGAAAAATATAGTTATGTATCTGATCTACGCAAAGAGTAAGGGAGAAAGAATTAAAGCCTGACAATCAGAAAACTTCCTAAAATCTTCCAGTGATACTCCAAGCATTAGTTAGTGGACAGATAAAGACACGTGAATACAAATAACACATGTCCCTGAAGATCAGGATTTCTGCCAGGCCCTGAAATGCTTCAGACCTGTGATAAGAGCAGTTGTATCCTCAAGTGGCACGTAGGCCAATCTATACCACTGGAATTAGCAAGAAATTAGAGAGGAAAACAAAGAGAATGGTAGAGAAAGCATTGTGTGTGTATATATATATATAAGTGCCCATTTTCTGATTTGTGGCCTAAAACATGGAGACAAACCAGTTCTGCTTGAACTGGTATCCCGCTACACTTCAGAGTAAGAGGTCTCCTGGTAGTTGTGGCTTCTCTCCCAGAGAATGAGTGCTGTAAAACAACACAGTCATCCGTCTGATGCTTCACAGGAAGATAATGTGCCAGCTGGACGTTTATTGCCCAGTAAACCCCATGCTGTTCCCTTCAGTTGCTGCTATAATGCAAGAGTGATTGCTGGCACTCAATGCATATGCAGCTCCCTCCTATCAGGGCAGGCAGCAGTGTGGGTTTCAGATGCTTCTGGGTGCCTGTGATGTGGGGGAAGCCCACCCTTCCTCTCTCAGATCAGAGGGAGGACAGATGTTCATTCACAGTGCTGATGTGTCCATCGTCATTAGGTGTATTTTTGGAGAAATCTGTTCAAAGACCATTGCTTTTCTCCATAGTACTTGTCCTTGTGAGTTTTTTGTTCGTTCAATTGCTGTGTTTGCATGTGTATTTCTTTTTTAAAGGTATTTGGCTTCACACGTGTTAATAGATGATGTTTTTCATGTCCCTATCTTCTCACCAGGTTCTGCGATATCCCTGTCTTCAGAAACTCAACTCCTCTCTCTCTTCTCAGAACTCACATCCACCCACTTCCACACTCCTGCACAGCAGCTCCCTTTCTGCTGCCCTAACTCACATTCCTGTGCTGCACCATCACTGACCCCACCTCAGCTGAAGGCTCGTGCAATCCAGGTCTGCTGTTAACTCCAGCCCCAACCTTACTCTCTCAGTTCTGTCCCTTCTCTGTCAGGATCCCTTTCCCTGCAGCCCTGCAGGTCCTGACAACCTTTGCAAAGAAGCTAGAAGAACAACTTCTAGAAGATAAGGAAAGTGGAATAAGCAAAGTTTCCTCCCTCTGCCCCTTACTGTTACCTACACTGAGCATTTGGGAGGACTTTGCACTAGAGGGGACACTAGTTTTGTCCTGTTTATGCAGCTATGCTTGATGCAACAAATAAAGCTGCAGGATGACAGTCCTGTGGAGAGGACCCTGAGTGCACTCAGCTATATCATATTTCCAGGTTACCTGGGCCTAAGCAGTGCAGTCACCACTGGAGATCTCAGTGACAATTGTAACCACAGAACTTTTCCTTTCTTGTCCCTTGTCACCTGTGCATAAAATATGATACACAGTGATTTTAAGAAACCAACACTGAGATTTCCTTTCACATCGCTGAAAAGATTTGATGAAAGGCTGCTCAGTGCATCCCTTTAAATAGACTGAGTCTGATCCTTCCTAATTGCTATGTCATACTTCTAACATGGGAACACAGGTAACTAATCGCCTCTGGAGTCTGGCTGTGAACTGGGAATTTAGCCTCTTCCTTCAAAGAGAATTGCAGGTAACTGAACAACAGTAAGATAGGACTGTGTGAGATATCACTATCCATGTGAACTGCTCTCCTGGCAACCACAATCCAAGAAGCAGAAAATACTCAGAGAAAAGGATGAGCTGGAAAGAGGAGCTGTTGTTTGCGCATGCGGATGTTGGACTGCCCCCAGAAGGTATCGGCAAAGACAAAACAATTGGAGGAAATTTGTTCTATGGTATCCTTTCCCCCCTGCAAACTTTGACCATCCTGGAGAAGAAAGACGAGGTTTTGAGCAGACCTCTTTGTAGCCTTCCAGTACTTGAAAGGATCTTATAAGCAGGAGCAACTTTTTACATGGTCTGATAGTGATGGGATGAGAGGGAAGGACTTTAAAAATGTGAAATATAGGTTAGATATTAGGAGGAAGCCCTTTACCCAGAGGGTGGTGATGTGCTGGCACAGGCTGCTCAGAGAAGCTGTGGCGCCCCATCCCTGGAGGCACTCAAGGCCAGGTTGGATGGGGTCCTGGGCAGCCTGAGCTGCTGGGGGCAGCCCTGCCCATGGCAGCAGGATGGGGCTGAGCGGGCTTTGAGTTTCCTTCCAACACAGACCCTTTTGTGATTCTATTAAATACTTCCCTCCCCATTTTTTTTATCAGCCAGGAATCCTCCTACCTTGGCATCTGATTTCCCTCATCAAGTCACAGTGCTCTGCTTGCAAATTGCAATTAATCACTATGGAGACTGTTGCAAAGTCCCCAGTTTGGGATTGGTCTTTCAGCTGAGCACTAAGCAACAGGTGCTGGGTGGCTTTGAGGAAAGCTTTCTATTCACGCTGATGCATATTGTCTGAAAGCAAGGAGAGGTTTTCCTTGCAGCTAAAAATAATCAGAGAAACACAGGATCAGGAAGATTGGAAAATACCTCTAAGATCATCCTGTCCAGCTATCAGCCCACTCCCACCGTGTCCACTGACCACATCCCTCACTGTCACATCCACACCACTCTTAAACGCCTCCAGGCATGGTGACTCCATCACCTCCTGGGCAGCCTGTGTCAGCACATCACCACTCTTAAATGATGGCATAGGCTGGGAGGGATTTCCTCCAGTGGAAGAAGCCATGTGATCCGCATACAACCCTGTGGCTCATGGAGGGAGTGGGAGTTGGTGCTGCTTTGGAAGGTTTGCCTGCACGCACACAGACTGGGGCTGCAGACAGCTGGAGGGGTTTTAAAGCATCCTTCTGGAGAGCAGACCTAAATATATCATCTCTTCCATTTAGGAACAAGGGTGGCAGCTCTGAGAAAAAACAAACTGTGGGCACCCATGGGACTTGCCAGATTAGAGACAAACTGGACGAAAGCAATGTCAGCTCCTTGCTGAATTTGCACAGATGTCCCTTCCCCCTCTGCCAGCCATGGCGTGACATCGCAGCTGGTGGGGAAGGGCAGGGACAGCCACGGGTAAAGACTGCATAGTGTTGTGCACCACTCTGGCAGCCTCCAGGAGCTGAATCTACACTCTGACGAGCACTGTGTGCTGCAGTGGTGATGAATAACTGCATCTGGAAGTACCCGAGGACAGCAAGGCAAGCATTTTTAACCAGGTGCTGCTGATGCAAATCTTCCAGCCCAGCCCCACATGGAACACCCAGTGCAGCTGAAGGCTCAGTTCCTCATCCAGCATCCAAGAAAGGACAAAGTGGGGGAGGGGAATCAGATCCAGAAGCATTCATGGATGAAATATTGAAATGAAATGCTGTGAAAGGGGCCCTTGGGGCTTGGGAACATATCGTCCTTGCAGTGCACGAGACAAGCAGCCCTGCTCTGGGACTCTGCTTTGCCACAGTTAAATTATTATGGATGTACAGTAAAGGCTGCAGATGTAGATCTCAAGTAATCCTCCCATTTCAGCAAGGACTGCTGTTTCAGACGAGAAATCCATAACACAGCTGCTAGGACAAGTAAGGCATGGTTCTGAAAGCACCAGTGCTAACTGTTTTCCATGGGCAGAACTTGTTTCAGTCCTGGGAAAAGGACCAGACACATTCTCATCTAAATCTGTGCCTTAAGATTTGGGCTGCATGTCACTGGTGTTACAGTATCCCCAGAAAAACACAGGGCCCTGTTACATATCCCCATTTTTCTCTGGGTTGTACTAGAAGAATATTCGATTAAAATCATTTAGCTATGTTTCCGTGCAAAAAATTCTCTTGGCTACATATATAATATCATCCAGTACACATTGTTTTGGCAGCTTTATGTTCTTAAGCACTCTCACAGCCATTGCACCTTTTTTTTTTCATATGGAGTTTGCCCCATTCCTGCCAACCGTGATTCCTTACACCTTTGCACAAGCTCACTGTGTCCTCATTCTCCAGGACACAAGAGAAAAAGATGCTTCTGGAGCCCTGCACATGAAAGTCTGAGCACGATCTGCTGGGAGGGCTGAGGAGAGCTTTGCTGAAGCAGAGCTGCAGATTTCATAGAATCATAGAATTGTTTGAGTTGGAAGGGATCCTTAAAGGTGATCTGGTGCTGCAATGAGCAGGGGCACCCACAGCTGCATCAGGTGCTCAGAGCCCCATCCAGCCTGACCTTGAGCATCTCCAGGGATGGGGTGTCCACTCTGGGCAGCCTGTTCCACTGCCTCACCACCCTCTAAGGAAAATATTTCCCCCTTATATCTCATCTAAATTTCCTCTCTTTTAGTTAGATGGGCTCTGTAAAGACTGTGAAGCATGTACCCATGAACAACAACACATAACTGTGTAGACGCTGAAGTTACGTTTCCCACCTGCCTTCTCTCCTCTTCAAGAGTATGTGAGAAAACAGCTGTATCCATTAAAATGCTGGCTGCAACACTCACCACGCTGCTGTTTTCGTAAATAAAAGCTGCCTTTTTTAACTTGCAATTTTGCTGCGTGCTTAAGTAATTAAATAAGGAGGTTTACATTGTGTGGTTATTATGAAGGTAAGCCTCAAACCCATCAGTGAAAAGCCTGAAGTTGTTACTCATGGCCATGGGGTTCGAAGTGAAATCTATTTAATCCATAAACCATAACAAATTGCTGGCCTCAGCAGGGGTGGGAGAGTTAAGCACGTCTTTAGGACATTTTCTGTTGGGATAGCTGACTCCTCTGCTCAGAACACACTGTGAAATGGACTCCTTCTCTCAGTTTTGAAGCAATGCTTCACTTCATTGCTCCTTGCAAAGTGACAGTCAGTAAATGTAAAAAGAACTATCATGGTGGAACGGCAACAAGCTCCCTGATGAAAGCAGCAGCGTCAAAGTTCTTTCTGGTAGTACAGATGTGGGATCCGTTGTCTTGGAGGGTAACCTCTTGTTCCCCATGCAGGAGCTTGTACAGGTCAGGCTGGTGGACATGTTGCAGGCCCCAAAATGCAGAGCTGGCCACAGCATGTGACAGGTGCTCCCTGGAATAACACTTAAGTCCATGTGAGGTGGAAGAAGTACTTTCATCCCAGATCACAGATCCATCTATCCATCCATCCATCAGTCTCTCCCAGATGAGATCTGAACCCTTCCGCTGCTTTCAGGATTTTTACGTTTGTTAAGTAGGAATGGGATTCCTACAAACACGTATCAAAAAGCTTCCTAAAGATGACAAAAATGCAATAGTCCTATTTTTAGAATACTAACCAAAATTTTCAAACAGATTTAGCACCTTGCCTTTAACCAGTACACCTCCTCTTATTTTTCACTCAGGTAATTCACTGGCCAGCATCAGCAGCCACAGTGCAAGGAGGCTCAGATGAACTCTAAGTCCTATTTTAGGCTCAGCCTCACCCTTTGTTTCTAACAGCGGCTAATTGCTTGTAATTAAATAATAGAAGGCATCACATTACAAGCTTCATTTGATGCTAAATATTTAAGGGACTCAAACTGATGTAACCCAGCTTACCCCTACACACATTTGCAAGCCATCTTCATGAAAGACAAGTGTAATGCACATAGGTCTCAGGAAACACATGCTGACGCCTCTGTCTTAGGAATAACTGCTCAAGAATCTCCCTCAATAGAAACCTGATGCAAATGCAGTGGCACAGGCTGCCCAGGAAGGTGGTGCAGTCACTGTCCCTGGAGGTGTTTAAGAGCCGTGTGGATGTGGCACTGAGGGACGTGGTCAGTGGGCACAGTGGGGGTGGGCTGACGGTTGGACTAGGTGATATAAGAGGTCTTTCTCAGCCTTAATGATTCTGTGGTTCTGTGATTCACACAGCACACTCCCTCCCCTCCAAGGGGATGTGAGGACCCCCAGCTGAGCCATCTCCCAGTTTCCTCCTGCAGTGTTCCTACAGGAGGCCGCCTCAGATGCAGATCAGGAGGTAGGGAGCTTGCTGAAAGGCAGTGGGAGGCACACCTAGGAATGATTTTGCCACATGGCTGAATTTCTGCACACAAATGATTTATGGCTCTCATTTCACAGAGCTGTGATAACTTTTTAATAGGAAACACAGGCTGTGGTTCTGCACCTAGTGGTTTCATTGTGCTCTGGAAGGTATGTGGGGGAGAACAAAAGGGAAAGTGCACAGAGTGCTAAACAAGCAGGGAAGAGGCAGGCAAATCCAGAATGACTGTACTGAAAAATAGTTTCCCTGAAATTTCATTTTGCTCCTTGATAAGCAAGGTCCACAAGTGTATCAGTCACATATGTGCTTGGGCTGGCATTAGCAAAACCTCTTACTGGTGCACTGAGAGCTTGGAAGTTGCCTGGAGACCTGACTCCATCATTCTGCAGTTACACAGATGGATTTTGTCGCAAATGTCAAATGATGTAAAGTGCAAACCCTCCAAGTGCTTTACCACTGGTCCACTGCTTGCATTGAGTTCTGGACATAAATAGCACCTTAAAAAGCCCTCGTAAGCTCCAGTGCTTCCACCTCATACCCAAAAACTCAGCTGTGCTCTTTCCCTGGGGCATGACCTGAAGCGTGAGGCCTGTTTTCAGATCTACCAAACAGGATCCTCATGGGTTGGTGCCATGCCTACCACGAACACCTGAAAGAGAACCTCTGCCAATTGTGGAGGTCTTCAGATCAGATGCTGTAAGAAACAGATTTTTAGAAAGGTAGGAGGAGGAAGAAACAGTACTTACAAGAGTTCTGAGACCAACAAGAACAGAAATGCTCCAGCTGGAGATGCAAGCTGGAGATGCAAGCCCGGATGGTCTGTTTGCATGGGCGTGCCTGGTGAAGGGCCCTATGAAACCAGTCCCTACAGCTGGAACAGTTTACAGAAGCTGTTCCTTGCCACACGGTGACCTGGCAAACAAAGTCAGCACTCCATGGCAATCTTGTTCAAAAAGTATGTATATTTAATAATGATAACAAATACATTTTTTTTCCCCTTGGAATTTCCACTACTGTATTTCAAGAAGTCCCTTACATGGCCACTGCAGTTTGACTGTACATAGCTACTGCCTAAGCCGGATACACGTTTATGTTTTAGCAGTGCAGTACTTATATATTCTCTATAAATATAATAAAAGATTTAACATTTCTATTTTCATTCTGATTCTTACACATATTTACTGAGTCTTCACAAAAATACATGTCTCTTTCCTGCCTCCCCCATCCTTTTACTGGGTCCCAAATAAACCTGAGTTTGTAGTTCAAGTCAGTACCTGCCACCTGTTGGGGTGCACAGCTCTGATGCATGCATGTGACGGTGTTGCCACTGTCCCTGCTCGCCAGCTCTGCAGCACAAATACGTTCTTTGTATAAAGGAAATGCTTCAATGTTTTTAAACAAAAGGAAGAGATATAGTGGACCCCTGCGACACATGGGTGCTCTGTACAAATCTAAGATGGCATTTTTTGACCTAAAAATGTAAAAAGTACTTCAGGCCTTTGTTAATATGTCAAGATTTCCATGTATATCATTTTACAGCTGGCTTATGACCAAAGTGCTGCCTTCACCACACTGAGGCACACAGTCAGAAGCATTCAGACACCCCAGTGCTGACCAAAGGGCAGCTTTGAAGCTGTGGTGAGGTCCCCATCTGAGGGGATGAGAAGGGAGCCCTGGGCATTCACTCTCTGCTGGGTTTGCCAGCAAGCACTTAGAATACTGAACAGTCCAGTTATCTGTTCTGACAATATCTGGATGGGTGACCTTTTTTTTTTCCTGCAGATTTTGGTGCATGCTCTAAGCTCTAATGAGAACTGGGAATGTCTGCTGAGCTATGGGCTCTGCCAGGGACCTTTCCACCTGCCTCTGGTGGCCCTTCTCCACCTCATGAAACTGGATGGAGGGCTTGTCAAAGAGAGGAAACTCCTCATATCTGTACAGAAACCACAGCAACGGGACCCCAAAATCATTTGCAATAACACTGATAAATAAAGGGCTTAGGTTCCTACTGATGAAATTTAGGAAATTTAGGTTAGATGTTAGGAAGAAATTCTTTCCTCAGAGGTGGTGATGCGCTGGCACAGCTGCCCTAGAGAAGCTGTGGTGCTCCATCCATGGAGGAACTCAAGGCCAGGCTGGATGGGGCCCTGGGCAGCCTGAGCTGCTGGGGGGCAGCCCTGCCCATGGCAGCAGGTTGGGGCTGGGTGGGCTCTGAGGTCCCCTCCAGCCCAAACTATTCTGTGATTCTATGAGAATCTAATGCAAAATCCCTCTATTCACCAGCAGCCCCAACAGCAGGGCAATCCTGTTGCCTTGTTTGTGGAATGACATGAATTCGTTGGGCAGCAACAGAGCACTTATGGGGGAACCAGATTATTACAAGCTCTGCTGAGATGTCCCATATACACAAATGTAAGCACAGTACAGACAAAAGAAAAGTGTAGTCTTTGGCTAAATCTTCTAGTTTATAGGAAATGGTGTGAACACAAAAACAGAACCAAAAATGTTGCCAGCCTCTCAGATCATTTACTTAGAAAAACAAGACCAGTTATGCAGAACATGTTGCTTTTAAGAAACTTCATCTTCACAGCTCATAACAATACCAAATTTTTGGTAACCACCGCATAACCAGTCTCACAGTATAAAATGGCATTGGAATGGGTTTATGTGTCCTTTATGAGTCTCTTCAGTTCATTGCCATCTCAGAAAAGCCTTCAGGTACTGTGTAACTGCAACAGGGGCTAACACAAACCTGCACACAGGAGTGGAGCTAGTACAGCTACAAAAAATTGGAGGTGACTGGATTGCTTAAACACAGCATGTGACAACTGAGATGACTGACTAAAGCATCCACTTGTAAACCTGTTACATGAAAGGAACAGGCCTTCAGTGTGGTCAACTGTCACGTGATGAACCTTGTTGTTAAATAATCATGTTCCTTCTGAATGACATGATTAAATTATCATTTTCTTTAGGAAAAAATGATACCGTTACTAGCTACTTTATGTAATAAACAGTAAGATCTGCTTTCACTTTCAATAGTTCCACTTTTCCTGAATGTTTAGATAACACATCTTGATTCAAGCTTCTTCAAACTTCATTTCCCTGGCAGTGCTTTTCAACAAGTTGATTTTGGAAACAGCATCTTGAGTTGTTCTCCTTGAATGATGCCTGTAGCAGGACAGTGTACTGCCCGGTACAGGCAGAAGGAGCACAGGTAGCCTTACCACAGCCCCAGCTGGGACCAGCAGTCACAGCACCATGCTGATCACCTCGATGAATCACACTGGAAATGCTCATTGCTCTTCCAATTAACTTTACTGCAGTATGAAACTTGGGCAGTGAAAATACATATTGACATGGCTCTTTCAAGACATGTTTTAGTGTACAATCTGACGCCTAATGCTAATATTTCTTAACAGCACAAGCAGAGCCTTCTTCTTTTGATTTTAATACATAGGACAACCCCTTCCTTACAAGCAGACCTCTGATTTTCTACACTGGATCACTTCACTGTGTTATGCAGAGACAGTAACATGCCTGTGGCTTTCCCTTCTTTTTAAAAATAAAAAAAGGCTGTGTCCCAGACAACAGTAATACAAATCCTGGCCTGCCAGATTAACACTGGCCGCTGACAGCATCTGCATTGAACGTGATCTGCGTGGGGCTCATCTGCTGCAGCTGAGGCATCCGCGCTTCCAGCGGCTTGTCGCCTGCCGACTGCATCGTCTGGTTCCTCTTCCGCAGCATCTGTCCGATCCCCATCATGGGGAACCTGCCCCTGCTTTTAACACAGTTGGGGCTGCCCAATGGGTTGTTGGAAACCAGCTGAGTAGGGGACACTGCTTCTTCCTTGGCGGGATACGCTTTTTCTTCATATGTGAAAGAGACCTGGTTGGGGTGGACGGGGGATGTACTTCCTGGCTGAAAAAGTGGGGACAGTGTCCTTTCACTTGAGCTTTTAGAAGGAAAATTCATCGGCGAGCCTAAAATCTTGTACTGGTGGGAGGGGGAGACCTGGTCTGTTTGGTCCTCTCTGTCGACAGACTCGAAGGAGTGCACAATATTCAGGATGAGGGGAGAGTCCTTGGCGCGGCCCCCGCCCCGCGCCGGCTCCTGCTGGGGGGACTCCTGCCTCTTCAGGAGCCGAGGGGTCCTGGGCAGCGGCTGCTGGGCCTCCAAGTACTCCAGGGAGCTGGAGGTGATGCAGCCAGCCTTGGTTGCCAGGGGCTCGTGGAAAGGGCTCAGCCCACTAGTGGAGTCTGAAAGCAATCAGAAGGAAAGGAACCAGAAGAGCAAATGGCATTCAATAGCATTACCCTCTCTCATGGCAGATACCGTGTTTCACAAACTGCCTAACAGCACGGCACACGCACCAGCTCAACCAAATGGTCTTAGAGATGCACACGGCACAGCACCAAAGAGCCTGATTCCTTGACTCCTATTTGATACTTATGCTGCTCATCATTATCTGCTGCTTTCCTCAAATGCAGGAAGAGCATGTGAAGTGAGTAAGACAAGGACATGAAATAGGAAACCATGGATGTTTTCAGCTGTTTGTATTAATCATATCCTCTAAAGCAATGTCTGAGAAATCTCACGTTTCTCCTTTGCACAGTTGGGTCTGCATACTGTTCTCCTTGACACAACTACAGATGTAGGGGACAACAGGGAGTTAATTCCTAATGTCTCTACTTGCATTTTGGAGCGAAATCTGTTCTTGGTTTCACACGTGTAAATATGGAGTAACTGCATTGGCCAGATTCAGGCTGTTACAGTTGGAACAGATTTGCTGCACTGACTTCAGCAACAATCTTCCCCGACCAGGGACTGAATATAAATGGAACAATCTTTTTAGGATTTGGCCCAATAATACAAAACAGCCCATGGAGAAGATCTGTTCAGTTTCTACAGAATGTTGGCACTCACTCACGCCAAGCTTGTTGCAAGAAAAAAAAAGTACATTTTGCTGCGTTTAGGAAACACTAGCCAAGCAGCCTGCCTTGTTAGATTGCTCCTAATTGAAAGAAGAGTGGACTGGCAGCTTATCACTGTCTGTGACTTCTCCCAGTCCCAAACTATCTAAAAAGGACACAAAATAATGGAAGACTGACATGTGACTGTGACTGTGACTGACATGTGACTGACTGTGGCTATGACATCAGGTCATAGCCACAAATCTGAAGCGTATTTCCTTCAAAAGGAATGGTTTGGCAGAGGTTGAGGCCTTAATGGATGTATGGGATGAAATCACTTGCACTGAGAGCTGCTTGAGAAAAGCAGATCGGGTTTAATCTGACTTATTTATTTTCAAAACTGGCCAAAACTGCTTGACCACTTGATGTAACAAGCATCGAAACACAGTTTCCATACGCAGGGAAATACTTTAGTTGAGATGTGAATGATTTTTGGATTTCAGTTCAAAAAAGCAAGCAGAAACCAAGGAGAAAAAATCAACTCTTACTGCCCCCTGTGCCAACCTCCTGACAACACACTCAGCATTTTAAGTCACTGTATTTCTCCACATGTCTACAGTTATCTCCCTTGATCAACAGCTACATCCCCTTCCTGGTCACCACTGTATCCCCCTAGACATGTGCTCCTGCCACCCTGCTTTCTCCACTGGCTGCTCTTCCCCATACTTCCTTAGCCCTGCCATCCTTGGAGCAGGCTGCACCCAGCCCTCCCCAGGCCACCCCCTCCCCTATATCAGGAATGCTTTTCTCTCCAATGGTTGTCCCACCTTTTCCTTTTCCTGTTAATGCTCTTCCTCTTCCTTTTGCTGCCAGTGGTCAGCATCCCTGCCACATTTCCTCTTGCTTGTGCACCTCCCCTTTCTGCACCACCAGCTGCTGCCACTGCCTCTCTCTGGAGGCCAGCACTGATCTGAGGTGGGTGTTGATGCTTTCAAATTGCCAATGTGCCAGCCACCATGGTTTCCCCAGGATGTTTTGTTCAAAGTCTGATTACACAATTCCATCCTCTTCCACATAACCACCTCCAGAGCAGGCAGCAAACACGAGCACTATTTACACACAACCACACACCACACAAGACACTGACACTATGCAGGCCCATGCCAGTACAGTCACAGGAAGGCACATGCCCATAGACACACCGACACTTCTCCCACTGACCTTTCTCAGCACCTCCAGCCTTGGTAGCTTTTCGGTCCCTCAGCAGAGCCTTGGTGTTCTGTATCTGTGAGATAAGACAGGAAGAAGGCTGTCTATATGAAACTGGACTTTTCTCAGTTTTCTTTGGGAGCTGACGGTGAAGAATCTCCCCTTTCTTTTCTTGTTTTCTGAGTTTTTTGTCCTTTAGGTTGTAAAACAAACAAGAACAATCTGGTTTACTGAAGGAAGTTCAAATGTCCTAACCCCCCCAGAGATACACCACCTACTGAAGCCAGATTGAAAACAAAACATTTACAAGAAATTTATTCTGATGACTCAAAATAACTGCATCTTCCAAGTCATATTTTCCTCTGATCTGTTTGACATGATCAGAAAATTAAGGAGAAACAGCTTCAGTGGCCGTTTGTGCTAGGATACCTCATTCAAGCAAGTACTTGCAGATTTGTGCTCTTTCAGATCTGAAATGTCTGCCTATTTAAACACAAAAAAGGTCTTTCATTTCTGTTTATTGCACTTCCTCTAGCATTTCTAAAGGTGATCTGCAGAACTTTAAAGTAGTTTAAACTCTTCTAGTCATTCATCTTCCGTCTGCACAAGATCCCAAGGAATGCAGCCTCTGCTGCACATCCCCAGGCTCTGATTCTGTGTGTGTGTAACTCTGTAATTCAGCAGCCTCTTCTCCCACATAACAGTAATAGGATCAGAAATAATGGGCTCAAGTTGTGCCAGGGAGGTTCAGATTGGATATTAGGATCGATTTCTTTTCAGAAAGCATGGAGAGGCAGTGGCACAGGCTGCCCAGGGAGGTGGTGGAGTCACCATCCCTGGAGGAGTTCAAGAGCCGTGTGGATGTGGCAATTAGAGATGTAGTCTAGAGCAGTCATAGGCATGGGATGATGGCTGAACTGGATGATCTTAGTGGCCTCTCCAACCTTAGTGATTCTATCATTCTGTGATGCCATGATGGGTACAAGCTGAGCATTAAACCCCACCACCCAAATCAGTAGTGGATCTGATTGTTTTACAGTTGAAATTCATTGCATATTTTTTCAGCAGGAATAACTAGATTATGTAATCTGCATAACACTCTTTAGATGCCACTGATTTCAGAGGGAGCACAAAGTCTGATGTTACTGAAACCCACACACCAACATTTGTGGCTTGTATTTTGCTGGCACTCAAAGACTTCAAGAATCTCCCTCCTCTTTTGAGAAAACGTGTCTGGTTTCAGATGCGACACTCAAGAGTCGTGGGAATTTTGGCTGCTTTGGGGTTGCTTTTTAAGAGGGGCATGAGTGCAATGGAAATTAATGCATATACACATGTGAGAGAGGGAAAGAAGGATACAGAAGACAATTTTTTTTTGTCCACTGAGCAAGTCAGGAAACAGGTTAAGACACATAAAAGGAAATTAATAAGGCAGAACTCATCTTGATCACTGCCATTTCAGACAGAATCAGGCCCCCTGCACAGATGGTGTTTGGGCACCGCTGTGCTCATTAATCTTTGACCTTACAAAAGTCACAGAATCAGAAGGAAGACCTTCAGGAAGATGTTCAGATTTTATTACAGAAGCTGTGGGATGAGATGGGAGAGAGAGAACCAGGGACCCCTCTGGGAACTCCTCACTGTCTTCTTCCTCTTAGTGTCCTATCACAGACTCGTTTTTTCCCCAGCCTCCTCTCCATACATCTCTTATTCCCTCCAATTGTTTTTCTCTTATCCAGCTCTGGCTGGCTAACTCTTCCACAAAATAAAACAACACTTTCTGGATTGGCCATCACTTCCCTTGTATTACACCTCCTGGTCAGCCTAATGTTTTCCCCCTTGCCTTTAGAGGATGTAACCATGTCAGGCACAGAGCATTTATTTCTCCCTGCCTATGCTGTGCTTGAAATAACACCATGTCTGATCAGTCCCAGATAGCATCTTGGTGAGCACAGTCACTATTGATGATGATGAAGCAATAACAACAGCAATAACAACAATAGCAGTGATAATAATAACACTGTGCGAATTACGGACTATGACAATAAAGCCAGCAGGAGCTCCACATTTAATTTGGAGCCCACCAAACTATTTTTTTTTCTCAAGGCTATTAGACTCTGCTGCCCCGTTCAGCAGAGATTAGGTTCTACCAAGTATCTTTTTTTAAAGTGGATGAGACTGAGTGGTGACTACATAAAGTCAATCAAAATTTTTTAACAGCTTTCTGCTATTTGGGTAGGTGAGGAAAGAATCTGCATTTTGGTGGCATGCAGCATGCATGCAGGACATTGCAGCACTGCAATATTTTTAGCCTAATGGTGCAAGCATCAAGCCAGATGTCCTAACTGCTCTGATCTGAAATATGCTGGAGATGTTTGTCTGGAGAAGAGGAGGCGCAGGGGAGACCTTATCACTCTCTACAATCACCGGCGAGGTTGTGGTAAGTTGGGGGTCAGCCTATTATCCCAAGTAACAGCAGTAGGACGAGAGGGAATGGCCTCAAATTGCACCAAGGGAGGTTCAGGCTGGGTATTAGGAAAAAAACATTTCTCAGCAGGAGCGGTGAGGCAGTGGCACAGGCTGCCCAGGGAGGTGGTGAAGTCACCATCCCTGGAGGCATTCAAGAGCTGTGTGGATGTGGCACTGAGGGATGTGGTCAGTGGGCATGGTGGGGGTGAGCTGATGGACTGGATGACCTTAGATGTCTTTTCCAAACTTTATCATTCTCTGATTCTACGCACCATATGCACATGACTTTGCTTTCAAGCTACTGTAATGTTTTACTAGCAGCAGCAACACAGTTGTGCTGTACAATTGAAGCACTGATGAAAAAGCAAACTCACACATCCGGCAATAGCAATGAATTACTTTATCCCAGAAGAATGCTGTAAATAGTTTTATTTTTTAAATTTACTAAAATTGCTTCTCTTTGATGACGGTTGTAGGAGGGGGAACAATGAAAATGCTAAACTCCCAAGTTTCCACATGCTATTATAATTTAAAAAGGAAAGGAAGTGTTAATTTGGGACACAGTATAGCACTCCTCACTGTGCTATACGCAGCCATGCAGTGGCATGCTGCTGCACAATGGAAGGGTTGTGCCGGTATGTTATACTTGAATAGGTTCAGCATTACATCAGCCTCTGCTATTTCCTGTCCTGACCTCGACCCTAAAATCCACACTAGTCCCAGCAACGGACTTGAAAGGAAGGTAATGGGTATTTGCCTTGGCCATGCCTAATATTGTGATAGGACGATGATATGAGTTCTTAAAATCACAAACTCCTTGAGCCTGAGCCCACCGGCTTATCTAGGGAAAGCAGGGATCCTCAGCACTGCTCCCTGGGTTTGCTGCAGGAATGACTGCTCACCACCTGTGGCTTCTGTGGCAAAAAACAGAGGC
The DNA here is from genome assembly GCA_023055505.1 of Callipepla californica brunnescens. Taxonomy (NCBI): domain Eukaryota; kingdom Metazoa; phylum Chordata; class Aves; order Galliformes; family Odontophoridae; genus Callipepla; species Callipepla californica. The sequence continues at coordinate 69,035,066 of JALIRH010000001.1, read as the reverse complement.
TGCCCAACTGCCCCAAGTGCTAAAATAAGGCCAGCCTCCAAAACCACTCAGATATTTAGCCCTTGGAGCAACTCTCAGCATCCCAGCCCTGGCACAATAATGCTACCAATCAGTTTAGGACACTAAAGGACAGGTGGGGTAGGCCTGTCCCCTGCCCACGTGCTGCACTGTGTGGTCCAGCAACAGCCAGTGCTGCTGGCACCCGGCCCTGGCCTGAGGAACGTCCTCATTTCATATCACAGAGTGAGGTGGAAGAAACAGTCAGCTGCTTCTGCCATGCCTGACCACCTCTCTCCTGGTACTGTCACAGCAACACACAGCCATGCTGCCTTAGTGGTACCTGCCTGGGGACCAGGGCCTCCCACATTCAGGTTGAGCACAGAGGATGGTGGGGGGACCCTGACCAAAGCTCATGAATCCCTCCCGGCTTATAAATTCTGTCACCCTGAGTTTCAGCAGCTCCTGCTGATTTCAATGGCACAATCCAGGCACTTCCATCCATCCCCCTGGAGGCATTTTAAGAGACGTCTACCACAGCTGCAAGTGGCAGGAGCATCTCATTTCAGGACTTGCATTCACCCAAGCATGCTACTTTAACTGTCCTGGTGTAATACAATCCCCTCATGTAAATACAGCTAAAGCAATATTAACATGCTCTATATTCGGCTGGGCCCATGTAGAAAGAGATTATATTGTATTATTATCACAGTGTCTGCACTGCGATTGTATTAAGGTAACTATTTCAAGAAGAAAAAGATGAACCATCATCCTCTAAATAGCTACCTTGGGATGAACTCTGAGAGCAGGAGAGGCTTGGGAGATGCATACAAACAAAACTAGGGTCATTGAGTCACACCATTGCTAGTTATGCTCACTTGCAACGTGCAGGTGCTCACACAGGCCTTGCTGCAGACTCCCCTCCATGCAGCATGGATGCAGAAGCAGTAAACAAGCACCTGAATGCCCCGCAGGGTATGCCTGTGGCACTGTGCAGGGAGGCAGCACCGGCAGCTGGAGCAGTCCTGAGCCTGGCAAGGTCAGGATGCACTGTGCAATGCCTGCATCACAAGCTCCTGGGGACCTGCTTGTGTTCTGAGGGGACGTTTGCCCTGCAGCAGTTTGAAGTAAAATGCCACAGAATATTCTGAAATATGATATTCACTGAGTCTACCCACTGCTGATGCACGTTAAGTGAGGCAGTTTCGATTTATGTTAGAAAAGAATGGTAAGTGCTTTGACCTGATACTTCCATCCAGCTTGCGACTCAGCTTTTCTATTAAATTTGCAAGCAGTCTTTAAAATAAACAAAACCAGCCACTACACAAATCTGTCCCTGCAATTGAATCACCAATCCAATGCCGAAGAGTAGCAAGTTCTTCAGGAACACTGCTATTTATGCTGTCAGATATGACTTGTATAGTTCACACAACCCTCGTAACTTTAGTGCTTCACCAAGAAACAGACAGGGAACAAAAACCCAAACAGGAAAGGATTCCTATTATCTATTACACATTCCTCTAACATAAACTACCTTCTCCATTGCAGGCAAGAAAACTGGAGACAGACTGAACTGTAACCTGGTTCAATCTTTGCTCTGGCCAAGGGAAGTCCCTCACAACACAGTGGTCTAGTTTTCATCAATTTTGCTGGGAAGCAGAAAGTTCACCTGGGAAGAGTTCTGTGCTAATATAGTTTTGCTGTTTCTAGTAGTTAAGCCGGGGCTCTGTCAGGTCAGTGCACTCTGCTATGCAAGATCTACAACAAACTAATCCTGACAGTCACTCAGCTTTCTTTTTGCCCTACACCACCAAGGTCTTTAGGCTCAACACAATGAAGATATGGTCTTCTACAGCAACTTGCACCTCAGAATGGAACTAAAGGACCCCTTGAAGAAGTTTTGCTTTATTTTGTTAAAGAGGATTTCTTTTCCTCATGAAAGCTGAAAGTCATCTTTAAACTTCCACTCTAGGGGGCTGCTATTTTTTCCTTCAAAAAGAATTTGACAGAATTGTTCCGTACAGATCTTTTTCCTCTTCAGTTTTAGAGACTCACTGTCTTAATCCCAATTGTTGGGGATCCTCAAATTCAGCCTGCTTTCCAAGTATCTTAAGAAGCTTTAATGAGCTTTACCTCATAGGAGTCTTTATTTGCCTTGTACTTGTCAATCTGGTATAGATGGTTCTTGTGGCAAATATTGTCCTGGACTTCAGATTTCTGTGGAGAGAGGAGCGCAGAAAATCAAAGTACGTAAGATAATCAGAGAAACTGATAAACTGATGTTTATCTACTGATTAATGGACCATGTCCACTCTTGGCATTTAGTAGAGTCGCATCAGCTTATGGAGATGATGAATATGATCCACTACATTCTAAATATCATTGATGCCATCATTAAAACACGCTTGTTCCAAGAACTGAGAAGAGAGAAAACTAAGAAGCTGTTGTCAGAAGAAAAGGTTATCAGGGATAATTTCTCAAAGGAAAAAAACATTTCATAAAGAAGAAAACCCAGCCTGCTGACTATGTGATGTACGAGCCTACAGACTCTTAACTGTTTAAGACTCCTCGCCTGAACAGAGATAGTTGTGTGGAGAGGTCACAGGAAGAGGGAGTGCAGCTTGCCTTTGTGTTCTTTGCCCATCCTAACACTTGAGCAAGTACAAAGCAAAACACAGCTAGGGAGCTCAGTTGCCCCAGATGTAGAAAAAAGGGTGACATGGCAAGCTGACCATTCCCTTCAGTCATGCACAGAGCAGTTCCACAGCAGAGGGAGGGAAGCAGAGGGCTCTGCAGGCTCCCAGGGATGTTCCCTTCAGGGTCTGGGATAGGCATGGATTTTACAGAGAGCAATGCTAAAGAAGAGAAAAAAATGGTCTGGGAGAACACTTGCCAAGTCAAGTGGGCCAGACTGCTACACAGTAGGCACTGACTGCACAACTGCCTACCCTGGGATGGCAAATGCATCATTAGTTTTCTATAGAAAACTGATGAACTTCTCTGAAAATACATCTTCTCACGAGATGTGAAGCCTATAAGCAGTTATCTCAGCAAGTTGGGGAATTATTATTTGAAATCATGCTTTCAGTTTGCAAGGAATACCTCCATTTCATGGTTATTAATTAGGAGAAAAAAGCCCAAAAACAACAACTTGGGTAATGCCTTGAAAAACTTTTAATCATTTTTTTACCCTCTCACCTGCTTGTCCAAAGAATCAGCATCAAGCAGTACTTACTCTAAGGCTTGCCAAGTAGCGCTCCAGCTTCTTATTAAGAAGAAAGTAGATAGCAAGTGTGTGACTTGCCCTGTTTGAGAGCACAGTGTTGATGACATCACTGTTCTTAAAGCCAAGCTTCTCAGTCATATGGAGCAGCACGCTTTGGCTGAGGTCCTCCAGGTGGATTCTGCAGAAAGAAGAGAAGCAGAGCACATTGCTTGTACTGTCCTCCCAGAGACAGAGCCTTGTGAGCAACAGTGGAGAAGAGATCAGAAAGGCTCAGTAACGCAGATGTGAGTAGTTATGAAAAAGGCAGATTGCTAGGGAACCACATTCACTATGGGACATCATGATACTTGAACAAACAGAACTCTTCCTGCCAATTCATAGTGACCTTATGTGCTATCATGAAGGGAAATGGCACTGTGACGCTCAGGATGTCTCACTCTGTTATCCTAGATGTGAATGATGGTGAAAACCATCAAGAGCATCCAGCTGATTCTGAAGGGAAAGAGGCAAAATCCAACTTAAGTGGTGATATTTTGCTTTCTGAAATGACTCTTGTAACCAAATAGCAGTGTTCAGCTTCATTCCCCATCTGTTGCAGAAAGTAGCTGGAGAATCTTACCACAGAGAAAGGTGACATGCAGGAAGGATTATTAAAGAAGCTCTCAAAATGGTAAAGCTGCAGCTATATTTCTGTTGGTTAAAAGCAGAAACGCAATATAAGTTTATGGATGTGGTTTTCTGTAAAGTCCGTAACAGACTTAGCCAAGGTGAGAAATGCAGTACAGCAGCCTGTGGAAATGGCAAAGAACTTTTGCAGACTAGGTTAAAAACAGATTTTCCAGAGGACTCTTGTTTAGGCATCTAAATGTGCATGCCAGATTCCCAGATGTGCCCATCAACTCTCATTCACCTCCAAAGAAATACTGGATTTTGTTTGCTTTCTAAAAAAATTTCCTCACTTCTAACATCAAGCCTAATATCTGCCCAGGGCAACTCAGGGAAGTTTAGGATACGAGCTATTATGTATATATAGAGAAAGATATAATTACCTGCCTTTCTCACCTTTTCTCTGAATATCACTGTCCTGTGCACCTTTGCCATGAGGAATGCCTGGTGTGCAGTCTGGGTCTGATATGAGAAGGACTTAGACAAGATGCAAAACAGAGTATGGAAAATCTCAAATAACTGTTTTCCTTTACTCATCACTCTTATTAACATGCATTCTGATGTTAAAGAATGCTTGGGTGGTTTTAAGAGTTCATAACCAAAATATATCTTGGCCATTGCACACTAAGGCATCTGGACAGCAAAAGAAATTTAAACAATTTCTGCTTGAAGTGCTGAGCAAAATTGGAAATATTTGCTTGCCTTCAGGGAACTTCTTTAACAAAAGCAAGCTTTTTAGAAAGCCTGAGAGAACAATCTCCTGAAAATGCAGTTTCTGCCATTATTCTACCTTATCTCTACGCTTTCACTTTCCCTACCATGTTCCTGTCTGGGAAAAAATGTTTGTTACCTGAATTCAGTAGAAGAGGACTGCAAGAACAGAACAGAGCTTCTTGTTTGTTATAAAAAGCATGATTAGCAGAGAACATGATTCCTTGCAAATTCAGTAGTGGATTTTTCTTGTGTTGATAATATCTTACCCACATTTGCACACTAACAGAAACTTGGAGATATTCTGCTGAAGCTGACCCCAGCAGTACTTTCTGAGCAAGCTTAAAAGGAGGCAAGCCAAGTCTTTAAATGTTTCAAACTTTACAGTATTTTCCCTATGAGGCTTCAGTATGAGGAATAAACTGATTAAGTTGTAGGAATACAATAAAAAAGAAATGAAGGGAAAGAAAGATTCTGTATGGCTTTGATCCTTTACAGCTTCGTTGACTTCATATACAATCTGGGTTCTGATACAAGGAGCAGCTACTTTTCTCTTGTTTTCACATCAAACAATGAAAAAAACAATGCAATGAGGAAAAAAAAAGTAACCGATTTCTTCAATAGCAAAGGGTAGCACTCCACGCTGATAAGCTGTTCAAAAGTGCTTGTAATAGGAAAAGAATATTATCATCACCATATCTGAATATATGCATGAGCAAACATAGATCAGCTCTGCATTTTCTTCTGTTCTTATATGACTTGCTTGCCTTTAGGAGAAAATGATTAATGGGCGCTCATAAGCACCATGGCACAGCTATTGTATCTAGTAGAGGCCAGCCTCTCTCATGAGTCTCTGACCTAACTGCACCATTGAGCAAGCTGTGAAGTGATTCCTCCACCACAGCCTGAGGCCTGATAACTGCAAGCTAAGAACTCAAAAACAGAGGCATGAAAATGCACCTACAAATGCAAAAGAGTTCTGAAATCACATTCAAGCCAAATTCCTGTCTTTTTTCCTCTTCTTAGATAGAACACACTCAGCAAGAGAATTAAATTACCCATACAGCTCTCAGTTACACTTACATTCATTTAACAGATGCCACATTTAGGAGATTGATTAGACTCATTATGGCAGTGATTTCATTAGCTTAACGATTCATTCAGTTTACACTTGTTTTCTCCTTCTTTACCATATAATGTTCATATGTAGAGTGCACTTCAGTACAGTCCAGTGCACCATGGAAACTCAGATTTCCTTTTGTTGAACAGCACACTACACAAATTAACTCAATTGACCTTAAATTTCAGGCAGTAATGCTGAGATAATGAGTCTGCCTGTTCTCCATCTTGCTCCTCGCAAAGCAATCCTTCTTATGGGCCATTTTCATATTCTGTCCATGCCGGTCTGAGTATTGTGGCTGGCAATTCTGCCCAAGGCAAAGGGCTGGAACTAGATAATCTTTAAGGTCCCTTCCAACCCAAGCCATTTTATGTATGATTCTATGATCCCAGTGCATGCATCTAGCCTTATATGTGCTTCAGTGTATGGCTCTAGTGATGTCACCCTTTGAAGAACAAGCATCCAAGCTGTTCAGTGTCTCTCCAACCATATTTTGAGAGTGGGAGACTTCTTATTCTGCTCAGGTCAAAGAAATAAATAGTTACAGTCATTGTCCACAACACGATACCTAAAACACTAACTCTAGAACGGAAATGCCTGCTTGTGAACTAGTGTACCTCAGTTCCCTGTGCATGCAGAAGAAAAAGTGTCTCTCAGTCCCACAGGGTTGGGTCCTCCAGCTCTGAAACATGCTCTATTCACCTGGCTAGCAGTAGACCAGAGGAGAAAACAGGTGGGGAGGCACTTTTAACAGCAAAATCATGATCTCAGAAGAACGCTCAAGGCTGTCTGAACACATGGTCTGAGCTTGCCTATGCACTTAGTCCTTTGGGGAACCAACATAAAGAGATGGCCTAGTTGGGGAACAACAAATCACTTTGGAGTGTAGGACAATGGTTCTGACATCCAAAGATAGCTGTCACACTCCTCAGCATATGCCATATCAGGATCTGCTGCTTGAGTAAACTGAAAGGTAGAAGCTAGGCTTTTCTCATAGTGACTTGCCTATTAGTGAGTTAGGACTAAAATGTTGGGGCACTATCAAATTTTAAGCTCCAAAATTAAACTTTAAGTTGCTCTATCTGTCTCAGTGCTACTTTGGATATTGGCTTGCAAGCTAGTAACTCCTACAACATCCTCCGCAGGTGTAAGGTTGTGTGTAAGACACAGTGGAAAGGCTTTGATGCAGGAAGGAGGTTTTATCTGATCAAATACAGATGTACATTTCTAAGTGAATTGCCTGAGGCTCCATTTACAGCCACAGGAGAAAAAGTTGAATCTCCTGGGCACAATGTCATTCTGCTGCAGAATCAAAGAGAAGTCAGATGAATCATTCTACAAAATTTTTTCTCTGCTGACTATAATGAGAGCCCAGGTTGACTAACTCATGTGAAGACTCCATGCTAAAGATGCTGAAAGTCAAGCAAGATTATTTCTAAACAAAGTGGACCAGAAGAATTCTTCTTTCTTCTATGTTTTTGTTTGTTTGTTTGGGTTTTTTTTTTTTGTTTATTTGTTTGAAATTTGGTCTGGCCATAAGATTTGTTATCTGCATTTAGTATTGCACAGGTAATCAAGATCAACAGCCAACCAAGCAAGATCGTTTAACTCTGACCTTTCTCACTACTGTGTGCGTGTTTTCCTAATACACACAACATCACACACGCATCAGAAATGGGCATAGCCTCTATTGTAAAATATCATGGCTCTATTGACAAATAAGAACAAGACCGGAAACGATGAACTATCTTCACACACCTCCATTCTAAGCTCTGGAGCCAATTCATCACATGATCTGTATTTCAGATTACCTCACAACTGTATCATATGCCACCTTCTAATTTAAGCTGCTGTTTTTCACTGTTTCAGGAAGCACACATTTAATGACCAATTCCAATAACTTTAAAAATTGAGTCAAAAAAGCAACTCTGGGGAAAATGCAGTGGGATGCTGTCATATAAGGAATGAAAATGTAGCATCAGGGTTGTAGACGTTTTAATGTACATACACACAGGCAGGTTTTCTTTGCTCTTTTGTACCTGTTTGGATATGTGACATTAGGTGGTGCTCTCCCAGGGTAATTCTCATTAAGCCAACGATTTGCAAGTGCTTGTTGGATGTTTGGTCTCTTTGCAGGATCTGGCTCTAGTAGAGATCGTAGGAAGTTTACGGCTGCTGTGAAGAAATCAAGAAAAAACAATAGCTATGTCATATGCTTTATGACTTAACATAGTAGTTGGGTTGTTTTGACATGTAGCCTGACCGAGAATATACTAAAATGAACTTTTTTTATATAGTAAGCTCAAATGTCCTGGAAAATAAAGAAAGCTTGATATAGGATTTGTAACTAAAATAAACAAAGATTTATAGAGTCATAAAGGAGAGGAGAAAAAGCACCTTTTGTTTCAGAGCCCGTTTGAAGTTTCTGAGCCAGCCAGTCAAAACTCCATTTTTGTTTGAGAAGTTTGAGACTGTTAGAAAATCACTCATACAGTGTACAGAATAGAAGAGATAGACTGGGGCTGAGTGGAGAGGAGGGGAGGGATGGAGAGCCAGGAGGAAAGTCATGGAAAGCGAGTTTTCTGCTCCCAACAAAAGAAGGAGAAATTCTCTTCTGGCTTCCATCCAAACTACAATCAGTTGCAGGAGGATTTAGCCAAATTAAAAGAGTAAAATTAATGGGCTTCATTCTTTTTTCAAATACTGAACTTTCAACTTTCAATGACATTCAACCATCCCTTGGGATTTTCTTGCAAAAAACCTCAAAAGTAGTTTTTCTGTATTTGCAAACCATATGCTTCTTACTTGGTTATGAACAACGAAATCAAGTGATTTGCTCAAAGGCTCAAAAGAAGTGAATGTCTGAGCTGAAAATAAACTCTATTTTAACTGTTTCTGTTCTATATTCCTCAAATTATCAAGGTTAGATTCCGTCTATCAACTACCTCCTCTACCATTCCCTACACAAACAACAAAAAACCTAATTCTGGAAAAGCCAAAACCAGAATGGTTTTGTAGAGGAGATACAGTCAGATGAGATGCTGAATGCACCCTGAATTACATCAGTGGCAACCAAAAGACAGAAATGATGGCTGCAGTAGTTTCTTCAGCTTGGAAAGACAGCACTTTGGAGGCTTTTTTCCTCCTCATTCTGCAGCAGAGTTACAGTTCACACCCTAGACCCTCCTGTGCATGTCTTACCAACTTGACTCCAAAACTTGGAGAGACCTTGTGCAGAGACCTCCAGCAGTAGCAGCGCGGCACCACCAGTGTACTTTGCCTATAACTCAGTGAAACTTTTAATATATTTGGATTTTTGCTCAGAGAGGTTGTGGATGCTTCGCCCCTGGAGGTGTTCAAGACTTGGCCTGGGCAACTTGGCCTAGTAACAGATCCTGTGGTTTGTGGCCCTGCCAGTGGCAGGGGGCTTGGAACGTGATGATCCCTGGGGTCCTTTCCAATCCAAGCCATTCTACAGTTCTATGATACTATGTAGGAAAGAACCAAAGAGCCTGAAATGAAAATACTGTCCCCTATTCTGAAGGACAGCAGCCATGATTCGTCTTCTTCACCAGCACCACAGTGAAACCCATGTGAATCCATCCTCCCATATCCAGCTGAAGGAGAACAATATGCCCGCCAACAGTGTGCTCATCTGGAAACAAGAGCCCAGACATAGTCCCATTGTCTTTACAAGGTTCTCTTCTATGAAACTTCTTTGTTATTGCCTGGCTGTCAACCCAAGCATCTTCAGGTCTCCAAGATCAAAGTGACAGGATGGCTGGGCTGATGCGTCAGAGCAGAGCAGTGGGCAAGGGAAGGTTCCTCATCAAATATGTCAGTGATAGATGTGATAGGTGCCAACACCTAACAACATGGATAACTTCTAGTTTCACCATCCTGCAACCATCAGATATCAGCTGGAGAGGGCCCTGAGAGGATATCCATTTCAATGCAGGTCTAGCACTGAGAAGTTTATATTTGGAGGAGAGAGAGTTATGATTATATATTTACCAGTCCAGCTAAGCATGAGCTAGGTGTTTTTTAAGCTCTGTCTTCACAAATCACTGATTTATGTGAGGTACTTCACTTTAAATCTTCCCCAACATTTTTGTTATTTTCTTACGACAGCAATATTGAGGAAACAGCAGAAAGAAGACTACATCCAAGTTCATAAATCTCCTGCAAGCTGATGTTAGGACCATTCCCTGCGTACCCTGCAAGCCCACACGTCAACACATCTTGGGCGCCAACCCCTCTGTTATGGGAAACAACTGCCCCATTGTTCTGCCATTTTAGTTCCTCTCTTCCCAGTGCTTCTAGCTAGAAACCGCACGCATCCCACGGGTTCAGAGCACTCTTCTTAACACAAAACAGCCCCTCCCCAAACCAACCACCATCCCCCTCGGCCCCCACATCAGCTAACAGCTCCTTAAAGACCCTGTTTTTTTTTTTTCCCTTTGGCAAAAGACAGACTGATTAAAAGCGGCTTGTGAAGCAGGATGAAGTGCAGCAGGTTCAGACCAGGGGAAACTGATTCCAGAGAAGGGAGCCCTCCAGAGAAGCTCCTTTGCCAGTCCTACCCAGGCAGTGCTGAGAAGATTTGTAGCAACACCTCTGCTCACCTGAGCTCTTAGGTGGTAGGAAGAAGACTGTCTTTTTCAGTTAGCCACACAGCTGCAGGAAAGCAAAATTAATCCCCCAGGAAGCAAACATGAAGCGAATGAACTGGTTTTTGGACTCATCTGAAGCTGCTTTTCATGCTGAACCAAGTAGCTTCATGAACAAAGGATGCTGTGAATTATCCTTCAAATGCTTCATTATGTGAGGGAATGTAAGGGCCTCATTTATGATGAACTCGAGGACAGCACTAATCTGATTAGCCAGTGACCTGCACTTGATGGAATTTTGTTTCCATGGTGTAACTTTGGGGCAAAGTTTGCTCTTTAGACAAATGAGAGATTAGTACCATGAGAAAAAAAAACAAAACAAAACAACTTTCTCTTTTAACTTCTTCAGTAGATTAAGTTTAGGAATAGACAGAAATGTGGAGAGCTTCAGGTATGGACTACATGACCTCTGTTGCTTCCATTTTCTTTGCCATGAACAAAATGAACTTAGTATCTTGTTTAGTGAACACCACACAAAGAGTGGGTGCCTGGCTAAAATCAGGCATGCAGTTGTTGCTTACGAAACAGGACAGAGAAAATGAAATAAAGTCATCTGACTTTACAAAGCCAGAGTAAGCTCTGAACTACAGGCATAGACAGATGATTGTTGTATTTGTTAAGAATTTGCACGCACCTCCACGCGACAGCACTGCCTCTCCACTCCTGACAGTGATTAAGATCTACCTGAAGTGCAATAACTTCCCAGGAATTATGTGATTGACTAAGGTGGTGGAGTCACCATCCTTGGAGCTGTTCAAGAACTGTGTGGATGTGGCACTGAGGGACATGGTCAGTGGGCATGGTGGGGATGGGCTGACAGTTGGATTAGATTACCTTAGAGGTCTTTTCCAACCTTGATGATTCTATGATTCAATGACAGAAGTTGATCTGTATTTCACAGAGGAAACAGAAGTTATCAGGTGACCCGTGTACTCTCAAAGTTTTAAGTGGTAGACTTCTGAATGCTCTTTAAAGGTGATGCTTCCCCTCTGCTCCAAAAGCATGGAATACACAGTTGCATACACAGTACTTCAGTGTTTGATAGGCTTTAAAAAGGGGATCACATGTAAGTGATGATTAAAAGATAGCGTGTCACTTGATGTTACCTTTCAGATTTTCAGATATAAAAGATGGGATTTTCTAACAAAAAAATCCATCATCTAGACACAAAGCTTATCAAGTGAATGAGCTAAGGATTAAAAAAACACATTTTTAGGGAGATTCTTTAGTCTCAAATGCACTCCTTCACTCTAAAAGGAAAACCATAACACACAGAACAGTACACTGAGAAAAAAAAGAACGTGTGCAAGGTGAGTATCAACTTCCTTAACAACTGAACTCTGCACATATAAAATCAATAATCAGTTAGCTCTGTTGAGTAAGCAGCTTAATGAAAAACTGTTACCTAAGTGGGAAAATCAAATACTAACCCCTCAGTTTTCCTTGTTGCTTTGGGTGTCCATAGTCACACAAAACTGTAACTAATACAAATAAAGCATACTCTTTTTTAGTTATAAGAATCACTACTTTTACAAAAGAACCCTGCATTCAGTAGCTGTGAAATGAAATGTTAAAAGAGAGCACAAGGAACAAGCAAAACATACCACTACAAAGTAGCTCTTCTGCAATCTCTACGTGAATTTATAGAAAAAGCAAACCTGATTTACAAAAAAGAAGACCCTTATACCTAAGAGGTTAGCTAATCAATTTGCAGAGCAGAGAAGCAGATTTTCTATCTACTGACCCAAAGTCTAAATATGACAAGAACAAATGTCATCTTAAATCACAGTTTGCCACGTTGGTGAATGTGCAAACCTGCTGACTTAAATCAAGGACTGATGCATACCTTTGTTCACACTTCGTTGAATAAAGGTTAACAAGTTTAAATCTGTTCCATTAATTTTCTGTCATCTCTGAAAGTTCAAACTTCTATTGTTCTCAGAGGATAAAGAAAACACTGTTTTCATTGGAGACCATAATGTCAAAAGTCACAACTGTGAGAAAATTTGATCTCCATGATAAAACTGTAGGATGAATGAAACAGTAAAATGAAACCTGTCAAAGGTAAAGTTATCTTTCTTGCTACACAAGGTCTGGTCTTCTCCAGGCCTTTCATGGGTGATTCAGACTTTAATACATGAGTTCTCTCTGTAAAGTCAGTGAAACCTCCCACATAAAGATAACTGTGCTTGAAACAAAACAATCATTGGGAAGGCAGTCCATCAGTTTAAAGCTACTGCACTGCCATTATACAACAGCCATTTTCGTCATTTTCAACATTCAAGTCCCTGAATTCAAAAGTAACACTGCAATTGATGCAAGAGATTTGGCTTCTAGATCAGTACAGTATGAAACAGTCTGTATAATCTTTATTTTAATTTACTCAGTGGGCTTTCTATGTGTGGTAGAACATTCAAACTTCATTTTTGTGCAACAGAATTCTACAAGGGAAAATCAAAATAGCAAATACTCCAACTGCATGAAATACAAAGCAAGACTGCAGCATCCCATCATTTGTAAACCTACCACTTTACAACATGCCAGCAACATGAATTGCTGGCAGAAAATGCATACTTCATACAGATCCTGAATGAAAGAGGAACAACATATTCCACTTCATTCACAGATAACCCATGTGAGAAAATCCTTAACCATATTTCTTCTGCATGGAGAGAAATCTGTACTTGGAGAATCCATCTTGTGACACAACTTGCAAGGGCTTTTGCTTACACCCTGTGACAGCGGTTTGCCATCCTTAGTGTATTTACTAAAAATATATGATTATTCACCCTTTTTCTATTTGCAATCTTTTAATTTTATTGAACGTCACTTGCAAACAGCCTGCCAGATAAGAACAGAAGCTCTCCACGAACATCAAATTTAGCATGCAAAAATAAAACCAAAGTACAAAACATAGTTTATTCCAAATGTTGACACAGTCTTGCTATAAGCTGAAACATGATTCTGTTGCCTAGTGACATAGCTTTGAAGAAAAAATATTTTTTCTAATATTAATGGAACATCAATTTTTCATTTTATGAACACACGAAGTTTATCACAGATCACTGTCTCAAAATAACTTTCTGTATGTGTGTCATTATTTCATAACGAATGTGAAGTCATTCAAGGTAGCTTATCACACAGTCCTAATCACAATAAAGACCAAGAATGTGTATTCCAAAGTAATGTGCGCATATATCCGCAACCGACTCTAAAATATTTGAACATACAAAACTGACCAGCTATTCCATGAAAGCTGACTTGTTCCCCTCTATTATTTAGTACAACTTGGTGTTTCTCCAGCTTATACACAAAAGTTAAACCAAAAGGAGTTATACTGTAACAACTCCTGCAGATCTCCTCTAGACCAAAATGAAAAAGAATGTTTTTCAAGATTATCATGCCATGCTAGTAATGTGATTCACAATCCAGAATTCAGTGCAATGGATCCAATTGGATCTGAATAGGTCCAAACACACTTTGATTACCTGTGGAGAGTTGGGTGGGAAAAGGGTTCATTTCTTTGTCCACCATTTTCTGGTATAAAGCTCTTAAGCTGAATGGCTCCACAGTGAAAGGTAACGTTCCAGTCAACATCGCGTACATGTTCACCCCACTGAAAGATAAAACACAGAAAAAGAAACGAAAATAATCACGAATGAGGAGATAATCAGGGTTTGATTTTCTGACTGTATCTCATCTTTAATGTCCAACAATTATTAAAAAGCTCTCCCTCCTGTTGTGCACAATGACTTGGGCAAGAAATTGCAGAGGTTTGCTCATGGAGAGTCACACAGAGTGTGGAACATAAGCTGGGACTCACAGAACTAAGCCCAGATGTTAGGCAAGTTCTTAACTCAATGTTGCTTCACAACTGTATCTCCCATCAGGTTGCATAAATGCCATGCTTTCAGCAGCTTTGTCCTCCTACTGCCCTGGTTATGGTATGACTGCCCACATCAACAGGAATATCACCAGTCCTGGTTCAATGCGCAAAGGTTTCTGCTGACTCCTATGGCCTCTGGCAGCACAAAGATTAGGTGTGAACAATTACATTTTTCAGAGCAGAAAAAATATTGCTTATTCATACCCAGCAGAGCCAGTGATGAAAAGTGGATTGGGTATTCTTATTCTTTCCCTCTTTAAAAGAGCTCTAAATTCAATTGAGTGGAATTCCTTCCTTTTGGGAATTGGTTTCCCCAGTCTGCTGAATGAATGTATGTGAACAGAAAGAAACCAAACCAGTGTGCTTTTATGAACTATGATCACAGGAACCATTTGTTCAGCTATGAGAAAGGGCAGGGGTTAACCATATTTTTTCTTCTTAGATGAAAAAAAAAAGCAGGATATTATTACTGGAGAAGTTTAAATGGTTTACAGGAATGACTGCTCTCTGTTTGCATTCCAGTACCAGTAAGAGCATTCCTCAGGGCTGGTAATCTCACCCTTGATGTGGAGGGGTGGGCCACTGCAGGGTAAGAAATGAACTAGCTGCTTGATGGTTTAGCTGTGGGTCTCCTTGGAGCATGTGCTGCAGGATCTTCAATAGGGGAAGTTCTCAATATTCTTTATGTATCACAATGCTGACCAATACGAGAGATTAATCTGATCCATGTCCTAGTCTCATACATAAACTATGGCCAACCTTTCTTAGCAGGAGCCGCACTTATTCAGTACTTTCTATTTTCAGAGCATTTCAAACACTTTAACTTGGGAATCACCACAATTCTATAATTTTATTTATTTTTATGAATATTTTATTATCCCCAGTTCACTGATGAGGGAATACCTGCAGATACTAATAAAAGCTAAAAGTCAGCTGATTTCATCCAATTCCTCTCCAGGACAGGCAATGATAACTGACACCATAGCCAACAGGAGGGCTGAAGGTATTCCACAGTCTGTAACAGTACTGCAAGCAAAAGCAATGACTCCAGAACACCTTTTTAGCTTCCTCTGTTGCTGTCTATTCTTTTGCCTGAACACTGCTAGGTGCTCAGGATAAATTTGTTGGCCATTTCTTCTTCCTTTCTAACTACTATGCTTTCAAAGTGATGACTGGAATGGTTTTCACATCTTCTGCCAGACTTGACTGTGGATAGTACACAGAGACTATGTAAAAGCTTCAGGATCCTTCAGGGAATATGAAAAAAATGTTGATCCTCTTGTGCCAGAGGACACAACATATGTCTCGCTAACATGTCTCAAAGTCATCAATCAAGTTGGGCTTTATTGCAATCACACCCTGTTCTGCTTTCTATCAATCTACATACAGTTATGCAAAGCTCTATTTCAAGTCAAGATATCTGTACAAAATAATTCAAAGAGTCGTGATAATTAAACAGATTTTCTTGCTTATTTCTCATTTGAGAAGTTGATAACAATGTAAGTAACAAATTATAAACCAGAGAAGTAACTCACATGGACCAAACGTCTATTTTGGGCCCGTATTTTTTCCTTGCCAGCAGTTCAGGGGCTGCATATGCTGGGCTCCCACACTGGGTGCTGAATGGATCAGAATAACCCAGGATGCCTGCACAGTTGCTCAGTCCAAAGTCTGTGAAAAGCACAGAGAGACAGTTATGAAAGGGACAGATACAGTAAAATTGTGCTAAAGCAGAAAGGAGGAAAAGCACATTTTTAGCAAAAGCTATGCATTGAACAGCCTAAGAAAAAATCAATCACATGAAAAATTTTCTACAATTTGTGCTAAATAAAAAGAGATTTTGACAAGCAATAAAAGAAGTCTTGGAACATGCAAGAATATCAATTTTATACACAAAGCAACTGTATTTCACTCAAAATTGGACAGCTCAACTGGAGCTGAGTTTGTGCCATGCAGTACATAATGGACATGGGGCAGAAACTAGCCTCAGGCAGTCAGGGGTTCTGCACTGTGACAGTACTTTGCTAAGAGCCTAAGTATTGCTTCTTCAACATTTTCCTTTATTTCATTTAAAGGAGTCATCAGATTTAAGGCAGGGAGCTTGTTTTCTGTAACTACTACAAACACAAAGGGTTGCAGAGTCAGCATTTCAACTCTAAAACAATGCAGGGAGATCTTCAAGCAAGAAGAGGAATGTGTTGATTTGGCTCTCTCCCTCCCTTTCTGTCTTGAATTATGCCCATTTCTGGCCCCTGGGTGTATCTGATGTTCTCTGCTGGCAGGAACAGCAAGGGACTGGCAAAAGTTGGCATCATAAACTGATCAGGAACAAGATGCAGTCCCTCAGCACCGAAGAAGACTGCAGTTTCACAAGTGCTCTCCGCCAGCCCAAGCCCAGGCTGGCGCCATGGAGGGTGTTCTCCCCATCTCCTTTGTCTGCTCCAGCACTGGTATGGCTTCAGGGTGAGCTGCATTTCAGAAAGGATCTTAAAAATTAAACCACTAAGCAAGAAGAGAAATTAGGAGAGAACAGCTGTGAAAATGGCCTGCAGCTCGGTCAGCAGCAGCAGCAGCAAAAAAGTCTGGGGGCACCATGCAGTCAGGGCGTGCAGGCCCACCCTGCGCTTGGTAGAAAGCAATTAAGAAGTCACAGTACCAGAGATATCAAGGATAAGCAAGGAGGGGTTGCAGAGGGTCTCAAAAGAGGACAAACAACTTGCTGGTGAGGCCTCATTTGGAGTACTTTGTTCACCTTTGGGCCCCTCACTATGAGAAAGACACCGAGGCCCTGGAGCATGTCCAGAGAAGGGCAACAAAGCTGTGAGCAGCTGAGGGAACTGGGGTTGTTCTGTCTGGAGAAGAGGAGGCTCGGGGGAGACCTCATTGCTCTCTACCTCCTCCTAAAAGGAGGCTGTAGCAATGGCAGCAGTGACAGGACGAGAGGGAATGGCTCCAAGTTGCATCAGGGGAGGTTCAGGCTGGGTATTAGGAACAATTTCTTCCCAGCAAGATCAGTGAGGCAGTGGCACAGGCTGCACAGGGAGGTGGTGGAGTCACTGTTCCTGGAGGTGTTCATGGATGTGGTACTGAGGGATGTGGTCTAGAGGAGTCACAGGTATGAGCTGATGGTTGGACTGGATGATCTTGCAGATCATAAGGATTATTTGATTCTGTGACATGATAAAGGGAAGAAAGGTGGCAAACTTGCAAGGATGAGTGCAATGTGGGCAAAGTTTACAGGCTAGGAAATCTGCCTCTGCAGCAGGGCAACATATCCACGAGTAGAAGACTTAGAATAGTCACAGTCAAAGATGTTCACATTTATTAATAGATTGCTATTGATGATAGCTGCAACAAAAATACCAGTATTAAGAACACTGACATCTGTTTATCTCCTTTTCTACTCAGACAGTGTTCTTAAAACTTCGCTGAATGTAGGTTTGTTTAAAATGAAAATTGTCTTACATATAAATAAGGCAGCCCAGAGAAGCAGAAGACTGAAACCTGCTCCTATAGACTTGTGCCTTGTATCCACACGTCTCAAAAAGCAGCAGCCTTCTGGGTGTGCTAGCCACCTGCTTGACTGGGCTCAAAGCATCACATCTTGCAGATCAAATACAAGAAGCAACTACTGAGCCCACACCTTCCTTCACTAATTAGGGTCTCTCTCCTTATTTGCCCACTTGTTTGCATGAGATTTGAAGTAATAGCCTGTCCTTTAGTATTCAACTCATGCCAAATGTGACAGAAATCAGACAAGAATCCCTTCCAGTATTAAAAACATCCTGGCAAGGTATTCACATAAACCTTGCTCCTTTATGAAATCAGGCTAAAACCAAAAAATGCTTACAAAATATATACATATAAAAGTGACTATGTGGATTGTAGAGATGAAAGAACAGTGTGGACAGGCTGGCTCTCTGACAGGGAAGCAAGTGCAGCACAATCATATTTAAACAGGCTCAAAGGGCTTTGCTGGAGAGCACTGTAACAGCTGAAGGGAGGATCAAGGCAATTTCCTTGCCTCTGATGGAAAACAATTGTCTCTGCACACTCTTTAAACATCTTTGCTAGATATGTGTTATCCCTGGGGCTTATACAAATACTTCTGAGGAACCACTTAATTAATTTATTTATTAGCTGTGGCCTGAAAGAGGTTATGTCAACTGTTAAATACTTTAAAAAACTCCTACACTCCCACTACAACGTATTAGTCATGGTCTTTATCCTACTGTGACATATCACCTCAAAATTACTTGATCGCAATACAGTGTTTTACAGTCAAGTACATAATGTTTATACACAGACCTGGTGTAAACCAGTATCTGTTTATCATTATCAATGGAGGCATCCTCTTGTGAAAGTTTTCACTATCCTATTTGCTTAAACTACAAACATCTCAATGACTTATGCTCATTCATTAAAACTCAGCTGGTGTACCGTCTTCTTTTTCTTTTTTCTCATGCATTTCGGAATTAAAAATGTGTGGAGACAGGGATTTTATTGCAAAATAAATGGGAATATTGTTATGAATACCATGGCAACACATCGCAATCACAGGGTGATTTGAGTTAAGGATGCACTTTTAATCTTGATAAGAACGGTATTACCACTAGCACTGATAACTTTACTGCTACTCCTGTCTCTGTCTTGGGCTTCTTTCAATAAGCCTAGCTAATTACAGAATTCAGATCAAAGGCCATACTTGGCTTTCCAGCGTAAATATTATGACATGGAAGCACCACCACCCCCACTCTTCATGCTATCGAAGTATCGCATTACGCTACTACTTCTCAACGCCTCCAGGAAATCAGCATTACAACATTAAGCTATGGATACACGGCTATCTCTGAAGCTGTGACAGTTGGGATATCGAAGAAGCTATTTAATAGCACAAGCCTTACTACAAAGCAAGAGCTCGTGGACAAGTTTGACCTCTGTGTACGCCAGCAGAGCTCCACAGACCTGAGCAGAGCTACTTATCAGCAAAGTCCTTTTGGTGCCGCAGGTCGTTGAGCAGTCTGCCAAGGGTGCATGCTGCATGCTCTGTGAGTGACCCTTCATGGCACCTCTATGAGATACCTGCCATCACAGGCTGGTACATAAAGAGAAGTGAATTACTTCCAGCATTTCCACTCCTGATGTTCTCAGATTTGAGACTTAACAGACAGCTAAGAGCAAGTCCACTTAATACAGCAAATGGACTTTTTCTACCTAAGAAAGAAGTGTCATTAAGCAGCTGAATGAAGAAAGGCATTCAAGGGATTCAGTTTTCACTGAAATGCATGAACAAGTAGAAACTCACAGTGTCACTTCATGTTACATTTTTCATCTTCCATTCACCATTTCTTTTTCCTTTATGTTTGTTTGTTTATTTATTTATTTAATTTCATGGCTATTACAAGAGCAATATTTTTAGATGCTAGAGCATCTGCTTGCTGCACCAGACACAGAGAGTAAACTCCTACCCCAAAGCAGCTGATGTGAGCTGCTTTGTAGCTCAGTGTCTTTCCTTGAAAGCACGAAAAGCAGCACGTAATCTCTCAGAACACTATTCGCTAGCAGTGAACTTTCCTGGGCTACACTACATGACAACGAAACTGACTCATCATGTTTCTAGAAAGACATTACAGAAAATACTAAAACTGGAATGATCTGGGTGAGGGAACAAACACGGAGGAGAAAGAGAAGAAAATGATCAGGCATATTCCACCAGGCCAAGACAGGTGCTGAAACATTTCCCTTGCACGAGTTGCGCAGAAGCATGATGTGGGACATTCAGTTTGTACCAGAAAACAAATCCTAACTGTCTGGGGTTGTTTAATCAAGTAGTGGCTCCTCTGGAATATTAGATCAGAGATTTTCCTTTGGGAATGGGAGGAGAGGAAACAACGGACTTCAGCTGACTGTTGATGAAATGCAAGTGTTTGAGCTGACTGCAATTTTCAATCTGTTTTTGCTTACAGTGAAATTATTACCAATAAAGTAACCTTTATTTTTCAATAACATACCCAGCTGGACAGTGGGATGTAATTGCTTTGTTTTAAAATACATACGGAGTACAATCTGCTTAAAAGCATCAGGCTGCAGACCTAAGGACAATTTATCTCAATGCGAGCTGGGCTACAGATTTGTCTCTTTCTCTATGCATCCCACACCACCCACTGTGAGGAGACCTTTCTATGCAACTGAAGCAACTTAAACTGCAGGAACAGCTCTGAAGTTCTTTTTTGGCATGTAAGTTTAAATTGGACGCATATCATCTGATTAGATTTGGTTTTGGATGTCAAGTTCACATAGCGTTGTGTAATCAAACACTCAATAACAGGAAAGTTATAGAAATTCTTTAAATCTATCAGATGTTCATACAGCACTGTTGCAAACCATCTGGTCTCACTTATCCGCTAAATCAAGATAATGGGTGGTATCCATCATTACTGATGAATGATTCATGGTAACATATCAGTATCCTTTTGACCCGTAACTGACGTAATGCAGCATTCTCTTTTGCTATTATTTTTCCAGAGACATTTGATTCACTACGGAGTAATGACTAAAAGTTGTGGTAATTCTTCTAGAGACTGAATTCCCTAGATAATTTTTGAGTATTTCAAATTTAATTAGCCATCCCCTTCTTGTTTGTTTGGAGACATGTGTGCTTTACATATTACAATGATTGTCCATTTGACCCCAGTGTTAAGTGTTTTTCATCCCTTTTCAGATGATGAAACCTTTTGAAGAAAGTCAGGGAAGTGTTTTAAGTCTGCAACCACAGACGCTGCTGTTGGCAGAAGCGGAGACACGGAAATAAATAAAAATGTTTATTTTTTTTAAATGAAGGGCATATTTTCTTTTCAGTGCACACATTAGCATTAATGGGAGTTATGCAAAGGCAGTGAGAAACTACACCCACAGATGATTAATCTAAAATGTCTGCAGAACTTGAATGAATTGAGCACTATATACAACTGATACTCGATTACAACAAGGTCTCTGTTTCTTAATTAATCTTTTTAATTTTATTTTTTTTTAAACAGCCACTTAAAACAGTTTTTGGGGGGTTCTGGAATCAAATTTAAAGAATATAAATAGAGAACCAAATTTTGTCAGCTGCTAAAAATATGTTCAACTCCCACTGACTTCAGTGGAAGCATACGCATATGGGGGCAGAATCCATCCCTCAGTAAATATGAAATTATCAAGATAATAAAATAAATGACTTCTGTGTTGTTAGTTTCCTAATTCTTTCAAGGTTCCTCTTTTTAAATAGGAAAGTCGCTTGTTAGAAGATGAAGGATTATGCCATACCCAGTTAAAGCTGAAATAGCTGGAACATTTTTTTCACAAGATGCTGTCAGGAACAGCTTGACTGCTATCTATACTCTCCCAGCTCCTCTCTGCAGCAACATTAGCAGTTGTCACATGGAGGGTTATGAAGTCTCAAAAATACTCTTTATAAAACTACCAACTTTAATTACTGGAATTGCCAAACTAGGTTCATACCAATGAGCTTGATATTGTTGTCTTCATCTAGCAAGAGATTTTCTATCTTCAAGTCTCTGAAAGAAATAAAATATTTTGAGTGAGCCTCTGAAACAATGAAGCAATTTCCCATCACTTTCATCAGTTTCTTTACAAGATGCATATGTAATAATGGGTATTATGAAACCAGCACACACAGCTCCACACTCAAAGCAGAAAGCTCCATGCACTGTATTCTCTCCATAATTACCAGTGCTTTCACACACAGCTTCACTTCAATTCTTCACGCACAAAATGAATTTACAAATATTTGTCAGTATCTCCTGATCAGATTCTTACAACTTCTTATGTAAGTCTGTAGAAACCTTGTACGTGGAAAGTTTTCAAATATGTTTTTCAATTGCAGGTCATCTTCCCATTACTTCTCATAATCAAAGCCTCTTCAATAAACCTTCTTCTGCAGATACCTGAGGAGCCAAATGGCTCTTTTCTGCTATTGTCTACAATTCTGGGGGCCAGAACTAGCCTTCTGGGAGGGAGGAAAGACAAAACCAGTCCTCTTCTACATGATCACCAAATGTTCTGTTGACATGTAAAATGAAGTAAGTGTTCATGAGTACATGTGCTCTTCATCATTCATGAATGTGGTTGTGTTTTCCTAAATGACATTCTAGATTAAAAAAAAAAAAAAAGAAATCCAAAGACTATCCTCCCCCTCCCCTCCCCCCATCCCAAGAACAATTCCAAATTGCTTAAATACAGTATAAGCGTTCATTATAACAAGAAAAATCATTTAGGTTGCTGTACAACCAGTCCATGACCTCTAGCAGCTGGTTGTGTCTTTATTAAATGAATTTTCCTGCAATCCACAATACACAAAATATTTCTAACTATTAGGACACTGGGAGACCAATAGCTCAGACTGGCAGTGATACTCCAACCAGTATGCTTCAGAAAAAAAAACAAAAAAACAACTAGATTAATAAAGCCATCAGCTATAATTACAGGAAGGCACGGTATTTTGCCTCTGTAAGGCAAAGGGAGTAATGAAGAATGCCTCCATTGGAGATGAAGATAAAATGCTTAATAGAATAAGACAAGTAAACCAACCAAACCAAACAAAGCGTAAAGGACGTGGGAAAGAAAGAAAAATAGTTGTGACCAACTCCAGGCCTTTTGCAAAACGTTCCTCTCCACTTCATTTTACGTCCATGCCATGTTTCAAATAAAACTGTGGGAAAAGAGCATTTGCACACAGGATGACACTCACTTCATCAATAGTCACAAAGTCCTACCCCCAACAGAACAGATGTTTCCATACCCTGTTTAGCCCTTCTTGCAGGTTTTCCTTCATGCATGAAAAGAACTAGGCTGTCAAAAAAGAATTCTTAGCGAATTTCGGCTATTTGGTGGCATTCCTCTCTTTGTAGGAAACTCCATGAAACACAGCACACTACAGATCCACCTCACTGCCTCCTCCAAAGGGAGCTTCTGCCGTATGGCAGCCACCACGGCTGAGCAATTGCTTGGTACAAGAGTGATATGCCTTGCCAGATGGATCCAGATCAACCCACTTCTGCTTCCCCCCACTGCCAAAAAAAGGGTTTATTTCTTCACGTGTCACGCCTTTATTGCTTACAGATGGAGCTTTTTCCACAGGCAGCCTGATTAGCCTCTAGAAAGATATTGGTGCCGGGTATTTAACAGGGGTGAGTGCCAAAATGGGAAAGAAAAAAAAGACATGACAAATCAACAGAAGTACATGGGGCTTCGAGTCATACACTGAAATAACTCAGTACAATCTCTCAATGCAAGAAGCATGGCGATTTGGAAGTTCTGAGTACGTTAAACATTAGCTAAGAAAAGGTAAGCTTTTAAAACTAAGGGAAAGAGGACGGAAAGATGAAAGCTATAAGTTGAGGTGAAAAGATGTGCAATTAGAATAACAAACAAGTGACGGAAGAGCTAAAAATAAATGCAAGATATTTAAAAGTATTCAGTGTTCAAAAAATAAATAAATAAATAAAGGCAAGGATAAATATTAAGGGGCAATCTTAAAGCTATCAGAAAAAAAATAAATAAATATAGCCTCAGTATAGAGAGCAATCAGACCTGGTTAATTAAAGCCATTCACCCACATGTCTGCTCTTAGCAGACTTGTCAGTAAGTGGTAGCTGATCTAACAGTTCATATGCAGCACATTTTTGTCAGTCCACATCAACATGAAAGCCCTATTTTTTGTGCGATGCTGGAAACTACAGCAGTGTATTCGCACTCCTCGATAAAGCCTTATGAGAAGATTCCACGCTAACCAGCCTCAGAAAGACCTAGCCAGTACAAAATCAGACCAAGAAAAGCCAGACTAGACTGTAACAGGAGAACCACTGCAACACTGGCACGGACTTGCCAGTGGGCACAGGGCAGGACCGTGCAGCAGCCCGATCCCTCTGAGCTGTCAGCATCAGCAGTGCATACAGGAGAGCAGTATGATGCACGACAGGAACCTGGCACCCAGAGCCAGGTCTGCAGGACTGCAAATACAGCCTGCTGGTCCAGGCCGGTTGGGGTGGAGGGGTTATTCTGGGACTGCTTTAAGAGACTTTAACAACAGACCAAATTACCTGCTATTTGGTTTTGACAAGAAGTGTACTTGCAAAATCTGGTTTTATATCTGTCTTAAGGTCACCTTGTCGAGATGAGACAGATTTTGCTCAAGTTTTTAAATGCTTTATTATGTGAGTTCTGTCTGGTTTCAACTTAAGTGCATGGAGTGAGCTTGTTTTGTTTTATCATTATTGTTGCCATTGTATTTACCTGACTCACCTGAGTTGCTACTTGGTTTGAATGTTTAAAATAATTCACTGCAATGGTAAAAACAGCACCACTGCACTCAAAAGTTAGGGAACACTGAATTTCATGCACGAGATTACAATCAGTTTCACAAACAAAAAAGCAAACATTCCGCCATATTCGTTTATTTATTTATCAATGTTCTTAATGGCTGAATTCTGCAAGGCAGAATACAAGCTACTTGCTACGACTCACATAACACGTGGAAGTCCTTCTTGGAAGTCCGTAGGAAGACCCAGAGCAATTAAGCACTAGGCATACACACAGGTCCCTGCAGGCCCCCATAATTTTGCACATTGCGTGCACTTTTCAACAGGTTTGTGGAGTTGGACACAGCTGCTTTGTGACTGGGAGGGCTGTGCAGCTGAGCAAGTAGCACAGTAGGTGGGATCGAGATGGGGAGAAAAAGTTTCCAGAAACCTTCAGTTTCCGTCCTTGAGAGTGGGACCTGCTTCATAGGATTTTTCCCCGGCTTTGCATAAAGCTTCACAGACCACTTTGGAAGCCCCTGCTCAAACCAGTGACTCCATTAAGCAGCATGAGCCTGCTGCATCAAGCAAGGTATCTCAGACTTCTGCCACCAAAAATCACACCTCAACTACCAGTCCACATTCTCACTTTGTAGCCCCATGAAAGAGCTAGAAAGGGTGCAGAAATCTTAACATGCATTTCAAAGGCACTGCTTTGCATTCAAAGTACTACTTCCTTCTTTTTGCTCCTATCAGTCACAAAGTCCCTGAACTCAATGTGGCTGCATCTGTAACTGTGGATTTCAGCCCATTGTTTTTACTCACACAATGTTTAGTTTGTTTACAGCACAGCAATCCAAGTAGAGAATGCCCAAAGATTGATTCTAAATATGACATAAAATAGGAAGACAAACCAGCTTTGCACTTCAAAAGGAGACTTTGTTCTGCAGTGCTGTCATAAATACTGCATCAGCAGCCAGACTGCTGGCACTTAAAATTAATAGGAGGGAAGTTACCAAAGCCAACACATCAAAGCAGCGGGTACCAAGACAGGACTCCTGTAACACCCTGAGCAACTGCATCATGACACCACCTTACTCTTCTGGGTGTGCTAGGGAAAGGACTGGAGACTACGGAATAACACATGAACTCCACTCAAAAGCTCAGGTATGTTCTTGTGTCTGCTTTTAATTACAAAATGGCATTGGAAGGTATGAATATACTCACACAAAGACTGGCAAAGGGGGAACACAGAAAGCTACCTTCGCTACCAATACATTATTAAATTCTTTTCTTTGACATCCTGACAGTAATTGCACTGAATGGGATTGAATTTTGTTAAAATGACTTTAAAAGGGTTGTTGAGAATTTCCTGTGGGATGCAGTTGCAAGCACCAAGGCTTTCACTTTGTTTTCTCTGTTGCCCTTACTCTCCCAAGGGGCTTATTGTTCATCCTGCCTTTTGACAGCATGAAGGCCTGTGTAAACACCCTCTGAAAAGAGAAAGCTTCACCAGATACTGCCATTTGGGTTTGTTTTCCTCTGTCACAGGGAAAGATAAATATTCCTACCTGATTCACAGCTGAGCTCGTTGCAAGTGTATTTTTAGCAACCAACCAACTCTGCTGATAAAAGGAATGAAACACGAACGATTACGGGAAATTATATTTAGAAGAGTGGTATTTTCTTTTTCAGGAAAGCAGTCAAAGATTTCTGAAAACTGGACACTCCTCAGCAAAAGAGGCTGCTCCTGCACTGGGGAGCTTGCAGATCTTGCACTCCATAGGAAATGAAATAATTTAAAACAGCGTCAAGCTCATGTGTGGGTTTTTTTGCCTTCGCTAAATAAAATGAGATTTCTTGATGCTTTTTTTTTTAGACTGCTCGCATGTCCTACTGCTTCCTAAAAGAAGCATTTCATTTGAGTTCTGAGTCCCAACTCTAGTCCAAATATCCGTGTGCTTTTCTGTCGTGCCAAGTCTTGATTGTAAATCATGAAACTAGCTGAGTAATATTCATCAAATAATGTATTCCCATTTCATACAACTTATTTTTGGCTTCTTTTTCACCCTGAACTATAGAAGGCGGCAAGCGATCTACATTATTCCCTGCGTATTGCAGTCAAAAGTGCTGGTGCCTCCTGTAATCAATGGTTCAGTGAATACTTTTCAATGCTCTGCCCAATTCGGTGTGAATGATGCAAGTATTTAGAGAGAGGCAAACAGCACACCGCTTCCCGGCCTACTGCGCCGTGTTTTGTTTCACACATACAGCGACTGCAAACGCCCACAGATCACCACCACCACCTCAATGAAAGCGCTGTTATTTTTACCTGCTTTAAATATAACAATAATAACAACAACAGAACACTGTCATTTCATCCAGGGTGAGCATGAATCAGCCTTCTGCACTATTTTTTCCCCCTCTTCAGCTGAGTAGTCTGTTTTTAGAGCTGCCGCAGCCAATAGCCCAAGAAGCTGAAGGACAGCTTTAGCGGCAACTGCCAGTCCTTCTCTCTCTTTTGCATGGAGAGAGATGGGAGAAGAAATCTGGCTTGGGCTGTCCATATTTTTTGTGTGTCCACACTGCTCTGTGTACCTTGTTAACAGCACGAGTGAAGATGCTGAACAATTAAACTAGAGAAAATATTTTAACATTGTAAACAGAATTGAGCCTGCTAGTTCTGTGGATGAATAACATGGGTCTGAATCCTCTCTTAACCAAGAAGGGAACCAGTCCTGCCAGTCCCCCATAAATACACTGGAGATCATGCCAGCAAGAAGAGGGCAGATCTTTCAGAGAGTGGCTCTGGTGCTAGTGAACTCCATGCTACTGCTAAAAGCTCAACATCCTTACCTCTTCCTGTCAGGTTTTTCTCTGCCCATTGCAGAAACATTGACCTACCTCCTTCCCCCCGGCCCCCTTTCCATATATACAGGATACAAATTGATCCTTTAAAGCAATAAGTAGATTTTCTCCTTTCTGATGCCCCAAACTGTGGGATTAATAATTTAAAAAGGTCAGCAGTTCAACTGCTGATAAAGAACCCACAGACTAAACCTGGCTGCTGCTCAAATATTTGTATTACAGTGGTACCAGAAGTTTAGCTTGAGATAAGACCTCGGTGCACACAAGGTTATCTATACTCACAGCACCAATCCCTTAACAGATCATGGGGAACAAGCAGAGAGACCCTAAGACCAAAAAAGCAGCTTCTGGGGTGTCTGCCAAGCCAGATGCATCCAACAGCATAGCCCAGTGGCAGGGAGCCCTGCACACCCAGCACACAGCTGGCCACAACTGGAGGGACTGCTTCCTGCACAGTAGCCCTGTGGGCAGGTAGCTATGACTGATCCCATCTTCTACACCAAGACCCAGATCTGTAAAACTATCCAGGTGCCTGGCTCATGATACTGAGAGGATGGAGCCTACACAACTTCCTCAGTGCCATGTAGCAAAGTCTGTGGGAGTTCAGACTTAACTCCAGTTGGCCCAAATTTAGAAAGTGCGGTCTCTTTCTTAGACAGCACCCTATAAATACACCTAAGAACAGAATAAGAGACATACTGGGTCAAACCAAAGGTACACTCAGCCCACCATCCTCCTGTCTCCATAGCAGCCAACAGTGCAGAACTGGAGAAGGAAACAGGGACAGGCAGTCATGTGTGGTATCTCCACCTGTACTCTCCTAACCTCTGCCAGGTACTGCTTGTGGACTTCAGGCAGAGGTATGGTATGGCTATTTCTGATGTTGTAACCTTCAGCAGACTTCTATATGATCAACTTGTCCTGTTTCTCCCCAAGCCCAGGTGAACTTTTAACTACAGCTTCCTCCTCCTGCAAGGGGTCCACATCCTGCTTATACACTTATTAAAAGAACGTCCTAAAGAAACACATCGCAAAGCATCAGCTCTGGGTTTCTCCTGAGAAGACACTGTGAGATGAACTGAATACCTGCATTTTATTATTATTAAGAGCAGTACTGTACTCCTCTTTCTCCCAGTCTTGTGAGGTCCCATTGGGGTGATAAGATTAGTGGAAAGAGCAGTGAAGGACAAATGAGGGACTTCTGTGGGCCCAGTCAGGCTTCTTATTGGATACTGGGACAAATTTCTACTCAGAAAGAGCAGTGAGGCAGTGGCACAGGCTGCACAGGGAGGTGGTGCAGTCACCATCCCTGGAGGTGTTCAAGAGCCGTGTGGATGTGGCACTGAGGGACGTGGTCAGTGGGCATGGTGGGGGTGGGCTGACAGTTGGACTGGATGATCTTAGAGGTCTTTTCCAGCCTTAATGATTCTGTGGTTCATCCTAGCCTGTCAGATGTTGGACAGATCAGTTCATATCCCTACACTGCTGCATTTCTACCAACAAAACAGCAGATACAGCCTCTTCAAAGGAACAGTGCAGCTGCTCATTATGTAACAGTTGTACAGAGCTTCAGAGGCAAAGAAGTACCACAGTAGTACAGGCATATGCTTAAGTACATAGAGTTGCTGCAGCTCCTGCGTGCTCACCTAAGGTTAAACTTACAGGCAAGCACTTTCTGGAGATACCTTTATTGTCTAAAATTTGAGCATCTGAACAATATCATAAAGATTAGCCAAAAAGCTATCTGGAATACATTTTCAAAAGGAAGTCACATAAATACACGTATAGATATTGCTTCTGGGATGTTTGTTCCACAGAGGGTTCTTAAAATTACCTGTGCACCACTCCTGCCCGATGAAGATGTTCTACTGCCAGAATGAGCTGCCTAATGTATTTGCGTGCTTCGTGCTCTTCAAGTCTCTTTTTCTCATAGATCTTGTGCATCAGGTTGCCACCAGGGCACAGCTCCATGACAAGGTAGTAGCTGTTTTCAGTTTCCAGTATATCCAGCAGCTGGGCGATGTTGGGGTGGCGGATCATCTGCTGGATCTGCCCTTCCCGTCGCAGATTCTTGGTGACATAGGTGTCCTTTTTGGCTCTTTTCTTGTCAATTACTTTCACTGCCACCTAGTGAAAAACGGGAGGAGAGGGGGTTGTTAGCAATCACACTGATGATTTATTGCTTTAACCCTGCACAAACAACCTGGACAATAAAAATAAATAAACAAAATGATGTCATTCTCAAGTGATACACAACTGTTTCCATCACGGCTGCCCAGGTCAGAGAAACAGCTGCTTTTGCAACTCCGGCCTCCACTGACAATTTAGCTCTTTATCCCCTTAAGCGATGACAGATAAAAGTTACTGGGAGGAAATCGGTAACAAAGGGCAGGCAACAATGTCATTAACCATTCCCAAATACTCAACACACGCAATGCTGGACAGTCAATGTCATCTACTTTCTGAGAAAGCCTCCAAGCTGATATTTACAAGACGTGCCATTTTTGGCTTTTCCCCACATAGGCCATATGACTTGAGATTCTATGTTTCCATGACAAGTTTCTTAAAACTACAGACAAGTGTTAATTTCTACATGATTGAAAAGAAAAAAAAAATCACCATGAAAAACAAAGTTATTTTGGTACCATTCTCCTGGCACCTTTTTTTTTTTTCTTTTCTTTTTCCTCCTCTCTTTTAAAGCAGACATGAGAAACAATCCCCTCATTACCTCTATAACTCAGCAACTTTGCAAACCCCAAAACGGCAAAACTTTGTTTTTAAATGCAACACTATACAGAGCTGCCCAAGTCAACTGAAGCTCATAATGAAAGCATGTAATAGAAGTGAGGGGAGTCCACATCACGGCATTTGCTAGCCCCTATCCAAGTGTTTTCATTCTTATTGCTGGTGCAGAACACCACATGAGAACAAAAAGATGAGGCTGGCTGGGATACTGTATGCTTAAAGAACCTGATTCCTTTTACTGTTTTAACAGAGGTACTAAATTATTTCAATAAAAGTATCTGCTTCAATCTGCTTCAAATTGGTAGATATCTATTGATTGAGATTTCTCATTTAGAGTGGGTGCTGCAGACTTCCAGGTCATCTGTGCTAGATAATGATTTAACAGCATATGCCAGCTGAGCAACAAAGGCACTGCTGAATCCTCCTCCCCTGCTCCTCATTTCCTCAGAGCTCTGCAACAAAGGAAGTCCTTCAAAGCATGCACTGAGTCCCAACAGCTCAGTGATCGTTACCGAAGTGACAGTTATTCATATCCCAGGATGAGGAGAGGGAAACAACAGTGCTTGGTATTCCTGTATGACACTGAATTTGGCATGGAACTGATGGAAAATGTTCTTGCTTGCACAGGTGCGAATCCAACAAAAGGCACAAAAAATGCCACAAAAAATGCCACAATCCCTCTGCCCTCCCCAAGGGAGGCACAAAGATGCTACACTTGCATCTTTGCTGCGTGCCTTGATTTGGCCTGCAAGGATTTCCTGCATCACCTTACTCCTACAGTAAGAAGGAACAAGAAGAAAGCCTTGGAGTCTTACTGACCTGATTTGCTAGCTCTCAGCACCCAGACAACAGCCTAAGTCAAACAGGCATTCCACCTCACAGCTGACGAGCTACACACTCACAGCATGCTTCTAGCTGCAGCCCACTACATCATCACAATTCATGGCACTGGGGGCTGCTGGTCTTCCACAGTAGGGAGGCAAAGCTTTTCACAACACAGCTGGCCACCCTCCTCATGTGGGAAATGCCACGCACGTACTGAAGTACGTGGCAGCTCCCAGCTTGGCTAGCCTTACCTTGCTTTCTACAAGCGATGCAAAGGTTAAAGTAGCAAACAATTTGGTTTTCCTTTAGAAAATAAAAGCAACCAAAAAAGTATGACAACAAAAATAGACCCAGATCACTCGACTTACTGAGTCAAAGACAAGTTTTTATTGGCAGAGGAAATGAAGAATAAAACTACAGGAGCCTGGGCTTAATAGTTTAACAACCAGAAGTCAGCATCGTGGCACACGTTATTAGCTGGATCTATTTCTGCTGTTAAAAGATTATTCTAATGAAATACCTCTGATAAGAAGACAAGGCTAAACACCACATGCATGACAGCTGCCTGGGTGAAATGTGGAGAAGCATCAGAGCCATAGAACGCCTGGAAGCTACATTCCTGACTAGTCACATTAAAGAAAGATCATTTCATTGTGAGATGAGACAACAGGCAAATCAGAGCTCTACTTAACCATTTCTGAAAGCCTCAGGTGATTCACCAAGGAAACAGTCTTAAATTAGTAAGTTCTTCCATCTAGTGAGATAAAACCAGAAGCTTACATAGATTATTTGGACAGCAAACCACAGAAGTCATTCTGGTGAGGGCTAACAAATTAATGGGTAACAGAAACATGATATACCAGTTTGTTTGCTGGCAGAACAACACAAT
The DNA here is from genome assembly GCA_023055505.1 of Callipepla californica brunnescens. Lineage (NCBI taxonomy): Eukaryota > Metazoa > Chordata > Aves > Galliformes > Odontophoridae > Callipepla > Callipepla californica. The sequence goes on along the minus strand of JALIRH010000001.1, from coordinate 69,003,162 downwards.
CTCTGCAAAAGCTGAAAAAGCCACAAACCAAAGTGTTGATATTTTCCACAGCAGCAGGATACGCGATACAGATTATTAACAAAATGGAGTGGCAACCTGTTATACGTATCAGGAAGTCTTCCTGACTAAAAAAAGCACATTACTAAATGCATGCGTATCTCCCACACAGGCTGAGCACAGCTGTGGGGAACAGGGGCAAACACCTGAACCCAAGAGACAGAGCCAACTACACGTATATGACCACTTGCCAATTTCTTCACTATCACAAAGAACTTGCTATCTGTGCCTTAAGGATAAATTCTCTCATTGATTTTAACAGATGCTTGGACAGGCACCCTACCTATCTCAGCAGAGCTGCCTTCAGTCCCACCCTTTAATCTGGGCTACAGTTCCAATACCTCCCGCGTTCTTAGCACTGGGCCCAAAAGGTCTGTCAGCACAGCTAACAATAGAGGTAGCAACAGTTTTGTTTCAACAATGGCTTTGCACAGGGAAAAGAAAAGACTCAAATGCCTTTTAAGACTACAGGAGACTCACATTTCCCATACCAGACAGGGCAATGGTTTCTGTGCCATCTTGCTTTGCTCCTGGAGGAGTATCAGCACCTTGCTTCCTTTCCTAATTCCATTCTGCAGCACGGGAATATCTCAGATGGATGTCATTCTCTCCATCTCAGTGTTGCTTCAAAAAGCAAGATCTTTAAGAAACCTCAATATATCTAAAGGAAAAATACACAGTTGACCCCAACACGCAAGCAGCCTATCGACTTCCATAGCAATATTCTCCATAACTGCTTCTAGCTTTTGTACCTCTCTCTCTCAGTTCATCCCAAATTGTCATTTTTCTCCAATTTACAATTCAACTCTGAAGCATGCAGAAGAAATCTTAGGATCAACCTGCGCACTCAGTAACTGCAGGGTCAGCTTAGCTCAACATCCCCTATTTTAAGTTCACCAACAGTTACATCAGGGTAGGTGGAGATGGAATGAGCCCCGGTGCATTTGATATGCACAGCCTCGTGTATTTGTGATCACATCTGAACATTTCATCCATGCAGAAGGAAAAAGCATTCAGGATAGAAAACGCTGTAGATGTTACCTAACCATAAAACAAACATGTTCAAGCTTTCATAACCTACTCCAGATATAACCATTACTCTGTTTTGCTGTCCCAAGCTCCATACATAAGGGCTCTTTGCATCCTGTCTATCACCTGACTTGAACTGTTGGCCAACATCGGCATAGATCTAAAAAACAAATGATAAAGCAAGTAATTATTCTGAATATGTAGCAACAGTGGCTCTTGACGCTCAACACTTTGCTTCTGGGTATATCTTTGCTATGTAAATAAATAAATGGTTTAGGTTACGCTGTTAGATACAGAGATGAATAACAGGCCATATTTTATTTTATTTTTTTAAGAGTCCTAGAATTACTGCTAGAATGAATTACCTTCTAAAGTTTATGGTGTGACACATCATATGAGCAATTGCAGCTTCTCTCAATCACTGCACTAAAATAGTTCAGGCTGGGCTAAAGCATACTGGAAGGGAGCTGAGGGGGAAGTGTAAACACCACTATTCTGCAGAGATAGTTGGAGGAGACAGTCACGATGCTTGCAGAACCCAGCAACTAGAGCAACATCAGCAAATACAGGCACGTGCCATCACCCAAACAAAGGCACACGTTTGACATGTGTGGGTGGAGGATTTTTGCCAGTCAGTGTTTTAGGAGGGTTTCTGGAGCTGCAGAGAGAGGCAGGGGGTGGAGTTGGCTGGCACTAGACAGCACAAAAACAGTCACAGCAATGCCCTGAGAAAAAGCAAAAAAGAGACAGTTTAAAGGACCAGATGTTGCCTGGAGAAGTGTGGGAGCATGGGCTTCAGGTGCTGGATGACTGCGGCATGCAGAGAAAGCACATTCTGCAACTTCTTTGCAAACAGCTATGCCTCAGCATAAGGAATGGCAACAAAGCACAGAACGTGGTTCAGGGAAAATAGCTGGGTTTCCCCACAATCCTATGCAAGGACAAACAATGCTTTGGTTCCTCCTTGTCTGTTCCATCATCCACTTCTGTTCCCCAGTTACAAGGTGGAGAAAAACCTACTGCTGGAGGAACAACTTACCCAAGCAACAGACCCCTGCCCTCAGATCTGCAAATACACCTCACCAGATCCCCCCACAAGAGGCTAACCGTACCAGCATCCTGCTGCCAAGCCTAAGCCTGCCTTTCCTCCAGCACATGTTGCCTCAGGCTCAGCTGGCCTGCAGCATGCAGTGGCTTTCTGCTGGGCTCCCCTGGGAAGCCCCAGAGCCAATACGTAGGGCTAATTTTCAAACACACGCAGAATTGACAAAGAGCAGTGAGTTTTTCAGTGGTTTTACAATAAAAATCTCTCTCCCTGCCCACCACTTTTTCCCTGGTGAATCTCAGGCTTCATCTAGTTAAAGACACATCATAATTCCACCTGAATAAAACCTAACTTAACTATCATATGACTGACAGTGACTGCAGTCACACGGTAAGCTAGCACTCAGAGGACCTAGGTCCAAAAGCAGCCCTGGATTTCTTGCCTGCCAGACTGGGTGTCTTTGTGCAGGATGTCTCTTGGCAGAAGGATACATCTCGAAAGAAGCAAGCCTTTCTGCTTGCCAGTAAATGGGTTTTCTCAATGACCTGTTTGCTGAGTCAAAGTCAAGAGGTCTTAAACAGCACTCACGTCAGACACTTCCAATACTGACTAGAAGAACACCTTCATGGCAATGGCACCAGTCTGTCAAAAAAATGTCATAACATGTTTAACTTTACTGAGAACAGAAGACTGCATGTGACCTCACAAAATAAGGGTATGACATTTTGAGGGCTCTTAAAGAGTTTTCCCATTCGTACAACCTCTTGAATATTTTCCCTCTGCAAATTCCCTCCTAACTTTAAATAAGAGGAAGCCAGTTCCTGCTGATCTCTGCCAAAAGGAACTTCAGCTGAACAGAGAGGAAGCCAGTTTGAATAAGAATTCAGCAGGCACCGTGGGATTTGGCCAGGAGACCAACACAAGAGAAGAAACTCCAGCTACAGACTATTGGAGGGACACCCTGCTTCCCTGCCCATCTCCCTCCACTACTTTTTCTTTTTTCTTTTTTTTTTTCCTTTCTTTTTTTTTCCTCCCCAGGAACTACTTCTGGCAGCCCTACTGGAGGTGACGCCAAGCCAGGCAGCAGAGCCAGTTCTCAGCACTGTCCCAGCTCACCACAATCATTCATTCCACGTTACAGGGTGCAGCCAGAAGGACAGTCAATAGGAAGGGCCTGGGCCTCCACCCTGAACCAAACTTTTAAGTTAAGCCAGAAGAATGTGACAAATAGCCAGACCACGCAGATATTCTATATAGCCATTGTTAGCACAAGCTGATCTCCAGTTCTTTTCTGAAGTGCCCCCAACAACTTTTGCAGTGAATTTATTTTCTTTTCTTCCTTCCTTTTGGTGATAGCTGTCTGGCATCACTTGTAGCTTGCTTTGTATTTACCACTGCTCTCACTACAAAAATCTGAGCTTATTTTTCAAAGCTGTTTGGTGATTTTGGGTGGCCAATTCAAATCATATTTAACAGACCTAACTTTGAAGCCTGCCCAAGTCTCAGTACATTCTTGAAAGCAATCCCTTTAAGAGTATCTTGGTTTGGGCATCCAACCAACCAGACACATAAGAAGTTGCTTTTCATAACTCAATCCAAGAATTAGAAAATGTCAACTTTTTCACTGGGCAGTAAAAAAAAAAAGTACTCTGCGGTACAATAAAATTTACTGAGATTTAACAGCTAATGCAAAGAATATTTTCCTATGTCGTAAGTTCTGGTATCTTAATAAACAGAGAGTTATAGAAAAGAGACATCCAAGTAAACTCATACCAGCAGTCATTAAGTTGTACTCTTTCAGAAAGGGCCACACATACTCCGCTCAGGATACAGAGAAATCGGAGCTTTTCTGTCATGACTGTCAGTCTAGGCACCATTTTAAAACACAAACTAACATCCTCCAGAGGAGTAAACACAACCAAAATGTAAGGAAGACAATATGCCTGCTGCTAGGCTTTGGCCAAACTGTCTTGCAGCCTTTACCAGCCATATCAGACAATCTGCTCAAAGCTGCTCGTGGGGCACTGCTGGCAGAGCTCTCCTGGCTGTCCTGCATGGCTCCCAGCTCCTTAACAAATAATAGCATCCTATTCACCCTTCAAGAACTACTGTCAAACAAGACTGCAGAGCATTTCTAAAAGCATCACAAAATGATAAGCAATTATTATCCATTCTCATTACAGTCTTGTCACTCATTTCAGAGAAGTCAGCAATCAACCAAACCTACAGCAATGCATAAAATTTGCCACAAGAATAACATCTGTTCTATTTATCAAGGATACAGAAGAACAACCATTCAACCATGGCCATCTGAAACCTTTTATCCTCGTCTTGTATGCTTGCTAGGAATGGAATAGGAAGAACAGAGTCTGAGTTAAAGGTACATGCATATGCATATATACACACTGAAAAGGATTCTCAGTAGCTGTGCAGTGAGAGATGCATTGAGATTTTATTGAGATTAAATAAGCAGTATCATCTCTGCACTTTATACTTGAGTGGTGCTGTTCAGCCTTCAATAATTTCTGTGTTTGCTCTTTGTAGGACAGCTGATTTACATATACATATATATGTCTTTTGTATTTTCTCCAGCAATAGGAAAACCAACAATTAAAAAATGTAGGGAAGAGTCGTTTGTGTTAAAATATTCTCTTCAGAGTCCCTGACAGGGTAAGCCAAAAGTTTTGGAGTTAGCAAGAGACAAAAACAGCTACTGTAGAGATAAGTACAGGACAAATGTGTTAGTATGCAGGGGACCACTCACTGCTGGCAGACCAGACAGTCAGGGAAGGTTTAAATCAGCCCCTAAAGAAGCATAAACTTTTCTAAATAGGAAAGTAGCTCAGAGTATGCTCATTCATACGCTTCATACAGTTTAAGGCAGCCAGAATGAAAACCACCAGAAGATAAGATCTTACCATTACCTATGATGCAACAAAGATAGCACCCAGCAATGTGCAAAAGGATTGTGGATTACTTTAAATAAGCAAATGAACCATCTTGCTGTCACAGCTAACCTAAATGTAATCCTTAAAAAGCATAAGCAGGATGTATTTGTTAAAGTAAGAAAAGGTATTAATTACACCAGTACATGACACCAGGGACTATTATTAGATTACTGCAACCAACTGTGGTGTAAGCACTTCAGGAATTATTAAAAGTTTGCGAAGAGTTCCTTCTGAAAAGAGCTTCAAGGAACAGTCCGAGGTCCAAGAAGCACTTGACAGAGTAATATAGTGAAGCTCCAAGTTTTTAATTAAGAGAACGATAAACAGCGACTTGATTTTCTGCAAGTACCTGCATGAGAAAAAAGCTGCTGATAACAGACAGCTCTTTAATAAAATAAAATTAACTTCCCAAAAGGTGAAGTTGGGCAAACTCAGGCTGCAAGCACAATCCATGTTTTTCAGGTGCAGTGAAGCAGTGAAAGGAACATCTTGTCTTACTGAGATGAAAGTAGACTTTGAATTCCATCCACCTCCCCCCCCCATCCCTCTCAGAAGTACGCAATAGCTCAACAAAACATTGATACAGATACTCCCAAAGAGAACATCAGCTCTTGTCTTACAGGAAGCCAGGTTGGATGATTACCATGATGCCTTTAGGCACTAATGCCTGTACAGGTGGGAAGAGTAGCTCTGACCCAGCTGAGTTAGGCAAAATACTCTGGGAGCCAATAGCAGTGACATCAAGGGATGCAAATTTTGAGAACTCTGAGATCTTTGCTTGAGCTCTGTGGCACCGAAGACATGAAGTGTCACGAAGAGTCATGCAAATATTGATGCTGCTACAGACAGCCCAACTCACCCACACATCTGCTTCCTACTTCAACAGAACAGCAAAATTAGTGTTTCCATGAGGATCTGGAATTTTGATGTGTCAAGGCATTGGTCTTTCTAAGGACATGCTATAGGGTTGCTCCCCCGTGCCACGTGCAAGGGTAGACCATATGAAAGCTTTAAAATTAACAGCATTGCAAAGCTGTGAGTTCAGACTGCTCAGAGAATCATAGAATCCTTAAGGTTAGAAAAACCACTAAAATCATCCAGTGCAACCATCAGCCCATGCCTGTAACTGCTCTAGACCTTGTCTCTCAGTGCCACATTCACACAGCTCTTGAACACCTCCAGGGATGGTGACTCCTTCACCTCTCTGGGCAGCCTGTGCCACTGCCTCATCACTCTTGCTGAGAACTTTTTTTTCTTAATACCCAACCTGAAGCTCCTCAGGCACAACTTGAAGCCATTTCCTCTCATTTTATCACTGTTACTTAGCAGAAGAGGCTGATTCCCACCTCATCACAACTTCCTTTCAGGTGGAGGTAGAGAGTGATATGGTCTCTCCTGTGCCTCCTCTTCTTCAGATGGAACAATTCCAGTTGCCTCAGCCACTCCCCATCAGATTTGTGCTCCAGAGCTTCCTCACGGTTTACTTCAGTCCCTGTCACATGGTATGACATTTCCCATATTTCTGTAATCCTTCCTCCCTCTTCCTCCTCCTTCAGTCAGTCAGGAAGGAAAAAAGAGGTAACTGCTGATCTAATGCACTAGCGCCTTGTTTGATGCAGACTGTTTCCATAGAACAGCTCAGCTTCACTGGAGGAAAGCCATTCTCAGCCATATTTCCTTTTAATATGTTTTTTACTTCAGACCATATTTATGGGTAATTTCATGCTATATTTCACAAGTAACGACTGTTATCTTCTCCTGTACATACTACTGCTTTGCTGTTTCCATAAAGCCAACTGCCTCCTTCCCTCTCCATTTTCAAACAGCAGGTCGTACCCTTATCTTACATAAGGAAGGACGGCAGTTTTGCCCCTTCCCAGATGTTCTGAACAGAAATTGCCACAAGTTACACTTTTGCTTGGTGCTACACGTTGAAATCAGCTGAATGTGTATGAGATACGAGTATAGGCATAGGCACATCTATGGGCAGAACATGTCATTCATCCTGAGTGGGTCACGGTGGGGGTCCATCTAGCATTTGGCAGAAAGAAACCAAGTCCAGTGACCTTTTGTTGCTCTCTTGGTCAGCTAATTAATGGAGTAGCAATAACGGTGTTCCCTGAGGGACAAGAGCACATTTTTTTACCTCCCTGGCCTCTAACGATATCTACACAAGTCAAGAGAGATTATGCAGAGAATGATGGACGTGGTGGCGGCAGAAAGCCGGAGGCAAAGATAAATGAGGATGCAATACTGAAGCTCCTCAAGAAATCCTTAGAAACTTGTCAAAACCAGCCTTCAGGCCTGAGCCATGTACCGCCAAAAGAAAGCGTGTATCTGAATGCCTGGAACTGCTGGATTTGCCTAGCCATTGAAATGGAAAAATATTTGCTGAGTATCACTTTCCAAATATTAGCTATTTTGCAGAAAGGGGCTCTCTGACACGCTATAACACTGCCCATCACTCAATGGAAAATCTCTTTGGAGCTCAAAGTATTATCAGCTAGCGGGATAGATGTTTTTCAGGTCCTGTCACACAAGTGCATGGGAGCCTGATGTGCAGACACTGCAGCAGACAGAAAATTGGTTAAGAGGAGCAAAGTCTTTATCTTACACTGTCCGAAGCTGATGGCTACGCACAACCATTGTGGAGAAAACCAGTATGACAACTGCTAGGAAAGAGAGGCCTCCTTCACCCAGACATGGCCCCATTATGCTGCCAGAACATTGGGAAGCAGCTAGAGCTGAGGCACAGCAAGGCATGCGTTATGCTGTGGTTACAAATGAACCATATCCTATCCAGCTGCTTTTGATAAACTACAACTTGTGTTTTTCAATGCTGAAAACTTCTGTCACAGTGAGATGGATGAGGATCTCGAATTGCTTGAGGGAACAGAAAAGCAGAGATTCAATACCAAATAACATTCCTCCAACACCAAACCTTGTGTGTGAAACCCTGTGGTTAGTGTTGCTTCCCACTTGCATGATCATGGACTTGAAGAGTAGCATAATCATGGAGTATCGTACTCCATGCTAAACAATCCCTGATTTGCATTTCAGTGATCAAATCCAAAAGTTGACTTAGAGAAGACTGAAAGAAAGAAAAAAGATGTCTTTTACATCAACAGGAGACCCTGCTTTTGAAGACCAGGTATCACCCTCCTTTGTAGCCATACAAATAAAGGAGGTAAAACATTTACAACTGCTAGGCATCCCTAATGAAGCTTCTTACACTTTCTCTCTCTTAGCAATGTGGGCATTATTCGCAGAAAATAAATTTATTCTCTAAAAAAAAAAAAAAAGAAAAAAAAATGTTTCCATGACAATCTTCCACAACAGGCAGAGAGCAGAAGAACTTCCGTACTTATAACTTATCTTTTTTTAGTTCCTTTTGTTGCAGTGATTTTCTTCTAAGCACTGGGAGCACGGATGGATGGCACACCATGAACAAGAAGAGCTCTGCTGGTACATGTGTTGGAAGTGCCAGACCTGCAGCCCAGCAGCACACTGCTGCAGCAAAACATTCACAGAAAGGGAAGCTTGGTCAGGATGGCACCAGTTTTCTGTTCAGTTTTTTGTAGGCGCTGTCACTCCTCAGACCACATTAACTGCTCACCCTCTTTCCTGAAGTGGTCCTTCCCTTCATGAGGAGGACTATTCTCCAATACCAAACAGGTCTGGCAGTAGTTTACCTTATCACCTTAGGAATGTGCACACTCTGTCCTAGTGCGAGCCATGCAGCTCCTCCAGTAAAACCTACCGCAAAAATCCTTTGTGGTCATCCTACTCAGCATCAGCTCAATTAGCACACCAGGTTGCCACCTGGCAACCCTACCTTCGTGCCCTCAAGGTGACTGGCCAACAACCCACATAACTCTTCTTCTGGCCAGTATTTACACAACCACCAGTTATCACAGAATTGTAGGGGTTGGAAGAGACCTCTAGAGATCATGGAGTCCAACCCCCCTGCCAAAGCAGCTCCCTGTAGCAGACTGGATTCCTTGCAGCAGGCTCTTGCAGATGGGTTAAGATCCTTCTTCAAGACCTTGAAGAGTAGTGTAATCAGCATGCAGACTTTCAGCTCATTTTTATATGGTTGTTTATGGAACACAACAGCTTGGTTTCTAGACTATTATTTCAATTCAGTCACCAGAAGGGTCATTGTGTCATCTTACGATTGCTTTACTCATGAGGTTATATCCTTGTGAAGGGTAAGTGCTGCTCCTTAATAACTTCCATTTTCCTGAGTGCAGGCTAACAAACAACTCGCAAGGGCAAAGAGGCAAAGATGCCTAATGTGTTATGTCCACTGAAAAGCATGAAGCTATGGTAGCATTCTCCAGCTCCTACTGTAAAAAGAGATGTGGCAAACTGCAACACATAGAAAGAAAAACGTGTTTTAATTGTCAAGACACTTATAGGTAACACATGCCTGCAAGAACAGGCTCACAGCTTTACACATCATTAAATATGTTAAAAATACAAAACTTGCAAGAACAAATACAAAGATCCAGATGTGAGCGCCACATAAGAGCAGCACCTGGTGTCAATTCAACCTAAACACTCTGCTTCCCTCAATCCTGCCTATGTCACTAAAATTGTAACGGTCTGTATGAAAAGCAGCACATTGCTGACATGCACTGTTAGTGACATCCTTAAAACCGCTGAATGTAAACTTGAAAGCAGATTATCTCAAGAGGATAAGCAACTGCCACATGTGCATCAGTTCAGCTCAGTGCAGAGTTGCAAGCTACAGCTGAAAAATATTAAAACAATCTTCCCAGAAGACAGACTGCAGTAATTAACAGACACCCTTGCCTATTCAAGCGTATACCTGCTTACTCTGAGGGGGCAATATAGAAAAGGGTTAGAGGCAAGAGTGTAGCTTTGTGACAAGTGTCTGTTGGAACTGGTTATTCTCCAGATGAACTAACTGCTAGCAGGTGCTCCTACACGAGACCGAGCAGGTGACCACACATCAGCAGTCTGCCTCATTCTCACATTCTTAAGTGTTGCATAACACACATTGGGGAACTTTGTGCTGACAAAGCAACCAGCTCTCCGGTCCTGCCTGCAGCCAACTCTTCACTCATGTCATTGCAACCGTGACAGCACCCTTCAAATCATTCTCTGAAGTATCATATGTTAACAAAGAACTCGTTTAGTGGCTTCAATACAAATCGCGCATCTACATGCATATACACAAGCCTCTGTGAAAAGAATAGTGTCAAAGCTGTGAAAGCAAACACTTAGAAGCAGAGAAATGTCAAAATTAAGGCTGCAGAAACACCCTCGTTTAATTTCATCTGTGCCTGTAGTAAAAAGTGGCATCATAACACATCATCCAGGTGTGACGTTGGCAGCTGTTAATGAAAATGAAAAGTATCCCTGAAGAATGCCACCATGCAAATTCATGGTGACTACTTTTTCTAAATAAGCTTTTTTGTGAGACAGATGAAATCCCGCACCAAGTTTTTGTTTCACAAACAGAGAATGGAGACATCACAGGGGTGGCATGGTTACTGAGGGCAGTAAGGAGGCAAAAATCTCATCTGCCAGCTTGCCCAAAGGCCTCCGACCACCAAATCAAGCCTCCATTCTCTCAAATCCATGGTGGAACACAAGAAGAAAACAGTGAATCTACTCAAAGCAAAGTTGACAGAGCAGCACGGGAAAATATATATGGCAATGTAACATCTGTTGTTATCCACCAGTACTACTTTGTCCATGTTTTTCCGTATCGACCTGCCTATATCCTCCAGAAGGGTTGGTGGCTTCCCTAGGGGAAGCAGCTGGAAGATGGAAACTGCAAAATGCATCACTCCAGCCTTTGCTCCTGTTGGTAGATCCAAAAGCAGCTCAACAACCACCCTTGACACGAGCAGGAGATGAGAAATGGGATGTTGAGACCAGATTAAAAGCTGTCTAACAGTCTTCTCAGCCACAGGAAGCATTTTAGGAGACAACCACGTTGGCTGACGCAAGGCAGTCCCACAACTTTCCTGACTACCACTGCCTCCCTTAAAGGCACCCTGAGCTCCCATCACAAAGGTGCAGCTCCCCCAAGCATCGCACCCACTGACAAATGCACGATGCTGAAGCAGAAACACACCAGCGATGCTCTGAATGCGTTTCACAAAATTACAAGCCACCAACGTGCCACCAGCAGGGGATGGAGCCTGTGAGACTGCTGCCTGGGTGCACTTTGAGAACATCTCCCCTGTTCCCTCCCTGGGGAGTGCAGTGGGGGTTGCTAGCTCTCTGTAGGGCACTTGCGCTGCCCACACACACCACTTCCAGGAGTCTCTAATACAGCTTTTTCTTTCTTTCTTTCTCTCTCTTTTTTTTTTTTTTTTTTCAAGCATCTTTAATACAAAAATACATTTGATACATTCAGAAAGCAAACCCTGTTGTGAAAAGGCCACTTTCAATATTAATTGCTCTACCTTCCAAAAAGCTGGTAAACTGTATTTTTAGCGGCTGCTTCCCACTAAAGTAACATTGTACAGAAAAGCACTCACCTAACTGTAACTAAAAATGGCCCTTTTTAGAGTTTAACAATAGCGCTAGAGAAACCGATAAACACATTTTTCAGAGGATGAGGAATCAAATGACTCAATTTGCCTCAATCCCTCTTTGTAGAGACAAAGATTATACCTGAAAGTAAGGTAAAAGCAATCTCAGGTCAAGTTGGCTTACGAAGATTTCAGCTCATGCCATTGCCTCCCTTCAGTACAGGGCCATCCCGTGATGCCGCACGGAGCCACCGAGGGTTATGGAGTCATTTCACTGGGGTCCACAGCAGATTTGGTCAGTCTACCAACAAAGCATGATACTATCCTCGCTGCACTGATAGGAACGTAATTTTTGGCTACCTAGAACTACTGAAAAGTTATGTTGCAATGCTTGCTTTCTGCTGCCTGGGGACAGACCATGCTGAGCCTCAAGCACAAGGCTTGGAACAACCCGGGAGTATCTTGGGCAGAGGCTCAGCAAGTTAGCTGGATAACAATGCAGCTATCCCAGCGGGGTTTCACAGCCACAATTTAAATCTAAATTGGCTTGCTCTTCAGAGAGAAACTGTTTCCTTAGGACTGGCAATAAAGACTGCCTGAGCTGATCTAACAAATCAGCCTTCTACCCAAAAAAATGTTAGATTATAGGCTGCGATATTTTTATTCAAAAGCAATGGAAAGAATAATCTGTTCAACATTCTCCTATGCTCAGCTAAAATACACTTAATTGCATCAGGCATTACCAAACATTTCTCAAGCCCAGAAAATAATAACATGCCTGACATGATGGTAATACAAACCCCGAGAAGCACTGCAAAAGATTTGATTTCGAATCCAGTGCTACAGACAAGCAAAGGTTTAAAGCCTCACCTTAGCTCACCCTGTCGCGCTCAGGCGCTGCTGGTTCCAGTCCCACGCACTGCACTCAACACGCACAGCCCATCCAGCTGCCCTTGGAGCAGCTGGTAAAGCAACTAGTGCCTGGCCCACGGCACACAGCATCTCGTGCTCTCTCGAAGACCTCTTTAGCTTCTAGCCATTTCAGGGTGAGGTAATGGCAGATTTTTGGCACTCACTCTGCAATTGCCTTGATTCTGTACAATGCACTGTGTCAGTGCAATGGATCTGAGCCTAGCTGGGGACTCATTAATCCACAGATTTCATTTCTAAATACACAATTTTCTGAAACAATAATGCGCATTAACTCCTCCAGAGTCACTAAATCAAAACCTGCTTGGGCACCCGCGCTGAAATCAGATGTTCTGGTGACCGTAACAGCTTTGGACTGTGCCAAAACAGCTACCAGGTATTAGCAGTAAGACCCCTACTTCACACTACTACCACAATTTTATTGAAACTTAGGCAGTGCCCTTGCTCAACAACGGCTTTACAAGACAGAAATCAGATGTCAATTATTTTTTATCTCAAAATACATGCAGGCGCTAATCCTGGAATAATAGGCTCATAAAGCATCAGCCTAGAAAAATGCAGTGACTACAGCAATCCAGCAAGCTGTCTGCAGGAGAAGGCTTTGTTTCCACGTCTTGCTTCACTGTGCTCCACTTGCAAGCACGTTAAGCGCACACTCCTAGAGATTAACTTTCTCCTGCAAATGAATGCACCCAAAGATTCGGCCTGGCCAATCTCTGCCCTTCACCTTGCTGAATGAGGGGCAGTGCCATGCATTACAGGGCAACGTCCACCCCGAACTCCGGATGAGTGTGGTGTCACTCCTGGGGGGGATGTCCTAGGTTGAGGGATGGAGGTGGGCACGGAGAGATGACCAAGGGTGGCTGTCACACACAACTGGTCACTCACACCTTGGGTACACTGGCACAGGTTGCCCAGAGAAGTGGTGGATGCCCCAGACCAGGGAACAAGGGGCAGGCTGGAATGGGGCAATGAGCACGTGATGAAGCTGTGGGTATCCCTGCTCAGCGCAGGGCACTGGACCTGTTGACCTTTAAAGTGTCCTTTCCAACTCAAATGATTCTATGAAAATGCTCTCTTCCCACAGAACCTCCTCCTGTCCCTCCAGCGTTGCCAGTCCTGACTCTCACGCTGCCTCTTTTCTTCCCTCCTCATTCAGTTCCCACACTTGCCAGCCTCAACCTCCTCCCAAACACAGTCCCAGAGAAAGGAGTCCAGGGAAGCAGATGTTTTCCTTCTCTTCCTCATGTTACAGCCAGAGCTCAGTCGCCCGTGGTGGGCTCAGCGTAGGCAGAGCTGCCAGCAGCTGTGAGGCAGATCCAGTTTGGGCACGCCTCAGCCTCCTCTGGCTGGAGGCCACGCAAGAGCATGGTTGAGGAACGTGCCCCAAAGAGTTGAGTGTCCACCGGCTCCCTGTATGGGGTGAGATCCTCAGGTGGGGCCATGTGTGGGATGGAAAGCATTCCCCCTCCAGTCAGAGGGAGGAACCGTGCTGAGAAAGGACCTCACCTGAAGAAAGTCATTAAGTGCCCTTATCTCTATCCACTAACTCAGATTGCTTATCCATAAATACCTGAAATGAAATCGGTGGATATTCTGGGAGGATGGACCCTTAATTAGTGAGTTTGAAACTTTGCAACTGATCTTTTACCCACCAAAGTCAACAGCAAGAGCCTGCTTTGATCCTATGGCAGAAGATAAGGTCAGACAGCATTCAGAGACTGCCGCGCCTGGCCACAGACAGGGACACCAAGGCTTAGTGGGAAGGAAGGGAGATCACAGAATCAAGGCTGGAAAAGACCTCTAAGATCACCGATTCCAACTGCCACCCACCCCCACCATGCCCACTGACCACGTCCCTCAGTGCCACATCCACACGGCTCTTGGACACTGCCAGGTACAGTGACTGAGCAGCCTGTTCCTCTAGATTATCCTAGAGCTTCTGCTTGTCACTTTGTCAGAACATGTCTTATTCAAGACACTGAGAAAAGCAAAAAAAAAACAAAAGAAAAAAGCATCAGCCCTGGGAGCTGAGACAGAGGGGCGTGTGGTGGGGCTTTTTATTTTTGCCTCTTCACAGACTGAGATAAATGTAGCAACCCAGAAAGTGGAGGTGGGAAGGACGTGTGTGTGCATGTGCCTTTTATCAACAGGAGGATCATTGGATGTATCTGTTACCAAGGAGAAGCGCACGCTTGGTAACAGAAGAGAATAACAACAAAATTTCTTTCTTTTTTTTTTTTTTGCATTCCTATACAACAACAATCATTTCTGCCACGAGGAAATGCAGAGCCCTGCTCGAAATTTCACTCTGTAACAAACTCACTGCAACAAGAAGGGAAAAATGAAACAACAAGCCTAGAAGTGCAGGAACCCTGCGAAGACAAAACCCGAACAACAGTGTACGCGCAGCGCTGCTGGAGCCGGAGGAGATCCTGCTGCACTCAGCTCACCCGGCAGCAGCAGCGGGGTGCCCTGTGTTGAACAGAGCTCTGCCAGCCAGCTCCAACACGAGCAGGACAGCCGTGCAGCGGGGCTGCCTGGCATGCCACACCGTGCTGCGCTCACCGCCCAGCCGGGCGCCCGCATCGTGCTGTGCCAGAGCCTGACTGACGGCTGGAAGAGTCCGCTACAGGACCGCAGATAGGAGACGAGAAGCAGAGCTCCTCTGCGGGCTTACACGAGGGCATCTCGTGATGCGCAGCACTACTCGTGCTCGCCGAACCGTGACACCTCTTTTGCTAAAGACACACGCAGCATCTCCAGCCGTTTCAGTGAGCGGGAAGTGCCCGCACGCAGGATGGACCAACTGAGCTGCACAGTCACCGCTCAGCGGTCGAAGTGCCACCAGAAACAGCCCGCTCACGGGGCCGCTGTCCGGCGGTAGCACCCCGCGTACGGCGCTGTTTAGAACAGCGCTCTCCCACACGCACAGCCCTCGCTAAGGGGGGCACAGGCAGCTCGCGGCAGACGGGCATCCCCACAGCGCCGGCATCCCCCAGCCCCGGGGGCGCCGCCGGGCGGCCGCCGCTCCCGTCCCGGTACCTTCTCTCCGGTGAGCACATGCAGCCCCTCGCGGACCTTGGCGAAGGAGCCCTCTCCCAGCTTCCTGCCGATCAGGTAGTTGCCGACGCGCTTGGTGTGCTGGAAGTCGCGGAGCCTCTCCCGCGGGACCGCCGCCGCCGCGCTCAGCCAGGCGGCCAGGAAGCTGCCCTCGGCGCCCGCCGCCGCCGCCGCCCTCCGCGCCTCGCCCGCCCCGCCGCCCGCCACCCCGGGCGGCTCGCTCAGGAGCCCGTCTCCCGCCGCCGCCGGCATGCCCGGCTCCGGAGCCGCTCCTTCCGCGCTCCTCGCTCCGGCCCAACGGCCGCAGGGCGGAAAGTTGCTCGGCGGAGAGAGCCGGCGGCGAGGGGCGGAGCGGGGCTGGCGGCGGGGGGCCCGGGATGCCTCCCCTCGTCGGAGCCGGCGCCGCCTCCTCTCCGCCCCTCTTCTCACGCTGCCGCCGGGAGCGGGAGGAGGGGGCGAGCGGTAATTGAATCCAGCAGGCGGGCTGACCCCGCCGAGAGAGGGACGGCGACGCGGGCTGAAAGAGGGCTGCTGGTGCGCACTGTGCCTGCTTGTTCTCCGGCTCTTCCTCGTTAAAAAAATGTCCAAGCAGTTTTACACCACGCTTCTGCCTCAACGCCGCGCTAAATAATGCGGGGCTGCAGCCCTTCCGCTGGAGGAGCCCTGATGCATCGCTAACGGGATTCTGGCTGGCACAGGTGCCGGCCACACCAGTTCTCACTGACATCACGGAGCTGGTGAAACTTCCCCGTTTAAGACAGAGCTGAGAAACATCACGATTTTACCCTCTCGACAGCGGTGAATCACAGTTTGAAGGCTCTCCTGTTTGTCCAGCCTTCCCGATCTGAACAACAACTCAGCCCTTAGGCGGTGGGGAAGGAGAACGAGGGCAGCAGACCTGCTCGGTGCCTCTCTGGTGCTCCTGCCACCCTTCCTTGGGCAGAAGCCTCCAATGTGTGCTCCCTGAGGCTACAGCAGTGTGCCTCCACTGTGGGAAGCCCGCAGCCAGCTCCACACCACCACTGGGAGCAGTGCACAGCCAGGCGGCTTTCCAGCTCTGGAGAGGCTATATTATATTATTATTTAAAGGTATCGCTATGCTAAGAGGCTTTGCAACTGTATTTACTTGTTATATCGTAAGGAACCTATTATATGTTTTGGACAGACAGTTCAAGAGTCCCTGTGTAGTCAACTGAATCAAGGCAGTAGGAACAATGGCCACCCCAGAAGGTGCTGGAAACCACAGAATCACAGAAGGGTTTGCGTTGGAAGGGAACTCAAAGCCCACTCTGCTCCAGCCTGCTGCTGTGGGCAGGGCTGCCCCCCAGCAGCTCAGGTTGCCCAGGGCCCCATCCAACCTGGCCTTGAGTGCCTCCAGGAATGGAGCACTTGTGCAGCTGTGCCAGCGCATCACCACCCCCTGAGGAAAAAAAATCCCCCTTATGTCTCATCTAGATTTCCCCTCTTTTAGTTTAAAATCATTCCCTTTTGTCCTATCACTATTAGACTGTGTAAAAAGTCCATCTTCCTCCTGTAAATAATCTCCCTTTAAGTACTGGAAGGCTGCAGTGATGTTTCCCAGGAGCCTTCTCTTCTCCATACTGAACAAGCCCAGCTCCCTCAGCCTGTCTTCACAGGAGAGGCGCTCCAGCCCTTTGAGCATCTTTGTGCCCTCCTCTGAAGCCCTCTTGAACATCTGCATCTTTCCTGACCTAGGGACACAGTACTCCTGATGGGGCCTCATAAGCACAAAGCAGAGGGACACAGTTCTCTTCCTCTTCCTGCTGCCCATCCTTCTTCTGATGCAGACCAGGCTACTGTTGGCCTACTGAGGCTGCAAGCACACACTATTGGTTTGTATCCAGCTTTTTGCTTATCACAATGCCCAAGTCTTTATGTCTCAATGCTCTCAATAAGTTCTTTCTTTGCCCAGTCTGTACACATATCTGGGTTACCCCAGTCCAGGTGTGGCACTTTGCACTTGGCCTTGTTGGACCCCATTAAGTTCTTGTGTGCCCACTCCTCAAACGTGTCCAGGTCCCTCTGGATGGCATCCCTCTCTTCTGTTGTATCAACTGCACCACTCAGCTTGGTGTCATCAGTAAACTTGCTGAGGGTGAACTCAATTGTACTGCCTCTGTTGTTGATAAAGGACATTCAAGATCTGGCGGGTGGTTTAGATGAACAGCAAGGAAGTCTAATACGGCTCATACCTGTGCTGTTCATGGCCCGCCTCCAGAGCTGCCTCAGCCACCCTGCCCTGGCCTCAGTATGCACAGAAAGGGACACAAAGCATTGCCAGTGTTCCTCTTGGCATGGGGAGGGTGGGCAGGGACTGAGTATGATAACAGTGTCACCCTGTTACCTGCTGCCCTGCTGGTGCCACCCAGGGTGTTCCTCATCTCTATGGGACCAGGCACAAGCAGGGTGCTGGGCCTGCCTGAAGGAAAACACAGACAGACAGACAGATAGATAAATAGACAGATAGAAGCATGTGCCTTTGTTTGGGCTCACAGCTCCCACTCGGCTACCAGAAATGTGGTTTTGGCCACTGAAGAGTAAACAGATGTTAATAGCACATGTTTTTCAGTCAAAAACCTGAAAATCAGCCTCTTTTAAAAATAAAACTGTCAAGAAGTGACCATTGCAGAAAGCATTTGCAGAGCTCTGAGGCAACATGGTGGCTGCTTTTTTTTAGTTTGCTCAGCTTGGGGGCTTAATGAGTTGTCAGTGCCCTTTGAAAGAGGCGAGACCACACTCTCCTCACGGCTTCTCTCCTGTCCAGCTGTGCCCATCAGGTTGCAGTCTGGATGGAAGGGGGATCAAAGGCTGCATTCATTTCTGTCCATGCTTTAATTTAAATTTAACTCCAGTGTGCTTTATTTTGAGCTGCAGTCCTCCTAGGTAATGACATTTTTCTGATTAACTGCTGAAATTGCTAATGAATTAAAGGCAGCAGTCTGTCTTCAGGTTGCAAAAGCTGTAATAACAAGCTACTAAAAATAATTAAAACTTGATTTAAATCCACGAAAACACAGAAATTCAGAATTACCCTGGCAGTATTGTCCTTGGCCGTCTGCATCACTTGAATGTATTGTAGTAACACGTGTTATCGGTAGGAATTCTGCAGCTCCTCACATGCTCCTGTGCCTGACCCCAGGGCCAAGGGGTGCCTCCTTCATGGGGTTTAGCACTGCCACTGAGCTCCCACACTCTACTGCTGCACCAGGGGAAGACGTGGCTGGGTCAGGACTGGAAAATACCATCAGCAGCAAATAGTGGTCCTGCAAAGGGAACATTTGTGACCCTAAAGGTTACCTCACCTTGCAGTGCCTCTCCTGGAGCAGCTGCAGGCAGCAGCCTGCCAAGTACTTCTCCCTGAAGCACAGGGCTGTCGCCAGGGGTGCTTAAGTTCTCCTTACGCCTTACCTGCGCGTGCGAGCCATATTGATTACTCTCACTTGTCTTTCTGAAGAGATCTGAAGTCCTTGAGCAAAGGAATGAAGAAATGGCAGTTCTGCTCAGCAGCAGGGTGGTAAATGAAGAAGCAGGTAAGCTCACAAGTATGCTGCACGAGAGCAATGTGTACATTCTGTTCTGGTTGAGTTAAAAGCAGGTGAGCTCCATTTACCACCACCAGACATTTGGAAGCCAGTGATTAAATGCTGACTTCAGACAGACTGTGGGAGAAACACTGACTTGGCACTAATATCTTATGTTAAAAAAAATGTGTTGTTATTGCTTATTGTCTCCTCTATGCTTTGAAATGGCATTTTAGGTGTTTTTTTTGTGTTTTTTTTTTGACAAGTGTCTGCATTTCTAATATTTGGGTTTCAGACGTTACAGAGAAATTATTTAAAACAACTTGTTTTATTATATTTTTAGAGGAGTGAATGAATTAACACTTGTTCTTGAAGTATTTATGAGCCATGTTTTTTGCAGTGTTTAAATCCCAGTCCAAGTTGAGACCAATGAGGCCCTTCTAAGAACACTGACACTTCTGCAGTAATAGATAGACTCATACAATCACAGAATCATTTGAGTTGGAGGGGACCCTTAAGGGCCATCTGGTCCAACTCTCCTGCAGTGAACAAGGACCCCCACAGCTCCGAGCCCCATCCAGCCTGACCTTGAGTGTCTCCATGTACAGGGCATCCACCACCTCTCTGGGCAACATCACCACTCCTATGATAACAAACTCCTTCTTTATATCCAGTCTAAATCTCTCCTCTTCTAGTTTGAAGATGTGAGGTAACACACTCAGTCCAGCAAGCGTGCCTTTTACACTTCAGGACACAGCTCCTTCAGCACGATCATCTAATAAAACAGTGACTTCTGTTCCTGTAGACCAATGCTGCAGATGCTGGCTAATGTTTACAGTGGTACTGCTACATCTATGCGGTCTTCCAATCGTAGAGAATGAACCTACTTCACCTTTCAAGCATAAGGAAGGAGCCTTTCACAGCTAAGCTTTCCTAAGTTTAAAGCTTGTTCTTGAAAAATAATGAACAGTGTTCGTCTTTAGAAATATTCAGCATATACATATGGAAAAGCACCTGAGTAAGTAAGCAGTGAGCACTGAAACTGTTTGCTGACTTTCAAAGAAATATGTTAGCAATGGGTTTACCTGACAGTTTCTCCAAGGACCAAAAGCTCCAGTTTTTCCCATGCTCCCACCAAAGTCCTCAGCTTGCTCTCTGCCCTTCACTTTCTGTAACAGAGTTCTGTGCAGCTGATACAAAAACCAAGAGTGTGCAATGACTTGGAGGCATCATCAAATAAATTGAATTTTATATCAAAGGAAACAGTAGGAGGTCACCGTGTTGATATTGTTACTCTTTCTCACATTCCGTTAATTAAGAAGTTCCATATTTTAATTTAAATTAAACTGCTGTGAAACCCCTCTTGCAGTGTCAAAATGTCGCACCTTGAATTTAAGCTTCATTTACATATGAGAGAACACAAGAGTATTGCATAATTATGCCTATCTGAAGTACATTTTGTTTTCAAAAGCCTCTGCATATCAGTGATGGATGACATGTAAAGAATAAGGAAATCAGACTTCTGTAAATGTCTGGAATTAGTATATCTTGTCATACCGAATTTCTCCTGAAGTTCACCATGGTAATTTTTACAATAACAGTAGAGAAAAAATATCTTAGTCAAGTACAGGAATGTCAGTATAGAAACCTGGAACTCCACATACTTGAGTTAAATAAGTATGGCCAAATTCAGCTTGAGGGTCTTGTGCTGCAGTGCCCTTGCAGCTCGGGAGGATCTGCAGAAAAAGGTGTGAGGTATTATAAATGCTGTCAAAGCCCACCCAGTAGTTGCTGGGGTCAGTCCATGATGTCATGTTGCTCATGTGCTCTGACAATGCAATGAGAATGAAGGTGAGGTTGTATTTGTAAGTAAGCTAGGTACTGATGCTAGTCCAAACTATACTGCGCATGACAAAGACCATGCTAGTAACATTTAGTGAGTAACCTGCCATGATAAAAATTGAGAATCAAGATGCCCCCAAGCCATAAGGTAATATTTCTCTCTTCTCCTTTTTCTTGGCAATAAGTCAGAATATATGCCAGTACTGCAGAGGGTAATTTAGGACTGGTGATTTTTCCATCGTTGCTGCAGGCTGAGCTCCATCAGCCTGGTGAGTGCAGTGTGCTCACACCTGCAGTAATCGCTGACTTTGGGGTTGATGCAAGTCAGCTATTTAAATGCTTTATTGCAAGACAAGTTCCAAACACCTTGTTTATATCAGTGCTGAAATGTGAACAAACCAGTGACTCACTTCTGAATTAAGATTTCCATGGTTTGTTTAAGCCTGAAAGAATGTTGTATGACTGAATTAATTGTTGGAAAGTGGAGTTTTACAAGTGGTAAAAATACAAATTACACTATCACAGAACAATTATGGATATATACTCCATGTGTATGAGCTATGCGAGGGCAACTACTTAGGGATGGGATCTGAAGCACTCGGTTCCAGCTGCTGTCTCTGCTAGACCAGCTGCAGGCTTTGCTTTCACCTTCTCCATAGACAAAGACAGCAAGCTGCCCGTATGTAGCCAGGTATGCACAGAGAACAACTCTGGTGTGCCTCTTCCTTTGAGTGAGATACAGACTGATGCAAGGAGCCAAGTTCCAGCCAGGATTTTACACAAACAACTGTGCACTTCTCAGCTGTGGCACGAGATTTCTTGGTTCCTTATAGATTCAGGTTCCCATAGGCTCAGGATATATTAGGTATGCAGCCTGTGAACCACACAAGACTTTGTCTCTGAGTGACACATCTCCCTGATGGAACAGTGTATGAAGGAAAAGCAAAACAAGTTCAGTCTGCCACCATTCTAACTGCACCATAAACCTGCTATCAATACAAATTGTAGTACAGTTCATGTAAATTAGAAATTTGGAAAGCCTTACATATTTAGTCAGTTTTAAAACATCGTCGTGAAAACAGTCTTGTACTAAGCAGTGAAAATTCATCTCGGTGAAAACAGTTTTCCAATTGTTTTCCTTTGTATGCAGAGAAACTTCATGATTATTGCAAATCTCACCTGCAGGTCATGGTTATCTCGCTGCAGTTGTGCCACTCTCTATGCCACTTTCAAACTCTCGAAGACACAGCAAGAATTCAGAGTTGGATGCTCCAATTATGAAGTGGTCTTTGCACAGTCCTGAAACATTTCCAGTGTGATATTAACTTAGGAATAAATAAATAAAGAAAAAAATAAACTGTGAATCCTGTTGGTGTGATTTTATCTAAATGAGACTCTCTTAGGAGTCCCATTTATTAGAAATTGGGAAATTTTTAACAATTCTCAATTAGCACAGTAATCAGTATGGGTCTATTTCTAACTCAGAAAAAGAAAGGGATGCACACTGCTCTGCAAGTATGACAATAAGCATAAGACCCATTCCCAATTTCTTTATTTATGGGATTCATGTTTTAGTAGGACAGCTTATGCAAGTAAAGAGAAAATCTTGCTTTTGATCCTTGCTCTAGAGTTCTGCAAGCATTGGAAGGCTGCAGCAGGTGTAGAGGCAGTGGAAGCAGAAATAACATAAGGACAGAGCTGATGATACTGCACAGGAAACAAAAGGCCTCACTGAACATAGATGAATAGAGGTGAACTTGGAGGAATGTCTGATATTGAGTGGAAACAGGTGATCATGCAGAGTCGGAGGCTCTGCAAGAGCTTTTAGGTTGGATCTATGGCACTTGGGACTTTCTAACAGTTTTTTTTACGTTTTCTGATTCCTCTCTGGTTGTATATCTATGACAAAAGCCTCCAGGAGTTAATCAGTACCTGTTTGCCACCCTCCATTTAGCCTACAGGTATTTCAGTCAACAGGAAACCCAGCCGGATTCCAGGTTTGCAGTATTTCATTTCCATGCTTAAAAGAAGGACTAACTAACTGAACTGAAAAAAAAAAAAAAAAAGAGAAAAAATGCATTTCTTTGTTACTCTGAAATGTTTAAAGTTTTAATTAGGGCTTTCTTGTTTAATGTTTCAGTGCTGGTTTAATACTGAACATCCTATGCCAGTTTGTTGTTATGGAAGTGGCTGTGACGTGCTTTCTTTCTGGGACCAAAGAAGAACGATGGAGTAGAGTTCACACTCTTGGTCACACGCAGCTTAAACCTGAAGGGGTCCTTTCAATAAATCTACTTACTATAAAATGCCTGTGAAGTAAATTATTTTGTTTATTTTCCCTGCAAATGTTAACTTGCAGACAGTCTGCATGCATAGAGATTGTTTTAGAAAAAAAACAGATACATAGCATGCTGGCCACTGTTCTTCTTGCACAGACTCCCAGGGGACAAGTTAACCATAAGCCTCACTGCCAGACCCTCAGGCACAGCTCTGAGCAAACAGATGGGCCTTACATCGTGCCCCAAAGGTCAGTGGACCTCAGCTCTGCAAGGCCGCTGGGAGAAGTAAATTCCTAAGCTGAGGATGTTTCACAAGGAAAGCAGAACTTACACTCTCCAGATGTGCACGTTCGGGGTGTGCTGGCGGGAGTGCTCTGGCTGCTCTCAGCTGTCAAGATAGGGCTTGGAGGAGGAGAGGAGGAAATTCCTTGGGCAGCCTCAGTCCCAGCCGTGCCATTTCACTAGTCCAAAGGGGTCATTGCAAATCCACAGGCCCAGGATCAGTGCAGGAAGCAGAGCCTGGAAAGAAACAGCATGCAGGCAGTGTTTATTTAATGAGAAACTTCCTCTTGATAATGTAGCTCATACATGGTATTCTGGTTAATTCTTTTGTAAATCATCTGAAAGTTTCCTGCAAAAGTTTCTCTGTTAGCAATATAGTTTTGGTTTTCCTTAGGAAAGTCTGTGGACTCCATTCAAACTCCTCCTTCCAGGGCTTACTCGTGTCCTGCTCACATCTCAGCCCACAACAGAATCCCTGCAGTGCCCTTGCAAGCACACAGAGTGTTTGCTGCTGTTTATGTCCAGGTTATTGCTTTTCCCTTGCATGGTTTTCTCAGAAGTGCTAGCTACAGTGTTTCAGGAAAAGAACACAAAAATGTGAAACTCTAGGACAAGGTGTCCAACACCCCCCTCCAAAGGACAAAAAGTGACGCTGGTGAATGAACCTTTCTCACCAGACTGCTGCACTGTCCTTGTGGGTGCCCAAAAATCACGAACATGAATCACATTAGCTTTTTAAATTTTCCCCTCTTGCTTTCTGGCTTCTTAGATTAGTGTTGTGTAGGGCACATAGTCCAGCTCTGATCACCTGTGCTGCCTCAATCATTTTTTACACGGATAATCCTTATACATACAAACGCTCCCGTTTAACAAAATCAGGCTTGTCCTCATCAGAAATGTTTACAAATTAAGTCCTGATTACATATAGCATCATCAAATTCATTTTGGGTATAGGAAGTTATTCACAAAGAGAGGTTCCAATTATTCTGCAGAGAGGTTCCAGTGAACACATCCCTGCAAGTAATTCAAGGGAAAACTGGACACCAGCTCCAGCTGGATCCCAGTAAAGTCCTTTCAATTTTATGGGTAGACTGTCTAGAGAAATGGAGGGGAAAAAAAGGAAAGAAAAAAAAATAGCTGTGGGTTTGTGCATTTCCACGATTACAGCATCATTCAGAGACGTGTTTGAAAATGTCAGGATATCAGGTTGATTATTACAAAACTCGGTAGATTATTCATTTCTGCACCTGTTTCTATAGCAAACATACTTTCTCCCTTGAATCAGCACTCGTTTATCCACCTGGCTGATGAACACCCAATACAGAATCATAGAATATCCTCAGTTGGAAGGGACCCATGAGGATCATTGAGTCCAACTCTTGTCAGACTTAACAATTTCCAATATTGTTGTTGGATTTTTGTTGTTGTTGCTGTTCCTTGCATCACAACAAAGCATAACCACACTTGTGTAGGGAAAGACAAGACCCAAGCCCTGGGTGTGTTCCTTGAGGGCATGGGGCACGTGAGATGCTCCTAGTGCATCCATGCAGTGCTGTCCTGCCTGCGTGAGTGGATGAAAAGGTGATTAACATTGTTTGTGCTAAGAAAGAAGTTTCCTGTCCATTATTAATGAGAGGGTCCCAACAGAGAGTAACATTGACTTGATCTCCATTTTAGACACATCTGAGTCTCTGGTAACTGTGGTAGCTGAAGCTTAAATTGTCTTTCTGTCTGTCTTCTGTCATTTTTCTGTCCACTCATTGCTAACCTCTCATCTTCCTTGCTGCCCTGTGTCCCCTAACATGCTCCTTGCTCCGCTGTGTCTTTGTCTTGTCTTCTTTAAAGTCTTTTTTTTTTTTAATATATAACTTTCACCTCCTTTTATATCTATCTATCTATCTATCTATCTATCTATCTATCTATCTATCTATCTATCTATCTATCTATCTACCTATCTATCTATCTATCTATCTATCTATCTATCTATCTATCTATGTGTTTGTTTGTTTCTTTCTTTATTTTTCCATATGCTTATTTCTCGACTTTCCCTTCCCTTCTTTCTTTTCCACTCCTGGCTTCCAAGTCTTTATTTTCTGATCTGGTCCCCCACCCTCACTGCCAATATTTGGATCCTATTTTGCTGTTTTCCAACACATCCATCCTCCTCATCTTCTTTTTTCTTTTCTCATTTCTCCAAATTCTTCCTTTTTCCCCAGTTCCTCTTTCATAACAGCCTTCTTTACTCCTGTTCTTCCTCCAGCAGTTGGGGTGGGACACCAGAATCAGCAGTGAAGATGCTCAGCACCGTGTTCCTGCTAGAAAGTAGGGCTAACACCACCAATTTGTTCTTCACATGGTTCTCATTTGTCACTGTTAGTCCTTCCTTGCTCATGAGATAACTGTCATCCATGCCACCTCCCTTTTCTAATCGTCCCTTGAATGCTTAACTTGTCACTACATCATTCAGATATATCTTTGATCTCTGCAATACAGCTTTATGTTCCCTTCTGCAGGTAGGATGTTTACTGCTGTGCCTTTCATGCCTTCATGTTTGCCATATTTTCACTGAATGGTCCCCTGTTTCTCTTTGTTCACAAACTGCAGGAAAGATATAGAGTGCCCATTTTTTTTTCCTTACCTTTTTTAATCTAAAAGCAAAATATATTGCTCCATTGCATTTGACAAGCTACACTTAGAAAGCATAAATTGAATACCTGCATTCAGTATTAATTAGTGTTGAATTAAATACACAGAAAAAAAAATCAAGAAAAAAATTAAGAAAAAATATCAAGAAAAGAAGAGTGAAAAATAAAAGACGGAGAAAAATCAATAAATAAATCAAGACATTTGTGTTTTGGGTTTTTTTGTTGTGGGTTTGTTTTTTGTTTTTTTTTTTTTCCCACACAGAAAAGCTGGCCAGAACTAGCAGCATGAATCTCTCTTGCTGGAACATTTCTATACATTCCTTTCTGATATTGTATTTGGACTTTTTGAGTTAAATGTAAACACAACATTTCTAATGTGAACCAATAACCATTTCTTAGTTCATTAGAGAGTACATATGTGTGTTTTATGAGCCTTTATTGTTTAGGCAAATACTGAACAACTCTGTCTGAAAGGTCTGGGTCTGCCAATGTTTCAATAATGAGATCTAAATGAACACATTTATTATGTTTTATAAATACCAGATACATACTTAGACACAGTTGCTTTACTGCTTTTTTAAAAGCACTTGAAAAAGTGGCTGTGAAGCTGCAGTTCTATCCTTCATTTTCTGTCTTTGGAAGTCTTCACCTAAATCAAAGAAAGACAAGGCTGACTGCAAATTATGCTGACCTGAGATGAGTTAGGGCAGTCACAGCCAAGTCCCACTGGCCGTTTATCAAACATCACAAACACATTTGTTGTCTTCAGATCTTGTAGATCATGGGAATATGAGCAAGAAGAAAAGTGTCATCAAAAAAATGGCATTACTTTTTTTTTGGAATAAGATGTAGAGGTCTCATGCTGATTTGGCACAGAAGAGGAATTACTCATGAAAACTTCGGTATCCTTCAGACCATGCTGCACCCTGCTTGCTCTTAAGTTGAACAAAACCAAGAGATAAGGTGATTCAGGCACTGGGTAGATTCTTTTGCCTATCAAAAATAACATCTTAGTCCATTTAAAGTGTGGCCCATATATGCATGTACTAAAATAAGTAGGAGTAAAGAAAAAAATTTATAAACTACCAGAATGTTCTGCACTCATGTAACCCAATCCACAAAACTGCATCTGGTTCTGCTTGCCACAGTTCAGCAATTCAAGACTGAGTGGGTAAACTGAAGAGAATTCTGAGAAGAGCTACGAGAATGACTCAAGACCTGAATTCTTGTAGTACACTTCACAGTGGAAGAACACAATCCTCTTAAGCCTGCTAAGGAAGACAGTGTTTACTCGTAGTCTCTATTTCTAAGAAGGCACACTCACTGACAAAGTTATAATGAAATTCAGTGGTTAGGAGCTGAATCTAGACAAATTCAAACTATGAATTAAGGTACACATTATAATTATCCACCACAGAAACCTGGTGAGGCATTACACCAAGTTCTCCTTCTTTGGAAATTTCAAAATCACAGTCAGATGTTTTTCCTAAAAGACTTTCTGTTTCAAATGGGAAGAAGCCTGATGCTGAGTGTCAAACAGGAAGGTGGGCTAGAGCATCACAGTAGCCCATCTGGCGTTACAATCCACAAACTGGAATCGTTCCTTTGTAATGAACAAGATTTTCTGGGAAGAAGTGAGAAGAAGCTCTGCCGTTGGAATTAGAAGCTACGTTGCTGGGAAAGTGTCAGTAGAAAGGTGAAGAAAGGCATTGTTTATGGGTAGAGATGCTATCTTTCACTCAATGAACTGGCACAGTTTGATCAGCTTTCACTGGCTTGCTTGGAGTTTATTCCAGCTATATGCATTCTGCTAATGAAGTACTTTATCTTCTGACAAACTCAGCTTCGTTTATCATAGAAAATGATTGAAGGACTAGTCACAAGACTGTCAGTAGGAAATTCAAAGGGAGAGCTAAGCAGGCTTACAATGAGGATGAGAAGCATCTCATTAGATGTAAGACATGAAAGGGACAACTAGGACAAAGCTGTGTTTAGGCAAAAAACTGACATGTTTAAATACATAGTGATTAGGTACACAGTCAAAATCCAGAAATGCTTCGTTTCCACTACTGAACTCCTGAGTGTGTATGGAATTTGGTGCTAAATGTTAGAAAAGTGACAGTGAATCAATTGCTTCATCTTCCTTTCAATTTGTTCCATTCATCTCTTAGGAAATAAGATATAGCTCTGAAGACCTTGTGCTCTTCTTTTTACTTTCAGTATTTTGCATGGCAAGAGAAGGAACCCGGCAAATTAGCTGGGTTATCTGCTCCCCCTCTCGGTCAAGGAAGTGAAATCCCACATCTCCTGAGATGCAGGATGTTATATGCAAGAATATTATGTAGCTGGAAGATCTTAATGAAAAACCCAGTTATTAAGTGCATTGCAGAAATCTGAAACACTTACAATTATGATATAATATACATGTTCCTTTTGTGGAAAATCTGTTTGCTAAAATACAGCAATACAGGATAAGAAATAAGACAAAGACAAAATAAGAAGAAAAAGTCTTCATCTTGAAATATATGAGTAGTTTTATGTGGATCAAAGTCATGCGCAAATATATTTAAAGCTTAATATTCAGAAGGAGCCCATTCTTGCAAAAGCTTTTTTCTAGAAGTAACCCCACTGATATACCAATATCAAGGCCAACAGCATACTGGCTTGTAATAGGAACTATGCAGCCAGCTGGAGCAGAGATGTGATCATCTTTCTGTACATCGGCACTGGCGAGACCGCATCTCAAGTACTGTGCTCAGTTTCGGGCCCCTCACTACAGGAAAGACACCAAGGCCCTGGAGCATGTCCAGAGAAGGGTAATGAACCTGTGAGGGGTCTGGACCAAAAGTATTATGAGGAGTAGCTGAGGGAACTGGGATTGTTCAGTCTCAACAAGAGGAGGCTCAGGGGCAATATCACCACTCTCTACAGCCACCTGAAAGTAGACTGTGGTGAGGGGGGGGGGGGGGTTGGCCTCTTCTCCTGTGTAACAGTGATAGGATGAGAGGGAATGTCCTCAGGTTGTGCCAGGGAAGATTCAAGTTGGGTACCAGGAACAATTTCTTTTCAGGAGTGGTGAGGCAATGGAACAAGCTGCCCAAGGAGGTGGTGGAGTCACCATGCCTGGAGGTATTTAAGGAAAGCGTAAATGTAGTACTTAGGATTGTGGTCCAATGGGAAATGTTGGTAGTAGATGGACAGCTTTGGACTAGATAATCTTTGAGGTTTTTTCCAACATTAATGATTCCATAATTCTACGATTCTATGATATGTGTATATATGGATTAGTACTTAAGGGAGTTAAAATGTTTGGGGTCTCAACATACCCATTTTTCCCAATAAGTCAAGCCTGGGTGCTTAAAAAAAAAAAAAAATCCAACCAAACAAAAGCGTGCACAAAGATCATAACGACACGAGCTTCATTTTCTTAGTATTCTAAATAAAATGCTAACAAATGACATGCTCATTCAGAGCTTAATTTGTGCATCTTCACCATAAATGCAAAACGTATTTCATTTCCAGTTGGTTGGTTTCCAAATGGGTATTAATACAAAAAATACACAACAGTTCTAAGAATCTTTCCAAAATGTCAGAAATAATTACTTCTGAAGTATGTCTCAATCACTACATTCAAGTAAAATATCTAAATAAAAATCTTGTTTAGATCTACAGTGTTCAGTATTAATACATGTTTCTAACTATATCTTTGTGCTTGCAAGATGTTTCCTAGAACCTACTATAAACTTATGCATGTTTTTACAACATATCTCAGATTTTTAGGTGCAGACTAATTACAGGAAAACAGAATAAAGTAATGAATACATCAGAATATATGCTGGTTTCAATATACATTTCTTGTCAGTTATGCTACAGAGTACAAATAACACCTCTAGAGGCACAGACACAGAATCATAGAATCATTAAGGTAGGAAAAGACCACTAAGATCATCTAGTCCAATTATCAACCCACCATCTCCACTTCCACTAAACATGTCCTTCAGTACCACATCTAACACAGTCCTTGCACACCTCCAGGGACAGTGACTCCATCACCACCCTGGGCAGCCTGTGCCAGTGCATCACCAGTCTTTCTCAGAATAAATTTTTCCTTGCGTCTGGTCCCTTTCTCCAATATTGAGCCTGTTCAGATTTCTCATAGCCTCTCTCTCCTTTTCCCACAGGTTCCAGACCTGCTTTTGAGAGGCTGGCACGATTCTTGAGCGTGAACTAAAAGAGCCACAAGCCACAGCTCACTTGAACATACAGGCTAAATGCTTTGAAGACCTGTGCAATTATAGAATCACAGAATGGTTTGAATTGGAAGAGACCTTAAAGTCCATCCACTCCCAATTTCCTGCCCAGGGCTCCATTTCAACCTGGCAATGCTGGAAGGGCATACAGCAGGCCCACGCGGCAGCCAGTGGTGCCCTCCAGTGTGATGCAGGCCAACACTGCTCTGATCTGAGAAAAGTAAAAAAGGAAACAATCTCCAAATCCCTCTCATATGGAAAAGACTTTTCAAATTGAAAATACAGCTATTATATACTCAACTGCCACTGGCAGTCATCGGAGATCAACGGCCTAAGTGCTGTTGCTGTCTCTGAAAGTCCATGCTGAGGACCGCCCTATCACCTGAAGGCTGACCAGGCAGTTTTAATCTTTTCAGAATGGCTTCCTTGCAGGAAGTATTTGAATTGATTATGTGTTATCCCAAAGATATTTCTGAGATGCCCTTTCAACTTCCAGTTGCATACAGTAAGTTGTCACATAGATCCTTGGTCATACACTTATTTTCTGTTTCCAAGCATTTTTATGCCTTCAGTTAGAGAGAACAATCCTGCAGAATTTATGTCCTGTTTCTATCAGTGCTCAGGTTTACGTGCTACTTCTCCATACCAAATAATACACTACATGTCTCAGAGGCAAGACCTAGGTGAGGAGGAGGAGGTTGGATGTGAATGGTCACATTACCAGCTTTGGATGGCACTAATTCCAGCACATTAATACCATCCAAAGAAAGGGTCATGCAAATTACTATTAGTATTTCATCTCCTAGCAACAGCAGAGTGAATACAGAAAACAGAGTATTGCCAGACTTATAGCTACAGCAACCTCTCGGAAGGCAAAATATTACACATATTTAACGAGTCTGCAGGGTAACAGAACAAAATAGAGAAATATTGTTCTTTTTAACAGGAAATTAAAACAAAAATCCTGAAAAATTCAAGTGACTTAGTTTCCCTGTGATGCAAGAAAATTTGGGGCTCAAAAAAAAAACCACACTGACCCTCAAGCAGTTTTACCATAAGTCATCCTGCTGTATTGTCTTCCCCCCTTTTGCTACCTATGCCATCTGCATTAAAGCTAAGAGAGGCCTGCCTCAGCTTTACAGTCACTGCATTCATGGTGGATGTGTATTCCCACAAACAGAAACTGTAGGTATCTGGATGTCTCCAGGAAGAATAAATTGATTGCTTAATCTTCCCAGGTCACAGTCATCTGATAAAGCAGGCCTGTTGTGTACGTGTTGGTCACTCAGGAATACCACCCAGGAGCTGACAACTGTTCTCATCATGGCCTTCTTGACTGTGCTTGTGTAATTAATAGGACACTGCTCAACCACCGATAGGTCTTATTCTCAGTCTGAATGTCTCAGGAGACAAAATTACACTTGGGAAATGTAAAAAGGGTCCTTTCCTTGGACATGTGTCATGCCTTCCTGGGCACAGAAACATCACATCATGCAGCCAAACGGAAGGAAGCTACACTGACATCATTGTACTTCTTTTCTGCAGAAAAAGAAAGGATCTCCACCTGCAGACCTGACTGACTAACACTCTGCCTGAGTGCTAACTTCCCATGCACACAACAAGATTTGCGTGATTAAGTTAGAAGAGTCTACGTATGTTTTGCAGGAGACTATGCAATTAGCTGAAAAATTCACCTCAACTTAATTTCATTTAATGAATTCAACAGCTGCTTTTAACTTCTACTCAGTGAAATATAAATACATCTCATAACATGTTGCGGAGAGTCAAATACATACTGGTATGTACTTATGCTACATATTTTATTATTCTGCAATGGAGTGCATACAGTCCTTTACTTCACAAATGGTGACCCCTTTAAAATTGTCAGAGTGAGTAATCAATTTATCCAAGAGGAACCATCACCTATGTTTTATGGAAGGGGTGCTAGGACCAAGAGGCTGATCAGTAACACGAGGACTCTGTAGCATGGCTACAAAAAGAAACCAGGTCTCCTTGATGCCAGAGAACCCTAACCTCCACATCTACCATTACATACAGTGCAGGCTGCTATAGCAGCCACTTCTTTGTAGTATTTGAGTTTTTCAGAGTAGCAAGTCAAACCACATTCCCATCATGTAATTTTTTTCTCTCTACTTAAGTAGTGGAAGAGTCACACACATAGAGTAACATTTATTTTGGCAGTGTTCTTTTGGATAACTATGTGTAGTTTAAATGACTAGTACCACTTTGCCAAAAAAATGAGTTCTGCAAATGAAGTAACAGTTGAACTGAAATGTTCATGGTCATAGAAGGCACTGTAATACACATGATTTTAGTAGTAGGTATACTAACACTGCCAAGTACCACTTAAAGCCTGTGTGCAGTTGGACAGAGCGAAACAGCAGCAGAAAGCTTACATCTCGCTGCCAAGCAGTTACACTCATCCAACCAAAGTACCAAGACCTGGCTTCCACAAAAAAGGGAAGGGAAGGGAAGGGAAGGGAAGGGAAGGGAAGGGAAGGGAAGGGAAGGGAAGGGAAGGGAAGGGAAGGGAAGGGAAGGGAAGGGAAGGGAAGGGAAGGGAAGGGAAGGGAAGGGAAGGGAAGGGAAGGGAAGGGAAGGGAAGGGAAGGGAAGGGAAGGGAAGGGAAGGGAAGGGAAGGGAAGGGAAGGGAAGGGAAGGGAAGGGAAGGGAAGGGAAGGGAAGGGAAGGGAAGGGAAGAGAAGAGAAGAGAAGAGAAGAGAAGAGAAGAGAAGAGAAGAGAAGAGAAGAGAAGAGAAGAGAAGAGAAGAGAAGAGAAGAGAAGAGAAGAGAAGAGAAGAGAAGAGAAGAGAAGAGAAGAGAAGAGAAGAGAAGAGAAGAGAAGAGAAGGAAAAGGGAAAGAGAAAAGGAAAGGGAAAGGGAAAAGGAAAGGGAAAGAGAAAAGGAAAGGGAAAGGAAAAGGGAAAGGGAAAGGAAAAGGGAAAGGAAAGCTTGCATGCAACATGGATTACTATTGTGCCTCGTTCCAACTAAGCCCCTGTTTGGAATCATCAGTGAGAGCCAGGACTCCAGCACTTCACTGCAACCTCCCAGAAGCTGCTCTGCACACAGCCAGCCAGCCCACCCATACTGCTTCTCACACTTCCTCCTGCTTTCTCGGCTTACAACCTTTTATCTCCTGCCAGTGGTCAAGTATTTGACATTGGCATACAGTTGACAACATACATGTTTTTCAACTGTTTTCCCTTTCCAGTCTGCTGATTACAGTGTTCAAACTTCCTAAGGCCCAGGAGCTCTTTCAATTGCTTGGGGACTTTGTACTTGGATGTGGCTCTACAAAGATTGGGCTGGGGTTCCACATGGCTTAATTCGTCCTTGAATCACAAAAACTACCCTCATAGCCAGAGGAAAATCCATCTTCTGCATGAATCTTTCTGCATGTCACAGAAAATAAGCTGGCTGTGAGTGGCTGTGGTGCAATATATATGCAAAATATGGTTTCTCCTGAGTTGTTTAGCTAT
The DNA here is from genome assembly GCA_023055505.1 of Callipepla californica brunnescens. Lineage (NCBI taxonomy): Eukaryota > Metazoa > Chordata > Aves > Galliformes > Odontophoridae > Callipepla > Callipepla californica. Next base: position 68,969,232 of record JALIRH010000001.1, on the reverse strand, counting down.
TATTCATGGGCTGAGCAAGATTGAAGGCAAATTGGCACTCTCCACCACAATGCTTATTACTTTTGCACTGAACAAAGCAAAAGGGATGAAAGTGAATTCTAAAAATAAATCAGTGATAAAATTGTTAGTGGGAAGAAGGCTGTGGTGGATAGCAGGTGATATGGACAGTAGGTCATGAGGGGTCTGTAAGCATTGGTGTTGGTGTGAACTGACATCACTGAGCCCTTGGCAGACTCTGATAAAAGGCTTTTTCAAAGAGCAGGGATGTGGGGAGGTGGATCACAACCCTCTGAGACTGCTACAGGCAGAAATCCAGGGATTCCAATGCAACATGCAGAGCAGGCCGGACAAGGCACCCTAGTTCTGAGTAATACCACTGATGTATGAAAACATTACGCTGGGGTAAATAGAATCATGCTGGAATAGCTCATCACAAACAGATATGAGAAAGCAGTTATACTGAAAAAGAGGACAACCTAGTCCCCACTAGTGTTATTAATGTTCTTAATCCATGTTCCTCATGTCCTACATGACCAAAGTAATCTTTTATCCTGTGAGTTATCACTTGTCTAGGATATTTACTGAAGAGTCAGCAACAATACTTCTGAACACGTTCTTTGTGCAGACAGAATGCAGCGTTGTGACCACATACACAGATGAATCCTCGATCCTTCATTCAGTCCTGTGTATAATCATTTATACTTGGATAAATGTCGACAACATCTCAGGCATGAGGTCAGACATAAGGCCACACAGATGAGTATCAAAATCTATACATTAAAACGAAATGGTAATAACAGCAACACACACAAACACAAACCCCCCCCCCCCCCCCCACACACACACAAAAGAAAACAGCACAGATTCGTTCTAAGTGCATGACACAAAGCAAAATCAGATGCCTTCACCTCTTCTTAGTGTGTACATAAGTGCCATCTTCTGGCCACAACAGGGACTGGAGAAGAAGTGGTAAAACACGAAATGAGGACATCAGTTTGATCCTATGTAAAACCAATTTTGTTACTTACATACATATCAGTGCTAGAGAAGGTGAATATTCCTGTGATTTTTCTTCTCCTAAATAAACAAGTAAACACACAAATCAAGAAACACAACTCCTTTCCAGATAAACAAGAACAGTGTTTTGCTGCTTCTCATTGGTGACTGGAGAAAGAAACCTTTTAAAATCAAATTTTAGTGAATCAAAAATACTTTTTCTTATTTTTATTTTTATTTTTTGATATGTAAAGAAATAGGATCAGAAAGCTGCCAGAGAAAGCTTTTCACAATTCACATTGCCAAGACCGTAGTTGCTATTGGCTTACATACACAGATGAACATGCCGACTTGGAAGGCTCCCATGAGGACCACCAAGTCCAACTCTGGACTCCAAGAGTTCAAATCCTGAACTGGACAGTGTTATCCAACCGCTCCTTGAACTCCAGCACGTGGGGCCATGCCCACCGCCCTGTGGTGCATCACTGTCCCTAACCCCCATCTGCCCCTCCCCTGACACAGCTCCATGCCGTTCCCTCGGGCCCTGTCGCTGTCACACAGAGCAGAGCTCAGCGCTGCCCCTCGGCTCCCTGTGAGAGCTGCAGCCGCCATCAGGCCTCTCCTCAGCTTCTCTGCCTTGTCCACCCAGGGACACCCTCTTCCCTCGCCCATTGCCTACTAGCAGTGCTGGACCCTGTACCAGGGTACAGTTGGTCCTCTGGGTTGCCAGGGCCGACTGCTGATTCAGATTAACTTTGCCATCAGTCAAACTTCTCCCCATGAGGCTCTGCCACCCCTCACCCCCAGTCTGTACACACACCCAGTGTTGTCCCAACCCAGGGCAGACTCTGGCACTTGTCCCTGTTCAACACCATGCGTTTGGTGATTGCCCAGCACTCCCGTTTGTCCAGGTCTCCCTGCAAGGCCACTTCATCCTGAAGGAAGTCAACAGCTCCTCTCGATTTTGTGTTGTTGACTATCTTAACCAATACACCTTCAAGTCCTGCATCTAAGTCTTTTATGAAATCATTAAAGAGAACTGGCCCTAAAATGGGGCCCTGATAGAACCCCAGCAGTAGCCAGATACCAGTCTGATGTAATCCCATCTACCACAACCTTTTCAGCCCAACCCATCAGTCAGCTGTTCACCCATCACATTGCTTTTGTCTAGCTGTCCAGGAGCATCCTGTGAGAAACAGTACTGAAATCTTTGCAGAAATCCAAAAAGATTACATCTACCGACTTACCACAGTCAGCTAAGTGGGTAATTTCACATAAAAGGTTTGTCATTTAGTCAATTAAATCTTTCAATCTTTCCCCTCATGGACCTGCGTTGGCTGTGACCAACGCCTGAATTGTCTTTTAGGCATTTATCAGTAACTCCCAGAATAATCTTCTCCACAATTTTACCAGGAACTGAAGCAAGACAGACAGGCCTGTAATTACCAGTGTCATCTCTCTTGCCTTTCTTGAAACAATAAAATCCTGTGAATACAAAGAATGATTTTCTCTAAAGCTAGTAGTGGAGAAAGAACAAATGCATATGGATTTAATGTGAAGAAATTCCACCTGGAGGTTCTTCCTATAGTTCAGAGCAGTCACATTCACAAGCATTCTTTCAGTGTTGTAAGACTGGGAAGGCATAAAAGCAAAGCTCTGCTTTTAGAGAGATCTAAATAAATGCTGTTTGCCTCAGCTGGAGGATGCTCCAACCAGTGCCCCAGAACCCTGTCTTCCCAAAACCAACATACTGGAGCCCAAGAAGCTAGATGTAACAAAAAGAGATTGTGCCACTGGTACTTCTCAACAGTACCAAAGAGATGTATTTAAGTCTTTTACAGCACTCCAGCAGAATTTCACAGAACCCGATGATTTGTTACCCGCTATTGGTGTGGGTAACTGCTGTTGGGTTGCAGAAACAACAGAGAACCCTAACACAAATAGGTATTTGAAGCAAGTGCATCTCAGCAAGGTATCCATCCATCTCCTGTTTAGACAAAGAGGCCTACATAACGCCACATTTTTTAAACTTAGCAGAGTATCATTGTCATGTGCACAGGATTTCCGCTTAGGTCTAATCTGACTAGAAGTTTTCACTAGTACATTGCACAATTTGTTTAAAAGTGATTTAAAAAAAAAGTCATGTATTAGTTACATATTCCTCCTTCAATGCTTCAGGGTTACATCCCCATAGTAAACACACTATCAGTGTTCAGCGTGTTACTGCATCCCACTTGGCTGCCTTAAAAACCCCACCTTCTGAAGTAGCAACTACATGATGATCCTAGCCTTTGGCAAAATAAATAAATAAAATTAAACTTTCTTGACAGCATATGACAAAGAAACACCAAAAAAAAAAGTCCAATTCCAAAGCAAAAAAGCAAATCATCAAAGAAAAACACATTTCTACTGTTCTACTGGCAAAGTCCCTTCACTATGGGGAAAGAAGAAAAGAATGAACGTGACATTTTTTGTTATAATAGGATTTTTTTGAATACCTGAAATAAGTCACTTTAATGCAGGTTCAACAGGATGGATTACTGCAAACACTACACACAAATAAAAACTGCTTTAAAATCCACCACTCCTCTTTTCCCCCGGATAACGTTGAGAGTGAAAAAAAGAGGACAGAAGAAATAAAGGATGTTACTTATTATTGCTTCCGTGTAGGATGTATTGCACACACGCTTTTGAGATCCAAGGTGAGCATAGCAGGTTTTGTAATAATCATGAACAACAAAGCCTCCAACACTTTAAATCCACTGAAGCCAGTAGATTACTGAGTGCCACAGTAACACATCACTGAATCTTGTAAAGTCCCACTGTAAGCTGTGGAACATCCATCTCAGTGAAATAACACAGAAGCATGGAGCTTAAACAAGGACATCAGAGTTTGAGCCTACGTAAAACCAATTTTGCTACATACATACCAGTACAAGAGAAGGTTAATATTCCTGGGTAATGTGATTTTTCTTCTCCTAAATAAACAAGTAAACACACAAACCAAGAAACACAATTCCTTTCCAGATAAACAAGAACAGTGTTTTGCTGCTTCTCATTGTGGACTGGAGGAAGAAACCTTTTTAAGTAGAATTTTAGTGACTCCAAAATACTTCTTCTTAAAATATGTAAAGAAATAGGACCAGAAAGCTGCCAGAGAAAGAGGCAGAAGCTGTATTACCGGTAAATGGATTCACACTGCCAAAATTGTTGTTGCTATTGGCTTACATACATGCCTAGAAGCTCAGAATGTTGGCTGTCCTAGAATTGCAATAGTGCTGTTTTTTTTGGTTTGTTCTTTTTCCAAATAAGTGATTCATTAATAATAATAATAAAAAAGTAACTGTTATTCCTAAGAAGAGATTCACTTTCAATTATAGAAGTTTCTGAAAGCACCAAATCATTTATTTTAATGTGACAACATGAACACATTTGTTACAAATATTTGTTGTCATAAACCCTATACTGTCCCAGACAAACCATTAAATAATGACATAATACATACTTATGTGTGTTTCCTCTCCCTGTAACCATAAATTCTGTATTTTACCATCATCTTCTAAAACACAACTAAGTGCTGAATTTTCCAACAGAACTAATTCATCTTTGTTTGATGGCTCTTAGCTTCACTGTGCCTCTGATGAACAGCAAAACAACAGTATGACAGAATTTCTACAGAAGGAAGTAATTTCTGACATATTTTGATCTTCAGTCTTGCACCTACAATAAAATGTTGTGTAGCTTCATCACCTTGCCAGCCTGCGCATCAGACTAGAGGCTAGTGAGAAAACTGTGGAGGAGCAAAGTTGGAAGTCTGTTCATATGTGTCTGCTGGCATAAACAAAGTAAGTCTAGATTCCACAGAAAATATAGATGGTAGATTGTCTTCTATCAAGTTAATATTCTATCCCATAGGCTTTCATGTGAAAAAACTCCATTTATTTAACAAGAAGTTGCACAGAGATCTTGTAAGGCAAACTCATTATTATTACCTTGCTGTGTGACTTGGAACCTTCATTAATACTGGGTTGATATTCAAGATCCACTGGAGGTAATGGATTAATGGGCAAAGCCATTTCGATATGGTTACCAAAGTTACTTTGCTGAAAGCAGATCTCCTCTCATCTGCAAAATATTAAAAAGGATAAACTCAGTATCAGATTCAGACAGGCCATACCCTCAGTGGTTCAATAACCATCAACAGTAGCTTTAGATGTCGTCTCACGAGCACTTAGAAAACAACAACTTTTTTTTGTTGTTGTTGTTTTTAATACTGGAGTCCACAATAGTAAAATTACGGCAGTGCATAAAAATCTATATATTCACAACAGACAGAGTTCTTAAATATCCACTGTTCCAATCTGGTTCGATAAAAATGAGTACCCCTTGACCAGAAAGAAATATTTCAAAAGAGGCTCAAATCTTGATCTTCATTAAGAATACAAGAGCAAGTCCAATAGACAGAATACCTAAAGGGCAAACATCATAGATCCAGTTGTCTAGATTACAGATCTGTCTGCATAATTTGTATTCAGTTACTTGTCTCACTCCAAGGCGACCAGCTCTCAACCCTCTCCAGGGCTTCTAGGTTAGAATCAAGGACCATGAACTATACCCAGATACTCACAGTGCAACTTAGAGTCAAATTGAAAGATATGTCCATCCAAACCTTATGCACACTGATTCAGTCCACTAAGGAGGAAGACAGAGCAGTGCCTGCGCTATGAGGCTCCCCAAAAGGCCATCAGAAGCAGATTCACTACATCCACTACATCCAGAAACAATAACTTAAGTATACAATCACAGTGCCAGCCCTAAAAGCCTAATCCTTACAGAGCACAGATAAACCATAAGGGGGATATGTACTCTTCCCTCAAGGACCTGTTGATTTCAGGGATGTGATTTTAGTGTGGCTTGTATTTGGAGCCAATATTTGGAGAATAAGGAGATCATTCCCCTTGATATGAGGGAGATCTATGCAGAGCAACAGAGTGTAAGTACTTACAAATCACAGTAAACTTATATAGTATTAGCTTAATAAAGTCTGTAATGCTGCAGTAATATATTAAACATTGCAAGAAAATCAGTTCTACCTTTCTATGGAATACAAGACTTCTTGAAATTCAAAAGAAATCAGTTGCCCAATAATCTAAATTATATCATCAGGTTAGAGATTGAGAATGGACAAAATGCTAAGTGGTAACTAATCGTTCCTGAATGAGTCAGAGTAACACAGTCAGACATAGATAAATATTACATTTTTCATGGATGATTGCTGTCAATCATTTTGACAATAGCAATGCACAATGCTAGTAATTTAGGAGACAGAGTAAAGCTGGGCTTCTTAACACTTTGAAAGATCAAGATAATATTACCGCAAGAAAAAGAACTGTATCATTATGCAAAATTCTCTACATTCTAAAGCTGACTGAAATTCAGTTAAACTTGCACTTCATTTTGTGTAGAATAATGAGGACTGTACTGAATTCAAAACATTTCAGAACAACAACCTTGAATAGGACACCATCTGATGAAATTTATGTGCAAAAGACAAAAAGAATCATTACATCAAGTAAGCATAATTTGTCCTCAACAGCAATTTCCATACATTGTTGTGCATATTTATTTCCCATCTGTCAAAAACAAGAGTGAGCTGAACATAACTAAACTCATGCATCAACACAAATCAAAACTGCTAAACGTAAGACACACGGAATTACACAGAATAATATTTAAAAACATACATTATATCAACAGTGCTATGAAATGCTTCGTGAGTCATGTCTGACTGCATGGTCCTTGAGGCAAGAACCATTCTTCATTTTGTACAAATATATAATACAACACTAGGCATTATGCACCATGTATTTGTACAATACCTACTGTTGACATAAAAGCAGCTTAAATAATAAACCTGCTGTAAGTTGAGGTATCCACAAGTGTAAAACTGACAAGAGCATAATCAAAAGAATGTGTTTTTTATTAAGAAATTACAGAGTTTTCTCCTTTGTCTCTATAGGTATTCACAACACAAGCAATGGTAAATTTTACTTAAAAATTACTAAGAATATTGGCTGTGTGAAGCAGATCTGCTTTGAGCAACAAAGCTGTTAAGTCTAGGTTTTACTGGACTAAGTCTAAACCCTGAGATATTAACCTGCTTTACCCTTTTCTACACTCAAATCCTAACATCCAGCCCCTTAGGATTCACTCTCAGCAAATGAAAGGAGCCAAGGATACTTCCACAGAATCCATACACCATATTGTAAGCAGAACTGGGACTGTGTTGTAGCACAGATAAACAGAGAAGCAGATTTTGGCTTGGTGATGGAATGAGCATGTGAAGCTTGGCACTGCAAGGTAAGGACTAACACAGTGGTCACACTCAGTACCAAGTTACTGCAGCTACCAGTGCTTGTACTAGGCAATTTCAAAACAAACTGAAGTACACCTATACTCTTTTTCCCCCTGCATATTACAAAAGCTAATCATGCACAAAGTCTGATTACTAACACACTACAGAAGTGGGTGTTTATATTAACAAGAAGATAGATAGTGAGACAATGCCAAATACATAAGTAGTAATGAGGAAACTTGGAAGTATTTAATTCTGTTTTAGAGGAGTCACTTCTAGAACCTCTACTGATATCCAGGAAATGTCAGCAGAAGTTTTAATAGGCAAAAGAACTAGAAAACCCTATGTTATTTTCCAGAACCACTTGATCTTTTCCTCCCCTGGAAAGGTTTTACTTTTCTGTACTCTGCAGAAACTACTAATGTGGTGTTGAGAAGAGACACCTTCATATTACCAGGTTTATATACTGAAGGAACATGAAAGTCAGTTACTCAGCAGCAGCAACTAACGTTACAGAAACGCCAGTTAACATCCAGGTTTCAAATCTGAAAACTACCTGCCAGTTTAGGAAGTCCCATCTCATTGACTCACTCTTTTTCACTAAGCCAAGAAGCTTCAGAGATCATTCTTCTCAAAAACCTTTTCAGCCGCTCCAAAAACTAGGCAGAGTTGATTTACATTTTCAAAACCTCATCACGGATTTCAGTTCTACATTTGCTGTTCCTATTTTTCAGGGTAGAACGAGTTACCTAGATTTTGGTGAAGTTTTGTACAGCGGTGTAAACAAGAACAGTAGCAAAAGCTACTGTATGAAGTGGTTTACCACGTTGAACTGGTTTTAAAAAATAAATCCCATGCAACAAGGGCACTGAAATCGTCCAAAAGTCAAAGCCTAGGTCTGCGAGAGCTGTCCAAACACTTCCTGAATTCCTGCAGTCTTGGGTCCTTCCTGTTGCTGTCACCAGAGAGCAGTGCTCTGTTCCCCTAAGTGAGCAGGCCACTATGAGCCCTTCTTTGCTCTGGGCTGAGCACACCCTCAGCCACTTTTACTACGTCTTCTCCTCCAGACCCTTCACCATCTTTGTAACCCTGCTTTGGACGCTCTCTCGTGGTTTCATGCCCTTCCTATATTGTTGCACCCAGAAGTGCACACGGTGCTCAAAGTGAGGTAGCATCGGTGCAGAGCAGAGTGGGACAACCCCTCCCCTTGCTTGGAAAGCCTATTTTAAAAACTGCTCTGAGTAAGAGCTGTACACAGACACTTTGTTTACAGATTTCATAATCTGAGAAACAAGAGGTCTTACTCCTGCCCCAGCTTCCTTAACTGGAAATGTGAAAGAGTTTTTTTTTTAAGAGGTGCAACCGTCTATTGAAGGAAGGGAGCAGAGACTCTTGAAAGCCGTGTGCATTTGATTAACAAGTGAAATGCAAGGCGCAGCCCATTTGCGGAGCAGTCAACGAAGCCAACTGCACCCTGTGACATCTGTACCACCCCATCCCATTCACTCGCTGGCTGACGTGCCAGGCCAGGGTTAAAAACTGAAAGTTCAACAAGCACGCTTAGAACGCGCTGTATCGTACAGCACTGCTCAGCCTGGCGCGGAGGGACGTGGTTGGCGGTGTCGGAGCGGGTGGGCTGACGGCTGGACTAGCTGACCTTACAGGTCTTTTCCAGCCTCAATGTTTCTATGAACCCTCAAGTCGCTGACTCGACATCAGCACTGAAACACCGCACGTGACAACGCCCTTAACAAACGAGGCGCCACAACCACTCAGCGTCCTCGCAGCCCGCATTTTACGGGATAAACGCTCTTTTCTCACGTACACAAACTCCCACCGGCCCGGCCGGAGCTCTCCGCCCGGCCCGGCACCGCGCCGCCATTTCCCCTCCCCGGGGGCGGGGCGGCGCTGACATGGCGGGGCGCTGGGACTCACCCGGCCCCGGGTCACGTGACGCCACCGTCGCGCGCGCTCCCCCCCCCCCCCGCCCCGTTCTCTCCTGTGGGTGGCGCGGGGCCGCGAGGCCTGCGCGATCCCAGGGTGCCGTGCGCGGCGTGGGCTCCGCCATCCCGCTGGGAGAGACGGCCTGCGCCGGGGTCCTGCCAGCGAGACCAGCGAGCGGGCGAGGGAGGCGGGCAGGGAGAAGAGAAGGGAGAGCGCCGGCCCCGCCGCCGCCGTCAGACGGCCATGTCCGCGCGCAGCCCCTGAGCGGTACCGAGCCGCCCCTCCCCCGCGCGGACGCCCGCCTCAACCGCCGCCAACATGGAGGCCGTGAACGCCTTCAACCAGGAGGTGGGAGCGCGGGGCGGCGGGGACCGCGGGCGCCGAGGGGTCACGGCGGCCGCCATCGCCTCACCCCCGCCCCCAGCGCTCGGCTTCCGGCCGCGGGCCGCGCGGGCTCGGCCTGCGTTGGAGAAAGGCCCCGGCCCGTCTCGGCCTGCGGCGTGGGGCCTGCCCGGGGCGGGGGGCACGGCGGGGCTCCTCGGGAAGATGGAGGCGGAGGGGGCTCGGCGGTTGTAACGGCCTAGAACGCGGGCCGGCCGGGGTGGGGGTGGGGTACCGGGGGCTGCTCTCAACCTCCCCGGTGGCCTCCTCGCCCCGGGAGCCGTGCGGCGAGGCGTGCCCGGAGCTGGGGGGGGAAGGGAACGGGAGACGTTTGGGAGCGCGGGGCGCTGCCATGTGAACGGCCGCGAGTGGGAGAGGCGGGACGTTAAACGGAGCGAGGGTGTCCGGCTGAGCGTGGGGATGGGGCCGCAGGAGCCGTCCGCCACTGCCTCTACCCACCCAGCCGTAGGCAGGTGGGAGAGGGGTGAGCGTCCAGCTGGCGCGCGGGGAGGCCCTCCTTTCTAATGATCCCTTAATGAGCCAATCAGAAATTGGAAACGAGATGGACGACGACTGCTTTTTTTTGCATCACGTATTGGAAAATAAAAGCCCATCCAACTTGTATTTTATAAAGTTTTTGACACGTGGCTCGAAACGATTCTTACACTGAATTCCGTTTAATGATTTGGCTTTTTCAGGCCGTGTTCAGACTATAGAACATTCATGCTACCATTGCAAATAGTCATTTAAAACTAAGCCGGAACCTGTTCTCGCACGTTTAGTGCATTTTGAAGGTTGCTGTGCACGTTTGCTGTGCAGAAAGAGGAAAAATGGCAGGCTGCTCTCATGTGATGAAGTCATGCTGTGTAAAGTTCACTCCCCGCAACTGCTTGTCGCACGGACACGACTGAAAATCTGTGCTTCCTTAAAAAAATACAAAAGTTCAAAGTGAGAGAGCAGATCAGCCCTATTAGGTGTTTTTGTTTTTATCTGTTTGTGTCTGTTATGGGTGCACGTTGCATTGTTTTGAATCAGACGCATGAAAGGGTACAAAACAACCTCCCCAAACACATTAGAGTACAATGGCACGTTCTGCATTTTCAATTGTAATGCAGAAGGCAGAAGTATTCTTGCCTGACTAAGTAGAAATAAAAGCAGTAATCTGCTAGAACTTCTACTCAGTTTACTTCAACGTGTTGCTACCTGATAATGCTTAATTGTGCAGACAGTGCTTAGTGCTTCTTATATGAAAATACATATGTATCTTGCTGATCTGGTGCTGAAAGTATGTGTGACTTTAGAGTATTCTGTGACTAACCTTAGTTTCAGAAATAGATGTGTCTTAATGCCTCTTCTGGGATGTATGTACGCAGATGTAGTAAAAGCACAGTTCTTTTGTTGATGTATTCAGAAATACTGCGTGAAATTCTGGTGGCTGTAAGCTGAAACATTAAACCACTGAATTTAATTTGAGTGTGAGTTAGAGGAAGAAGTCTAGTTGTTAAAATCCATGTTATGTGATCATTTGTACATGTGATAAGTTCCACAGGACTGCTTTGCATGAAGCTAGCATGTTAGTAGGGTTAGGATTCGTGTCATTACTATGTTGCCTTTATAAGGTGTATGTATGATATGTGTTAGGAACATAAAGTTCCATAAGCTGTTCTGTTAGCTTTACAAAGTGTGTTGCCTGAAACTGTGCACAAAACCCAATGCATATTAAAATAAGCTTTGAAACACCTCAGCTTTTTGGGGGAGTGGAAGGTTTACAGCCACGTACCATTCTATTTCTGATCTTTTACAGTGAGAGTGGAGAAAGAGCTGTTTTACAAACAGTGTCAGTGTTATTCACAGAATGCTGGGCATAGGGCAGGCTGGTGACTGTGAGAACTCATCTTGTCCTTAAAATGCGTAGATGTGCTAAGGACTGCAGAGGTACTGGCGTTTTCTGATTGAATAGATAGATAATTGTTTGACTGATAATAAAATAGCTTCAGCAATGAAGATCAGGGTTATCCCAGTCTGTCCTTTAGGTCAGGAATTCCTCACTGTAGCGGCTGACAGTGCTACTGTAGAAAGAGAACTGGCATTTTATAATGGCAGCTCTAACTTCTTCAGCCTTGAGTTTTGTTCTGGACTTCCCATGCATGCCAGGGCTTTGCTGTCTCTTCTGGTGTGGAGGGGGCAGCTGTCATTTACTCACCTCATCAACATACACAAGGAATGCGACTTGCTGCCTCAGGTGACCTTGTGATCATTTGGGATTTTGGGGCAAGTTTGGTGTTTACAGCAAATTCCTGAATGGTGGTGGATCCAAACTCAAATCATGGCTGTACATGAGGCATCCTCTAGGCTGTCACGTTGCTATCCTTTTCTCACTAAAGCTCTTAGGGAGGAAGAGAAAAGCATGAGCAACATTTTTACTAACGGAAGTTGCACTGTTTTGTTTCTCCTGAAGCTGAGCACCTGGTTCTGTACAAATCGTAGTGTTTTTTTGGTTAACTCCAGTTTCTCTCAGGAGTTCCAGTCTTGACCTATGGGTTCTGACTGCATACGATCTTGTTGCAGTGAAGTAACAAGTTCCTGCCTGTCATCTAATTGTGATAAGTATGTGATCTTAGCTGCCCATCTGAATTGGAAGGTGAGACTTAAACACAGAGGTCTGAACTAGCATGTTCTACTTAGCAGTTGTGGCAGGCTGCAGAAGAACACTTAGCTTAGTTTGGCTCTGGTGATGGGTGGTACCTTAGATGAGTTACATAATTGGATCACGTTTGATTGTGTTGCCCACTCCTTCAAGTCCTGCTTCTTGTACCTGTGCTTTGAATGCAGTTTTTCTAGACGATGAGCCTCTTTAAAATTGTCATTCTTCTAAAGGAGTGGGCACTTTTTTTTGTATTCACCAAACATATTTACTGCTTTCTTTCCATCCAGCTGCTCTCTGAGAAGATATTACTGACTGAAGAGTAAGGATTTGTCACTTATGTGATACAGTGTATTTTCCCCGAGGAAATTAGTTCAAACAGTATCTTGGGGGAAGGACTTACTATTTGTCTATTGTTTGGTGTACATAGTTTGTTATATTAACAATATAGCATAAGTAAATCACAAAAGGTAATTTGATAATGGTGCAAAACTTAGGTGTGCCTTTAAGAAGGGAAGTAAATATTTTTCTAGAACAACAACAAAAAATCTAAAAACAACCCACACATTGATGATGATTGGCAAAAGTTTTTAATCCCTGTCGTGTTTTAATTTAGGAAGGATATGTTTTCGTTTTGTTAATCTGAAAAAAGCTGAGGGTTGACTTAAAGGTTATAAAAGCTTGAGACCAGAAATGGGCATCTTCTTTACAGTGTGTCTGGAAGTGGAAACAAATTGAGTTTGCTGTTTTGTAATCTTACCTTTCTATTGAGTAATGCAGCATATTAATTTAATCATACGTCTCAGGTTGGCAGTAGGTAATCTGTACCACTAAAACAGTTGGTATCTCGCTTCAGTCTCCCTACATCACAAATAGAACAGATATTTTGTGGGCTGTTTATTTAAAGTTACAGCTGCAGCTTCCTTCTTACCATTTTTCCCTATTGAGTGAAGCAGTCAGTTGTATTTTTGTTCTATGTAGCTGTCTTTCACTAATGATAAATTACATTTTGCATGCTGTATTATGTAGGTTGCTCTAAAAGTAATACCTCATGTATTTCCATGGAAACTACAACATACACATAGCACAATAATATTTGATAGAGCAGATTCTCAGCTACGAATGCTATTGCTCAGCATAGTCACCACCATTAGCTACGCTTTTTTTGCCAGTGATGAGCAAGAGCCTGCATGCCATGCTTGTGAAGAGCAAAACCAAACTATAACCTGCACCAGTGGAGGTGAGCCACTGTTGCTCTTGTCACTGCTGAAATGCACCACCCACCTCTCACTGATCTCACATCAGGTGTTTGATCTCCAGAAACGTTCAGCAAGCATCTATGTCAACGGGTGCCATTTTTTTCTGCATGGGGGAATTCAATAACACACCTTTCCATCACACGCACCTACAAGTGAGATGCAGTTTTGTCAAACTGCCCCTCTGCGTGCATCGTGTGGCAACAGAATGTAACGGAATGCTGTCAGGAAAGTTCAGTGTCTACTGCCATAGCACTGCCATCCACCTCTGATGTTGTGAGCCAACATAACGAAATGAGAGGCGTTACTTTCAGAGCAACCTTCATGCAGTCCATCCCGTAACCTTTCAGTCCTTCCCTTTGTTGTTTTGCTGTTGCCAGCAAGTTTCATAGAGAGTGGTATTCGGAGGTTTTGGTAAAGGAAACATGGGTAACCTGTATTCTGTGCTCCGTATTCTTCCCCTTCCCACTACAAGACCTATAAATAGGTCTTAGCAGGATATCCTTCCCAGCAGCTCTTCAACTGAAACTCGTGAATCTCAGATTCCCTCTGATGTATGGCAAAACAATGAGAACACAACTAGCGATGCCTGTGGTCAGAGATACACACATCACAATCTCTGTGCATATTGGTACCCTCCATCTCTTTCAGAGAGCACTGAAGCTGGTTGCAGCTGCCTAAAATACGTCCCAGGAGGCACTGTAAGGGTGTATTTTTAAGTGAGTGCTGCCTCCCACATATCCTGGGAGAGTTGCTCAAGCTGCAGTTGTAATACTGTTTGGGTGGTGTAGAGCAGGATAAGAGACTGCTTCTGGAGTTTCACACTGAATTTAATCTTTCTTTGCTCTGTGGTGGAGTCTGAAATTGCAGAAGTAGTGTGAGCTCTTCTGGGACAGAAGTTGCTTTGTTGCTGCATTCCCATTAATTGAAGGGTCATCATCATTGTGATAGTGAAAAAGCTGTGTGTTTCTTCTGGACTGAACTGTTTCCAGGAACGTGGAAAGCTGTGATGTCCTATTAGAAGTTCTTGGTAAGAGAAGAAATGGTGTAGGAAGCTTTTCTGCTGGACTTGTGAGTGTAGCACTGACTCTGAGAGACAGATGGGTTTCAAAAACGTTTGTGTGGGAAACCGAATTCTGGTCTGTGTGCTCTTAACACTGTCATTTTATTTTGTTGGGGTTTTTTTTGTGAAGATTTTTCTCCCTGGTGATTCTGAATTTGTGAATGGTCTTTATAGGCCTCAGAAGTAGCTTAGTGTGTCAAGTACTCTTTTTGCTGGGGTTTGAATCTGGTGGAATTGCAGCCTCAATATGTTTTCCAGAGATGAGAGTCTGGCAACCAGGAGCTTTTGAGCTTATCTTCTCCAGCACCTAATTCTTGGGATGTTTCACACTTGATGGTCAAGAACTTAAAACTTACGTTGTTCTCTGATGAGGATCTTAGCAACAAAAGTTTGGTAGACTTCCTTATCTTCCTTCCTTTCTTAACCAGATCAATGAAGAATGGAGACCTAAAAGAAGAAAGGAAGGAATTAATTTTACTGGGGAAGGAGAATATGTCTTAACAGTTTTCTTTCAACTGTGTGTATTTCTTTTTTGACATCTCACCTCTTAAAAATCTGGTTGTGCATTGATAGTATGGTGCCTTGCTAACAAAATACTGCAATAATATGTATTTAAGTATCTGGCAGTATGGCTTTTTCTTGTGTAGTTCCTAAATGCATAAGCGTATTTAAAAAATGAGTGAATATACAGAATACTGACTGTGTCATACATGTATGTGAAGCAGAAATAAATGTTCTTGGACACACGAAACTTCCTGAAATTGTTGATGGCAGCTCTGCAAAGGTTGTAGGGGGAAGATTGAATGAGAGTATTGTGACTATGACCTGAGTGCTCGATGCCCACTGAACACTGCTTTTCTTTCAGTATGTTACGCATCAGTGCTGTTCATTTTCTGTGGATTTTATTTAACAAGTATATAAAACTGAGCCATCTCTCTCTGTTTGCAAATAGAGATCTCTTTATAGCAAAGAGGATTAAGCTGGAGAGCAGTGCCAGCAAAGTTCATTGCTTGAAAGGTATTTTTACCTTCTTACTATGTTACCTTGTGCATAAAACAAATAAATAGAGTTAAGACCAGATGTCAAGTACAAGATACATTAAAAAGTTATAGGCCTTATCTTCTTCCTTTTGTGCCAGCAGGATAAGTCTCATGGCAGGTCACTGTCTCCCCTCTTCCCTAGTAGTTTCAGTTTTTGGAAACGTATGAACTGCCTTCTTTCTCTGTTTGCCTTGAATATAATGAAATAGTCCAGTCAGAGAGAGACGTGCCTCTTTTCACAGGACATGCCTTCAGGCCCTGTTTACCAGCTCTGTTGCCCTCCTCTGGGTACATTCAAGAACCTTAGCATCCTTTTTATATTGTGGAGCCCAGAACTGTACGCAGTATTTAAAGAGAGACCACAACAATGTTAAATACAGGGGGAGAATTACCTCTTTGGCTGACTGTACTGTGTTTCATGCACCCCAAGGTGCAGTTTGTCCTCTTGGCTGCCAGAGCATGGTGTAGGCTAACACCTAGACAGCTCTCACCATTACCTGCTCCAGTCCCTCATCTCACAGTCTGTGCCTGTGTCCCTCCTGTGTGCAGCACCCAGCTTTTTACCTTGCTGAACTTCTGCTGTTACTGTATGCCTGGTGCCCCAGTCTATCTAAATCCCTCTGTGAGACCTTGTCTCTCCTGGTGTCTATTTGCTCTCTTCTTTCATGCGTGTTACTGCATGATTTTTCTGTTCTTCTAATAAACTTGATAGTAAAATAAAGCTGATTGTGTTCCCATATTTCTCTTGTTTCTAAGATGTTCTGTGCCCAGATGTGCTGTCTTAGAAGCAATAAGGCTGTGGGTAAACTTGAAAACAGCCATTCTTTGCTTCAAAACCTCATAATTCTTGTGCTTCTGAGTAAAACAGACTCTCAAAGGGCATGAATTGGAGAAAGGCAGAAATGAATAATTTGCTTTTTTTTGGAAGACTGAAAACTAGTGGTCGTCATCCAATTCCTTCTTCCATTACCCACCTCACCCAGGGCTTTGATAGAGACTGGATCAGGTGCTATGGTTTGAATTGGAAGACGTTGGCAACTTTCTGTTATCTCCTATTGTGTGTTTTCTGTAGTACTTCTGTACTTTACATTGATCTTTGGGGGACGATTACTTGCTTGCTCATTACATAGCATGTAGTACCATTAGTCTCCCATTCTATAGCTGGTAAGGGTTAAGGAGCATTTCAGTTTTATTATTTAGGTGCATTTAGGTAAGGAGCATTTCAGTTTTATTATTTAGGTGCATTTATTAGCCTTAAAATGAAGCAGTGATTCTCCTCCCTTTGAGATTCTTGACATGAGAGGTATTTTATCCTGCAGTTCCAGACTATTACAAGAAGAATGCAGAACTATTCTTCACTGGATATTTTGTATTGTGAT
This sequence comes from Callipepla californica brunnescens, assembly GCA_023055505.1. NCBI lineage: Eukaryota > Metazoa > Chordata > Aves > Galliformes > Odontophoridae > Callipepla > Callipepla californica. The sequence goes on along the minus strand of JALIRH010000001.1, from coordinate 68,952,174 downwards.
TTGAGTTTAGTAGGCTCTTCTTTTTTTGTAGTACGTGCATTGATATAGAGAAAGGAAGAAAAGATCCTATTTGAAAAGGTGGTGCTGCTACAGCACTCAGACTATCAATTACAGAGAGGGATGTTCCAGGAGTGTTTGAAAATTCTTAAACTATTCTAAGCCAGAACTGGTGTAAAACAACATTGCATTTCTTTCTGCTGCTTTCAGCAGGTAAGATGATTAGTTTTCTCTTATGTATGAAAAAATCCACGTGGACAGCAGGATACAACTCCTCTTGAACTACTGAAATCATCAAATGTAGATGAAGGTACAAGTCCTGAATAGTCCTTGTGTTAATTCTTACTTTCATTCTTACTTTGCAAGGTTTCACTTAATTTCTTTTCCCTTACTGTCTCTTGCCCTGTGGTGTTCCCCACTCTAGGAAATGGGTTGCTTTGCATAGTTCTGAGCACCAGCTGAGTGAGATGGAAAGCAGTAGCCCCTGCTTGCTTCTTTAGATGGCAGTGTCATTGTACAGGGAAGGAAGGTGGGAAGCAACTCTGAGCTGTTTCTTTTCTCCAGATACATAGTTACGGTTGGTAGGCATTTCCTAACCTGATACAGGCTTTACAGGGCAGGGTGTAACCTACGGCTTGTTGGAAATGCTCTCAAGCTAAGCTTTTTTCAGCATGGTTTTGACACGTGTAATTACGATAACGAAAACTTAATAAAAATGAGGCTCAAAATAGTCATTCAATGTTGTAAAATCTTAGGAAAATCTTAAAAGGCAAAAAGGTTCTGGTGTGCCATTCAGAAGGATAGCAGTGGGGTGTGTGTGAAAAGGGGACAGGATATTTATGCATGTACACACATATGCTCACACGTGGAAGTATTTTCATCTTAATTCATGGATGTTTCAGCTGTAGTTGATCCTGGGTTGCAGTCTGGAAATATCTGTGTGCACTGACCTCACGGGCTTTTACTATGTTTTTGTTGCTGTTGCCCAGAGTGCTGTCTGTAACAGCAAATGGACAGTTTGTAGTCATCTGCTCAGTCCTGTTCTTCCCAAGCTCCTCTTTATTCCTGTTTTATTAGCCTCACATCCAGCCTCTCATGTTCTTTAATTAATGGCTTCTTCAAGCTACCATATTCTTTATTGCATCCTCCCTGGCTGCTTCAGCTAGCTCATTTCCCTTCTTGTTGCCTTCCAGCTGTTTTGTTTTCCTTGTATTTTTTTCCCCAGTTGTAACATCATTCCTGGGATACCTTTTATTTTTTTCTTTTATTTTTTCTGGCTGTTACTTGCTATCTGTCTTGCTCTGAGCTCCTCAGTTTCCTGTTTCTCTCCTCGCCTGTTTTGTTGCTAAAGTACGAAATGTTGAAGTGCTGCTTCACACTGGCTGCTTTGTTCTTGTCTTGTATGGGCTTGGTTCCTTTATCTGCAGGGCCAGTTGCTTCCCGCTGTGTCACGGTAAGGGTATGGAGGACCTGTCTTAAAATGTGAGTTTTTTGCCTACACCACTTCATCTTTGATGCCTTTTGGTGGCTTATAATAGGGTTTTTCTGGTTTGTTTGTTGAGTATAATTCTTGCTTTGCCCTTTATTAGTGTAAGGCTCACATTTTGAATGGCTGAATGTGTTATGGGCACTTTGCTTGCCTTCAAGTTGTCTGTAATGCTTTTTATCTTCTACATAAACATACATACTGTTTTTTTCTTTAATTGAGGCAACAGACACATCTGTGTAGGTTGGTCATCTCCAGGGCATCTTGGAACTTTAAATACATAGGAAAAAAAGATCAATTTTTAAACGACTTCTTACCTTCCATTATACTGTCACATGAAGATACTTTCATTCTCTGCTTTGTTCAGTGGTGGAGAATTTATTTCATTTTTGGCTAGTATTCAGAGGCTTTAGTTTTTCTTTATTATGTCGAGCAAGATTAGTTAATTTATATAATTTAATTATTATTTAATTATTTAGTCCTAAACGTATTTCTCTGTTTTGTGGGGAAAGAAATTCATAGTGAAAATGATAGTGTGCTTAAGAAATGTTGAGGATGTGGTTGGTTTTTCTTTGTTAATTACAAAAACCGTGACAACATAAGGATTCTGCTTTTAATAGGCCACAAGTTGAACAGCAAATTAAGTTGATGGGAAGAATAGAAAGTAGGATCCAGAGGAACAGAGTGCCTAACTGTGAGGTGTAATATGGAAGGAGGCATTGCAAAGTGGTACTGGAATATCTTGGCTTCTGTTCCTGCCTGGAAGACAGGGGGAAGATGGGAGAAAGCTGTTCTGACAAGCCAGTGTGAACTGTGGCTCCTGGTCTACAGGGCAGCAGAATTTGCATTTGCATACACCTTAAAAACATAGAGTAGCGTGTGGTGTAGTTTTGGGGATTGGACATTTTGTGATGTGAAATTACAGCAGCAGTGTATGGAGTACGTAGATCCACTGGGGATCCAGAGAAGGCAGCCTGGTCTGGAAGGTGGTGAAATATGCATGGGATTTCGGTGTCACAGGTGTGTGCGACACACGCTTCAGTGCCAGACTGTAGAACTGTTACTGAAAAACAAATCTCTTCAAATTGATTATTTCCTTATTCTTTTAAAATGCTCTTCACGCATCAGTTATGGTAGGAAAATCAAACTGTTGGAGTGGTTCTGGGCATCTGAGGAGAACGTAGTGCCCTTTCCTCAGCATTGTGTGTTGCCATTGAGGATGTGGTATGAGCTACAACAGTTTTATGTGCAAGTTTTAGTTTCCGTCAGTTTCTAAAGTGTGAATTTAGTACTTGCTTTTCAGGATTATGGTTAACACTGGAAGACAGTGGTGTGACTTCTCAGTGCCTGGATACAAAACACCATGGAACTGATTTGTGATAGAATTCCTCACGTGAGATAAAAGTCATGCTGATGCAGTTTGTGAATATAAAGTTTGGAGTTAGATTTTTATCTCCTACACGTGCTGTACCTATTTTGAACACAGCATATGCTTTCTGTGAATTTAAACTTCAAGAAAATAGGAATCTGTATTTAAATCTAGTACTGTGGGACCCTTTTTTTGTCTTTAATGATCTTGACAGAACTCCAGACTATGAACGTCTTGTATGACGACAGCTTTTTGATACAGAGTACCTGGGCTATGCTTAAATTGTTGTAATTATTCTGTATGTCAAGTCAGGTTCACGTTGTTGCTTCTGAAAGCTTTGTCCTCGATGAACTGATCTTTCCACTTGGTAGCGAGGGCTTGGAGAACAGCGCAGAGGATTCTCCACAGCAGTTGCTGCAATTAAATTTAATAATAATATGATATGTTTATAGCAAGCCAAATATCTCCATTAAAGACATTTGCAGCATTTATATACAGCAGGATAATTTGGAAACTCAGTGCTGATGTGATTGCCTTGATGGATGAAAGTTGGCATACTTGTAAGCAAATAGAATAACTTGTATCCTAAGATTAAAGGATTATGTTGGTCCGGTGCAGTTCATTCTGCTGTATGTATTTCTATTTGTGAAATAGTTCTGGTACCATAAGTTGAATATCCGTGTTTAGACAGAAATAAGATGTTGACAGAAACCTTATCAAAGTCTTGTAACTTGCTCCGTGTGTTAGTTCACGAGGAAGGTGGCTTTACCCAGGAACATTACCCAGAAAGGTCTGCTTGGTAGTACCTTTGTTTCAAGGGCCACCTAGCGCTGTGGTGATGCCTAGTGCAGAACATCTGCAGTCAGTCGTCTGTCTGAAATGTTGCCTGTTTTGTTTAAACTTCAGAATACACTTTTAATATTTGTTTGGGTTTTTTTGTTTGTTTCTATTCAGCTCTTTTCGCTGATGGAGATGAAACCTCCCATTTCCCGAGCAAAAATGATCCTCATCACAAAAGCCGCCATTAAAGCTATCAAGGTAAAGTACAGCAGGAGGAAAACAAAACTGCAACGTTATCAGTGTGTTATTATTTTGCTTCCAACTAAGTGCATCTGTGGGCTTTCTAGTCTTAGCTTCATGGATGTTTTATTTTAGTTGGCATTAAGAATGTTATTTAGAAACAAGTGAGCGGTGAACATCAGCTTGTGGTTTTAGACTGCCAGCTTCTTTTTTTTTTCAATTACTGCTTTTTAATGCCACCCACTGTGGAGTTATGATTTCTGTATAATAAAATTTTAAACGTTGCAGTGTGCGGCTGCGTCAGAACATATTAGAACATACTGAACTTGCTTATAAAATAAATCCAGAAGGTTCTCACCAGTTCTCTAAAAGCAGCGTTTTGTGTACACGTTGAAATAATGCTGACAGAAACGTTGGCTTGTGTCTGCCCGCTCTACCCATGATGTCTTCTTCCCCATTAGCTGGACAGCTGTATTAATCCTAACATACTTCTTTCTTGAATACGAATGCAATATTTTGTGTGTAGTCCATGCTATATGGTCATAAGCTTTAAGAGTTAAAAAAAAAAAAAAATGGTGTAACGTCAATGATAAATTGATTCATGTATTTCTTTTCCAGCTCTACAAACACGTTGTCCAGATTGTAGAGAAGTTTATCAAAAAGGTAATTAAAAAACATTAAAAAAATACTGTCTGCATCTTACTGATAGTATTATTTGGAAATTGAAGGACAGAATTCTGTATTGTTAAGATTTTATGCATTTTTATTTCTTTGACCCTATAATCTCCTTACTTGAACTTCTCGTGCTATGCTAGGAAGGGTCAGAAAAAAAAACAAGTGTAAAATTCCCTCCTCTGTAGTTTCTCGGTGTCTTTGAGTTCCAGACTGATATTCACAAGCGTTGTGGTTGAACCCAGCAGGTGGCTCAGCACCACACTGCTGTTCTCTCCCTCCCCTAGTTTGACTTTGCACTTTTTCTTGCCCTTGCTAACTGTTGCTTGTATTTAATATTGCACGTTGCATGTATTTAAATATTTGTTTTCATACAGAATGTATTTAAAATTTTCAAAAGGGGAATTATTTTTGACAATATTGTTTGATTTTATGCCATCCCTGTTTTTCTCGAGTCCATATTGTTCTAGAAACAATTATTTGTGTTTTTTTTCTTTTTTTCCTACTCTAATATATCTTGTGTAGATTTCTTACAGGAAAACAAGGAAAGCATGTTACTTCATTATCATCAGTGTCTAATAGAAAATTGTTTTGTTTCCAGTGCAAACCAGAATATAAAGTCCCTGGATTGTATGTTATTGACTCTATTGTTCGTCAGTCTCGTCACCAGTTTGGAACGGATAAGGATGTCTTTGGGCCAAGATTCTCTAAAAATATTACTGCCACATTCCAGTATTTGTATCTCTGTCCATCTGAAGACAAGGTACAGCTATGATTTCCTAAGTGTTGTGAATTGGTAACTGTATTACTTTGACGTTTCCATACACAAGTGAGCTAATTTGGTGATTCTGTCCTTGTAGTGAGCATTATAATACGAGATGACAAAACATGCTGTGGAAGATTATCAACAGTAACACTTAAATAGAAATTCTAGCTAAAAAAAATAAAATGTTTTGTCTAAATGTATCAGTTCTGTTCTGTGTATACAGATGCATGAACTCTGTGTGTGTGTGTGACAGTGCCAGAACTTTTTCTTCTTAAGACTTCTTCAGGATGACTTAATCCTGAAGGTGGTGTCTCCCGCAGAAAGTGTTAGAAGTGCCAGAGTTACAGCCAAGTGCCAGGCTTGGAACTGATGCAGGTTCTACTCATTTTTTGAGGCTTTCAGAGTGATTAGTAAAGGCTAAAAATGTTGCTGTCCTGAAATTGTTTTTCAGACCAAAATCTTGTTCAAAGATAATCACTTTAAGTTTCTCTGTAACTCACGGTATTATAGAAAATGTTTTGTGAAATTGCTTAATCATTTAGCTTTAAATTCCTGCGGTGATCAGAGATTTTTCTACCTGCTTTCCTGATCTTTTGAATGGTGGAGAAGGATTTTCAAACGTCAGTGTAGGAGTTGGTTGGATTAGTAGAAAAAAATTTGGACAGTCTTTGCTAACTTTAGAACTTTATTCTAGTATTTTATTCTGGTGTTATGGCCCATCATTTCCATGGGCTTTTCTAGCTCATCTTCATTTTTCCTGTCTTTCTCATCACATTTGTTGTTTGTTTCACCCCTTTTATGACTGTCTGTGGAGAAATGGTGGGGCTGATGTGAATTCCTCTCCTGTTTATTACACCTGGATTTTCTGCCTGGCCAGAGCAACTTCAGAAAAATCTCACAGGGAACTTTTTACTGAAGGGGATAATAAATTTACAGATTCTATTTTTTAAGTATACAAGATCTTGCTGACCTATGTTACAACAGTGGGTTATTTAAAAGGTCTGCCCAATTCTGGTGCGCTCTATGTTGTTAAATCTTTTGTTCTCAATGCTTAAAAAGATAGAATAAAATCGGAGTTTGCGTATTAGGAACACTGTATTTAGTGTCCATGTCTGCTTTTGTTCAACAGAGTAAAATAGTCCGTGTCCTGAACCTTTGGCAGAAAAATGGTGTCTTCAAAATTGAAATCATTCAGCCTCTTCTGGATATGGCAGCAGGAACTAGTACAGCTGCTCCAATGACAGAAAACGCTACTAATAATGAAGGTATTAATAACATGAGCGATGGCATCAGTGGACAAAGGGGAGGCAACTGGTATCATCTGCCTGGACTTCTGCAAGGCCTGTGATGTGGCCCCCCACTACATCCTTCTCTCTAAATTGGGGAGAGATGGATTTGAAGGGTGGACTGTCTGGTGGAGAGGGAATAGATTGGAAGGTCATAGCCAGAGGGTTCTATGTCCAGGTGGAGGCTGGCAATGAGAGGTGTCTCCCAGGGGTCTGTCTGGAAAGCGGTAATCTTTACCATCTCTATCAATAAAAGCTCATTTTGATCATGGGATCAGAAGCACTCTTAGCACATTTCCTGATGACACCAAGCTGAGCAGTGCAGTTGATGTGGCAGAATGACAGGATGCCATCCAGAGGAGCTTTGATAAACTTGAGAGATGGGCCCATGAGAACCTAATGAGGTTTAGCAAAGCAAAGTGCAAAGTATTGCACTTGTCTTGGGGTAATCCCAGATAGGTATGCAAATTCCTTGAGAATAGCCCTGCTTAAAAGGTCCTGACTGATAAAAAAATGGAATGTCAGCCAGCAGTGTGCTCACAACACAGAAAGCCAATGGTATCCTGTGTTTCATCAGAAGAGGGGTGGCCAGTGGTGTGGGGGAGGTAATTGTCCCTCTCTGCTCTGCCCTCATGGGGCCGCATCTGGGGCATTGCATCCAGGTCTGGGGCCCCCAATACAGGAAAGATGTGGAGCTGTTGGAGAAAGTCCAGAGGAGAGCCATGAAAATTATCAGAGGGCTGGAGCACCTTTCCTATGAAGACAGGTTGAAGGAGTTGGGCTGGTTCAGTCTGGAGAAGAGAAAGCTCTGGGGAAACCTCATTATGGCCTTCCAGTATTTAAAAGGAGATTAGAAACAGAAGGGAAATCACAGCTTTTACTACTACTTTTAGGAAGGGGAATGATATTAGAAATTTAGTTATTTTCATATTGAAAGTAATAAATTTCCTACTAGTCATTTCAACAGTGATGTATTAATATATTCAATTTGACTGTCACAATTATGTGGACGGACTGAACTCATTCTAAATAAATGCTGGTACCAAATGGTAGTTTTCAGAATACCTCAAATCTGTATTGTTTGAATGCACATATTTTCCATAAAGGCAACTTCAGTATCCCCTCTTAAAATAATCTTTTCTTGAGTCTGAAATATTTTTGTTTCATCTCACTTTTATGATTCTCATGTTGTTTTTTTTTTTAATGTTAGGGTCTGTATCAGTAAAGTTCCATTACATGTAAGAGCTTCACGTTACAGCGAATCATTTAGCATCTGAAAGCAACAGCTGTTAATCTCTTCCAGTATGAGACCCCAAAACATCTTATACCAGTGTTTCAAATCCAGACTCCTGAACAGAAGATTTATGCCTGACAGAAGGCTTTATGTGGACTGCTTGTTGAAAACCACTGACCTAGAGAGCTGAGTAATGACTGCCTTCCCTCAGAATTTTTACTGACCTTTTTTATGCCACATCAGGTGCTGGTTGTGAGGTTACTGAATTGTGGAGGAGAAAATGCATACCACAGTTCTCTTTCCCTGGAGGGCCTTCTTTTTCAGCTTCTCTATTTGGTAGTCTTGGATGAGCTCACGTATGTTGTGAGCGAAGTGTGATGACAGACAACAAAATGAGGATGCACAGTAGCATTAATAGAGTCTTCTCCAGTGGTGATGCAGAAAGTTCATCTATTGACAGAATGTACATGGCAGGGCAGGGGGGAACATGTTCACATCTAAATGCAAGTGCAGACTGGTGGTTATACAATTTCTTCTAATATGACAGTAGGGTGACACTATTTTTACTGTCTCTGTTTCATCACTGGCTGTCAACAGATGAGGCATTTTTTTTGCCTGAATATTCATTCTTATTTCAGTGAGATTATTCATGTGCACCTGGGGGGATAATTTGGCCCTGGAATAAACTTATTAATGATTAATATAGATATATTAAGCAAGAGAATTTGTTTCACTCATAATGCTACAGTCTATTTAGCCAAAAAAGAGGAAGATAAATGCAAATTTTTCTCCCTTGAGTGAGCAAATCTTCTTCTGAATATATGCAGGAAGTAATTTGGGAGTTGAATTATATTTCAAAACAATCACATATCCTTTTGCAGGATTTCAGCATTTGACTGCTAGGGAAGTATTATTCAACATGCTTGGGTTTGCTTGCTGCATGTCAGCACTGCAGTAAATTAAACTGCAAATAGGTGAATGGATTTAAATAAATTGGTGTTGTGAAGCAAGAATATTTGCTTAGTTCCTCCAAATAATATTTGTCTTTTTTTAACTTTATCCTATTGTACAGTTTCACAGTGTTCCAATAAGATTTCCTTGCTGGAGAACAGTTACTTGCTCACAGCATGGAGAAGCTGATGGCACTGCTGCTAATTCACAACACTGTAATTTAAAGCAAAGAGAATGGGAAAGCTGCATGTGTGGACTGAGCTAGGAGCGTGCCTTAAAATGTGATTGTGGTTTTAGGAGGGCTCAGTGGAAATGAGTCTTTTCCTGGAAGAGTTAGTACGTGGTGATTTGTACAATACAAGGAAGGATTTATCAAGCAGATGCAAGTTTAGCTTTTGCCTATGCAAGAGTGGCATGTGAAAAAGCTTTGTCAAAGAAAGGAGATGCTTGTGAAATAAACTTTAGAAACCTCTAATTATTACTGGACTTTCCAGCAAAAGTCCAGTTAATCTAGAAAGTACGTTCTCTTGTCTGTAGTTCAAATACTTCAAGTTAAATGAAGGATTGTGATTATAAAAATTAACTTCTCTTAATGTGAACCATTAGATGATTTACATGAAGTACTCATCAAAAAGAATGAGTATAGATTTTAAAACTTGGAAAATGAAACTCGTTTTAAGAGTTCTCATGTACATTGCTTAACACTGTCTTGAGTAGTGGTCCTTCTCTTAACTATTCTACAATTGTAAATACATATACATCAAATTATTTTCTGAAATAACATGCTGGGATCACTTTTAGATAGGCTGTCGATTTAAAATTTCTTCAGTACAGTAATGTGAGCAAGGAATGGAGCCAGTCATAGGCAAAATGAATAGAATATGCAGTTGGCGTAGTTTGTGTAGTAGGAAGACTCGCTTGTTGGATTAAATAAGCTAGTGTGGGTCATCAGTTGTTTTGGGGAGGTGGATGTATGTGGTGAAGAGTACAATGAGTGTTTTGGAATAACCCAGCTCTTTCTCCTTTCCAATGGAACTTGTAGGTTCACCACCCCCTCCAGCAAAGGTTGCTTCGGAGCCCCCTCAAGTCACTGCTAATTCAGTACCTACTATGCCACAGTTGCCCAGTTCTGATGCCTTTGCAGCTGTAGCTCAGTTGTTTCAGACAACACAAGGACAACAGGTAACCTGTATTTATGTGGACTTGGGGGCATGAGCGGGTAAGAGTTAGGAAGTTTCAAAACTAGGTTTAATACGTAAATGTTCAGATTTAATGTTTGTACATGCGATTAAACAGAGCCCTGCTCTGTTGCAGGGCTTGAATACTCACATGTTAGGACGTGCTAGATCTTGCCAGTGGAGTATTTTGAAAATGACTTTATAATTCACTCATGTTATTGGTGGTGATCATCTTGTGCTGCAGTCTGATTTGATGGAAAATGTATACCCTGCATTCTTCTGGTACTATATAAAAGATGTTTCCTGAATACTGTATATGTTTTTTTTGTAGCTTCAGCAAATTCTTCAGACTTTTCAGCAGCCTCAGAAAGCTCAGTCTCCAGTCATAGATAACACTGTGATGGCTCAGGTTCAAGCTATTACTGCTCAGTTGAAAACTACAGCATCACAGCCACCGGAACAAAAAGCTGCTTTCTCGCAACCTGAGCAAAAAACATCATTTGACAAAGTAAGTTTTCATTTGTTCTTTGTGCGTAGTATCATCAGTTCAGCAGGAGGCTGCTTATTGGATACGTCAGTATCTTCAGTTTGTTAGGGGGAGAACAGTACAACCTATGTTTCTTTCCTTTTGGTCAGGAGTTGTCCTCCCATTTTTATAACCTCTGCATTTTCTAAGGCTTAATACAAATGATTTTGATCATCTGAGTTAATAACCTAACCTTTTAATTCCAGAGTAGCTAGTGCTATAGGAAGACAACAGTATTAAGGACATCCTGTTTTCCAGTTTTGTAAACTATTGAAAAAAATGTTGACTCAGTATATATTCTTTCAGAAGCTGCTAGATCGGTTTGACTACGACGATGAGCCAGAAGCAGTGGAAGACTCAAAGAAAGAAGATTCAGCTCCTTCTCCTTCAGTTTCTCAGCCTACCTTGTGAGTTTTCTTTGTCACAATAAACAATTATTTGGTATAAAATATCTTTTTGTTTTCAAAGCTTACTAAAATTTCAGGTTATCAGTGCTTCACTATTAACAATCAAAATTTAAAATATTAACATTTTCTGTTCTTTACTTTGGTGATTCATTGTAGATTTGGCATGTGGCATCATTGATTGAGGAATGTGTTTAATAGAAAAAAGCTCAGTCATGGTTTCAGGATGGGTTCTGTGGTTTTTTTTTTGCACAACTGCATGTGTCAGGGCATTGTTAGTAATTGGCTGAATTGCTTTGTCCTCTGGAAAAAAAAAAAGCTATTCTAAACATTGTAGTTATGTTATGTATTAACTACTAAAAAAAAAAAGTTTGGCTTTGCAGCTTTAAGATAGCAAAGATTGAATACCCATGCAGACTAACTCAGGCTCCTCCTTCTCTTTTCGTGTGCATTCTGGTGAAGTCTTGAATGACATGATCACATACTAGTTTTTCCCACAGGACTTCTCTCTCATTCAGTGCACAGGCTGGATGGTGCTTAATACCTGGGTTAGTCAATATTTCTTTTTTCCCCTGCTTTAGATGCCATCAAAACCCCTGCTCTGAAAAACAGGATCGCTAACTTTGTAATTAGTTTTTTTAATGTGTTTATCACTTTCAGCACTGTAACGTTACATATGTTAGTTGAATAAAATGCCCTTTGAATAAGTTGGCAGAGTTTTCCCTCTAATAGAAAACTCTGGAGTACAGAAATATGAAATAGGCCAAACACCCACCACTTGTGTATGCCTAATCTAGAGGTCATTGGGCTCGACTTTTTGGTATGCTTGTATTCCATTTGTAGCACTTCTAAGCCTCTGCCCTTATTACCTTATAGTTGTGTGAGATGCTTCTGAAAACTGGATTCCAGTAGTCTCATTTTGGGCACACAAATTCAGAAATATTCTATATAATTTGTCCAGGATCATGTGTAAGAATTACATGGTGCCCATGTTTTGAAATCCAACGAAGTTCTATTTCACATAACCATTAAATTTCTTTATCTTCTTGAAATCCTGTTTGTTTTCATACACAAACTGTATCCTGTAAACAGGTTCAATTAACTGCACATACCTCGTTAATTCCCTGAGCGCTGTTCATTCTGTATGTTGGATCAGGGACTGAATGACATCACTCTGATCCTCATGTATTATACATATCCCTGTCTCCTCTGCCCTAAATTCCATGCAAACTGATTTTTTTTTTTCCAGTAATAGTATGGCCACTGTCTGATGTACTCACAAGACAAACTTAAAAAGAGGATAGTTAACCTAAGGCACACGACCTTAATGAAAGATTTACATAGTCTTAGGGCTTTAGACCTATAAAACCGTATAAATAAAGGGGAAGAAAGGGGCTAACTTTTATGCAGCATTTCCTTAGATGTTAAAGGGCTGTTCTTACAATGGAGAAAAGGAAGACGGTTTTTATTCTTCTGGTTGGTTTTGTTCTCATTTTTTGGAGTGAAATAGTATAATAAGAAAGATATTTTTTCTTTCTAAGTTCAAAACAAGAATGTGTAAGTGTGCATAGAAATATGTGAAAGAAAGAGAAATGAAGAAGTCTGTACGTCTGCTGACTTGTCTCACCAAAATATTGTTGTTTTTAGTGGGTTTGCAGGAGAAGGTATACAACAGCCAGTATTTCCTCAGCTCCCAAATATGGATCCTTTTCAGCAGCGAATGATGGGAATGCAACAGGATCCAATGCGCCATCAGGTAACTTGAGAGTTTTTTTAGTTGCTTCTTCATCTGCTATGTCTTGTGTGTCACTTCCTCTGCTGAAGAAGCAAAGTTATCATGTTTCTGTTAGTGAAAAGCGATTATGGCTTAATCTTTCACCTGTTCAGAAAAGATAATTTTGTTGTCTGTTCTAGTCAAGCTTTGGAGTATTTGATATTGGTGCTTTTTAAATATACATAATTGCTTGACCTACTTCATCTTTCTCATGCTTCTGGTCTTCCATTGTGACTTTAGTGCATAGAGACGGTTTTAATTCTTGCAGACTAGAAAAGCTAATATAATTTTTTTCCTAACTGGAGGTTTTTGTGTATTTTGTTCTTCAAAGGTCCCGCTTCCTCCCAATGGACAAATGCCAGGTTTTGGTCTTCTTCCTACCCCTCAGTTTCCTCCCATGGCTCAGCCTGTGATTCCACCAACAGCTCCTGTGCAGCAAACTTTTCAGACTCCTTTCCCAGTACAGAGTGAACCGCACATGCAAAAAACACATCAGCCGGTGAGGACCCCTTGCAGTAAATAAGTTCTTACCTTAAAGTGCTCTAATACTTGTCCTTACCCATTGTAAGTGGAGTAGATTTCATGGTAACGGTGTCCAGAGGTGGCTGTGAGGGTTGCTCATCTGAGAGAAGGTTGGATAGCAGTAGTGCTACAAGATGAGTTTGGTATTTCAGGAATCTAGCTAAACCAGTGTGTGTATACTGTATGTTTCTTTCTGTGACAGATTTGGGTTTGCATTTTGTCGGCTGCCTTCTTGCTTCTCCTTATTCCCTTTTCCTGTTCGTGCTTCAGGAGCTCTAACAGTGCAGTCTCATTCAGGAGAGAAACAATTTGAAAAATGTAATTTTTAAGGACTCCGTAGATCACTCAAATAGAGAAAATGAACTCAGAAGTCTGTAGAAGTTCTAGTAGATAGAATAAAACTATCTCTATATGCCTCTCTCCTGTTTTGAAGATTTTGGAAAATACTGCTGGAAAGTTTCAAAATGAGTAAATAATACCAAGCTGTACTTTATGGTGACTTGTGATGTGACAAGTTCTATAAGTAATCGTTGCTTCCCACTTGGAGTGCAGAGATGATTCTCAAGATAATCTTCATAGTTTGTTAGTCTTGAAGTGTATTTTTTCAGGAAATTCTAAGAGGTTACCAAGGTGCTTTTTTAGATATTCCCTAGTAGGCTTGCATCATGAAGACTGTTTAAAGTTAAGGCAGGATGTGGTGTGTTTTGGCATGGGAAGCTGCAGAGGATTTAGGGTAGGAAGGAAGATCCATGCTGAGTTATTTTTTTTCTTTATACAAATGCATTTTAAGCATGTTCATGCATTTTAACTATTGTTTTGATGGCTTTATTGCTTTATTCTTCAAATGTATTTTATGATAATTCATTTCCATTTTATGCCTTAAAGTTCTCTCCGGTAACATCTTGGAAAAAAGCTTTTCAGTAGATGTTAAACTACATTACCTGTGAATTTGAACACAGAGTGTGATCAGCTGACTGGCTTTTATCATATTATTCAGTCATCTGTATGGTGCTGAAATTAACAAAAATATGGAAAAACAATTTACACGTTGACGATAAGATTTTTTTTTCCAAATTATCTTAAAGATGTTTTCACAGTGATTGCATTCATTAATTTACTGTCATTTTCTGTATTGGTGGCTGTGCTGGTGGTGAAAGTTCTGAGAAGAATCACACTACATTTTATTTTCACGTATGTGACTATTCAATATTATTTTAATACTCTTACATAACTCAATCAGGGCACAAAATGAAAGAAATACTTGCAGTACTCACCCCTAACAGCAGTCATTCTTCATATTTTAGAACATGGAAGTGGAACAGCCACCTATTCAAGAAAGAAAACGACATGTTTCTGACAGCAGAAAGTCAAGATCTAGATCTGCATCAAGGTAAAATAGCGGAATCTCTTTAATTTTGTGAGGCTATATATTATGTAAAGAATTAGATTTTTATATAAGGAATTTAAGCATCTCATGTCCAAAAATGTGGAAGTGCTTTATTCATTCTGAGTGCTGAGAAGAGCTAGGCTGATGGGAGCTCTCAGAATCTGTTTCTGTGGTGCCAAATCTGCTGTGTGGTGTTGGAATTTCTGTGAGATAGTAGTAAATAGCTTGGAGGCAAGCTAATTCCTCAGGCTGCTGCTGGAGATCTTTTTCAGCGCTGTAGAATTTAAAGTCTTATTACCCATATTTTGTGCTGACTTAAATTACTGTCTGTGCATGACTCCGTGTGTGGACAGCACTTGTGAAATTTCTTGGTAGAGGCAAAGCCCTCAAGCGTTTAATAGGACTCCCCTTCTGGAAAGGGAATAAGAACAAACAAATGAAAAAGACCTTTTCGACTAAATGCCTCTCAGAGAAGTCCATATACATATTGTACATACATATAAGTACAGCTTAATATTGCATGCACTTCCATGCAGGGGTAATGAGAAGTAGACTAGTGACTCTTAAGACTTGCAGACCTCTGAAATTCATCTGCCTTCCAAGGGAAATGGAGTAGCTGTACAGTTTTCTTCTGTCAGTGGAGAAGAACTTCTGACATTCCCTAAGTTGAAGGGAAGCAGAACGTGATTTCAATTTTGTCTGCGCTCTAAGGATGCTTTTCCTATGAAGAGATCTGTGATTCTGTCTACTCAGGGATCTTGCAAGAGCAGTAGACATTTTCCTTGTTTAAGCAGATGACATTTTTTTTCTATTTTAATGCAGATATCATTTTGATTCTTGGCTTCAATACAAAAATAATAATATCAGAAATTGAAATATAGAACGTCAGCTGGCGTGCTTTAACTAGTTGCTATAGTAATATGCTCTAGTTCTAAATGCAT
The DNA here is from genome assembly GCA_023055505.1 of Callipepla californica brunnescens. Lineage (NCBI taxonomy): Eukaryota > Metazoa > Chordata > Aves > Galliformes > Odontophoridae > Callipepla > Callipepla californica. Next base: position 68,936,661 of record JALIRH010000001.1, on the reverse strand, counting down.
GTGGGTGAACATGGATTTATTTTTTTAACGGCCAAACTCATGCCTGGTTATCTAAATTGGTATCTGAAGTAGTGATCCATCTGTGAACGTCTGGGTCAGAAAGACTGAAGGTAAATTGTTCCTGGTTTAAACTAGGTCACCTAAAAGGAGACGTTCGAGGTCTGGCTCCCGCTCTCGAAGGTCACGTCATCGTCGATCTCGATCACGGTCCAGAGACAGACGCCGACACTCTCCGAAGTCTCGATCACAAGAAAGACGTGAACGTGAGAGGGAGAGAGAGCGCAGGTCTAAAGGCCTTCCTCAGATCAAATCGGAGACTGTCAGTGGTATGTTCACCCTCTCTGTTATAGTTGTAACCTTGAACATTCTGGTAGTACCCCTTTTCAGATGCTCATGATCTTCATGGTTCACACATGGATTTTTTTTTTCATGAGCTCTGTGAAGTTGAAGATCCTGTAGTAGGTACTATACCTAAGTAAAATAGCAGGACAAATTTAGTTATGTTAGAAAAATTTCAAGTGGCTGAAGAAGCTACTCTGCTTAGACTTAATTTGTTTAACTTAATGTTGATGAACCTATCCATACATCTTCCCCAAAAACACACCAGGAACAGCTCAAATAAATGTGAAGTGTATCTTAAATCGTCCCTCTTGGCTCCCTGTCCAGATGAAGACAGCAGATGGCTTAGTGCCACTGGGAGTATTTTATCTGATTCCTATCCATCTTTTTTTCTTGTTTCATGCTATTTGATATGCTCTCCTGGGCTCATCCATACCGAAAAAAAAAAAAAGAAAGAAATTGTACTGAATTATTTTCTGAACTATTTTGAAGTTGGTGAGAAATAAATGCATTGTGTGCCAGAGCATCCTGACGCTCATAAGGGACAGTTGGGCCTTCTTGGAATATCTCCCAAGTCAGAAATATTTTGTTTGTGAAATAGAAGAAGAAAAATCTTAAACACTGTGATGTTCTTTTCTTTCCTTCAAGATGTACAAAGTAAAGCAAATTGAACAACAGGAGGTTGAGCACATGATGATGATTTTTTCTAATGATCCAGTGTTGTTCATTTCTCAAATCTGAAGGGGAGCTTTGACCTGGAAAACACATAGGCTAATGTTATTCTTAAAGGATCTTGGCTTTGTGGGAGTTATAGGCAATATCTAGTAGCTGTCTTGTAGATATTCTTGAGGGCATCAAATAGAATGAAAGTGTTCTTTCTATATGAAAGGGACAAAAGATACGAGTCTGTATCATCAAAACCTTGGGTATGACAGTAACGTTAATTATAAAGTACTGCAAAGGATTAATAGCTGTTATTTTAAAGGATTTAATGACAGTGGTGTAAGATGCAGTTTTGTCAACATGTCTGTCAGTTTGCTAACCTAAAAAGCATTATATGACAATATAAAAAATATAGATGAGTGCTGAATGTTGCAGTAGTACTCTTGAAAGCATGTGTTACTTTGTGCTTGTCTGCTGCTTTATTACCTTGAAGAATAAAGTGAAGTAGTAGTCATGTTGCTTTCTTTTCTCCAGGGAGTGTGTGGGGGGGAAGCTTCTATTGGTTAATTTTTTAGTTAACTAACTTAAGAGGTATGACACCAAGTTGGTTGCTAAAGAGGGTAAAAATTCTGCTGCTTGTGGTAGTTTGTCACCACATTCTGGAGGAAAACCTGCACAGCAGTGAGTGTGTCACTGTGAACAATTTAACTATCACTTTGTTAGAAAGTGCCATCCATAATTCGGGCTGCTGGCCCTGAGCTTGGATTTCATGCTAAGCGAAGTGAGTTATCTTGTTGTAAAATATCGATTGCGGGTGTGAGGATATTTCATGGAGCAGTCTTGGTAACAATGCATGTTTTTCCTTTTTGTAATTATTTGCATAGCTTATCCTCATCAGAATTTGCAGGTCATTTTAATAAGGGTTAACTAGACAGCTTCTTAGTGTTTGCATCCTAACAATGGTTTGGATGCCATGGTTAATTCATTTCTGGGCAGGCAGGCAACGAGGCCTTTCAGACACTGCTAATGATGGTATACTTGCATGCTTTTCTCCTTTAGATGTCATAGCTGACTATTTTAATGTGACTCTTGACATTTTGGCTTCTGAAATCAGTATTTACAAGTGCTCTTACAGTCTTTGTTAACTCTTTGGTTGTAGTTTGTAGTACTACGCTTTGGGTAGGACAACTTGACAAAAGGACTACGCAGCAGGATGTTGGAAGTCTCTTGGAGGAGTTTGGCCCAATAGAATCAATAAATGTAAGTATGAGTGGTTCAATGCAAGTCTAGGCTACAAAAGAGCTTTTCAGACTGTTTCAAGTTAGCTTTGTTTTTAATACATTACAGAGATTGAAGGTCTGTCACTTCCTTTATGACTGTGTTTTCTAACGTGAAAACTCAATTCATTTGTCCTCTCATTTGGAAAGAAAACAAAGACAGTTTCTTACTATTTATGTATTAAAAAATGCCTTTGGGGTAATTTTCTGGATCACCTCTGTTTTCATAACTCACGCTTTTTCTAGGAGGAACAGAAAAAGGAAGGGTCACTGAGTTCCTTGTCTGCTCCATTTTGTTGTTTGATGATAGGAATGTAGAATCTCAGCTGGTGATCGTTCATTTTGCTTGTTTCTCTTCGGTCATTTCAGACATAAGCATGGAAAACCAGTTTTATTTGGCTGTATTAAGGATGAATATGCGATTGTGAAATTTTATTTAAAATAGGAGACTAATTTTCTTGCTATAATGAAATTTTGTTAAACGGAATTGAAGCTTTTTTTCCTCAAATTCTTTGCACATGGTAATGATTACAGAACTGCAGATGAAACAACGTGAAGGTACAGATGGCAATCTGTGGTATTTGGAATAAAGCAGGGGTATTAGTGTATGTTGTTTCTTCCAAGAGATTAACTAATTCTGAGGCCATAGGACTTGTGAGAACGCTGTTGGACAGTTTTAAGGATTAAACATACAACAGGAGTCCATGTTCTCACATTTGTTAGAAGCATTTATTTCTGGAAGATGCCAGCTGCTTTAGCCTCTTAAACATTCTCTTTCATACCTGGTAATCCTTTCTGTAACACATGTTCGTATTCCAGTTTTCTGTAATTTGACATTTGTATGTTTGTTACTTGGTTAGTTAGCAGATTTTTTTTCTTAAAATACAAACAGATGATACCACCGAGAGGATGTGCCTATATTGTAATGGTTCACAGGCAAGATGCTTATCGTGCCCTACAAAAGTTGAGCAGAGGCAACTTCAAAGTCAATCAGAAATCTATAAAGGTACTTGTTGGACTGTAATCCTTTTTCATCTGTTCTAGATGCATTAGTATTCAGGACTTCTATATAGTCTGGATATGGTATTCTGTAAACTTATGTGAATGAACCACTTTATTAATATGTTTTCTTCCTTTTCTGTTTGTGATTTAAAGGAACTTGTGCCAGTTTCTCTGAAAAACTGCCAGTAACTGTATAACTGGTGCAGATCTGTAAATGGTCATTGTGGTGGACTGTAAATGTGGTCTTCTTGTTGCTGCTTAGTAGTCTTATCTGTAATTAAACACAGTTACAGTCCTACAAAGTGTACTAGTAATTAAGGAAGAACGCATTAATTAGTCAGTTGTTTCCTTTTGCAGAACGTCATATTTGGGAGTAACACTGTCCCCTGAAGAGAAACAAAATTAATTATAGTGACTGTGTACCTGTTTGCAAATCATGTGCCAGAGTCAAGCAGGGACATAAGAACTAATTGTGCCTTTAAAAGAGGCCTCCTATTTTCTGAGTGTTCTTCGTCCTGTTTCGATTAGAATATGTTTGTTTGCTCTGTAGCCTTTTTTTTTTTTTTTTTGGATGTGCTATTTTGTCATAACAGGTAATTTAAACCATTAAAATGCCAACATTACTAACTACGTATATTGTTTCCTCAAGATTGCGTGGGCTTTGAATAAAGGAATAAAGCCAGATTACAAGCAGTATTGGGATGTAGAACTAGGTGTTACGTACATACCGTGGGACAAAGTTAAGCCTGAAGATCTTGAAAGCTTCTGTGAAGGTGGAATGTTGGACAATGAAACTCTTAGTCCAGGTAAAGTGCTGCTACTTCTTTAAATGCTTTTAAAAAAAGTTGTCCTTTATACTGATGCAGTGAAATTGGTGTGGCTGACTTTTCTGACTCTGAGGGTGCATGTGAAGTGCTTGAGGTGGCTAAGAAGCGCAGGATGTGCAAACCATAGAGTAGTTGACAGGCATTTAATGACAGTCCCCATCAAGGGTTGAACAGTTGGATTTCCAGAGGTCGAGCTCAAGTTGCACATGGACACCAGACAGGCTGTGAGTTGCTTGGAGTTTGCCACTGAGAGTAATCACTATTGGAAGCACTCAGTAGTCCCAGAGCCCGGTTCCCCTCCGGTTTGTGTGAGCTATCTGTAGCAAAGGAGGCTGTTGTTGGACTACTTGTTTAGGACCTGATCTGCCAGCAGCTTTATGCTTTCCATAACAAATTGCCTTTTGTTTTCATACTTAAGAGCAGTTCCATTAGTGAGTCTTTTATTTGTCTTGACCTAAACAGAAATCTTATTTTATTGTAAGCAGTGAAAATATCAGGCTTCTGTGATTGTGTTAAGAAAATGACACCTGTTCAACAGCAGCAACTTCAAGCAATGACAGGCTTCAAATGAACACAGAATTGCTAGTCTGCTGGCTGTTGTGATTTCTAAAAGCAACATGAAATGAAAGCAATACTTGAAATTGCCTTAGGCTTCTGGTGCTCTAGGCTACTGTGTCAGTTTTAACAGTGCAACCATTGTGTGGTGTTCTGTCTCGCTACTGAAATTTATTTCAGGGTTTTGTCATTCTGTCAGACTTGCCCTAATTTAGACAGCTACTACTTTAAAAAGTAGTATGCTTTCATGATAAATTGACAGTTGAAGGAACTGTGAAGCAGAGTGAATAACTTATACAATGGATAAACGTAATGGCCATTTCTCAGTGATTTGCTGTAATTGTGCTTGAAAATACTTGGATGCTTTTTCCTCGTAAATGTATTAAAATGTCTCATAGCTCTAAGTTTCCCAGCTCTTCTCATTTTCTGAGAAATTGTTCTAGTTAGGCCATTTCATCACAGAGCAGAGCACATGGATTTTACACGGTAGTATTTGACTACTTGCCAGCTTTGTCAGAACTGATGATTATATGTTGTTGGTTTCTTCTTTTTGTGTAGAGTGGAAGGGGATTCCCAAGAAGTCTGAAAATGAAGTAGCTCAAAATGGTGGTGCAGAAGCTGCACATAATGAACCAGTGTCACCTATACCTAAAGCTTTACCTGTTCCAATTCCTGTTCCCATGCCTGCACCAATTACAGTACCTCCTCCACAGGTGAGAGTTGCTTCCCATTTGCTGTAGATACCTGAATAAAAACTTGAATAATTATTCAGCATGGCAATAATACATTAAACAGAAGGGTGAAAATACATATGTTAAACAGAAGGGTGAGTTAACCAGATGATCCTGTGTATGTGTGCTCACGTTGTTGTGCATGCTTAAAAGCAACACCTGGCTTCCTTCACTTAGAGGCACAGTACAGTCTAGAAGGAGAACTATCCTTTTCTGCTAAGTTACAGTGGCAATGGAAGACTGGAAAGCCTTAAAATCCATTAAGGTTTGGATTGTATTTTGTGCCTAGCAGGAACAGGGAGACTGGTTTGGTTTTCTTGCAGAAGGGTGTAGTTTGTGTGTACGAGGACAGCCCTGGGAACTGAGGCAGCATGTGCTTTGTGGGAATGGTGGAGAATTTGCTCTAAAACCTCACTGCTGCCTTAGTACTGATGTAGACAAGAACATGTGTGTGTCTGTCAATACATCTTTGAAGTATTGTAGGACTGTACTTGTATTACTTACTGTCACAATCTAAGTAAATTATTAGAGCAGTTTATTAATAGGATAAATTCCATCCCCTCTTTTATGACTGCATTCATTTTTTGTTTGTGTTTTCCTAGTTAGTTTTCTTTGCTATTGATTTAACTCAGCTACAGCTCTAAAATAGTGTATTGCTTTTGTGTTTGTTCATATTGTGTATCCTGTCTTAGAGCAGCCCTTGAGATTTCCATGTGAAAAACTTCATATTTTGCCTTTGTTGTTATAGTAGTTCTTTAGACAAAGTTGATGTTTGTTTGTTAGAAGAATGTCATCTGAAACTTTACCACTAGTTTAAGTAGCATGTAACAACAGTTATTCCCTTCTGTGCTTTACGGTCTCTTTCTTCTTGACAGAAGAGTGTTACTAGTTTTACAGTAATAGTTTACTTCCTGTCACTGTTAAGATGGTAGTATGCCTTCTTCTGAATGGGAGGAAGTTTGAATAAAACTACTTTAAACCTTGTGAAGTGTTAGAGACTAAGATGGCGGGCACTCAGAGAAGACCCAAGAGCTCATGTTGTTTGAAGGAGTATGTAACCTACCAGTCACTTGATTTCACAGCGCAGTATGTTGAGTTTTGAGTTGTAAACAGCTCTAAAAACTTGTTAATTAAGTTCAGCAGTGATGATGGTTAAGGTGTTAGTGGTAAAAGTAATGTGTTTAGGACTTCTAAGATGTGGAGAGTGTGTTACAAAGACTGTTGGTTAGCTGTTTTTTCTGTCCAGCCTGGGAAGGGACATCGTCATAGCAATACCCAGATTCTCAGTCTGTCCCTTAGGTTCCACTCCTTTTAGCCATTGAAGGTACCCAGTCCACTCTTGTTTCTCTGATCAGAAAAGCAGATTTGATACCTGTGATATGCCAGAACAGATTTGATGCATTGTCTTATTTTGGGCTGTGGTAATGTAGGGCTGGCTGACTGATACTCCCAAACGTGATTCTTGACTCTCCCTATTTCTCACTTCTTGATCCTATTTTTGTTAGTCTTCCCTCTTTTTCTCAGTTCCAGGTTTGCAAGAACTCTAGTCTCATTATCCGTCCTGTCCAGCAGCTTTTAGTCCTATATCCAGTAGCTTCCTATATCGTACTCATTGAGCACAGCTTGGGGCCAGGGCCTGGTTAGCAGCTCTGTGCTTTGCCTGCAGCTGTCACATTGTCCCACTAAATAGTTGGGATCAGAAGGAGCTGCATCGCTCCCTTCTGTGCTAGAACCCAAACAGGCCTCCTGTGCATGGATTATCACACAGGAGGCCTGCTGTGCTAGACGTTGCCCGTGAGGGGTGTAACTGCCTGCATCCTGGCCTCCTGTTGTCAGTATCACTGAAGTCCATTAATACACGTAGCAGTAAGGTGCTTAAAACCACTGATGTCTTTTATGAGTGATAGCCCCCATAGGTAAGTCTAGATCTTTGGCCTGATAGCACACGCAGCATTTTTTGGCTACAGCATCCTGGGTTATTGTCAAGATAGGAGGAATTTTGTTGTTGTATTGTGCCACTGGCGTGAGCCCTTTTCTTGCCTGTAGATTCAGATCTCTGAGCTGTTGCTGAATCTGGTCCCACTCCTGCAGGTCTGAGTAATCCACCTCAGTGGTCAGCTCTGAGGGTAGGTCCATGTTTATTTTTAAGTTGTACTGCATTGTTGAAGATGGAGTTTACTATCAACAACCAAGAGAGGGACTTGTGTTAGTTCATAGCACTTGTGATGCCAGTTGTGTTACGCGTTCATTGATAAGCTTTACTGGTGTTTGTTTTCTTAGCAAAGTTTGGTGGTATCCTACCAAAACTGCCATTCTTTTGCAGTGAAGAATGGCTCAGGCTTTGCTAGAGTGATAAACTGAAGTTGATTGCAACTGCACTTACTGTAAGTCTCCCATTTTAGCCCAAAATCCTTTTTCTTTGCTTAATAAGTTGTCATCCAGAAACCACAGTCCAAAATGTGTGTACCTCCCTGATTTCCCGACATATTACCAAGTACCATATGCTCCTCCTTCCTACTTGATGGATTTTGGACAGCTCCTCCTTCATATCGCTTTTACACTGAAACTGGCAGGCTCCTCCATGCCAGTCTTGAGACTCCACGTGCTCTTAAACAGATACTTACTTGTCTTGGAGCCTGGATGGAGATCGTGCTGAGCCAGTGGTTCTCCTTCAGTTCTCAGTCTGAGAGGTATACTTTAAAATAAACAGTTATATCTGGACACAAACGAAACGTTCGTTGAGATGCAGCTTTTCCCTAATGTTCATCTCCCCATTAATAAAAAGTTCTCCTCCATAGCATTTCTGTTACTCTTGTTTTTTCCAGTCTACTAGCCATTGTTATGTAATTGTTCACCAGTTGTCTGTCCGTCTTGTCTGTCAGTGTTTATTAGCCAATGGTTCCATCTCTTTAACAGTGGAATTTCAAATTAGCTGTTACGATGTTTATGCACAGATTTTTTACTGCTTTTTTTTTTTTCCTTAAAGATTTTTGCTGTTCTAAAGGATTATTTTTTTGAGCGGGAGGGGAATAAGTAGAGAGTTAAGCTTTGATATTTAGGTGTGAGTATTCTCTAATACCTTTCTGAATGATTTTCCTTTGATGTTACTTCTGTTCTCACTCAGTCACAGTTTTACTGTTCATTACCCCTCCTGAAGCCATTCACACAGTTTTCTCAGCTTTTCACTACGTCAGGGCTGGCAGCACTTAACATATTTGTCCCTGTTTTACCTTTACCTTTCTCAGTTCCTTCAGTTAAGTACATACTCTATGTAAACACATTTGTGCAATCAACAATTCTATTGCAGTGTCTATAAACATTTTTTTTTCAAGCCGTTTTTCTCTGCAGGAGTGCCTGCAAACAAACAGGAGGACCTACCAACACTGAAGTCATTATGGTTTTAGAGTATTTTTTTCTACACCTTTAATGATGATTGAATGCAAGCACCTCTAGAGTTACTCAGCACCGGTGTTCATGTAATATCAGCCCTATATGGTATTCCTGGGTTGTGCTTGCCTACCTATCCAGCGTTGGCCTTGGAAGGTTCTAGTACCCAGAAGATCCTGACTAGACCTTTCTGGTTATCTGTGCAGTTTGGCTGTTGTTCACGTAACATTCTGTAAACCACCTGCACAGTCCAACTTATGGGACCACCTGTAACTTTTGTCAGCCTCGAGTTTTTTCTGGCTGGCATTTTCTCCTGTCACGTGCAGTGCTGACTCAGGTCCTGTTCATTTAGCTTAATCAGCATGTTATTGTAAAACAAAGATAAGTAATGAATTGCTAAGTGGCACTTCTATGTTAAAGCCTAATAATCAGTGAATTTGAGTCTCGTAATTACTAATTTAATAATTCTGATAGTAGAAGATTTAATGTGCCTCAGCTTACCAACAGCCATTAGCAAAGAAGTTGAAACAGAAGTTGGAAGTGCTACTTATTATTTTAACTTTGAACATCTTTGCAGATTTAAGAACATTTTACTTAGTTCACTTTAATGCCACCTTGTTCATTTCTGAGAATGACATAAAAAAGGCTTTTCCTTCTTTACACCATAAATACACACGGTAGGATGGGCCTTGGTGTACTAGTTCTGAAGTTTGATGCAGGGAAGTTAGTTACAGTCACTTAACTACAAGCTCTCCTTCACTTCAGTAGTCAAATTTTAAATGCAAAGGAGATTTTGATTTTCCTTTTGATTCCTGCACCTTTGGTGTAGCTTTTATAGTAAATTAATAATTATGAGTCCAATAACCATTTTAGTTTAAAACAGTTTTATTCAGAAACAGCTTGATACACACCAGAAGTTAAAAACAAAGATTAAGGAAACAAAATTCACTCTAATATACAAATTCAGGTAGCAAAGTGGGGAAAAAAAAGAGAGGGATTTTAATCAGTTCTCATTTGTGGTTTAATAGCGCTTCGTGCCAGATGGTAAAATGAATTTCAGCTCCTGTGTAAAATCTATATTTAGATGACTTGTCATCATGCATTAAATAACAGTTTAGCTCAGGGAGTCATTTTTTTATTTAAGAACAGAGGCAAATGAGATCAGTGTTGATACTTCAAGTTGTAGGAGTCCTTTGACTGCTGTTACTTAAGCCACTTTGCTGCAAAGTAAGTTAGCTTCAGTTGTTTTAGTTTAGCAGCCTAAATGTGAAAGGGAGTCTTCATCTGAACAGGGAATAATGCAGTCAGTCTTGAGGTAACATGTTTCTCCTTTTGCTTTTTCCTTAGGTTCCACCACATCCATCAGGTCCTCCTGTGGTTGGTGCCCTCCAGCCCCCTGCTTTCACAGCGCCTTTAGGAATTCCGCCTCCTGGATTTGCTCCTGGAGTGCCACCACCACCACCACCTCCATTTTTACGACCTGGTTTCAACCCAATGCATTTGCCTCCAGGTATATTCACAGGGACATTAAGTATTTCTTTTAGCCATATATCAAATAATAGCATTTGCCATATGAGCTACATATTGGTAAATAGTGTAGTGTTAACACGTACATTTTTTATAGGCTTTCTTCCTCCTGGACCACCACCACCTATAACTCCTCCAGTATCTGTTCCTCACACTCCAGCAGTAAACATCCCAAACTGTAAGTGCTTAAATCCTGGGCAAGCAACAGTAGAAGGAAGCTCGTGAAGCTACCACACGAGCAGAAAAGCTGACTTATTTTTTAATATGTCACTGCGTTGTTCCTTAGCTACAGCAACTGGAGTAAGTGAAGACACTACAAAAGATGCATCTGTAGGAAATCCCATCCCAACAGTGGTTTCTGGATCCAGAGGGAATGCTGAAACTACTGATAGTTCCAAAATATATGCGACTGTTCCACCTCCTGTAGCTCCTACTAATGTACCTGCTCCTGTCACCCAAGCTATTCCACTTCTTGGTAAGTTCATTTTGTGTATATTCTTCTGTCTTACTGTTCTCTGAATTTATAGTGCAATTTTGATTTTGCTGCTGACTTAGTTAATGGTGAAGTAGAGCATATTTCTTAACACTGCTGAAATTTCTGTCCTTTTTGGCTTTCAAGTATTTTTAAAGACTTGATTATACACACAAGAAGCAGTGCAAGCTTATTATTCAAGATTTGTTTTTATGAAAAACAAAAAAACCATAACATTTAACTTAGAAATAGAGGACAGAATGCCATGTTGTCTCCTTTTTTAAGATGTAGAAAATTAAGTTAAAGCATTTGTGTGGCATATGAGTTGAGTTTTATACTCAACTATTACATGTATAGAGGTTACTAGAAATCTATCTTCACAGAAGGACGGTATTTTTTTTTAGTATATTTTTTAAAGTCTATGAAAATATGGTATACTTTTTATGTATCGAATGAATGATTTTAATAAAATGGTTGAAAAAACAACAAAAACAAGTTTTATTCAGTCCTGTAGTTCTGCAGATTTCAAAATCTTTTACCAAGATGTTACCTTAGAAGTGTCCTTTCATGAATCAATGTCAAGAATACATACACTCAGAAAACATTTCCTGCTGAGATTGTTATATTTATGGTATTTTAGACCTCTTAAAAAAAGAGCCTGACAAGCGAATGGGAAATAGTTTGAAGTGTTTCTGTGTCCAGAAATGTGCAGTGCATACTGCAAAACAACAAAAGATTTGTCTCCCCAAGTGCTTAACTGCTCTATCACATTTGAAGACTACATTTTCCAGTTGCAGCTAGGGATTTTGGATGTTTCGTGTGAGGAACTCCAAATGAGCTTTTTAAATGGAGTTTTCAAAGTGCCTCTTCTCTCACTCTTTTTAAAAGTGAATATCCAGAACCAGTAGCTGACTGTTTGCAGAGTACCAGAAGATTCATTTTTAATAAATAAATAAATATCTTGTGGTGACACTATGGGTTTCTCTTCACCAAGAGAATTCAGTAATGATGAAGATTATCAGTTCATATATTTCAGACATTCCCCTCTTAATGACCCAATTAAATTTTTAGCAATTGTAATACAGCATTACCAATAAACTTCAATTATTATTGAAGTTTCACAGTGTGTGCAGCATAACTGGAACTTTTTATTCCAACCTTTTGAAATGAATGTGTCTGCAGTTTGCTTTATCACTGTACACAGAACAGAAACGCTTTATAAAGAAGATTGGAGTGAAGCAAATGAAATGCTTGTATCTATCACAAGGGTGATAGCTTATTCTTACAAATTCCCCCCTGGATGCCTACCTGTGGAGTACCTGGAGCTGCTTTGGCAGGAGGGTTGGACTCGATGATCTCTAGAGGTCCCTTCCAACCCTACAGTTCTGAGATTCTGTGATTCTGTGAAACTGAATTTGATAAATCTGAAATGGAAGAATTTGGCTTTATTTCTGTTAGCTTGCTTACTGAGTAGTCAAGGTGGATAAAGCTGTCCGTGGGGTCAGAGTGACTTATCTCAGCAGTTGGTCTCATCAGCAGGCAGTTAGAATTTTTCTTCCTTTTATGAGATTGTCAGCTCACGCATTAAGACAGACTTGCAGAGTATTTGAGATAATAGTTAAGAGATCTGTGTTTCTTTAAGTAAATACATTTTTCGTTAATGAGTGTCTTATGTCAAGAAGTTAGAAAATCAAGGAGTTAGGTGAAATCCTTCCATCTTGACATTTCAGAGTTAAGGGGAGCTGTTCACCATCGAGCGTATGATACAGGAAAATTAGCATCAGTCTTTTTTGCTTTTAAGTCTTTTCAGTAAGTTAACACCAATGAAACACTCCTGTTCAAACCACTCAATTCACCTAACAACGGAGCATAACTCTGCGTGTGGGAGTCCAGATGAGATCTCCCTGTGAGCTGGAAGAAACCCGTGACAGAGGTGATGCTTAGTGCTGTGCATTCTGATCACATTGCAAAGTGTGCCTTGAGCTCCCTGTCATCTGATTTCAAGAGCTGGCCAGGCTGCATCGTCATTCCTTCCTTTTCACTCTGCGTCAGGCTTCACTCCTAGGGAAATCACAGCATGGGAAATGGAGTGTGCTGAGGCTTCACCATGTGTGCGGGCATGAGATGCAGTCAGCGCGTGCCTCCCAGTCCCAGAAGGCCTGACAGTTGTAATGCATAGCCGTAGTGCGCAGTCCAGAAGGAAATGACCTGGACAAAGTAAACGAGCAGGTGCAGCATCACCCTCAGTTAGCCATGGGGAAAGTGCAGGCAAGGGAAGTCATGCTTCAGACTAATCCAGCTTGTGTTTGCAAGCATGTGGCTTAGCGATTTGAATATCCGACTGCTCGTGTGACTCGTTGCTCATGGAGTCCTCTTAAACTGCTCCTTATCACACCCATCATGGGGCTCTCCAAGCTGAGACAAAGAAGGCGGAAGAAAGATTTGCTTGACAGCAACATGAAGTATGTCGTGAGGACTGCTTGGGGACGTAGGGGTAAAAGGGCTTGAATAGTTTGAACAGGAAGAACGAAGAGATGGTCTTCAAATATTTGGGCAGGATAGAAGAACTTACCTCAGCAAAGCTGAATTCAAGGAATGAAGACTGCTTTGAAGAGACTCTCAAATCTGAATTCAGTAACCTTGCTTGAGAATACCTTATGTAGACTGTACAAACACAGAAGCTCTTTTCTGATTTGTGTAACTTCACAGTGAAGGTTATCTATCTGTTTGCTTTTCATATGGAAGATATGTTACAAAGTAATTCTAAATTGATGACTGTAAGATTTAATTTGCTTTCTTAGTATTGTAAGTTACATTCTGTTTCATCTCTACTAATATTTCATTTGTTCTTCCAATGTAATTCTTTCATCACTTCACAAAGACGTGTTTGTGCTGCAGAGGGGTGATCTCTTGTGGACGTTGTCTAATTTTTTTTGTGCTTATTTCTTGAAAAAATCTGAACAACAACAAAACCACCTTCAGGTTGTTTTGATTTAGTTGTATCCTCGATCATATTCACTGTTGTTACAGCTTCTTTTTCTTGATTGGAACAAGATTATCCAGATTGTTACTGGCTTTGCAAGTGTGTCCTCATATGTCACGTTCAAAATCTGCCAAGCAGATATTTTTAGACTCCTTTTACATGTACGTACTGCAGAAAGTGTCAGGCTTTATACCATGATTTCTGATTTGCCAACTTGTTCTTAGTGTTGAGCAAATGCTGTAATATGGACCAGTAATAAATTGCTGTTGCAGATGCTGTTTCAAATATTCAGATTGTGATCTATTATCTTGATTAAACACACCATATTGCAGTTGGTAGGCTTTTGTCTAATGCTCTCTTTACCAAAATTTCTACAGTGATAATTATGTATTCTCAAAGAATAATATACCATAGTTCTCAGTGACTTAGTATTCATTTCCTGTTAATGCAAGCTCTACCACTGTTCTTTGCTCCCTCACTGGTTTGCTCTCCAGTAGCCACGTGGTCTTTCTGTAATGTGCATTGAATTATAACAGCCAGTGTATAGTTTTCTCTGAGCTCACCTGAATGTTATCTATTACAAAGCGTGTGCGGGGACTAAGGAGGTAGGAGCGTTTTGTTAATACAGGTTATGAACAATGGGAAACCTAATATGTTTCCAGATTTCTTACGCTAGCACATTTTATGAGCATCACTCTCCACTCTTGCTAACTATAGATACAAGTGTTACATTTCTAACAGATCTGAATGGGAATGCAGAGGTAAGGGAGCAGCAGTTCTCAAGCAACATTCGTGGATTCACTTTTGCCTCGATGAACCCCCTGCCCTGGATCAGTGTAGTGTTTACGCTGCATGAAGTGGGAATGGTGGAAATGCACATACACAGTTGGGCTCTGGCTTCCTTAGAGCATCTTAAGTGAATGGGGACAAGCTCCTACTGACTGCAGTGATGGGCATTAACTGCTGAAAAATGTTGGCATTTATAGCAAGCTGCTTAGGGTGTGAATTGATACTAAGACTCTTAAATGTAGGCTTCTTTACATTCTTGACCTGCTCTTAAAGGGTTCTTCATGAAATACCAGAAAAAGACACAAGACTTAAAACGTTGTGTTTGCTACCTCTTCTGAGAGTTTCTTGATGGTATGTGATGTTCTAGTTTTAACATGCAGCATTGCCCACTGAAGAATGGTGGGAGAGTTAACGTGGCATGCAGAACTGCAGAACGTAAGCAGCAGCCTCATCCTGAAACCCTTAAGTTTGTTGTTCTGCTGGATTCCTAAGCTTTGACTTTGTGTTCTCACGTGTACTTGACAAATGTTGTATGTGAAGCAGGGTGTTAAATGCAGGAACACCAGTCCTCCACTTGCTTTCCTCTAACAACACATATGAGAAGCAGTTTAACAATTGTGAGATGCTGTCATCACCTATGGAGCAGAGTTCAGCTTAAATAAACAAACAAAAAAAGCCACATCATGAAGTGGATGCAGCACTCCTTTCCCATGTTAACATTTGTAATGCTGGTAATTATCACAAAGGAATGTGTCCAGCCAGAAGAGATGGGGATTGGGATTACAGTGCCGCAGCAGTCTGGCTTTTTACCTGATGGTCAATACATTAAGGACACCTGGTGTGAGCTCTCTGGATAGAAAACACCCCTTCAGGACTGATGGGCTGTGCTTTATGAGTAAAGTGGAAGCAGGACAATTTTGATACCAGGTGTCTGCTCTCGCATCTCTGAGAACATTCAGGTGGTTGGGGATGGGGTCATCCTCGTAGTTCTTCACATGAAAGGCTTCTCAAGTGCCGACGGCCTTTCCTTATGCATCACTGGTAAAAGTCACAAAAAAAAGTTGTGGAAGAAATGTGTATTTTTATACACTGAAACAGAATTAACATATTAGGTGTAAGGTCCAAGGATGACGTGTCACCAGCAATAGAAGTTAGGTCTTGTAGTAAGAGCTGTGGTCAAGGCAGCTGGTGAAAGGGATGGCTGGAATGCCATATCAATAAGCAAGAAGACCAGCTACAGAGAGGCGTACAAGTGTGAGCCCATCAATAAAGCAGAGGCTGGGGCAGATAACTTCCATCGCTCATTTGCACGGCTATGAGATGGTCATTAAATAACTTAATTGCTTCTCTGAGGGCTGCTGTATTTCTCTCAGGTTTGATAAACTACACTTTGCATGCGATCTTTCTTTATGTGAAGCAGCACAAGGCTTTTAATTTTCTCATGCGTTGCACGTGATCTGTGCCACTAATTTCGCTGAAGATTTTCAGTGCTTGGGGGAGTAAATTTTTAATTAGTGCCTGATTCATCAGCACAGAGTAGAAACTAACAGTGCTTTTTGCATCTGGAAAGGTGAGGGGGCTTATTTAGAACAAAAAAGTGTTCAGCTGTGTTAATGGTGCAGTCTGGGTTGGAAGAGGATGACTTTCCAGATAGCATTGTGCTGCTTCCATGCATTGTTTTGTGTTGGAACGTGGCTGAGAAACCTAATTGCAGGTATTGTTTAGTTTAAAAAGCTGATGTCATTGCTGCATGCAGTCATAGCCCTCACCTCACCTGCTGCTGCGGAGCAGACACATGCCTGTCTTCTTCAGCCCATTAAATGGTAGTTCTTCCTTTCTGCCTTATTTTTGAAATTCTGTGGAAGAATTTAGTTAAAAATATCTCCGAATCTCCAAATTCAGCAGTGTCAGTTTCCTGGCGGGCACTGATAGCTGTGTGCCTGTCTTGCCAGGTGTGTGGGACTGAGCCTAGCGGGAGCTCGCACAAGGCGACAGGTAGCCCAGGTTGTGAACCTGAGGGGGGAGAACCTGCTTATCTTGAAAAGGAAAATCCCCAGAAAAAAAGCACGCTGTTGCTGGTGGATCATTGTTTTCAAAGAGTGTCGTGTGTCGAGCCAGGTCTTAAAAGTGACTGCTTGGAGGGGAAGGTAAGAGACACCGCGCACTGGAAGAACACGCATCTCGTTGCTCCCTGAGGTCTACTCATCAGCAAAGCGTAGTTTCCTTCTATCACCAATAGGAAGAGCATTAAAAGGTTTCTCTTCAGCCATGTTCTTAGCGTAAGAAGCGGTGTGGTGACAGGGCACCAGTTCTGCAGAAAGAGGCTTAGCTGGGCTGCAGATGCGAAATAAATCAGCTGTGATGTCCAACTGGAAGGTGGGATGTCTGCGCAACAGCACGCCTGCTCCATTTTGCTCAAGGTGCAGTTTTTGGTGTGACACTGCCAAGTATTTAATTTCAATATTAATTTTGTTGGCTGGGTTAGCATTTTAGCTTTGCCCAAGGGCAGCAGTTCCAAGCTTTCATGTAACCTGCATTCTTACATTACATTTTTATTAACGTGTGGGGAAATGAAGCAAATCTAATTTTGGAGTTTACTTCAAAACTGTCTGTATATATATGAGCTCTCAGATGCATGGAGCTTATTTGCAGGTAAATTGCTCGTGAGCAGAAATGCCTGGGGCTGACAGATGCAGTGTGAAAGGTGGAGGGCATGAGACAGTAGTGTGGGTTGAACACAGGGGATGTGTATGATGAGCTGGACACGCTTAATGGTGCAAAGCACCCCCTCAGCTTTTGGCCACAGCTCCTTGCGTTGGTGTGAACAGGCTCAGAGAGGTTCCTCTTGTTCCTCTTAGGAAGGTCATGCTGAAACGAAGACTGCAGTACTCCAGAAGGAAAAAGGAGAATAGTTGACATGGGACACGTGCTGTGATTCTATCCTAATCTAGTGCTAGCGGGGGGCAGCCCTGCCCACGGCAGGGGGTTGGAACAGCATACTCTTTGAGGTCTCTTCCAACCTGAGCCATTCTGAGCCATGACAGATAGGGAACAATTACAAACAAACAAACAAACCAGAAACTACCCTGTTGCATTTCCTTTTAGTTTTATATCGCAAAGCTAAACTTGTGCTAGCGATCTTTTTGGGAAGGGTAGAGATGGAACTGCGTAGCTCCCAGTTCCTTTCCCTGCCCCGCTCTCGTCTTAGCTCTCCTTCTGCCACTTAGTGCTGACTGCTGCCTTTTCTGCACTTGGAAATCACGCTGGTGAGCCAGCTGAAATGTCAGACGTTTTAACCAGGTATGTCTTAACGGTGCTTATCGTAAAGGAGAGAGGTTCTAGAGCTAGCTGAAGTAGCGTGTGTGTAACATGGAAGCGTGGGAAGCAGAACCCATTAGGGAGCTGGCTCGGAGTCGCAGTTGAGAAATTCAGACCTGCAAGTGGTGCAGCCTTGAGGAGATGTGACCAGCCACTGCCTGTCTCCACAGTAATTACTCGTAGCACAAAAGAGACCTGTGCTGAAGGACAGTCCTCTGTTGACGGCATGCGAACCGGCACGAGTCACTTGGCAGACGGCTCTCCCCGCACACAGTTTTTGTGTTACTCATTTAGTAAGGTTTTCTGAATGCTTTGAAAATGACATTACTTTATTTTAACCTGCGCTTCTGTCTCTTTGCTTCAGGCACCCAAGGAGTCGCACCGCCCCCGCCAGCCCCCGTCGTTGGCTTGCAGACTCCATCCACCGGCCTTCTGGGTGCCCGGCCGGGCTTGATACCGCTGCAGCGACCGCCTGGGATGCCACCACCACCTCTGCAGCGCTTCCCCTTGATGCCACCGCGACACATGCCGCCCCACATGATGCACAGAGGGCCCCCGCCGGGCCCGGGGGGCTTTGGGATGCCTCCTCCCCATGGAATGAAAACCCCCTTCCCTCCGCCGGGCCACTTTGTGAGGCCTGGTGGGATGCCGGGAAGCGGGACGCCCAGCGGACCTGAGGAGAACAGAGACGGGAGGCAGTTCAGGAACGACAGGCAGACGTTCACCCCTAGCAGAGACCAGGAGAGGTTCGGAAGGAGATCTTTTGGCAATCGGGTAGAGAACGACCGCGAGCGCTACAGCAGCCGCAACGATGACCGAGATCACGAGCGGCTTGGTAATCGTGACAGGAGAGAATGGGGGAGAAGAAGCCCCGAGCGTGATAGGCACAGGGACATGGAGGACAGAAACAGACGGTCCAGTGGACATCGAGACAGAGAGAGAGATTCTAGAGATAGGGAGTCTCGCAGAGACAAGGAAGAAAGCCGAGGAAAGGAAAAGTCCGAGGCGACAGACAGGGCGGATGGTGACAAAAACCACGAATCTCACAGCGGCAAAATGGAAGACGCAGACGTTGTTTCAGAACTTGCTAAAGGAGAGTGTGAACCTTCGGGCGTAAAGCCCGAGGAAGAGTTAACAGCTGAGGCTACCTCATCCGTGGAACAAGCTGAAAAGGATCTGAGCGCGGCGGCGGAGGCTCCTCGCTAGGGACTGGAATCTCAGCCGAGGACAGTGACATTTGTTGAGTGTAGAGCTTTAGAGTTGTACAGTCTGCTGTATTATACTTGCTTCTGCTTCTATCAGCCCCTCGGTAGTTGGTGGGGAATTGTAAGCAATTTGATTGCTTCCCTTCTATTTAAAATAGCCACAACGTAACACAAAAATACTGAAGATATGATTAAAATATTACCCATTTTTGCTGTAACTTTTTTAAAGTTTTGACTTTAAAAAGTTTACAAATCAGAAGTAGAAGTGCTTTCTATTTTTTTTTTAATTTAAGAAAAGGTAACGGTGAAAGCTCCTCGAAACCATAGGGATGTGTTTTTAATAAACTCTATTTTCGTAACAAACTTTTAACGTGTGCTATTCTTCCTACGCTGCACTGAAGTGGAAAAGGATCGCTCGACATCTTAAGTTTGAACTGCTGATGCTGTACGGCCGTCTCTGTGAGACCGCGCTGTTTGTGGCTGTGAAAGGATTCCATCCGTTTGTGTAGCCGTTCACGGAAGCTGGTTTTTATCTGTAACAGTCACCTTGAGTTTTCAGCTCGCCGCCTTTTAATGACCTGCCTGAGCGTGGGAGGTTTGGAAATGTAAACCGAAGAGGTATTTGCAGTGTTCAGTTCAGTCTTTGCAATGCAATTGAGGTGTTCTTTGTTTTCTTTTATTTTTTTTCCCCCCCCTCTCCAACCGGTTCTGTGCCACTCTAATGATCGGTGGACGCCTTTGGTCATCCCTGGGCGGCTTTGTACTGTTACACAGCAGTCCAGTGCCTCCTGTATGCGTTTGGTGCCGTTTGGAAAGCGGGGTGAAAGAGAAATCAAAGAAACACGGGGCCTAGAAGCAAGAGGCTCCTGGGATTTTAACGTGCCGCCCGTTCGTCCTCGCAAAGTCGGGCTGCTCCCGCTGTCTGTGTTAACGATGTCTACCTCCTGTAAGCCTGCAAGAGGTAGGTTGGAAGTTTGTAGCTGCAGAGCGTTGGACTGCTGGAAAAAAAAGAACGCTTAATTCTTGTGCTTGTCGAAGTTTTGCCACCTCCTGGGATTTCTTAAAGAGTTCTGTCAGATTTCAGCAGGGCGGGCCTCAGCTCTTTGCGTTCAAACGGTTCTGAGAGGCAAGCAGCCACAGCCCTGGCGGCTCCGCACTGAACCGCTCTCTGGTCAGCTCTGAAAGCGTAGCGGAAAAATTGTATGAACCCTGTGCATATTTAAGTTTCTTCTCCTTGCTGTAGGTGTGTTCTACTTTTAAGGTTGTTTTTTTTTTTTCTTCCCCTAAGCGAGGGCAGCTGCTTTCCTACATCAGTACTTTTTCATAGCTGCTCTGCGGCAGAGGAATTTTTTTTTCCTGGGGGAGGGAGAGGGGAGGGGAAGCAAATGTGGAGTTTCAAATGGGGAAGAGGACATATATTTTTATGTTCTTGCAATAGCAGAATAAACCTGTTTACATACTCGTAGTGAACTCAACTTCCCTGTGTTAAAACGCGTGTCCTTAATGTTCACTTCAGCGCTGGGCTGTCGGAACTTCCCTTTGCCCATACCCAGCCAGACCCCGATGTCGTGTTTATGACAGTAAGAACCGCCGTAATTCCATACGGAGGTAGGATTTATTTTTTACTATTTTACGTGAATCTACTTTTGGAGGCAAGAGTAAGAGAAATGGAAAGTTTATCCATTCACACAAACGCTGTCTCTACATTCTCTCTTTGGAAACTGAAGAGCAGCAGGGACAAGTCCAGAGGGAACAGGTTCTTAGCGCCTGCTGAAGCAGTGCCCGTGCAGTAAGCCTGCTGGGGATGCATCACCAACGTAAGCACAGCCTGCACTAAGAGTGGCTGAGCTGCTTCAGAAGCAAGTTGGAAGGTACACCTATCTTACTTCAGCTGAATGGGAGCACAGGCCAAGCCAGCAGAAGAGCTCTGCCCACATGGGAAGAGGCTGTACACATGTTTGTTCGCCACCTGTAATGAATGTAAGTTCATTGCTCCTACAGAACTCTTGCTACACTGAAAGCCATGCCACTTGTAACACGCTACACTGGAATTTGGATGTCACAGGAAGTACAACCACCTACTTCCATGAGTATCTCTTATGTACAATATAAGAGCAATGTCGATACGAGTCTCCATTAAAATCCATTATTTTTTCTACTGAAAGACTTGGAAATCTGTGTCTACAAGTACGTGCAAGAAAATCAAAAGCTGCCACAGTCACAGGGATGTGGAAAGGGCATCAGGTCATTACTACAGGACAGGGAACGCTGCTACAGGAACGCACTGAGGAGCAGTTCTGAGCTCATTACCTCCATGCAATTTGTTGGATGCTACTGGTGCCTTGCAAAACACAGACATCAAGTCAAGCCTTCCTCTTGTGTTACCACACAGTTTTAATAGACTGCAAGACCAACATACATTTTGCCCAGCAAGTTTATTACTCAAGTTTGAAACATACAGTGCTGCAAACTGCCTGCTGCTGTGTGGTGAGTAGCCTTGCAGCAGCGCCTAAGACTCCTGGTCAGCTAAATCCCATAACACAGGAGCAGCTCTGGTGTTCAGCACGTGATCCCTACCAACCATCTTTCAGCACACACAACAGGAGTTCCAGTTGGTGAAGACTGCACTTGAAATGGTTACAGCAGGTGCTTTAGCAGAAGACTACAGAGATTTTTTTCCATTAGTATCACTTTAATTGCAATATACATAATACAAAATTATGTCAGTATTCACCAGTTAAACTGATACTCAAGAATGCAGAGTAGTAATGAGATTAAGTGATAAATCTTTTGCTTGCACAAGGAAGAGCAAGTACAGCGATCACAACGAAATACAGCTCATTTCCCACTGCCATCGTAAGCATTTCAGGTGTAACAGTTAACACTTGGCTATTCCAATTACACCACAAGCTAAACGAGGTCCAGCATTTCCAGTTAGTTTGCTCTCATTATCTCCCCCTCTACCCAGGTCATCACTTTTTGCATGGACCTAGAAGAGAATTGAAGAGTCCTTAATTCATGTTATTGCATAACTAACCAACATTTTTCACTACACACGTATTAGCAGTGACTGCCAGCTTCCAGCAAGGCCTTATAACACAGAAAGCACTTACCCATTTTGTCATACTGAATGCCAAACTGATACACTAAGCATTTAGCACTAGAGTTGCCCAGAAAGCTGCATCAGCTTCAGTTGTATCAGTCTGGACTGGAAGCCACCAGAACCCCAGATTTCACTAAGTTATCACTACTCCAAGAGCAAGCTCAGACTTGCAGCTCACCCTCAGAGTACGAGGCTGAGCACTGAAGATGCAGCACCCCAGCCACTGTGCTACAGCCATTACAGCTCTCCCTGCTGTTTTCATGGTCAGAGAAACACGCTCTCGTCCCAAGCTGAGGAGTCCATTGCCATGCCTTTCACTGATAGCATTTGCACCGCACTACTGGTTCCCTACTCAGCTCAGCTTGCTTTCATCACACGCAGCCAGAAGCGAGCTTAAAAATAACATGAAGAAGGCCAGCAGAAAATTAAGAGCTCAGAGCAATGAAGTGCCAACATATGTAAACCCCCACGCTACGAGCTGCTTATCAGACAGCAGGAACCAGCCCCTGGCTTGGCAGCAAGGCACCTACCACCATGGTACGGCCAATGATGCAGTGTGGTCCACTAAGAGAAATGATGGAATCTTCTATGTCCACTTCTGCCACTCCTCCTTTAGCGGTCACATTGCCCAGGTCACCCACGTGCCTGCACAGAGAAGCAGAGAAACTGCTTGAATTGACAGCCCCGGCAGAGGGCCTGGATGAGACAATACCCAGTTATCACACTCAAGCACTCCACCCATCTTACTTTACACAGCACACACATTCTCATTCACCCCCAGCAGTGGATTTTAACTCCTTCAGTTCAAGACGTGATAAAAATCCAATTCCAAGTAGAACCTGAAATACAAAGGCTGACTCACCTTTGGGAATGAGTGCCATTATCAACTGGCAAGCTAAGCAAACAAAGCATGACTCTTAGAGCTAGCAACTCCTCCATACAGAGCCTATTTCCCTCTCCTCAGAAGGAAAATCTCTAAGTAACCTCTCAACCTTTCCTCTACATACAAGGCATGACATAAACACTGCTACTACGCTTCACTTTTACTGTATATAACAAATCAGCTACTGCACAAACAGTTGCTGGCTTCAGGCTTAAACAGGATTAGTAAAAGCAGTTTGACAAGGAAGAGGTCAAAGGGGATACCTTAAATGCTAGCTAAGTTCTAACCAGAATAGGAATGACCGTTCAAGTCTGCCTGGCACCCTCCCATGTTGACAACATTACACTCTACTACAATTTAGGTAGGAGTTCCCCACTAGGGATTCCCTTAAGAATTAATCCTCACTCAGTTCAGTCTGCAGAACATCTGGACGCCCTGGTGTTTTGTCCCCTACACAAATAGCCCAAAACAAACCATTCATTTGAAGCTGACACCAGCTTGTTCCTAAAACTGTCCGTGCTGGCAGGGTGAGCAGCTCCGCCAACTACCTGCTACCTTGGAGGAGGGAGTGCTGATCTCATTTTTAACTCAGCCCTACAGAATTAAGGACAAGGGCAGTCTTCCCCTTTGGGAGTTTGCTTGTCGTAAGCTTCTGGGAATTTTTTTTTAGTAGAACTGGCTTCAACTCCAGCCTTACAGAAGCATGGCCCTGTTCTCATACCTCACACAGTCCATAGCTGCTTAAGCAGGCAGGTTACACCAGAAGCAGGATTCCATGAAGAACCAGCAGACGCCACAATGCTCACATAACTGTGACCTTTAGCATGAAGGTGCCTGGCTGCCTGGGAAGCCCTCAAGCCACCATTTCACACTGCTTTCATCCAGACAGCCATCACCCAGCTGTGTGCCATACTGGGCACACAACCCTTACAGAATACATCCTACAGGCAGCACAGTACCTAAGGTAAAACGTTAAGAAAAGCCCAGCACACCAAATGAATAGCCACTGTGCCAGGCACACAGCTCTGTACTCATCCTACAGTCTCCCCAAAGCCTCCACTGAAGATCCTCACATGACAATTCAGGGCTCTTGCTGTCAACAGCTGGCTCCAAAACAGAAACAAAGCACCACTAAAGGCATTAGTACATGGCCCTCCCCCCCTTTTCACTTATCTCCTAATGAACATTCACTAACAGCCCTTTAGTTATTTCCCCTTTCCCCAGGCTATGATAAGACCAGTATGACAAAGACCACATTTTGCACACACTTGAAGCCAGGATGTCTAAAGCACTGCTGTAAGATCACCAAATACCTTGCTAACTGACCTCGGAAGTCCTGCTGGAACTGCTGGTTTACCTCTAGCTCTGTCCTAGTCACAGAGCAGCCTCTCAAGCTGAAAGCTGAACTCACACAGCTGCTGCACTGAGTAGCATGAGGAGGCCAGGCCCATTAAACTCACCTTTCTGCATCTTTTGGTCCACCATGCTGCTTGCCTTCAGGATTGAAGTGAGCGCCTGCACTGGTACACCCTGAAACAGAAAACCACCAAAAGGAGATTTGTTGCAATGAGCATTTAAAGCTGCTGCCTATACCGTACACCAGTGAGGAAGTAAAACCATTAATGATGAAACAGCTACTCTCATCTACAAACATACAAGCAGTACTCCAAGTTCAACAAATCCAGATGACTCATTCAAGAACGTTCTTTGCCAGGTGAAAGCACGCCTGTTTCTTAACACTTGGTTAAAAACTAGGTTAAAAAAAAGCATTCAGGCTCCTGCTTTAACGTACCAGATCTTGAACCGTAGCCTAAGTATGTTTGAAGCATACTGTAAGGACCAAGTCCTCAGGAAACAAAGTTTCTTAGAGCAGATTTGCAGCCATAAGATGTGTGTATGGTGAAGATGGTTGCTGCTGTGATATTAGAAGCAGCTCCTCGAAGCTGATCATACTGCAGCTGCAACTCAGGAGCCCGGACAGGCACCTTACCATTTGTGTTGTCTCCAAACTCATGGACGTGGAAGCCATGATCTCCATCAGACAAGCCGGTAATTTTCCCAGTAACCTTCACCGGCCCGCTGCCCTGCAACACAAAGAGCCCATTACCAGCGACATGACCGCAGCATCAAAGGGCCCCGCTACCGGAGAAGCTTCCAGGTCTACCAAAACTCAGCTACCGCCACACAACCACATGAGCTGGAAGCGAGCCCCAGCAACCCCACGCAAACATCACAACGTACGCCTGAGAGCGGCCCAAACGCTCCTCGATCCGCCCGCCCTGTGCACCCAGCTCCATGCCCAGCGCTGCAGACCCCGTGCCCCGCCCCCACCCTGGCGGTGACTCAGCATCGCGGCCGGACAGCGCGCCGACGCGGCCACTCCCGCATCCCGGCCTTGCCTGCTGCTGGAAGTGGATGACCCCTTCCACGGGGCTGTCCCCCTTCATCACGCACACGGCCTTCAGCGTCGCCATGTTCCCGCAGCGGCCGGAGAGGGCGCGCAACAACCACAACCGCCTACGAGCGCCCGAGGGCTAAAGCACCCGCCTCTCCCGCGGGGCTTATATAGCGCGGCCGTCAGCGCCGCAGCCAATCACAGCGCTCCCTCCGGTTTTCTCGCGCGACTACAGCGCGAGCTTCTGTCAATCGAGAGGGAAGGCGGGCCTTGCGGTGGGAGAGCCAATCAGCGGCGCCGTCTTCTGGGCCAATGGGCAAGCGAGGCGCAGTGGCGGTTGTGTAACGGCAGTTCTCCATTATTGTTGCGCTGTGGCGACGGGGGCTGTGGGCTTCAGCCGTTATCTGTCCCAGCCGCTTTTCTCCGAGTCCTCCGTTTGTTGGCTGCCAGAAGGGGCCGTGGCGAGATAACGGTGGCCAATGGCTCAGGAGTGGGGGGTGTTGGCTCGAGGACAACGGGAAAGCTCGCCGCTTAAGGGGGAAAGCGCGCTCAGTATAGGGAGACTGATACTACGCATTGCCTGCTGACAGCAGGCGCCTGAAAGCAAGCGCTGCTGTATATATTCTGTTATATTCTGGTACCTCACGTTCTGCTGTCGTATTCAGCAAATTAGCTTTCTCCTTCAGCTCCTTGCTGCTTTGTCTTCAGTCCCCCCTTCTCCCTCACCCCATCAGTCACAGAACTGAGCCCCAAACTGTTGACACAACAACAACAAAAACCCACAGAGATAAAAACACACGGAGAGTTTTTTTCTCTGAGAGACGCAACGCTTTGCTTATTCCTGGAAAGAGTCCTGGACCGCTTCCTATCCGGGAGCATCTTGGCATGGGAGCAGCTCAGCTCCCTGCAGTTTCCTCCTGATGCTCCTGGAGAGTGGAGGCTTCTGCAGATGAGTGCTGAGCAAACGAGTCTGTGTGCGTGGCACAGCATCCCGAACGCTTGCTAGATCAAAAGGGAAGATTTCAGTGCCCGCGGGGCAAATGGGATTTGCTTTCCTTTCTAATGATTTGTAAACACAGAAGGATAGCACTGACTCAGTTTAATTTCTGTCATCCCTAACTTCTTGGATCCTTATCTGTTGTGGGCTTTTTTGGCTCAGGATGCCCAGCGTCCCATCCAACCTGGCCTTGAGCTCCTCCAGGGATGAGGCACCACAGCTTCTGTGGGCAGCTGTGCCAGCACATCATTGCCAGATCAGTGAGAATTTTCCCCCTGACATCTACTCTAAATCTCCCTTTTTTTTCTCAATTTAAAACTGTCCCCCTTTAATGCTATCTATAACCACCTGTGTAAAAGGTTGTTTTCTCTCCTGCTTATAAGCTCCTTTTAGGAACTGAAAGGTGGCAATGAGGTCTCCTTGGAGCTTTCTCCAGGCTGAGCAAACCCAGCTCCCACAGCCCTTCTTTGTAGGACAAACAGGTGGTAAAGAACCAGATGTGACAGGCTTCTTAACATGTCAAGTTAATTGCTTGTAAGAAGTTATTTCGTAGAACACGTTAGGCATCAACAACAGACAGTTTTATACAGAAAAAGCCTGAATTCTGAGATACCTAATGCCTAAGTTAGACAGAAGGCAGCTAACAAAGATACTAAGAGAGAGCACGGTGAACAGATCAGCAGTGGAAGGTTAGAGACAGATTTAAAAAGCTACTGTACAAGACTTTGTGTGGCACATACAGAAATAGACCAGTAATCTTATATAGGTCATGGCCTCGCCTTTTGAAGTGTCTTCTATTACTCTTTTCTTTCGCTAGTACAATAGAAATAAAAAAGTATTAGCTTACAGGTGTGCTCTTTCACAAGAGTCTTATACAAGAAGATGAAGGTTTTTGTTTTGCTTTCTCCCACGTGCTTGCTTTTAACTAATTTTCTTCCTTACATCGCACGGTTAGGGAACAGATTTTGTGAGGCAATAAAAAAATAAACCACCACAAAGAAGCTGAACAGGGTGCTTGGTAGCAATAAATTATTTCACTGTTTGAAATATCAGTGCCAAAGGAGAGAACAAGTGCAGTGTGGGATTGCTAACCTTTGGTAGTATGAATTGCAGTACGGTCTGCAAGATCTGGCCAATGTGAGAAAGAGTGTGTTACTTCTTACAACTCTTTGTTTGCCAACTCCCTTTGCCCCATAACATAGTTGTACTGCCCTGGCTTGGAAGAAGCCCAGACCTTGGGCCTGGATGCATTTTTATAGGTAGGTAAAATGGTGATAGTGAGAGCTGATTTGGAGCCCGGGGCTGGGGTGAAGAGAGTACAAAGGGACAGACTTCGGGCTGGGCAGACACGTGGCTTTGCCTATTCACACTGTTCTCCAGGTGAGCTAAGTACAGGTGTGCCCACCCCAGCATGCTGGAAAGCTGACAGCTGTCTCTTCTCTGCAACCTCTGTCTCTAAAGGTGAAGAATGCCAGTGGGGCTGGGTCACCGCAGTCCTTCCTCTTGCTCCTGGAGCAGGTCTTTGGTTTTTCTTACTTCATTATTCCCGCTCTGCAAAGATGATGAGCTGTATCTTCGCAGTGCTGCAATGGGCAGGTTGCATGGTCTTTTCATTTAAAGGCTCTCTGTGGAAAGTGGAAACTGCATTTCCAGTGTTGGTGTGACCTCGTGCTGTGGCACCAGTGAGGATCTGCAACATTTGGGAGTCACCTAGTGAATGGAGAACACAGTATACATATGTTTTTGCAGGCTTACTCAGGAAGGAGAGTGCTGTCCTGCATCTGGGTTGTTATTCTGCACTGTGAAAGGTCTGGAAAAGCCTTGTGGCTCCTTGTTTTTTTCTCCCTTGGGATCCCATGGTCTAGATACTGGAATCTCCTAGTGCTTAATGTGTGCTTTGTCACTGAGTTCAGCTGCCTAGCATTGATGTCTTAATGCTTCTGAGATATTCCAGAGTATCTCCTCTGGCCTCTAGCTGCTCCTGAGGGGTCCAGGAACTGCTATCCCCTACCCTTAAGGTACTCTATTGCATCTCATACAGCACTGAACACCCAAACCCAAGCCTTTCTCATGTCCTGGGGAGGACTCTGTGTGTCACTGAAGCCTTTCCATTTGATTACACGTGGCTAATGATACTTCCTTGCTTCCAAGGGACTCTGGGAGAGGTAATTAAGTCAGTGTTTGTGGGGCATTTTGAAGTTGACAACTGTGATGGAAATTATTAGAAGTTAGAAACTTTGTGACCGTGGCTCCCTAGTGAAGAGCCTGCCAATTAAATGGTGGTTGTGCTGTTAACCGAAACATTTGTGTAATTAAAGGAGTGCCAGCCTGGAAATCCTTTAAACGGAGCACACAAGATTAAAAATAGCGCTTGCTTTCAATGGCTGAACTGAGATAATCTGCTGTAGTCCCTGACCCTCCATTGCTATACAAGCCGAGCAACTCTGAAACAGGAGACTCAAGAGGAGAGGTTATGTAAGAGCTGGTGAAGACCTTTGTACTTAGTGTGGGGCTTGTTGCTGCAAGTTGCAGCAGCTACTCACAGCCACTGGTGCTATTCAAGATCCGTCTGCTGATTACATTCTTTTTTTATTTTTTCAGGGCAGAAAGCTGAGTGCAGGCAAGATGGAGAGCTGCTGCTGCAGTTGCTGCAGCAAAATGAGGGCCCACAGGGTCAGCTTAGCTGCTCTCACAGGAACGTGTTGGCATGGCCAGTGTTGGGCAGATCAAAGTCCGGTGAGTTCTTCACCCTGTTTTTGGCCAACAGTTGTGCCTCCAGGTCCAGCCCTCCAGCCTGGTGAGCCCCTGCATCATGGCCTGCACTTACTGGGCCTCTGCGTAGGAGTCTGTGCCTTTTCATACGATACATCATAGAAAAAGAATGACTTTGTAAAGATTTCATTTAAAGCATAGAAAAAGAAATGCCTAATCTTGCATTTTCAGCCTGGAGTTCATATGTGAAGCCCTCGTAAACTTTTAACATCACTTGATGTGAAGTTGATTTTCAATCCCAATCCAGAGGAGCAGCATATCCTAGCAGTAGCTTCCCAGGCCGTTCCATAAGGATACACTTTTCAGTGCTTCCTGACACAAACTGTTTGGCACTGTCTTTAATACTTAAATTTTAGTAACACAACAGAGGTGTCAGCATCCCAAAGAATGAAGCTATTTATTTATTTATCTTTCTGAACTCATATCTGTTGGGTAATCACCTGACTGAGTACGAAAGCACAATGAAAATGCCAATTAATATACAATTAGAACCTGCCTAAATGCCATGGGAGGGTAATCTGTGACATTCTGCAGTGGGGAATCGAGCTTGCCAAACATGTTGGAATACATCTAGGCAGGTCTCCAAGATAACAAAGATGTGTTTGATTAGGAGCTGTAAAGGCGTGATTTATTCTCCCAGGAAGGACACAAGGTGATCAGGGAGTGACTGAGTTCCTTTACAAATCAGAAACACGACTCAGGGAGCATGGGTTCACGCAGCAGCCAGTGAAAAGAGAATCCTAGGTGCTATTTTAACACAGATAATTAATAAGTGGGAATATAGCTGCAATTGGCCAGGTATTGTAATACAACTGCTATGCTGCTGCATAATTAATATTTCTGTGATCACCTTTGCATCTATTAGGATTTTTTTTTCCACGGATAAGTAAACATCTCCCTCCTGCCAAAAGCACAAAGTGCACCTCAGGAAGAGGCCTGCAGACTTTGCACCCAGCACGTGTGCAGTGGGATCGTTGGCTCTCTGGGTTTTGTATGGTCCGGAACGCTTTCATAAAATGTGGCCAGAGCAGATATGCAACTTCCTGGCTGAGACTCAGGTATTACAACTGTGGGTTTTGGTGGACAGAAGTCCCCTTCTGTTCATTTATAAGCTGTTTGAGACTTTGAAAAAGCCAGCCGGCTGCTCTGTCCCAGGGCCAAGCCTCATAGCTGTTCTGGAACAGGCTACAGCATCCCCTGAAACCCGTGCCTGTGCTGAACCACATCCAGCACTGTCAGCACACAGCACAGCGTGCTGGCATCAGGGACTTGCGGTGGGCACGTGGGCACGTGGCCCATACGTTTCCTGAGCTGGAGTGATTTCAGCCTCCTGGCACACAGCCCGCTGCATCGCATGGCTCCAAAACACTCAGATATGTCAGTGTGCCTGCAGCTGCAGAGGAAGAAGAGGCTGCTGCAGCCAGCTGCTGGAGATTAGCACCCGTTCCTAACTACATGCATGGTTAGTGCTTAATCCAGACCTGTCAGTACGGTCTAGGCTAACGTGCTCGTATTTAACAGCAGGGATTTCTGAGCCTGGATCACTCTGACTACAACCTGGCTAAGGAGTGTGCCATGTGCAGTCAGGCCAGAAGGTCTGTGGGGCAGCAGCAGCCTTTGCTCATCGTATTGCATCAGCTGCTCCATGTGGGCAGGTGCAATGCAGCCAGAAACAGTTCCAGACCCAAACACTATGAATATTCCCTGCAGCCTCTGCTGGACACAACAGCCATGTGGAGGATTTTCAGGTCGCATATTCCAATTGTGCCTGGCCCTGGGTGGCTGAGGGCTTGCCGCTGGTGCCCCTGAATGCTTTCAGTTCATCTGCATTCCTCTGCGTGCTCAACTTCTCTGTGCGTGGGACACCAGGCAGCAGCCAGGCTGTCCCAGTCAACCAAGCCAGGGCTTCTCGCCCGTCTGGTGCATGGAAAAACTGAAATGCTTCCCCAACTGAGAGCTGAAGATTTCCCCACACCAGAACACCTTTCTGCTTGCTTCCTTTTCTCTAGATGCAGGGCAAGATGTCCCCACTGTGGGACAGTCCTCCACTGTATGTCCTCACAAACGTGCTGGAGTTCAAAAAGCATTTGGACAACACTCGTAGAAACACATACTGAATTTTGTGTGTTCCTGTGTGAAAGCTGAGCTCGATGGAGGAGCGGGGTTGGGCTCAATGATCCCTGTGGGATGTTTTCAGGACAAACATTGGCACTGATAGGACCAAGGGTAAAAAATACAGTGTGAACGATTACAAAACCGTGCTTGGGGTGGAGATGGGAGTTGGTGTCTGTTCTGGTGAATCAGAGCGTATTAGCAATGACAAGTGCTCTGGCCGCTGGATGGCATCATTGGTACAGGTTTCCTTTGACAGATTCTGCCTTTCACAGTTACCATCGCTAAAACACTTGAACATTGAAATTTCCTTTGCTAAAATACTTGCAAATACGTAATTTTCAAGACAAAGAAGTGTATAGACCAGGGGCATTGCTTATTTTATACAGATACATGATTCCCTGTTCCCTCTCATGGAAGTGTGACCATCTTCATCCTCCTTTAGGAAGCCCAGAGGCAGGAGAAGAAATGTCAACGGTGCCTCATAAACCAGCATACTCCTCTCCAGCTTTTCTAAAATGGCCACAGGTCTTTGGTGGGGATCCCTGCACCTACCTGCCAGGCATTTAGACCCAGGGACTATGGGACACTGAACTCCAGGCAGAGTTTTACAAGTCGTGCTTGTATCATTTCAGTGATAAAAGGACCTAAAAGGACCATTTGCTGAAGGTGTTCCTTGCTCTATTAAACAAGAACTGCTGTGGTAGAGTCCCCCTCATCCCTTTACCCAACTGACATGCTCACTGCTTAATCCTGTGTTATACAGATTCCAGCCTCAAATCATCTGGGAAGAGTGGGACTTGGTTCAGACCTAATTGCCTGTTGTATTTACTTGGTAACTTTCAGGTATGTGTATGAGGGGTCTGAGGAAGCAAACGGAACAAATGATGAAGGTTCATCCACTGGATAAAAATCAATTTACCCTTTTCTAAGTGGGTTTGTCATTTCTAAATCTTCCCGACTCTTTGGCTGTGTGACAGTATAAACTGTGAAAAAAAAGTCTCTCATTGTGTCTGGAGAGGATAGTTTTCTGGAAGAGAGAATATGCTGAAAATAAGGTATTTGTAAAGAGATCAGAAAGTCTTCAAGTTAGTATGGAGGACTGCTCTCATTCCTGTGGGAATCCAGAGAAGATCCTTGTGTGGCATCTTGTATCAGACTGTAATAAAACAAGGGGCGTAAGATTTGCTTGTGGGGAAGAAAGCCTCTGTTAGAGGACGTGGAAGCAGTCTGTCATGTTCACATGGTCCGCCTGGGGAAAGAAGGATTTAAAACTGAATGGCACAGAGACACATAATGTCTCTGTCAGCATCTTCAGTGAAGATGTCAGGATGTGATCTCTGGCCCTTTAGTGATATGGGGACCGTGACAGTTCCAAGAAACAGAATCCCCCTACACACATGAAGTAGCAGTTTCAGTTTAGTCAACACCTGTCTCCTCCAAAAGCATTCCCCGATTACACAGGCTGCGAAACAATTCACCATCCTTCTGAAATGAAAGTAAGATGCTGACAGCACAGTCAAGTTAATCCCATAAAAGGATTTAGTAACGAGGAGGTGCAGAGGTGGTACCAGTGCCTGAGTAACACGGCAGTGGCTGGATCCCAGAAGGTGCTTCCGAGCTTCTGGCTTCCCCCTGCTCTGCCAAATACTGCAAGAGCAGTGCTAATGGCTTGGCTGTATGCACTATGCTTAGCAAAGAGCCAGTTTGTGCCTTCCACCTCCAGCACCCCAACTGCATTTTGTCCATGTAGGTGGAAAATAAATGCCCATCGTGGACAAACCGTTTGCTGGAACTGGAGGGCAGAGTGGCTTATTACTCACATCAGCCAGGCAGAGTTGAGTGATGGACGATGGCTGAAGCACTTGTGTAATAGAAATAATGGGACTAATAAGCACAAATCAATAGGCACAGTCATTCAGCAACACCTAACACCCTCTGAAGTGGGACCTAGCATCCATCACAGCAGGCAAGGGCAGAGTGCATGGGTACGCTCTCAACTCAGACAGTTCTGTACTGCTGAGCTGCCCAAGATTGCCCTGGGCAATTGTCTTACAACAAGGCATCTCAGAGGCTCAGGGTCCAAAGGGAAAATTGAAAAAAAAACAGAATTGTCAAAAGTCAAGATGTTTAAAACCACCCCATATTAATGTCATCCAGGAGGACTCATGCCCAGAGAGGTTAACCAGTATGGTGGCATGCTGCTCAAGGACGGCATATGCTTCTATCCAAAAAGTGTTGCTACAAACAAACCCAAAGCTGTTTTACCTGCCATCTGCCTTTTCTGCCTTTTCTTCTGAGTTTTACAGTGCTATGCTGGCTTGTGAGAGTCTTTGCAGGGTAGCACTTCCTCCCCAGCTTCCTCAAGAAAGCAGTAGGTGCGTGTACTTGCGAAGCACAGGAGGAGTGGGGAGTAAGCTTTGGATTCCTGATTATCTTCACTGAGTAGTTGCTGTCAGAGCAGGCTAGCCCATAGGTGCAGAGATTGTGCCTGGAAGTGCTGTTCAGTGTCTAAGCTTGGAATTAGTTCTTGTTCTTCTCCCATCCAGAAGCATAAGCACAGACTGAGGTGACAGTGAAGACTGTGAGATGTTCCTCCTTTCTGGGTCTGGAGCCACAGCTTTGGCTATGGTGGGCTCTCCTGATGCTAGTACAGGCCAAGGCTGCAGGGAGAGAGCAAAGCTGTGTCCTTTGTCCCTCAGGGATTTGTGCCCAACCAAGGCACTGCCATCATAACCCTGCATGGTGCTTCTTGCTTGGTACTCACCAAGCTCAGCTAGTGCTGGCTCTATGTCCTGGTGGATGCCTGTCATGGGTATTACCCCTGGGGGTCTGTCATGGGATCAGTACTCTTTAACATCTTTATCAACAACATAGACAGTGGGATTGAGTCAGCAAGTTTGCTGATGATACCAAGCTGAGCGGTGCAGCTGATACAATAGAAGAGAGGAATGCCATCCAGAGACACCTGGACAGGCTCCAGGAGCGGACCTAAGTGAATCTAATGGTGTTCAACAAGGCCAAGTGCAAGGTGTTGCTCATTGGCTCAGGGCAGCCCCAGGTATGTGTACAGGCTGGGTGAAGAACTCACTGGGAGCAGCCCTGTGGGAAAGGACTTGGGGGTTTGAAAAGCTGGACATGAGCCAGTGGTGTGCGCTTGCAGCCCAGAATACAGTTGGCCTTCTGGGATGCATCACAAGAGGGGGGGCCAGCAGGGCAAGGGAGGGGATCTTCCTCCTCTGTTCTGCCCTTGTAAGACCCAACCTGGAGTGCTGCATCCAGACCTGTGGCTCTCAGCACAGGACATGGAGATGTTGAAGAGTGTCCAGAGGAGGGCATGAAGATGATCAGAGGGCTGAAGCACCTCCTGAAGAAAGGCAGACGGAGCTGGGCCTGCTCAGCCTCAAGAAGAGAAGGCTGTAGGGAGACCCTGGCCTTTCAGTGCTTAAAGGGAGCTTATATAAACAGGAGAGAAACCGACTTTTTACGCAGGCAGATAGTTACAGGATGAGGGGAAATGGTTTTAAACCACTTGGGGTGGTGAGGCGCTGCCTGGAGGCGCTCAAGGCCAGGTTGGATGGGGCCTGAGCTGGTGGGGGCAGCCCTGCCCACGGCAGCGAGCTGGGGCTGGGTGGGCTTTGAGCTCCTCTCCAACCCAAACCCTTCTGTGACTTGATGAAATGATTGCTGCCAGAACCATAATATTTCCCTGCCGCCACCACCAGATGATGCTCCTGAGCAAGCTATCCGAAGATCCGAAGGCTGCGATTGTGCGAACACACATACCTGCAGGCTGACTAATGCCGTTATGAAGATAAAATGACTCGAAAAACCATTCTTATTAATCATACAGTTATTTCTTAGACATCATAGCTGCGGAATACTAGCGTCTCTCTTGAATTACTCAGCAGAGCTCTTGCCTAGGTGCTGCTGAAAGGGCGATTCCTTCCATGCAGTTGAAGATCCACAGCCAGCAGTGCAGAGGGGATGCAGCACCCACACGCACACACCAGACTGATGCCTGCTCCTCTCGGTGCACCCCACTGCCTTTGGGGAAATGGCACGGGGGAACCTGCTGCTGCTAGCTGCCAGGATTAACACCCCTGGACCATAAAGATGTCTTAGAGGAGACGCTTGGAGGGCCATATAGAACACCTTCAGAAGGTGAGGCTGGTAGTAAAGAACCTACTGGCTAAGGAGACATCCCAGCCACAAAGAATATACTAACTTTTAAGATACATTTCAGCTGTACTTCTCCTAAGAACACATTGCTATCCCACAGGTAGTGCTCACCTGCCTCTCCTCTACTGTGAGCACTTCATGAGTGCTGGCTAAACTTCTCACATTGTCCAGATGATTAAGATAATACAGTCAGACCTAGAACAGCTGATCTCAAACTGTTCTTAGCAAGAAGGAGGGAACTGTGAGCCTAAAAGATACTGTTTTTTCACAGTGTTAGCTAAAGTAGTGAAAATCCTTGACAACCTCCCAGTACCAAACCAAATGTCCCTTTCCTACAGATACCAGATGTGCAGACCATGTTTCCACCAATGCCAATGTCAGTTCAAGTGTTTTTTGGCTCCTCTCTATTTTCTTGACCTCCCCGCTGTCCACCATCATGGTGTCCCCACGATTTCTTTCACCGAGCAAAAGCCAGCCACACTGTGATTTGGCTGTGGCCAAATCCTGCTGGTTTAGGGAGATGGCCACAAGGGCAAACATCCCCTCTGGGATTTATCTAAGGACAATGAATGTTTCTCTGTCTGCGACCTAAATCAGGGCTGAGGCCAGTTCTCTAGAACTAATGTAATGCCACAGATTCTGTTTACGTTTACATGTGTGGGTTAAGCTAATCCAACAAGAAATAACTATTTGCAGTGATGGTCCTTTTTTTTTTTTTTTCTGCCCTCATATAGGCTTTTCAGTAATGCATTCTTTATCCATAAATTAACAATGACATTGAAATAAACCCTTTAATACCGTAAAATGACAACAAATCTGGGATTGGGAGCCAGAGCTATTACCTTCCCCATACATGTACTTATGGCATAAGCAATCATACCCCAGGGAAAACTCTGACTTTGCCATTAGCCAAAGTACTCTGTGATTTTACATATCGCTTCCCTTGCAACTGGCAGTGAGCATAGATAATAGCATTATTCAGTGAGGCTAAGGTGGACAGTAATTCATCAAGTGCGCCACTGCTTTTACATAATCCTAGAGGTGCTACTACCAGCCCTGCCGCTGCCTGAACATGATTCTGATAAATACTGGCTGAGAAGCCAGTACTTTTTGAGAAGAAATATCAAAACAGGTGCTACAAAGGGAAAAATGCCTCACCTACGGATAATTATTTTTTTAAATGGACATGAAATGTCTAACGTAGAGACAGTATTTTGCTTTTGGTTTTCCTCACCCATTCCAGTCTCCTGATGAGCAAGTGTTATTTATTTAGATCATGGAATTACCAGCATTGCAGTGCTCTGCTGGTTGTGAACTGCGAGGTGGCGAGTTTTCTTTTTTTCCTTCCCTTTCTGTGTGAGCTACTCCTGGGTGCCCTCTGTATCATTTGTGCCAAAAGCAACTACAGTTTTGCCGCTCAACCATTCATAAACCCAGACAGATTCTTCACAGGATACCTTTCTTGTGTTGAATTACCTGAAAACAAAGTTCCCCCGTGTTGGACAAACGGCGTACAGCAAGGAGAGTTTTCTTTTCAGTCCCTCATTCTTGTGCCTTTTAAATTTTCTGGAGGAAAGTGAACTTTTTATGCACACAATTATTGTGAGCCAAAAATAACAACCTTTAAATTAGCAGGGAGTAGGCGGAGGGGTACACAGAGCACAGCAGCTTGCCATAACAGTCTGGATGTATAAATGAAGAGATAGAACTTGACATGCAGAATAACTAGAGCTGTCAGATGACTAATGGGTTTCACTCATTACAGACCAAGGCCCTGGAAAAGTCGCTAATGAAGTGGGATTACTTGAAAATATGCCTCCATTAGCTAGCGTGAGTCCCAGTCACACAGCCAGGTCTGTGGAGATGGAGCTGTCCACCCACACCCACCTTGCCAAAGGGGTTTCAGCCTCTGGCCCATTTCCTGCCCAGTGCCAGTGCTGGCAGAGCACAGCAGTGTGTGTGGTCCAGGAGCTGGTCCGATGGGAGCAGCCCCCGACTCCTCCAGACACCTGAAGCTGCCTGTGCTGTGTCTGATGGCAAGCATATCCAACAAGCCAACCCCTCCAGCTCGCCCTGTGCGGGTCTCCAGGGCAGCTGCAGGAAGTCTCACCATTGTTGGAGCAGGACCATGCTGCAGTGGTGGGTCACAGCAGCATTGCTCTGACATTGGATTCTCCTGACTGGTTTATTGTCTTGTGTGCCCAGTGGGAGGACATAGGGACAAGGGCTGGAGCCTGTGGTGTACAAAGTGTGTGGGACGTACAGAAGGTATGACATCTCCAGCCTCGAAGCTGGAGAGAGACCCCAACACAACCTACCAGACACTGAAATCAGGCATGCTTTGGGAAGGAAGTTGGACTAGAGGTCTCTTTCAGCTTCACTTTCTGAGTTGCAATCCCAATTATGCCTCCTGTGCTCCATAAAGTAAGAGAGTTCTGCCAGCCTGCCATGCCCAGCCTTCCTTGCCTCTGCTTTATTCACTTCCTCTGGCTCATTTTGAGGCAGCCCTCTCTGAATTGCTTTGTTTGCCACGCAGGGTGGCAGCTTTGTGTTCTCATCTGTAACGCATGGACAGTTTGGCACGCTGAGCTTAGTTCAGTGCTGCTGGCTCTTCACGGCATCACATGAAGTGGGGTGTCTGGCTCCTTGTCCTGGTTTGGCTCTGCGAGGATAGCTCGCTGTCAGAGCACTCCTCTGCACTGTGGCGAAAGGTGCTGATGGGGCACATGAGGAATCCCAGCGATTCCACGCGGAGCACCGCCCGCCGTCTCAGCCTTCCCTCGCAGGAGGAGCGCTGCCGCCCCCTCAGCAGCTTCGCAGCCCCCTCAAAGCAGCACCTCGAGGCCGCGCGTCGCCGGTGGGCGACGGGAGGGGCGTGGCTCCGCCCCCCCGCAGCCAATCCCGAGAGCCGCCGCCGCCGCGCGCCAACTTCGCCCCCCCTCCCCGCCCCCCGGATTGGTTGGGGCTCAGCGTCGTCGGACGGCGTCGGCCGCTCGGGGCCGCTTTTGTGGCGGGCGGGCGGGCGGTGCGCGGCCTCGCCGTTGCCACCCGCCCCGCCGAGGGGAGCGGCCCCTCCCCTCCCACCTGTGCGCCGCGTGGGCCATTGTCACACAACATTCCAACTCCGAACGCCCCGCTGCTCGCCGCCGCCGCCTCCCGTTGGCTCGCTCGGCTCGGATTGACCGGCGGGGGAACCAATAGGCGCCGGTTTCCAAGGCGCTCGCTGGCGCCGCCCCTCGCAGCGCCGGCTGTAACAATATGGCAGCGGCGCCTATTGGTGGCGGCGCGCTCTGAGCGGCGGCGGCGGCGGGCAGCGGCTCCCGGGGCGGGCGGCGGCGGGCAGCGCCGAGCCCGGGCAGGTGAGTGCGGGCGGGTTGCGTCCCCGCCCCGGGCCGTAGCGCCGCGCTGCTGGCACGGCGGCTCGAAGCCCACCCGCCGCTGGGGAGCCCGGGCGGGCCGCGCTTCCCCACCGTTACCGGCGGGCGAGCGGATGGGCGCCCGGTCGCGGCCCCGCTTTTGTTCGCGGTTCGGGCCGGCGGTGCCGTCGTCGAGCATCGCGGCCCGCAGGTGCGAGCCCGCCGCCGGGCACGGCGCTAACGGGCGCGCGGAGCGCCGCCGCCGCGGGGCGGGAGGTGACGGTGGCTCGGGCGCCCCATCCGCGGTCGGAGCATCTCCTGCCCGCGCCGCGTAGGCGCTCGTGTCGGTTTCAGCGGCGCCTCCGTGCAGCGGGACGAACGACGGGACGAGGGCGTGCGGGGCACCTTCCCCCGGCACGGCGGGCTCTCGCGGCGCGCCGTGGGACGGTCCCGCGGGGCCGCGGGGTGCGGGTGACCTTGGGAAGCGGCGCGGGTTTCGCTCAGCCTTCTGCACCGCTTCTCCTCCTTTGGCCGCGGGCTGCGGGAAGCGCGGCGGCTCGGGATGGAGGGGAGCGCGGCGGCGGTGCCGTTGTTGGCTTTGCGCGTGTGCCGTGCTGCCCTGGGCTGCCATGGGGCTCGGATGGCTGCGTCTCTCCCACGTTGTGGTCCCGCGTTCTTCCCGCAGCCTGATGCAGAAACGTTTTGAGAGGGGTTCTCCCCGACCAGCCTCCTTGTTAACCTCCTTGTCACCGCGTTCTTGCTTAAACCTAGTCATGTTTTGGAGTCTTTAAACAAATACAGCGCTCGTTGTCTTAGAGAACTGTCTCTTCATAAACCGAAGCAAGGCTGGCTGCCATTTGCCTTAAAAGAAACGAAACGTGCTGCTGTTTCAAACGGCCTTTTTGGCCAGGTTTTTCCAAGTCCAGCTCAGCATCTCTCCAGTGACGGACCCGGCCTCGCTGCGGAGGGGGATGG
Organism: Callipepla californica brunnescens; assembly: GCA_023055505.1. NCBI lineage: Eukaryota > Metazoa > Chordata > Aves > Galliformes > Odontophoridae > Callipepla > Callipepla californica. Next base: position 68,896,811 of record JALIRH010000001.1, on the reverse strand, counting down.
ATCTTATTGGAGCAGGGGGTTGTGCGGGCCTGGGAGCACCGGGAAGATGTTGCGATGCATCCTTGGATGGGACCATTGGTGTAGTAGAGTCCCTGCTGGGGTACCAGCAGACCTGTTAGATGCCACAGCTGGCTGTGCCTCGTACAAAGTTCTCGTGCTGCACTGAGCGGTGCGGTATAAATAGAAATGCTAGAGATTTTTCGCCACAGAATTCAAAGTTACGGTTTCCACAGCAACCGGCGCTCAGGCCGTTGTCTACGTATGCAATATTTTCCTTCTTATTTATTTATTTATTTAGTTATCTTCCCCTTCCTCTTAATCTGTCTTCTCACGTTCTGCTGTGTCGAACCCTCTTCCACGAGCACTTCCTCCTGCTCCTTTTTGGAGCATCCCCCTCACTCTGTTCCCGGCTCCAGCATCTGAAGGTGCTGTGCCCCAGCCACGTCCTGCTCATCCTCCAGGTTTGCCTTCCTCTCAGCACTCCTTTTGGTAGGAGCTTCCAGTCAAGGTACGACCAGCACTGCACAAACACAGGAAGAACCCCTGTGTTCGAACCCCTGACTCATCTCACAAGTAACCACACGCCTTCCCATCCCCTTCATCTCATGGGTCATGGTTGGAACGGTAGGTCTGTGCTACCCCTGAGCTCTTCCATGGGACACGGCCTCCTCAGGTGAACATGAGAACACAGTGCTTGCTGTTAAGTCTTTGTCACCCAAGCGTTTTGGTCTTGCTGGTGTGTTTTCATTTATAGCCAGAGGGTTGATATATAGACGTGGTTGTGTCCAAGTTACAGTTTCCAGAGCAACCGAAGGTTTACATCTCGGAAGGCTGTGAAAACGTGAAGCACCGTATCAAATTCTCCCTTCTCAAATACTGTATTTTTTAGCTACTGTTAGAAACGCAGCTGGGCTTATTGAGAATATATGTAAAAACCTTAAATGACCAAACAGATCTTCTTCAGGTGTGTACTCCTGCAGTGAGAACAGGAAATTTCAGCCCCTGAAGTAGTAATTACTGTTAGAGTTACAGCAGAAGGCACTTCAGTTAAGGGAAAAAAAAAAAAAGGAATGGAAGTGGTATCTCATCTGTATCTACAGCCAGAGCCAATGACAGAAGTGCAGTTGGGCAAGGAGTAGAAGGGCTGATGGAGGCTGAAAGCAGACGTGAATTGAAGGGCTGTTACAGCTGGAGAACTGTTCCTACGAGGGCTGGGGACCCAGGATCCCCCGTGTCTGGGAGCAGTTGGGCAGACTGTGGTGCCGGAGGCTGTTTAATATATTTATTATCTCTTTGGCTGCTGCTCCCTGTGAAACTGGGTCTCTCTCGCAGTTTCACAGATGGTTTTGCTCTGAGCAGTAATGCCAAAGACCTTCAGCGTCAAAACAGGTCACTTTCCCATTATAACTCAATTTGAGCCAGCGTTACTTTCAGAAGAAGTTGATGCATCTGCATTGTGGGTTTTCTCCTTGCTCTGTGAAGTATTTTCTAAGTAATGGGAATGTTGTTCCCTTATAAATTGCTCCACTGGATAGTGGGATTGGTTTGTGCAACGATGCCGTAAAATGGTTTGTAGGTTGCCTGGGAATCTGAGACAGGAGGCTTTAAGTGTTGGCTTGTGCAAAAAGGGATTTCAAACAGAAGGTCTCCAGGGGTCTCCCTTTCTATTACTGTGAGTAACCTTCCAGCCTAATGTTTTTCTTTATTTACTTTATGTATATCAATATATATATATATGAATGTTCCATTGATGTTGCCGCCTGTAATAGCGTTGTCAGCAGCCTATGGCTTTTGCTTAATAAAATGGAGGAACGATTCTTCTCCTGCGAGATGGTTTTTAAATGAAACTTAAGCCCAAACCTTTGTGGTCTTTGGTATGCTGCCCAGATTACAGAAATGAAAAATGATTGAAACGGCAGCTGGTAAGTGCTCGAAGTAAATTGAAATACCTTGAACTTCTTACTGGGTCTCCTTTACAGAGGTGGGGATTTTGTTTTCTCTGTAGTCAGCCCAGCCTTTACAGTATTGCACAGGAAGGTTTTTGGATGGTGTGCACAGGAACAGGCTGTTATCCCTAGCTGTATCCCACCTCAGCAGCTAGCAGTGCTGTGTGGGAAAGCAGAGAGGGCTGACAACAAAGTGGGAGAGGAGCTTGATTCTTTGCTGGAGTAAAAACTCCATATTTCTTGCATGCTCAGTAGCTACCAGTGCTTGCTGTGCTATCCGCATAATTGGCTAAGCCTTGCTAAATGAAGGTGCTGGGCTTCAGCATTGTGAAGGTGCATCTATCTTGGCAGCAGGATGTGTAGTTTTATTTAGTTTTATTTTTCTTCAGTGCGTGATGTAAACACACCTCTTTCTTGACCTTCTCCATTAATTTCAGTGACTAAAGCCAAGTCTTCAGAGCAATTGGGCACCTGCAAACTGGTGCAAAGTCCCCAGTCCATTAACATTACAGCAGTCTTGTGTTAAGAACTTCTTGCCTGGAAGGTGCAGGTACTGGAGGGAAGGGCTGTGTGCCTGAGGGCTGACCTGATTAGCCATGAGGGAGGAATCCTCTCCTCAGGGCATGATGATGCACTGGCACAGCAGCCCAGAGAAGCTGTGGAGCCCCATCCCTGGAGGCACTCAAGACCAGGTTGGATGTGGCCCTGGGCAGCCTGAGCTGCTGGGGGCAGCCCTGCCCACAGCACGAGGTGGAGATCGACAATCTCTGTGGCTCCTTCCAAGTTCAGACCATTCCATGATATGATTCTTCGGCCTTGAAAAGCCACACAGAGAAAGGCAAGATGGAAGAAGAGAGACAAGGGCTTATGTCGGCAGATCAATGATGAGGAGAGATGGCCTGGTCCAGAGCGTGGGATGTCACACATGCTCATGTAAGCCTAGTAAGCTTCTCTGAAAACAATCCTTTTGCCTTAAGGTTGAGAAACATAACAGCAGTTTTCTGTATTTTGAATTTTGCAGTCCGCACTGCAATAATATGCATATTTGGAACACACTGTGTTGAAAAGATTTTTTTTTTTTTTTTTTTTTTGAGAAACATTTGGCCACAGTTGCCTTCTGCATCAGAGAGCTGTATGGCTTCGCATTATTCAGCATGTCTTTATGTTTAATCGTTTTTTCCCTTTCAAATGCTCTGTTCCTAAGATTAGGAACAGTTTACTTCCTCGTGGATAAATCATTTAAACACCTGAACTGATTACATGCATGCATTTGAGCTCAGAACAGTCACGACTCTCAATTTTTTTTTTTTTATTCAGAGACTGACTTTTCTGAAGCACCTGAAAATAGCTTCATCGTAGAAGCATCAAGCATCGCTTTAATATTATTGCTATCGCATCACGGGTGCTGACAGCGTACTTCCACCTCCCTATAAGCGATGCCTCATGAGGCAGCGAGGGACTTACTGATGGTTGCTTTGCGTGGGCGAAGGGTGTTCATTTCTGAAGGGCAGGGCTGTCCTTCCCCTTTGTAGAACGATGACAAAGGCCTGGATGCAGAGAGGGCCTGGGTTGTGCCTGATGGCTGCCCCATTCCCCCGTTGTTGCTGGGGACAGATTTACCCTCCGTTGACGGGGAGGATGGGGGACTAATGCAGTGTTTCTTCCTTTCTGGGAAAAGGCACTTCTCTTTTCATTTCAAAACAAATTTTCAAAGAGAAGCTGCTCTTCTGCTCTCCCCCAGGTAAAGCCATGAGTGCTCTGCAGCTTACTTGGAAGAGCTGCAACCCAGCTGCCAAAGGAAAGGAGTCTTTTTCCCGAGCGCAAGACCCCGTCTCATCTTGCATCCCCATCGGTCTGTGCTCTGCTGTTTCATCTCAGCCTGGCTGGCGCTAGCACTGTGGGATGGCTGGAGCTTCCTCTCCCTTTGTTGTAGAAGTACTCTTAGGAACTACCTTCGTAGAGCAACTGCGTATCTGTAGGCTAAAGCTGAACCACAGCTGGAAAACATCTCTCACTGAAAACATCTGAAGATTTAAGACCTCTCGCCAGAAAGCTGTGGCCTAGTGCTTTGTCCATGCCTTGCTGCTTTATCAGTGTTAGCCAGCCAGAAACATGAATACCTTGGTCTTCTTTATCTCGTCCCTCTTTACTCATAGAGGAGAACAGGGAGAAAGCGTGTGATGCTGTTAGGAGAAATCCACTTTGTGTTTTGATTCTCTTTTTGCAGTACTTTGTACAGCAGCCTGTCTGAACCCTCTGGATTTGTGATCACGTCAGCCCTGCGTCTGGCTCTCCACCCTCTGTGATGAGTGATGTGCCGCTAGGCACTGGGCTTTCATCACATGTGAGAAGTTCCTGTTTGGATGCAGGTCTGTTTTTATCCACGTCTACGTAACCTATGTGAGCCCTCTATGTGTTGCTTGTCCCTTCATTGTGGGCCTGCCCTTGTGTTTGGGTAGTACAGCTGTGTGGGACAATTTCAGAGCCAGTTTTAGGACTGATAACCACTAATAAACAAAAATCAATCTCCCCTCAAAAGAAAAAGCCTGAACCACAGGTGTGGCTGGCTTTAATTTGTTTTCCCCTTCATATTATGTGCCTTTCCTATCTAAGGGGGGGGGGGCTGGCTTTTGATGGGAAGGATTTGGGGTCTGCTGTGTGGCAAGGTGGAGTGCTGTCAGCGACCAAGCTGTGTGACAGAGAGTAAAAACAGGTTAAGCATCTTCCCACAGTGACTCAGATTCCCCGAAGTATTAGGCAAGATCAAGTGAGAGAGACAACAAATAAAGTGCAAAATCATGCAGAAAGTGGGCTGCTAGGGAAGTATTTTGGGGTGAGGCTGTTGCTGGGAGAGGGGAGGGGATGCTGAAGTGTAATGTATGGGGTGGGCGAAGGAAAACCTTTTCCTAAGGTTTTGTGTGTGATGGTGAGAAAACCTGTTGCACTGCTACAGAAGAGGATGACGAAAGTATCTTCTGCTTACTGTATGCTCCCTGTATGGCAAGGATTAGAAATGCACACGTACATGTGCTAAGTGTACGTATTGTGTTAATGAAAAACTGCACCTAAATCCTACCAGACTTGTTACTGGCAAAATACATTTCCTCGCTTGGCTATTGTTGTCTCCTGGGAAAGTCATACGAGTTGGATTAATTTAATGGCAGGACTGCTAGCTAATGAAGTCAGTGGGATCGGGATTTCGCCTCGTGATTCAGAAAACTTGGTTTGTTCTGTTGCTTTAGGCCTTGCAGTTGTAAAAACGTGATTGCTTCATGCTCTCATTTTGCAAAGGATAGTGACTAAGGAAACTTGAGCTGACACAGTTACCTGCCAAAGTAATTAAGTGCAGAGCTAAATGAATATAAAAAGACCAGACAAGTAAATTGCTTTGTACAAATACCCCCCCCTTTTTTTTTTTTCTTTCTTCTTTGAGACTTGCTTAGGTATGTGATTCTCTCTGAAAAAAGAAGGTGAGCACTTAGTATTAATGGCTCTGCTGTTTATTATCAGCTGGGAAGAGCATGCTGAGGATTAGCATGGGAATGTGTGCAATTTCAAGATAAATTGATTGTGTTTCATCTTTTCTGTGTGTAGCTTTCCCTCAAACTGCCAATGGGAGTCCAGTAACTAATGAACAGAACATTTCATTTAGCGTGCATTAAGCCCGGAACAGTTGACAAGTGCCTCTTTGGGATGCCCTTTCTGTATTAGCCCCTCCTTTGGGGTATGCGATCTTGTTTTTGTTTGCTTACTTTTAAAGATGTCAGTGAAGATGGTAGAGCTGTTGTGTCCATTCCTATATTTCCCTTCAGAGAGTGCTTTCTTTATGTATTCTGCCTTTGGTGGCAATTACTGCTGCCTGCAGTTGTGGCTTCCAGTTTGGAACAAAGCTGTTTTGTTCGTCTAGTGAGTAATAATTGTTGATAAAGTTGGGGACCTCTCATTGTGGCTAGGATCTGAATTATACCAACTGCTATTGAGCTCAAATTATAGGTTTGTAATTTTAGCTTCAGGGCTTGTCATGCTGGAATATTCTTCCCCCTGTTAATAAATTAAAAAAGAAATCAGCGTTAAAGGTCTTCCTCAAACCTGTTAAGTGAGACATAGAGCTGAAGTGTCTTGAATACTGCCTGGATTCCCATCTTTATTGCTTTATGCTGAGATAGCTTGCTGGTGCAAACCTCAACCTGAGCCCACAATGGCAAATAACTTTGTTGGATGGGGCCTAGGCAGCGAGTCCTTCTTCCTTGCAGCTTTATATAAGGTAACTGCTGCTATGTGAGCATTTTTCAGTTCATTGTTCTTGGTTAAATTTTCATAAGGAGTAGGGCACGAGAATAGTTGTGTTATTAACATATGTCCAGGAATGCTGCTTGCCCAGAAAGGATTAGGAGATTAAGTAATGGATAAATTGCAGTTATTCATCTGGAACCTTCCTAATGTATGTAGATCCAAGGCACTCATCCTTTCTGAAAGGGGGCTGTGAGGGTAGGGATGTGCTGTGTTGTGCTACTGAGAATTGTCTACTGGCAATTCATGCTGCCATCCACGCTTCTCAAATGACACAACCTTTCAGCTTTCAACTTGTATTTTGTGGCTGCTGGTGGCAGAGTTGCATTCCCTCATTCTAGAGAGAATCAGGTGAGACAGGTGATTATAGAATCGCAGAGTGGCAAAGATCATCAATCCCCAACTCACTGCCATGGGCAGGGCTTCCCCCCAGCAGCTCAGGCTGCCCAGGGCCCCATCCAACCTGGCCTTGAGCCCCTCCAGGGATGGGGCACTACAGCTTCTCTGGGCAGCTGTGCCAGCACATCACTTCCCTCTGAGGGAAGAGCTTCCTCCTAATATCTAACCTAAGTCTTCCCTCTTTCAGTATAAAGTTGTCCCCCTCCTGTATATAAACTCTGTCAGGTACCAACTCCTGTTGGTAGTGGTGGCTGTGGGTTTCTGGTTGGTCCATGGCCCTGTCCCACCCAGCCAGCAGCTAGCCAAGGTGAGCCACCTCTGTCCATCTCCAGCCTAGCTACAGTTGAAGGAAGAGAGAACTGTGGCTTCATCACAAGAAAAGGTTTGCCTCACTGCTACCTTGGGCTTCACCATTTCAACCCATTGTGCGAATAAAGGTGTTTTCCTTAAACAGCTGCAGCTGCTTTGTAGTAGTTTGTGGTTGGGGCATGTGATGCATTTTTGGGATTCCTGGGAGATGCTTTATTTTCTCTCCCTTTCTTTTTCTTTTTTTTTTTTTTTTTTTAGTGATGCCTACACATTCATATGGGATTTCTGGTGACTTGCCATCATGCAGAAAGGCAGGAGCCTTGTGCTGAATAGTGTGGTGTAAGGGATTTCATGTCCTTGTGAGTGCGTTCCAGGGCACAGGAGACCGCCTCCTCTGGTACAGCAGTACCCAAGTGCTGATATTCTCCTCTTGCTTAATTTCTGATGGGCTGCACCACTTTTTGTGATGACTGCATGCAGTTCTCTTCGGACAATGTGAACTTGAAATCTGTCAGCTCACTGTTACACATCATACATACATACAGGTGTCGGCTGTGTGTGGGGCTCATGCTGGGCTGGGAAAAGGCCTGAGGAGAGGAAAGCACATTGCATTGCTGACTGTGTCCATGTTGTGGGTGCATTTTTTTTTGTGCCTTCGGACAGGAGTGAATTAATTTCCATGTTAAAGGCCCTGTGTAGCTGCAGAGGGCTTTCTGCAGGCAGTAGCAGAGGCATGTGACTGTGAGGCACTTGGGCTCGCTGGTTGCATTGCTCACTTCAGCTTGCTTGGGCCGTCTGTGGTTAACATGAGCGTTTCTGGGTGCTCCAAGCTTATGGGAAGGAGCTAGGCAGGGGAAAAAAACATTGTGAAATGTTTATGGAGTGTTCCGACTTCAGGCAAAGATACGTGGCTGGTGGTTTACTGAGGAAACTCGGTATGTTTTCTATTTCTGTTCACTGGAAGGCACTTACGCAGCTGGGTGTGGGGAAGTATGAGGAAAGGGTGTACCTGATGTAGGGGTCTGAGTGCTGGCATTATGCCTGTGCTGGCCCTTATGGTTCTTTTCTGGGTTTAGACCTTTCTCCTTGTTTATTTGTCCTCAACAATAAATTAATAAAAGATATATCTCTTTATATTTTAATACTGATAAATGCCCTTCTCTATTCTTAGTCTAGGAAAAGAACAGTTTTGAGACTTGTGCACTGCTTGCCTCGAAGGCCAACTGAATACCCAGCAACTGACTCAATGGGATCCTGCACGTTGTCCCCCAAATGCTAGGGGGCTTCTTTCCTCCTGAGTTCTGCACGGGTCTGTGTGGGGCTGGCGTGTCAAGCAAGTACGGAGCACTGCTGGGTGGAAAAGCAAGTTGTAATATCTTAGTATCACGGAAAGGCTTGGGTTGGAAGGGGCCTCAGAGATCATCTGGTTCCAACCCCCTACCTCGGGCAGGGCTGCCACCCACCGATCAGGCTCTAGATTGTGCTGCCTGAGGCCCCATCCAACCTGGCTTCAGTGAGTGCTCTTCCTCCTGCTGGGCACCTGAAACACTGGTGAGGTGAGCTGGTGCATTTGCTTATTTACTGCTGAGCAACCAGGTTTCTGCTGTCGTTCTGGCCCTGGCCCCTCTAGTTCATTTTCTTAATCTGGACTGTTAGCTCAGACGTGAAATATGGGCTTGTCTGGATAATATCTTCCCTGTCTTTGTCTAGGATTGTTTCATTCAAATGGAGCAGTCCTACAAGTTTAATGACTTTTTTTCTGTCAGCATTTCGCCTGTTGCTTGTTTTGCCCTGAAGTGGGAGCAGCTGAAAAGATGACTGCATCTTGCTCTTAAAAACAAAGCCGTCAGCTTGGTGCAGCTGTAGAAGAAAGTTCCTAACTTTTCTGCAGAGCATCCAAATCTTCTTGAAATATGGGATGAGAGGAAGAGTGACTTTGTTTCAGGTGGCTCTGTTCCCCACTTTGTGCTGCTGGAAGGGTGGGAGGATGGCCTTGGGCTTTGATCTTCCCCAGGTTGTGTGTTTCTCCTTGAAGTGGGAGGAAAAAAAACACTTGAAGAGGTGACACTGGGGCACTGTACCATAAACAGAAAAGATCTTTATTTCAGGAGTGATTTGTACCCTGTTCGTGTGCCGTGAGGGCTGACAGCAGTATAGCAAGAGCAGAGTTTTGCTGCTGGTTGAGATCCCTCAGCATCCACAGCAGCTGAAATCCTTACCAAAGTCCCTGGGGGAAGTGAGGGCACCCTGATGGGAATCATCATGTGCAGTGGGAATGGCTGTGCACAAAGTGCCTCTGGAGAGCTGCCTGCTGCAGATGCTCAAGGTCTGCAATGTCAGTGAACAGCCAAGCTGTGGTCTGCAAGAAGGTGATTTATCACTCCGTGTAGTGGACAGAAGAGCTCATGCATGGTGCATCCTGGCAAGCACAAAAGGGAGTGAGCAGCAGAGTATTGCACGTGTCTTGGGCTGGGGACCTGAACAGCAACTCCTCAAGCCCAGGTTTGGTGCTGTAGTATCTGCACACAGATTACCACAGGAGAGAGGGACGTAGTGATACTGCTGTTTTCTGGGCCACATAAGCCTCAGGTTTTGAGGCTGGAAAGCTTCCTGCTTTGTGTCAGTTCCTCTCTCGACCGGGGAGGGCTCATCAAAGTGTTATCTCAGCATCCAGCTGCAGACACGGGCAGTTTGTCAGCATTCTTGCTGGGTGGGTGTCTTATGAAGGCATCTGTATTATGGGACCCTATTTATACATGGAGTCAGTTTGCAGCTGCAGGGATGCTGAACAGACCTGCTGCAGCTGCTGAGAGCATGTCCTGGGCAGGTGTGAGGGGGAGGAATGGTGGAAGTGATGAAGATGCAACATGATGTCTGTGACAGAGAAAGTCTATCATTAGGGCTGGTGGCTGTCTTATTCAAAGCATATGTACCTTCTCTCAAGCAGAAGCTATTTTGTGTACTTTTCAAGGGTTCCCAACAAAGCAGTAAGAACTGTGAAGCATTTCTGAAAGTTACCTAGGGATGTTGCCCTGTTGGAAAAAGGATTGTGTTTTTTTTTTCCAGTACTAGCATGTTCGTTATCTGATCTGTGGTGCTGAGCATCACTTTTCACATCACTCATTTCCTTGCTGTCTGCTGTCAGTTCTACCTTGGTGTTGAAACTGCTTCCTTTTGAGTGCTGTGCCAAAAATTGCTTTGAGCTGAAATTGCAGGAGGAGAGGACTGGGTAATGCAGCCTGTAGGAGTTAGCGAGAGAGGTCCAATAGCTTAACTGTGCGGTCCTGGCAGAAGAGAAATGAGAAGAGTGAGGTTGGTGAGCCTGAGCTGTGTGGAGGAGACGAAGCAGCTCTCTGTGGCATGGGCAATACACTGTGCCTGGTGGAGCCTGCTGTCTGCCTGCACTCGTGTGTGGCAGCCATTATCATCACTTTAATAAATGTGGGTATGCACAAGTGTTTATGCCATCAAAGTGTCCGATGCAAATGTACCGTCTTCTCTTGATGCAGGCTTCCTTCCTACCCCTGAGTACTTTAAAGCCTCTTTGAGATGGTGGGAGGAATTATACGTGAAAACGGCCTTTATCTTTCAGGAGAAGGTGCCTGAACCTGTTTGTACTTTGGGGCAGATACTCTGCCTTCTCCTTTTATCCCATGAAAGACCAGCTTTTCTTCTTTCTGTTTTCAGGATGCTTTGGGCTTTGCCTTTGCTTGGTGGTGTCACAAGCCATGTAAAATAGGAAGATGCCAGAAGTGTTGCAAAGGAGAGGGTTGCATGTGGGTTGTTAATTTGTTTTTTCCCTTGCCTCCAGTTGACAGTGGCAAGTAAATAAATCTTGGGTCTGTAGCAGTATCTATCTGCTAAATGCTTGCCTGTGTTGTTCTAGCAGGAGGTGTCCCTTCCCTCCTGACTGCACCCCATCTGTTAATTGCTTTGCTTCCAGGGATTCCTGGTGCACCTTCCCTCTCAATCTTTAGATCCCCATTTAAGTGAATTGATTTTTTTTTTTCCCCTTCTTCTGCCAAGTGCTGAAAGCTGAGTGCCACTGGAATCACCTCTCTTTCTTGAGATGTTGAAAGTGACCACATTTCTAAAAGAATTAGGGAGTGCCAGGATTTGCTCTGTTTCCCAGAGCAAATGGAGCATATTTCTTGCGCGCTTTATTACATATTTCAAGACTGGTTTGATAGCTGTTGCTGTCTGACTTGGTGGTATATTGAGATGGAAGGTTTGGCTGAGTCCATAGACCTTAATGCTTCGCTGGGGACTCACTGTTCCTAGCCAGCGCATGCTGCAGGCTGAAGTCACGGTGTGCAGTGCCATAAAGCAAGCCCTGGCTCTCTGTGAGCAGGCAGGACAGCTGATATCAATGGAGTTCTGCCCACTGGCCAGCAAACCTTGTCTTTCAAGTTAGGTGTAGCAGTGTCACTCATCAGAAGGTGGTTTCCTTTAAAACCGTGTCCTTTTTGGAGCAGTTCTGCATTTCTAAGCTTTTGAAGATGTTGAATCTAACCTGTGCCGATGTTTTCTCTTTTTGAAACATTGTTTCTCATAGTTGATGTTAAAATATTGGGTCTCCTGTTTCACTTGCAGACATCCTGCAGTGCAGGGGCATTGCCAAGGAGGCTTTGTGCCAAAGTAGCCTCTGCTAAAAACAAATCATTGAAATGTGAAAGGGAGGTTTTGGTGTAACTTTTTAAAGAGGAAGGTAAAGCTTTTAGAAATCTGTAAGAGAATTTGAACTCCTCCAGTACCTTTCCATCCACCTTCATACCTGAGGCTGCATTGGCAGCAAAGTGGTGCTCAGGTCCTGGGTTTCTCCCTTTAAATTCCTTCAAGGCTTGTTCTGATGTTTGGGTCTGTTCTAATCTCTCATTATCAGGAGGTTGCTGCCACTTCAGGCTCTGTTTGTGCTCAGGTTTGCACTCCAAAGGCCTGAAGTAAGCTTGCCACTGCTTTTGTCAAGCCTCTTGGGCTGGTTTTGGAGCAGAATGTGGCATGGCACGCTCCTTTTGCTTGTTTGTGCTAGAGTGGGGTCAGGTTTGTGGCCTGAGGTCCCCTTGTGGTTAAGAGCAGTGCAAAAAGTAGCCTCTCTATCATATTTAACACGTAAAAGAATTAGTGGCACTACGTTTCTGTTTCAGATCAGTGCCCAGAGAGCCAAGCACAGCTTTTGTCTGGCCTGCAGCCCTCGTGAGGTTGTGTGGCCCTGTGGCTGGGGGGATACCTGTTCCAGGCAGGCTCCTGTGGTGCTTGGAGCCTCATCCACAGCAGGGCTGAGTTTTGTTTTTCCTGCCATTCGTTGGCAACGCATCCAGTGGTCGCACCAGTTCTGCGGAGTTAGTCTTGGAAAGGGGCTGTTGAGCATTCTTAAAGCAGCTAATTAAGAATGAATTTAAGCTTATCTGCATGAAGCTAGCCAGCCTCGCTCTAATAGGATTGTTTGGGCTCGCTTTAATTGTGCTGCTGTAAGTCCTGTGCGTTCTGTAATGCAAGCCCAGCGCTCAGGAGCGGAGGTAGGAGGGAGCGTGGCCACGGTTCATTCTCGCAGCCCTCGCTGGTCTGAATGGCTCCGCACTGTGCATGACCCCTATCAGGAGCAATGAGAATAGTCCTTAATAAATATTTACATCCGGAGTTACTCATGCACGGAATGTTTCTTTTTAGTTGTTTATTTTATTCAGTGTTGGGAGTAGAAGGGTTGAACGCTCGGAAGCATAGGGGAAGCCCTGAATGATGACCGCTTGTGTGCATTCATCACAGTGGCCTTAAGTAAACGATCCGCTGCCGCGGGATGAGTTTATTTGTTTTCTCTCTGGGACTTCTCCTTCATTCAGGATATTTCCCTTTAGTAAAGAATTGATGGATTTTGCGTAGCCTCCAAAGAATATTTTAAGCAGCAGGTTGCCCTTTTTCCTTTTAGAAGAAGTTTGTGCAGAAATAGCAGGACGCATCTTTGGCGTGCGTTGTTGCTGTTGCTCAGTTTTGCATCTCTCTTGTGGCTTTATGGAATTGCTGTTTCCTTGGCTTCCTAGGCAGCAGCAGTTCCCTACTGAAGCAAAGCAGATGATGGAGAACTGCGACAGTGCTCATTGGTGAGAGCTGATCTTCTCTATGCTGCCAGGCCTTTGTTGGGCTTTCAGGTTCCCGAGTAACGCAGTCAGCGTTCACAAGGGAAGAAGGTTTTGTGTGACAGCAGAATCTTCCAGCTTTGTCACTGGAGAAGCTGCCTGGTGCTATAGCTGGCATCGCCAAAAATGTGAATTTGAGCTGGGCTAGGCACTGGGCTTGAGAAGAGGAAGCAGATGTGCAATGGACACTTGCTCTGGTGGAAAGCATGTGGGTATCAGGTCACTGACCAAGGTGGGTGGCATCTCCATGGGAGAGAAACCAGCACTGACAGCCCTGTGGTCCCATGGCTTTCCCAAGGCATTGTCACAAACTGGAGAGAAAAAAAATGTAAACTCCTCATATTCTACTGATGAACACTTTACTGTGACTTTAATGGCTTGGTTTAAGCCTTGGCTTCTGTGTTCCTTTTAAGTCACATGTATTGCTGGAACTGGTTTGCAATATTTATAGAGTTTTGCCACTGAATTCACTATGTGAGGGAAGGAATTCCTTTTTTTTTCCACCGTGGATGAATTGCTGTGAGATTGGTCCTCCTTTTTGAGGAAGAAGGCTCTTTTCAGAAGACTAAAAATATAGATTCTCTGTCTGATATCTTACTTGAGTGGGTAATGCTACTTAAAAATTAATGGAATAAAATAGCCGGGATGATGATTTCTCTTCTGATGTGAAGTTTTACATTCTTTTTTTCCTTCCTAATTGCCCATGGGGCTTTCTTCTTAGCTCTCCCATGTATCTGCATGACTTTTGCTTTTCTCTTTCTATCCCCTTCCCTTGGATCCTGGTGCTCGTGGCTGGGTTAGCAGTGTGCTCTGCCAGCACAGGCTTTGGTCTCAGTGATCCGACTTGTCCAGTTGCTGACACATGTGATACGGCTCCACATGTTTGATGTTTGTACCGATAGCCCCAGGCACCTTAGGATGCTTCAGCTGTGTGGAAACAGAGCTGAAGCAAAAAGTTGTTATGCTTAAAGACAGCTTTCTATGCTGGAGCTAACAGCCATATATCCAGATTCTTTTTTCTGGCGCGCCTGTGTGACCTTTGGCTGCAATGGCACGAGCAGCTGTGCTGGCCCCACTGGGATGGGCACAGGGCCACACAAGGAGCATCCTAGGAGCAGCCCAGGGACCTCCTGGCTCCTGCTGGGGGCATGCAGTACCCAGCCCCGGGGCTCCCCCCTCTCCTTTCACTCACAGGCAGAGGATTTTCCCCAGGCAGCAATGAGGATGGGGCAGGAAAGGATTTTACTCTGTAACAGTGCTTTATCGTGTTTTGACAGTGTTTATTTCCCGTGGGCAAAACCAAATGATAAATACCTTTCAGACTGCAAAAAAAAAAAAACCCACAACATTAATTACCTTCACACATTCTTCTCCTTGTCTGGCCTCTAATTTAAAAGCCCCTCTCTTGCATTTTCCATTGCTTGCATTTGTTTGTGGATGAGATCAGAATTATATAATTTAAACAAATACGTTTTCCAGCAAAATGTTTTCCCTTAAATAAGTAATGTCTGTAGAAGTGTGAAAATATGTAATTAGTATTTTTCTCTAGTTCTTCTTCTTCTTTGAAGCGTTTTTATATGCTGTACCTAATTGGGAATTTCCAGTATTATTCTGTGTAATTCTGTTTTGTGGTCGTTGCCTGCTCTGGTTTGGGAATGTTTGTAAGAAGACAAGCACTTGATCCCCAGGTGAAGAGTGGGATTTATGGAACGTTATGTGCCCTTGATTCAGTGAAGGTGGCTTGCAGAATGTGGCTTTGCTTTTTGTGTCCTGTTGCTGACAAAAGCAGTGCTGCTGGCTTGGGTTTTGGCTTTCTGATTTTGAAGACAGCAGTTCTGCTGCGCTCCCCTTTGTTGTGAGGGCCCCTATCCAGTGCTTGGTGCTCCTGCTTGGATGGCAGCACTGTTGCTTCACTCAGACCAGGCAGAGGGCTCACCTGGTCTCTGAGCAAGCAGGAGCTCATGCGGCTGGGATTAACTGCTATTAAGAGAAACAGCGAATGTGCAAACAGAATCTGGGTTTTTTGCCTGTCACTTGGTTCCCCCACTACCCAAAGGCTTGTTGTGGTGAGCTGGAGAACTGTGAGCTGGCTCACGAGTGGCTGTGCTTGGCAGTACCTGTCAGCTCTTTGGGTTTATGTGGTGGGGATGGAGTCATATTTAAAGTTATTTAGTGGCTCTTGGGGTCTTCAGCACTAGAAATGTTTGCAAGCAAGAACACCACTGCCCTTTTGGAGGGTCTTCTTTTGCTTTCATCTTTTTGCGGTCGTATTGATATGAGGTGCACCTTGCATTTGTGTCCAGCCCCCTAGTTATACGTTTTTCTTGCCCTGTTCTATGTTTTAACAAAAAACATTAAAAAAAAATGTTTAGTGGCATAAATTACTTATGTAATATGTTTTATGTGCAGCCCAAGACAATTCCTCTCAGTGTGGCCCAGGCAAACCCAAAGGTTAAACAGCCATGTCTTATGGTGTATGCCTCAGCTGCCCCCTCTTTTCACTCTTAGAATCAGAGAATCGTAGAATATCTCAAGTTGGAAGGGACCTGCAAGGATCGCAGAGTCCAACTTCAGGCTCCTCACAGCACCGCTCGAAAATCAGACCATATGTCTTATTTTACACTTCTTGAACTCCATCACCTTGGAGCTCTGACCACTGTCCTGGGCAGCCTGTTCCACTTACCTCTTTATTTTGCAGTATCTTGATGCTGGCATTAGTCTGAGTCACCTCACAAACAAAATCACATAGTTCAGTCCAGAGGTACTGAGAAATGAGCTCCTTTGCAAACAGGACTGAAACACCAACCATCATCCTGCTGAGATTTGGACATCTGCTAAAGTCTTACGCTCATGGCGTGTAAATATAGACCGTGTGTAAATATGTAATGCATGCGCCTCGGCCTCTGCAGGACCTGACCTATCAGATGGAACAGCTTCAGGTGGAATGGAAAAAGTATCTGTGTTTTCACTATATGGAATAGATATGTTAGAAGAAACAAACTGCAGGTTTTAAAACCTAGATATTCCAACACAGTCCAGCTTTTTGGCCCTGGTTTGTATACCTCTGTGTGTGTTTCTGCAGGCTGTGTTTATGGAACAGCTACCCACCAGGGGCCTGCAGAGCTGAAGCATGGGCTCCTATGTCCTGCAAGACGTGGGTCCTCGACTGAGGTTCTGCATCCTTTGTGCGTCAGCAGCAGAAGGGCACTTACCAGTTGGTTGGATTCGCCGAGACAGTGGGATCACAGAGACGGGTGCCTGAGGAGGAGAGACCAGACGGAGTGGTTCTTCTTGTTCCTGCTATCCATGTTCCCGGTCTTCTCAGCTCCTGCTTTCTCAGCAGCCAGCACTCTGTGCTGTTACTTGGCTCTGTGGTTTTGTCTTGCCAAGGAAAGAGCTGATCCCAAGGGGCTCCTTGGGAGCCTTCAGCCAGGTGTGAGGGTGCCTGGGGGTGAGGACAGAGCACTAAAACTTTCCCGTGGTTCATGTGTTGTTATATTTGGCTGGGCAGATTCAGAGAGTTCTCATGTATTAACCTTGTCTTCATTTTGTAGCTTCATCACAGCCGTTGCCCTTCTCACAATCTGGTGGCCTGGCTGAGTAGTGGTGTCCTGGGACACGTCTGTTTGCCAGCCTCTTTGTATAACTGTGTGCAGCATGCTCCCTAGCACGCTGTCAGCCTCAATATCCTTTTGCAACCAAGCAAAAACAGTAGGTTAGTATAAGGGAGAAAGACCCTTTTGCTCATGTTGTAGGTTTTGCTGCTATTTGCATCAGTGAGCTGTCAAGGATGGGAAGAAGTTGTTTTTGAATCTGTCATCCTTGTTGCTCGCTCTGATGCTGCTTTGCCATTGAAACAAACAAACAAAAAAAAGCTTTCTAGAATGTTTCCCTCCTGAGTTGATGAGGCAGTGCTCATTGCTGTAGGATATGTTACAGTGGGGCTGGATCCCGTGGTGGCATTGATGTGCAGCTTGCTCAGCCCTGCTCCCTGCCTCACTCCTGGCCCCTCCAGTGAATTGCGCCTTGTGTTCAGTGCAGGGCCATCTGCTTCCCTATATGTTCTCTATTTGCTGCATCCTGATTTGAATGGAAAGGTGAGTCTCCATGTGTATGACAAGGAGTGACTCTTGTGCTTCCATCAGCCTGTTTTCCAGCTGAGGAGCCAAGTGAGAAAGAAGTGCTGGGTTTCCTGCAGGTGTGCTTGTATTAGCAGGTCAGGGGGATTACTGGACACAGCTGATGGCACTTGAGTTTGGGGATTAGCTTGGCACATGAGATGGAAAGGTTTCCTGTGGCTGGGCCTGAGCAGCTTGTCAACGATGCTGAAATTTGTGCTGTGACCTAAAGCTGCTGTGAGATAAACCCCCAAACAGTTCCTCCCAATTCATGCAGAGAAAGCTGTTGCTATTCTGTTTTTCTGCTCTAACTCATTTTACACTATAAATGATAATTTAACTTCCACATTTACAGACCTTAATTATGAGTAAAAATCATTTGGATTAATTTTATAGCCAAAGTGTGATGGATTATTGGCCCTTTGAAAATGTGAGGCTACTTCACCTGAAGATGTTGAGCACAAGAACAGCCATGTCAGCTGTCCAGCCTTATCCCATGTGTATCCCTGTGCCACGGGGCAGAAACGGGATGAGGAATGTGGGATCATTAAGGTTAAAAATGACCATTAGGATTGTTCACTTCAGCTGCCAGCCTACCCTCACCATGCCCACTGACCATGTCCCTCAGTGCCACATCCACACTGCTCTTGAACACATCCAGGGTGATGACTTCACTGCCTCCTTGGGCAGCCTGTGCTTCTGCTTCGTTGCTCTTTCTGAGTGGAAATTGTTCCAAATACCCAACCTGAGCCTCCCCTGGCAGAACTTGAGGCCATTCCCTCTTGTCTTAGTGGTATTACCTAGGAGAAGAGGCCAACCTCCACCTCACTGCAACCTTCTCTCACGTGGTTTTAGAGAGTGATGAGGTCTCCCCTGATCCTCCTCTTCTTCAGGCTGAACAATCCCAGCTCCCTCAGCTGCTCCCCATCAGACTCGTGATCCAGACCCCTCACAGCTCTGTTGTCCTTCTCTGGACATGCTCCATGGCCTCAGTGTATTTCTTGTACAGAGGGGTCCAAAACTGAGCACAGTGCTCAAGGTGTGGCCTCACCAGTGCCAACCACAGAGGCTCCTGCTGGCTGCACTGTTTCTGATGCAAGCCAGGGTGCCATTGGCCTTCTTGGGAACACTTCTGGGTGTCTGTCCCCTGGCACCCCGAGGAGGTAGTACCATCAGTATGTGCTTACCAGTCTGTGAGCAGTGGGCACAAAGAAGAGAAGAAGGAGGTGCTGGTCTTAGGCAGTGGTGCCTGCTTAGTGCCTGCCTGCACAGGGGAGCAGCACAGCACAGTCCCAGTGCACAGGTGGAGTACAGAGCTGAGGTCAGGTTTTGTACTTGCAGACTAAAAGGAGTTTGTTTTCTTTTCCTAGAAGCTGTGCTTGCAGAAGTGAATCGCGAGCAGTCCGGCTCCCAGTGGTTTTATTTGTCAAGTTTTCCTACCTGATTATCTCTAGCTCTCGCTCTGCAGAACTGGTGGAAGAGCTGTTTTTTATCCCACCCACCTTCTTAGAGTCACTAGTTCTGTGTTTCTGGCTCGTCACCTTCTCTGTGCTGTGGGTGCTTATCTCCTGCTGGGCGATGGCAGCTCTTGGGATGCAGCACAGCATTGCGCAAGGTCTGTCTGTCTGTCTGGAGGGCAGATTGCCATAAACCGGCTTCAGGATTTTTCATGAAACAATCCTTCACTTCAGGGGTCAGCTGGAGGTGATGGTGTCATGTTGCCTGGAATGACAGACGAGGCAGTGACAATCTGTAAGCAGCATAACATGTCTGAATGTCACCGAGCGGGATAAACGGTCCTTCCTGCCCCTGCTGATGTTGTGTGCCCAGCTGGAGCCCAGTTGGATAGGTTCTCTGCTCTGTTTTACCCCTTTGGCCTCCACTGGTGGCTTTTGTGCCTGTTTACACTGCTACTTGTCGCATTAGGCTGTTGTTAAAGTTTAAATGAAGGGCATAATTGCATCAATGTATAGAATGGGCGCAGTTCTGAACACAGGACGTGTTGGGCTGCTTTAGCCTCCTCTCTGGCACGCGGCCACAGCTTCTTACTGACTTGGTCAGATGCTTTATGAACCTAATCATAAAGGTCTAATTTACACTAGTAGGTTTTATTTAACAAAAAAAAAAAAAAAAAAAAAAAGGTCAGGTGGCGGGCAGCAGAAAAAGCAGAACTTTGACGCTTTCCTGTCTGCATGTTCCTCCCTAATCCTGAATCTTTTCCAGTTCCTTGACAATTACTGTGGCTGTTCGCTCCTTCTTCTGTTTAAATCCATAGTGATTTTGTGACTGATTTCTACAGGATGAAACCCAAGTTTCTGTAAGGGTAATATACCACAGTGGCTGTTAATGAGATGATGAAAATACCACAATGAGGAGGACATAATTCTCTGAGATGACATAGTGCATACAGTAAATGCTACTCCTTTTTTGAAGACTCTATGAAAGTGGAAAAAAAAAAAAAAAGGGGGGGAAAAAGGGGGACAAAAGGGGGAAAAAGAAAAGCACACATGAGTCTTCTGGCTTTCCAGTACTTAAGAGAGCTTATAAGCAGGAAAGGGACCAACTTTTTACGTGGCCTGGTGATAGTACAAGAGGGGATGTCTTTAAACTAAATGAGATGAGATTTAGGTTGGGGGAAACGCTTTCCTTAGAGGGTGGTGATGTGGTGCCCCATCCCTGGAGGCACTCAAGGCCAGGTTGGATGGGGCCCTGGGCAGCCTGAGCTGGTGGGGAGCAGCCCTGCCCACGGCAGTGGGTTGGGGCTGCGTGGGCTTTGAGCTCCCTTCCAGCCCAAAGCACTCTGTGACTGTGGAAGTGCTGGCTTTTCCATCTCCCATGGCCATCCCTTTCCTCATTTGCCAGAAGGACAAAGTCCCCGAGCAGTGAGGTCCCTGCAACCTCTGGGGAGAATGCTGTGCAGCAACACATATGCACCAAACTGTACTTGATTATTTCTTACCTCCGCTTGATTGATTCTACCTGATTATTTCTCATTGTTGTTCTGCAAAATGCCCTGGCACTTCTGGCTGGGAGAGTAATTATGTTCCCATGAGCTTTCCCAGGAACAGTGTGTTTTCCCTTAATAAAACTGTATTTCTGAAATCTCCTCTTGCTTGCATGGTGCTGCTGGTCTGGAGCATGTCCTTTGTGATTCATAGGCTCAGTTTGGACTGCCATTTTTTTGGGTTTGCCATCCCCTGGGGGCTGGTAGACAGGGAGAATGGCTCTGGGTCTGAGTGGATTGCAATTACTGCGGCTTCAAGAAATCTTGCTCTTCGCCTCTGTCTTCTCATGCTGGGGGCACGTGGTGTGTGCAGGAACTCGTTCAAAGCAAGAGGTAATTAATTTTGCAGGTCAGGAAGTGTGTAAGGGGCTGCAGCCATATGGAGGCTTCTTCAAGGGCTTTTGACACACAGCAAAGTGGTGTTGGATGCTGTTATGTTATTAGGGCAAGGCATTAGGTAGATCTGTAATTGAGTCACCCTTGCTTCCTGTGCTCACACCTCCATCTCAGATCTGTCGCAGCAAGTCTTAGTACTCACTTTGTTGACTTTTGGCCATTTCTAAACTAGCTCTAAAAAGTATCTGGAACAAAAATGGGTTGCTTAGCAACATACTCCAGCCTGGGACTGCCTAAGAATGGGTCAGTGATTAACAGTTATGTACAATCAAGGTTAAAAATGCAGAGCAGTCTACAGCACTGTGCTCCGACAACTGGCATAGTTCAGCATTATGATGCTTGGATTTATGGTGGCGGTGAGTAAATTTATACTACTTGTTGCCCTGACCTCACCAACGGGATGACTCAAGACTTCTATTTTATGAAATTGAACCAAAGTCTCTTTTCTTTGCCAGTGTATTACAAGAGAAGCATTAGATGGTCATCGACTGAGTAAGAGTGGCGTGATTTACATTTCATATGCAGTTCTTCCCAGGGCTCTGGGCCTTCCCTTGGCTGTACAGATTCCCACGTGGATGGAAATGGATCTGTGTGAAGGAGTGGAAAATATGGAGGATAGCTATGGAGCACAAGTGTGGGGAAGGGAGAGAAGGCAGCTTTCTGGTTCAGGTCACTTCACTGCATGCTGATCGTACTGTTCTTCCAGACGAGAAAGCAACAAATGCCACGTGAGCCTGATGAATTTATTTTTCAGAGCTTTATTTTGGCAATGTGAGCATTTTCCTAAGTCCTTGGTGGTGCTTTGCTTTCTGGAGCAAGGGATCGTTGGCAGCCCTTTCTCTTTTCACAGGGTAGGGAAGGAGGTGACTTGACTGTGATTTCATTTACCCCAGTAAATGTCCCAGTACCTATCGCTTCTGTGAGTATGTAGAGTGAGAACATCGATCACTAAAGCAGCACTCTATCTCTTAGATGTTTTTATAGCTCTGGCAATGAAATCAGGCTCGTTTTGCCAAGTCATTTACTTTTATTGTCTAATCAATTTCTGAGGGCTCTTGCCTATTTGCTCTTTTCTGTTTGTTTAATTAACCCTTCTTTTTAGCCTTGTCCCGCCCCAGCCATTTTGCCAAACTTGGGAAATAAAGATCAACTCAGAGTGCCTGTTCAGCAGCTCCAAGAAGGGCTGAGTCCCAGGAGCCTTTCCTGAGGGTGCTTGTACTCCTGAGGACTCATCTTCCATCTCTGTCCAAAGCTGAAGAAGTCATGGGCAAGAGAACAGCTCTTTTCTTCACTCCCTTGGCTTTTTCCTGCTTTCTCTGAATAGGCTTATTGACAGCCAATTTATGTACATACATTTTTAAAAGCCCTCTTTCAGACTAACGTTACTTCTCACCTTACTGCCCTGCTGTCACTGGTCAAAGAGAAAATCACCTTAGCATTCTTTTTCACAGGGGTAAGGAGATGTCTTAATGAATGCCTTCCTATCTGTTGTAATCATTAAACATATGTTACCACTGTTGTTTCTTTATGGCTTCTGTCTGCCAAGCACAGGGTAGTGTGCAGTCCATACTTGAGATTTACAGGTGCTTTTAGATGTCGTTAAGAATCATCAATATGCAGGGCAGTGCCACGCAACGCTCTGTATTTTGCTAGGACTGGAAATAGTTGCTGGAGCTATTGATAACTGTAGGTCAGCAGGATCACAGAATCAAAGAATCACCAAGATTGGAAAAGACCTCCAAGATCATCCGGTCCAACTGCCACCAATATTTCCCACTAAACCATGTCATCCCTCAGTACAGCACCTAAACGTTTCTTGAACACCTCCATGGACCCCACCACCTCCCTGGGCATCCTGTGCCACTGCCTCACCACTCTTTCCAGGAAGAAATCCTTCCTGATACACAACCTGAACCTCCCCTGGTGCAACTTGAGGCCAAGTCAGTTGCTGCTGCTGGAACTGGGCAAGGACTTCTTGTTTACAGGGGAAGCATGAAGCACTGAAATGGCTGCCTGGGCTGGGGACAGAAGAAGGCAAGCTTGAGCAACGCAGTGATTCCTCCTGTCCTCACACTGCAGCATTGACTTGAAGCATCTTCTGAATCTTGCTGTCACCCTGAAGTCCACTGACAACAGAAAGGTTATGCCCAGGCTTGATAGCTTGTATGAACTGATCTGCTCTTCCAGGGGATTTTTCCTTCCTTCCTGGCTTCTTGATTAGCCTCTTCATTTCTGCCTTCTGCTGCTTTTCCTGGTCTTGTTTGCTAGCAGAGATTGAATGCTCAAACCTTTTCCTTCCACCTCAGAGGGAGGAGGTAGCATGGGGAGTGCTGTACAGAGGTGGCCTGCACGTGGAGATATGGGCGTGCAGAAATCTCACTGCCCAGTGAGGCTGGCAGCAGTCACCACTCTCTTCCCTCCATGGGCAGCAGCAAGTCAGTTGGTTTTGCTTATAGGAGAGAAACTGGCTGTTGTTGCAGCTGGCCTGCCAAGTCTCCAGTCTGTAGGTACTGGGAATGGAAGATCTGCTGCCTGCTTTCCTGTGTCTGTATCATGGTTGAGATACAGTGTGAATCTTCTGCCTGTCCCTGCTTGCAGTGGGGAAGACCTGGGAGTAGCAGTGGTGAGGGAGAGCCCTCTGCACTGCTCCTGGTGTGCCTAGAACCATAGAGTCATTAAGGTTGGAAAAGACCTCTGAGATCATCCAGTCCAGTCACCAACCCATCGTCACCATGCCCACTGCACCCTCCTCAGCCAGAAGGGAGGACTGGACGAACAGTGAATTCTCTCTTATTTATTTAAGGAGCGTCTCTGCACCTTGGAGAGTTTAGCAAGCCATTCTTTGTGCTGGTTTCTGACACTGAAAAAGCTGGGAATGCTAGTGGTTATGGTCATGTTGCTTCTGGCACTCAGGGCGTTCGCTTTTGCAAAAAATAAAACGGTTTTAATGTGCTTGGCATGTGAGCTTTGATTGGAAATGAATGCTGTCAGCTATATTAAAAAGACGATAAATTACATTGAAAACATGTGTTGGTTTTGAGGAACAGCACTGGGGCTATGCCGTAAATCGGGTCAGAGCCCAAATTGTTCAGCATGCCAACGTTTGTCCCCTGTGCTCCCTGTCCTGTGCCCAGCAGTGGTGGCACCTGGCAGCGTGGTGTTGTCAGTTGCTGTCCCCTTCTTGGGCTGATGCCTCCTGCTGCTGTGTGTGCTCATTAAAAGCAGTGGGCTTTGGTGGGCAAGGAGGAGATGGGAAGTGTAGCAAGGAGTGAGCTCTGATGGATAGGTGGGTGAAAGCTGGCCTGACGCATTCCTGCGTTCTAGATTTATAGTCTAATCGTTCTCTGCTTGCGCAGCAGGGGCTGAGCCAGCATGTTGTTATTTACATACAGGGAGCATTAAACAACCCCCCCTTAAACCATAAGCAAGCATAAAATCCAACAACTGCTGCTGAGTAACAGGCAGCTGTGGAGGATGAGAGTAGAAATATAGCAGAACCAAACACCACGAAGAACAATTGCTGCTAGAAGTAGTATGGCACTGGTGTGTTATTTGCCTGTGCTGAAGTAGAAGTGTGCCCCTGTAAATCTGCGTCCCCTTTCTTGCCTTTGGTTATCACTAAGTGTCCTGGAGATGTATGGGAGGTTTGCTTTGTCTCCTGTCCAGCTGCAGTGACTTTTGTGATGCTGTAAGGAGCTCGTGGAGGACATGGCAAGCTGGCCCCTGCATCTCCTATAGGAACCAGTCCTGTAAGCACTAGGATTAATGTATCTGATGCTGAGGCTTGCTGCTTGTGGTTGCCTGTACTGTGGTGGTGTCAGCCATGCCAGCGTGGGCATCTCAGGTTTGGCATCGTTCCTGTGGATGCTTGGCAGCTCCTGTGGCCGTGACTAGGCTGCTGCAGTGCAATGGTGTCAGCTCTGCGCCTTTTAGCTTTGGGATTGGCAAAAGCTGTGGGATCTGTCACTGTTTTTTATTTCCTCTTTCTGGAGAAAAATGTGTAGAAATCAGTGGGATTTCTAACTGGGAGAAATCAGTACAGTCTGTGTTATCTGAAGTGAGGGCATATAGAGATTTCCCTGAAATACAGTATTATTATGGATTCTATCCCTCAGTTGCTTGATTTCCTAGAATATGCTGCCTCCTCTCTTGTCCTTTTCCATTGCTTACGTTAACAGTGCTAATAATTTTCTAATAAAGGATAAGCATCCCCTAAAGAGTCTACACTGCAGAAGCCATATTTATCCCTCAGACAAAATCTGGTGGCAGATGTGGGTACTGTGGTCTCAGCATGTGGGTCAGGTGCAGCGGTGTAGTGGTAATTTTGAGAAGTGTTCAGATAGATGTTCAGCTGCTGGCCCTCTGCTGTTGGAGTCCTCTTGATGCAGGTTCCAGCACAGCAGCTCTTGTCATAGAATCACAGAAGGGTTTGGGTTGAGAGGGAGCTTAAAGCCCACTCAGCCCCAACCCACTGCCATGGGCAGGGCTGCTCCCCACCAGCTCAGGCTGCCCAGGGCCCCATCCAACCTGGGCTTGATTTTTTGGAGTATGAAAAGCTAATTCCTGTGGTTCAGGGGGATAAGAAAGTGATTTTGTGCCAAGAACTAGAACACCATTTCCTTTATGTGGCCTTTAGCAAAGATGTCCTTGACGTCTCTCTCATCATTTTAACTCCAGGACTCCTGATCTCTGAATGGAAGGCAAGAAATATATGGATGGTGGTAGGCCTAAAACACTTTTGTTCTTAAATCCCCACTATTTTTAAGTAGGATTTTAGAAATCAACTGTATTTTAATTTGGTTTGTCAAAGTATAATTACTGCAAATGAGGTAAGAAACTAATTTAAATACAGCAAGTGTAGTGGAGAATCCAATTTTCAGAAATCAGTAGAAATATAATTGGAGTCATTCAGTGCTGACTTCAGTAATTAAGAGTCAGCTTTTGACGTTTCAGGCTTGTGTTGCTAATTGCCCATGGAGAGGATAGAAAAATATTTTGTTTCCTGCAAAACAGGTTGCCCTCCGGATGGGGCTTCAGCAGTTTTGTGCTTGCCTGGCTAGGTGGACAGGTTGGATGGGGCTCCTGAGCTGGTGGGGGGCAGCCCTGCCCATGGCAGCAGGTTGGGGCTGGGTGGGCTTTGAGGCCCTTTCCAGCCCAGATCATTCTGTGATGCTATGACAGTGCATCCTCTCCAGCTCATCACTTGCCCAGAGGATCCTGGGTGCTTCCAAACATTTTGCCACAGTGTGGGGTCTGGCCATGCTCAGACATGGTTTTGGTGAAGTTGCAAACAAACAGCCATGACGAGCATTGTTTCACTGGTGGGTGATGATTCTTTGGCAGGAGATGAGCTGTAGGAGAATCGTGACCTCGTCAACTCCTGCTTACCAAACTCCCCTTCAGAAATTGAACAGCTGTGCATTTTTAACTTCTGCAGTCCAGCTGAGATGCTCCATGCTCCTTTGTTGTGATAATGCCAGAGCCACTAAAAGATGGACATGTTGACAGTTATCATAATCTAAAGCAAGCCTTATGTTTACTTTCCTATTAAAAATGCTAATTTTCCAGAGCAATGGCATATATGTGCCATTTGTTCTTTCTGCTTTTATTTTTCCCAAAACCCCCCAGCTTGGGCCTTCACTATGGAGATTGTTTTGATGCTCTTGAGCTTTTACACTCACAAACAAATCCATCAGCACCTGAGAAATCATGCTCCATGTTTAAGTTCATGCTCACTCCTTAGGTGTGTGAGAACAGCACTCGCTGGAAGCAGAAATCCCTTTTTGCAGTTGTGATGTTTCTCGTGGTGCCTTGCGCAATCATTTCCCTTCATTCCCTGGGGGGTATGACCTTAAAGCAGAAAGGGTGGGTTCCTGTGTTCACATTTATGCTCCTCTGGTAAGCACCTTGTGGTTGTGCAACTGGGATGTGCACCACAGGGGAGCTCCTCAGAGGAGCCCTGCAACCTGGCCATAGCCAGGCTGGCAGCCAGACCCTGGGCATCCCTCCTGTGCCTCTCTGCAGCCAACCAGCAGCTCGGCTGGGCTGCGAGCTGGGCTGCCTGCAGCTCACTCAGCTCCCCATGCATGGGCACCCAGCTAAGCTTCCGCTTACAGCGACAGATTAAGGGAATAATGAGGATACGCTTTGCTCTAGACATAATTTCTGCCCTGTATTTTTTTTCCCCCCGTTTCCTTTTGTTTTATTTCTTTAGACAGCCCATGCTGCTGCCTAATTGGATTACTAGGTCGTTACCAACTGGCCATGGACCGTGCAGAATCGGGACCGGTCCCAGAGGCTTAGTGCTTTGGGGAGCTGATGGAGGCTGGCAGCCCGCTGAGCTGACATGCTCCCATGGGACCCCGGCAGAAAAATGGCATTTCCCACACAACTGCATAATGGCTGTGCAAAGGAGCTGATCTGTGCCTCTGCTTCACCTGCCTCCTTAGCTCTGCGAGAGCCGGGAGAAGGGTTTTGTTTCCAACTAAGGGCTGGCTGCCGCCTGGAAAATGCATCTAATGGAAAGCCTTGAGTGCAGTTCAGGTGTTTGCATATGGGGGATGAACAGCTCTTACTTAAAAAGTGCTTTGTATCTTAAACAAAACACCTCCTTGCAGTTTCCATGGTAAGCTCTCCTTCGTGACTGAATAACAGTCATAAATGGTTACATAAAACACAAGCGGAACGCCACACCGAAGCTGGAGGCTGCACGTGTCAGCTCTGTGTTTGCTCTTCCTACAGGGGAGAGCGCTGGCATCTCACGGCAAGCAAATCGGAGCTTCAGCTGCGTGCCTCTGGTTGTCCACCAGCTTCCTCCTGCCTGTCCTAAGTAAGCAGAAGCAGCAGGAGGCACAGCCAGAGCCAGATGGGACTGCATGGAGGGAGAATCGGAGACTCTGCTTGCAAGGTGCCTCTGCGCAGGTGGTGATGCTGAACTCTCTGGAGCTGCTGTGTTCACCTAGGACTTGTTAGACTTGTGGAAAAGATCTTGCCAAGGTGAGTAGAAGTGCAGGTTGTTTACGTACTGGCAGGCTGGAGCGGGGGCATGAGCATCGTGATGGGCAGCCCACGACTGTGGCATCTTCACGTAGCCTGGTCCCAAGCCTTGTGAGCTTGCCTTCAGATGGAAGATTTGGGGTTTTTCCCATGGCCGTCACCAACCCTTGTGCTGCCTGTGCTCTGATAAGGTGAAGGCTGCTCTCAATGGTTCTTGCTCCTCTGTCACTGATGGGGACGTTGTGCCAAGGGCTTGATGAGGATAGGGGTTAGGCAAGAGGTCTGTAGGCTTGGAGTCAATGCATAAACCCCTACCCCTACTCTGCAGGGAAAGAAAGAGTAGGGAAGGCAGTGGAGGAGGATAGGCAGCATTGTCTCAATCTGTCCCTGGCCTCTTGCTGCTCTCTCAACCCAGCAGTGCTTGTGTGAGGGGGCTTCAGGGCTGCCTGGGGTCTCCAGGGGACATCACTATGTCAGCTCCGATCCTGAAAGTGTGGCAGCCTTACTTGTTTCTGGTGGAAGTCAAAGCCATGCAGAGGATGGTGTGTGGTTTGTCAAGGATGCTCCCGGCCCCGGACATGTCCGGGATAAGGGAGGAGTGCGCTTTCTCCTTTTTCATCACTCTTTTGTGCTTTTCCCCGGGGCTTTTGTTAACCATGAAGCTGTTAATGCAAAATGAAGGCATGGAAATTTCATATTGTAGCAGTTAATCTGCCCTCCCTAATATTTTCCAGTTGTAAATTGCCAGTGCTAACAGGTACGTGCTGTTGCAACCGAGCAGCTGATCCTGCCAGGAGCCAGTGGCTGTTGTGTTTGGTTGTTACCGCCTCCTGGGAAGCTGTAGTGCTCTCTGCCCAAGCACAGCACTGTGATTAGTTTAACAGGGAGTTTCCAATTATTAGTTAGATGTATTTTTGCTAGCTTTATTTTATGAGGAAAGGTGTTACATTGTCACGGGACAGCCATTGCAAAGTTCCAGGCTTTGGCTTGGTCCCTGCAGCACGTGAGAGCTGCTGTTCCCATCTGCCCACCGTTTGCTGGTTGTAGCCATTGGGGGTGTTTGGATTAAAATGTTTTGGGGAGGGAGAATAAAGGAGAAGCTAAGCGCATTTCCTACCCGAGATTTTAGGAGTCACTTAAGGGAGTACGCTTGGATGACTAAGGGCAGGGGCGAACTGCAAACTGCACTTACTGCACTCGTCTGGGGATTTTAGCCCTGTAGTTTGTGGCGTGAAAGCTTTGCTTTTCTTAAGAAAGAGCAATAAAAGCCAACAAGCTTAAAGACCCAGATTAATTTAGAAACTGCAGCGGGGGAGGTGAGCTGGAGGCAGAAGCGCGGTGACTCTGGCTGACCTCTCCATCAACTCCTCCGAACAGCGGGAGCTGCCTGAGCCGTGGTGGGACCGCGGTGTCCCCGGGATGCTGTGGCTCTGTGCTGTGCTGCTGCAGTGCTTCCGAAGGAGCGGTGCCAGGATCCGTCCTGAAAATGCCGAGCAGGGCTTTTGTGCAACTTGGAGAAGTTGGCTGGCTGCTGTATGCGCTCTCTGACGCGTCTCGGTGGCAGTTATGAAGGATTTAATTATCCCGATGACCCACAGTAACAGAAGGAACAGGCCCGCTCACGTCACGCCACCACAGTGCGTGTGGTTATTCCATTTCCCTCCTTCCTTTTCCTTTCTTCTCTCCAGCAGAAAGCTACAGAGTGAAAGATGATGCCTGTGTTACTCTTTCCCAGGCTGGTGTGTACGATGGTTCCTATGATCTTTGTTTATACAGATCTAGGGTAGATTAAAGCTCCTTTTAACATTATGGTGCTTGTCATGAGGCTGGGTAAGCCTGTGGATGCATCTCACTGAAAACACTTCAGACCTCCTGGTAGCTTCCATCCTCTTTCCCTAATCGTGCGTTTGTGCAGCTGTTCATTTTGCACAGCCTCATGAACCCCTGCTCTAGGAGAATTTTAACCATTTGCACTGTCTGTTTAAGCTACAGCTTCTAACATTACACAGAGTGAACAAGACTTTATTAACTTGCTGTATCTGTGCACAGTACACCTTAGAGGGTTTGAGCAGCATTTTTGGATTGCTGCAGAAACTCCAGAGTGCCTGTGCTTTGCCTCTACGTGCTGCAGGTAACTGCTGGAGTTTGCATGGCAGAATGCACTGCGTATGTAGAATTACCAGTTGTATGTGATTGGCGAGGAAAATCCCACGTACAAAGCAGTCGCATTTGAGGAGGTCATGGGGAGGTGGCTGGAAGAGCAGAAAACCTCGTGTGTGTTGCTGTGGCTGATAAGCATTTGAAGGCAGCTTCAGTTGGAGCCCTGAACAGTTGGGCTGGTTCCTTATCTTTACATACCATGGCACTCCATTGAGTGAAAGTGAGAGTTAATTTTCCATTTCCTGAGTGAAGGAACAAAAGGAAGACTGCTGCTAGAGCCCGGGGCAGCAGCAAAGCTCTGCACATTCAGCAGAAACTGGGAGGCCTTGCAGTGTTGTCCCCAGCCATCCCTGCCTCAGAGGTCTGAGCTTCAGCTGTGGTGGCTCTGCTCTCAGCATCCTCCCAAGCAGGGGCATGGAGCATAGATGTCCTGGTGACTGGTGCCTTGAAGAGTTTCATTTAGCAATGCTCAAATCTCTCATCGCTTTAAATTTTTTTTTTTTTTTTATTATTTCAGGAATCAAAATGGAGGAGAAGACGATGGTAATTTAGTTTTAATGTCAGGTTTTACGGGGGTGTTATTTGTTGCCAGTGAAGTGCACTTAAGGTCTGAATAAATCTAGGTAGGCACTTTTCATTTGACTGTATGGCCTAAGTATATAAGCCTCTTCTCAACAGTTTAAAGCCTAATTAAATACTCTCTCTTCTCAGTTGTAAAGGAGATATTATTTTAATTACAGAAGCTTTCTTCTGACATGCAAAGCACTCTTCTACCAAGAAGAGTTTGGCAATTTCCTAGATTTGATATGCACACTTCTGTGTAATCTCAGTTGAGCTCAGCAGAAAGCTGACCAGAAGATACGGCGCTCAAGTATAAATTATACAATCTTTTCCTGTTTGTGTCATCCAGAGCTCATGTGTCCTAACATTAGCATGCAAGTTTCCATTCTTCACTGCTAGTGAAGAAAATGGAAAATAATTTTATGACTCCCTCCTCTCTTTGTCCTCGCTTTACCATCTTTGCCATCTGTTAACCTTCAAAAGATATTCCTATGGCTGAAAGCTTACAATGTGAATAGGAAAACTGTCATGTTCTTTTATAACATATGTAAGACTATCCAGATGTGTAACAGGTTGATGTGAACTGGGGCTCCGGTGACTTTGAAAATGAGACGATGACCATGCATACAGCTCCCAGAAAACCAATCACGGGGCTATTTGTGGTTTTTTAAGCATCTGGAATTATTTCCAGATTTTGCAGGAGACTTAGTGTGCAATTGAGGGCAAATTGCTTCATTTCTGTCTGTCTCATTTACTCCCTCGTGTAGAAGGCAAACAGAATGGATGGGAGATGGTTGTACGAACAAATGTTTATTGTTCAGCAGTCTGCATAAGGTACTGCTTAGGTGTAGTTAATCCTGCCTTGCGGCAGCAGGATGCCTTGTACAACCTTCTGAAATTTCTTTCAAGCCTGTGATCTAGGCTCGGTTGGCTCAGAGCAACCAGGCTTGTTTCATGTAGGAGTCTGGCTGATGGAAGCTCTAACCGTGATTCTTTCTAGTTCAGAATTTCAATGGCTTCTCACATTACCCCAGTTAGTCATTCCTTGTCTTAATTTTTCCTCCTCTCCTGAATTGCAAACCAGATTCTGGTTGGTGGATGGTGCGTATCATTACTAGAATTTGCCCTGGCAACCAGATGGGTTTCCAAAAATAACTTACCCATTGTTGCAGAGCATCTCTGAACCTTGGGACGTAATACTGTGGTCTCTCTGAGTGGCTTAAGGCTGTCATTTTGTTTCTAATAACTGAGCAAAAATAAACCTTACGGCGAGTAAACTTGACTTTGTGTGCAGAGTGATGCTATTTGAGACACGAGAGAAATTCCTGCAATGTTTACACACTAAAGAAACACGCCTTCGAAGCCAAAATATTTCTTCTGTATATCCACGCGTGTGGTTTTGTTTACAGCTCATTATCTGAACAGTCATCTACTCACTGAGCACCTGATCTTGAGAGGGGCCTAGTGCCTGGGTAGGCAGTACCATGTTTGAAGTCATCTGCTTAAGGGGCTGCTCTTGAGCCCTTAGCCCAACTACCTGGAGCTACCTGCAGGAGTGGGATTGCCAGGTAACAAGGTCTTTCCTTTCTTAGAAGGGGAGTATTGCAGCTTTTTGCTCCTGTTAGTTGTTTTATTTATTGATTTATGTGTTAATTGGCTAGTCTGGGAAATCTTTGAGATACTTTTGGACTGTGGGCATTTTCTTTTCCAGTTTCAGAATGGTACAGATCCAGTATTTTGGGGTATCTCAGTGTTTTCCTATTGCAGCAGGAGAATGAGAATGTATAGAGATGCGTTGAGTTGCTGATCGCCTTGTTGTGGCAATGCTGCTCGCTGTGATTATCTTGTCACTGCTTTTGGAGAGCATTCTGCAGCCTGACGTCTTGTTATACTCCCTTTCCTGCTTATCAGCAGCAGCTCTCCGTATCTTTTTCTCTAGCCATCTCAATATCCCTTACACTTCATATATTTTTAAAACCTTCTCCCTCAGCTATTTTTTTTTACTTTTAATCTTAACGCAAACTCAAAATGAGGAATACTGGTTAACTTGGCATCAGCCCTGTGTTTTATGCATCTATTTTAATTGCAGTTATATTGAAAACTCAAATTCTCTCTTGTAAAACAAGAAGATGCCAAAAACTTCACTCTGCTTGGGTTAAAAACTGAATTTTTGACAGAAGGGAAGAGGTGGGAGCCTGGTTGGGTTGCTGCTCAAACCTCCCAGGACAAGGTCCTCGTCCTCACAGGTCTGCAGACATTGGGTTGATGGGGTCTCTCAGAAAGAAGCCTTTGTGGACTCTGCCAAGGAGGCAGATAGTTCTCCGGACACTTTGCTTAGAGGCCTCCTTGGCTTTATCTGATACAAATTGTGAATGAGAATTTCATGGTGTGAAGGGATGTCAGTGGGGAACTGCACCAAAGACGTGGGCTAAAAGCCACGTGAAGTCAAGGGAAAATTTCTAAACTGTTGTTGATGGATGCTGTTTTGTGTCCAGAATGACTTTCTGTTGACCACAGTGCTTTATGCTGACTACTGTAAATAGCTTCTAGGTGATACAAAGAATGTTGAGTTCAATGCTTATTCCTCTCTTAAATGAGATAGGAGCTGGTCGGAGCAGTGTTTGCTGGTAGGTGCTAATGGAGGGAGACCTGAGGACTTTGCTTCTGATGTGATCAAGCTGTACCACACAAGATTTTCTTATTCCTGCCTTTGCAAAACTAAAGTGTTTCTTAAATACCTTATGCTTGTTTGTCTAGGTTTGTTCCTTTGTAATTCAGAAGTGAATTAAAACAGTGGTAGGTAACTCAGTATAAACATGTGATGACATGCAAGATGTAGGTTCTTGGGGGCCAGAAGTTACATAGATTGTTAGTATGGAAAATGGAGAACTGCTTGGATTAAAGAGAGATGCCAGACATTGATTTGCTTGTGTGGATGTGGGAGAGACAGGACAGTCAGTTGTAATATTTTCTCTGAATTACAGAGAGAGAGCCTTTCATTATCTACATTCTCTAGAGTATTCTATATTCTCCAGCATATTTTTGCCATATGTGTTTAGTTTCCAGAAGTTTATATACATTATCTGCTTTTCGTTCCAAACAATGTAACATTTATTACTAGTTTCATGAGTTGTTGTTTCAGGGGGAAAAAAAAATCTGCATAGATCTGCCTGTAACTTTGATTTCTGCTCTGGCACCGTACCACATGCAATATATACCACCTGCACCAAAGTGGATGATAAAAAATATGCCGATCAACCACGTCTCTGTATAGTTGTCTCAAACCTATTCACAGTGATGAAAATTGTTTTGAGGAAGGTCACCAATTCTCTGCTGTTGGTGAACAAGATGACTTTTAACTGTTAACCCATCCCTGTGCAGTAGCAAGGGGTGATCTTAGAGCTCTTTCCAACCTTTCTGATTCTATGATTCATTCCCAGGGCAAGGGGCGAGCACAGTGGCAAGGAAGTCTTAAGGGGGGGTCACACAATGAAGCTTCTTGATAACAAATTATTTTGCTTACAGAATATGTCCTTTGCAACCTTATGAACAATGGGTAAAAAGACTGGACATAATCATAATTAAATAGAGGAATCACTGCAGTGCTGTAACATTGTTTTCTGTGCTCACCTTCTCTTTCTTGAATTACTTATGCTTGATTGTTACAATTGATTGCAATTGTGAGAGCTAATTTTAGTACATAAATTTTCAAATGGAAGCCTGCCAACTGTTTGTGTAATGGAAGGCAACAACTACACAGAATTTGGTACAGGGTGTATTTTCTCTCTCTCTCTCTCTCAAACCAAATGTTAGCAACCATTTCATGGGCTTATTCACACACACACACACACACTCACATATATATGCATGCATATATAACACGTGTATATATATATATATCTATATATACAAATACATGTATGGACAGTATACTTAGCCAAAGAAGAAGTAAAATTTAGCCAAAGTGCTGTGAAAAGCAGAAGAGCAACTCAGAGAACTGTGGTGAGTTTCAGGAACAAGCTGAATTTAATGCTGATGAGAAAGTGATCATTTCCTTAGATACAGAACAAATACCAAAAGCAGTTCAGTTTGATCTTAAACTTTGCATTATGGAAAAGAGGACAAACAGTGTTCCAACCTTAAGAAAAAAATCTAATATGTTTTGTTTATGAAGTTGAAGGCAAGCATATGAGTATATAGATCTGGGCCCTTAGAAAATGTCATGGCAGTTTTCCTATCAGCGTGGTCCAGTTTCTGAGAAGCTCACTGTCAGAACTTGCAGGAAGAGTAGATTTAATTGCTGGAGAATAAGCAGCAAAAGTTTATTCCTTAGTGAATTCTAACTCAAGGATGAATTTGCTTTCCATGTCCTGTTTTCATATATCCTGAATTCAAGATATAGTAATTATCAAGGCTTTTCCTGGTCCTTTTCTCTTCTTCCACATGCCAAAGAGGAAGAAGAGAGTTTAAGTGATGAAGAGTGTGTGAAGAGTGCAGGTGGGTTGGTGGGGTTTAAGGCTTTTAGGGATGATTTTCCTATGGATTGAAAAGTGTTAACTTAAAAATAAAAAAGATCATCTGGTAAATTAGTTTTGGTTACTCAAATTATTATGTGAGCTCCTTCGTAAGGTACACAAACTAACTGGTACTCATGTCATCTTTCTCCCGTAGGTTTTTGGTGTCTCCTCTCACTTGTTTTTCTCATACTGTCATTCTAGTTGTGATTGTTTAAAAACAAGTTATAATTTGAAGCTCATATTGTACAAATATTTATCTTGGTCATCCTCCTGGAGTTATTCACAGATGTTAAGCTTTGGCAAAGTCATGGCCAAGAATGACAGGTGGAGGATCTATGTTCTTGAATCAGCTCTTTCTTTTGTCTTCATTTGGGGGATTTTTAGTTCAACTCAGTGCCATATGGGGTGTGTCTCTGTAAAAGCGCCTTTAAAAGGGATAGAACAGTTTAAATATGTTCGAGAGAATTAATTAAAATGTCTTTCAATTGAAAGGGAACAAGGCTTTTTTTTCAAAATAAAGCTCCAGCCCTGTGAAACATTTTGCATCAATTACAAAAGGAACTTCAGTACATTTTTCTAAAATGAGGAATGAGCAAACTGCATCTGCTAGGTGTGGGAGTGACATTTCAAAATCCCACTGACAGTGGAATTATCAAACTGAACATCATCTTGCTCACCCTGGTGCTAAGTGAGTAACTCCAGAAGTGAAACTGTCCCCTCCCAGGGGTAGAACTGACCCTTGGAAAGTGGTGGTGAAACCCTCCAATAGGACAGAATACTCAGTTCTCTACCACAGTAAACTTTGATTTCTGCTGGAAACTTAAGAGCTCTTTGTTCTTAATATCTTACCAACATGAGGCAGGGCTCCTGGATTTAGTTAGGTTTATTTGGCAAAGCCACCTTTGTCTGTCCTGAAGCAATGGTGGCCGTATGCCTACCCATGGTTTGTGCCATCCAGTTATGGGCAGCTCCTGCCTCTTTCCTTGTGTCTGTCAGAAACACCTCATTTAAGCAGTGTATGTACGTAACCATCCTTATCTTATCAGAAATTATGAAGACAGGGAAAAGTAAGGCACTTCCTTAACCATGGAAGCCTTCACTGCTGTTTTATACTTAAAAGTTTCTTTGAATGATAAAATAATAACAGTCTATGATGCCATAGTGATGTTCCTCAGTCATAGTTTTCCACTTATTTACATCACAGTTTTCATTGTTGAATAACTGGGTGCAACACAAAGGCAGACCCTCGATGTCATATCTGTTTTAATGGGAATGTATTATGACTTCTTTGAGAAGTGAAATGTCACAGCAAAATCACACCATGGAACTGCTGCAGAGCTGGGAAGAAGTCCTCTTCTGTAGGCAGTCAGATGAACAACGGCATTCCCAGTTTCAGTTTTCTATTATTTTGCTTTCAGAAAGATTGCAGGATCAGAGAATTGTGTGGGCTTGAGAACTCTCTGATCCCACCTTCCTCTCAGAAAGCATTTACAAGTATTTATATATATATGTGCATATGTGTATGTATGTGTAAACAGTAATGTGATACAGGAGCATCATGCATATTGCTGCCGTGTTTCACGTTATTGCCCATGTAATGAAAAAATCTGTGACACTGACCTAGCAGTAATTTAATTGGTACTGTGTAAACTTTGATCTTGCCCTCCTACCACAAAGAGAGCAACGATACAGAATCACAGAATCATTAAGGCTGGAAAAGACCACTAAGATCACCAAGTTTAACCATCAGCCCACCCCCACCATGCCCGCTGACCATGTATGTCCCTCAGTGCCACAATGGCTCTTGAACACATCCAGGGATGGCAACTCCACCAAGCCCCTGGGCAGCCTGTGCTGTTAATGGGAAGATGATGCCTGGGATACTGTTGCAAAGAGTGAGTTTGAAGGAAGGGATGATCTGGGTGGGCACATAAAAAATAATTTTGGCAAGGTAATAAACAGTAGTCAGAGCCATGAACAGAACCAGGAGCAGTAATGAAAGAGAACTAGTAATGTCAGAGAAGATGATTTTAAGGGAGAAGCGGAGATGCGAGAAGATAGAGGGCTGCTGTCTTTGATGTATCTGAAATATAGATCCATGGAAGCTCAAGGGGAGAAGAGTGGCAGCGATCAGCTGCACCTGCTGCGCCCTGTCTGGGAATTCTTGGGCATCTGTAAGCTTCTCTGTGAGGGGATCTGCAAAAGCTGTGTGTGACAAGAAGCTTATGTTGCTACAAGCGCAGACATACTTGTTTAGTTGGAAGGCATTTCAGCAAGGGCTGCCTTTGCAGTGAAAAACCACGTGTAGAGCAGAAATCAAAGGTGAAGACCTTGGACTTATGTGGTCTTCATGACAGCAGTCATGACACACCGTGTCATGTTGTACTTACTTCCTCCAGGCGCCTGATATACTTCGCTTTGAGTTGTGACATCACTTCTGAGATGCAAAGCTGGCATCTCTGGGATAGGTGGTGCCTGGCTCACAACATGAGGCTCCACTTCTCTGAATTCAGGTAGAAGCTGTGCTTTAAATAAAACCACTTACTGTACACACAGTGGCTGTTATTTGCCTGATCCCTCCAAGGTCCTGCTCACTATTAGTGGGTTTTTCCCCTCCCGAGGCTTTCATGTTTATTAACTTCACAGCATTTAAATACCACAGCACACTTGTCAGCTGCGGAGAAGCAGGGAGGATGGAGCTGGTTATGGCCACAGTGACTGGTGGATGTGGCAGGCAGCAGCACCACGCTGTGTGCCATGCTCAGTGTCATGCCTTATGCCATGCACTATGTGGGGCTGTAGTGATGTTTGTGCCTGGGGCTGCTGGTGGGCTGCAATTCGACAGTGGTACTCGCGTGGATGGATGGAAAGCTCAGCAACACAGGCTGGGATTATGCGTGGGCACCTTGTAGCCTTTTATTACTCTTGATAGGGCAACACTATTAGTGAAATGGGGTTTGGTTGGCTGAAATGGTTTGCTGCGGGGTGGGTTGCTGCATTTGCAGGGCAAGATGTGATGTTCCCCTTGGGTGCTGCAGGCAAACTTACAATCTGCCGTAGTGGCTTACTGGGAAAAGCACAGAAGAAATTGTTCTGAGCAGCATTGTGGTGACGGTGCATGGCTCAAGCTGACTGCAGTGTGCTCCTGTTCAGACTTCCTTTTCAGAAAAATAAAATTGCTTGCTGGAGAATCAAAGCAGGATTTTTTTTTTTCATGCTTCATGAGCTGATGCTGAAGGGAACAATATTATCCCTCCTCTTCCTTTCCTAGGTCCTGTGTACCTGCTGCCTTGCTGGTGTCTGCCCCAGTGCCCTCAGGACACATGGCTGAACAGGGAACTGCTGTCACTGGGTGTGTTTTCATGCTCATATTTGACTGGCACATGCGTGCAGCCATGCTGAAGTGAAATGGCATGAAGCAGTTGAAGGGATGCGCAGTCTTAATTAGAACGAATAGTGGAACTGTACCTGAGTGACACACCTCCTTCCCTCCAGGGTTAATGCCAGTGTCAATGCTCAGCTACTGGAGTGATTGGTGCAGAAAAAAACACCTTGTAAAGCCCACTCATCTCAATCCTTCATTTCTTCTCTGTGTATTTACACCAGGAAGCACTTCTGTGCTGTGCAGCAGAGAGAACACTGGCACAGGTTGCACAGAGAGGCTGTGGGATCTCCTTCTTGGAGGTCTTCAGAATCCAACTGGACATGGCCCTGGGCACCTGCTCTGGATGTCCCTTCTGGAGCAGGGATTGGGCCAGATGGACCCAGAAGGCCCTGCCAACATCAGCTGCTCTGTGATCCTGTGTTACAGTCAGTGCTCCTCAAGCAGAGCTGCTGCAGTGCAAATCAGAAGTATCTGCAGTGCAACTAGGGAGAGCTGCTTGCTCCATGGGCTGTCCCTGGGCAGCAACATCAGAAGTGCTGAGAGCTGTGCATTGAGAAAGCCGGGCTGATATTCTCACGGTGATAGAGCTGTCTCGCCTGTGAATGCTGCATAACCAGGGCTTGGACTTGCTAATAGTGACTTAACTATGAGCTATCAAGAATGTGTTGGAGGTGTAATATGAGAAGAAATGGGATGAGGTAAGAGACAAGTCTTGGGAAATAGCACAGGAGGGGACACCACAGTACAAAAGGGAGGAATTCCCTAACAGATGAGTGGCAAAACAGCATTAAAACAGGTTTTTGGTATTGAATGGAAGAGATGATGATTCAAGAAATGTAAACATGTGGAGGTTTGGCCTGTAAGAACAGTGTGCTTGGAATAAATGAAACAGGAATATTTTAGCTTTTTATTGTGGAGGAGATGGATTGTTTTGCTGGGGCATGTAGACATCTATGTGGTGGCTCAGTTTGCTGACAGAAGCCATGAGTTTGCATGAATAGTATTGAGTACACAAAAATATGGGTAGCTGGCCATGTCTGGAAGGTACAGTGGTCATTGTGGTGCAGTGTGTTAGAGTAACAGATGGGAAAGTGCAGGACGGGGTGATTCCCCCACCAGCAGCGTGGTATGCTGGCATGGTTTTAACCTAGCACTGTACTCCTAAGCTTTGAGGCAAGTCTCTGAATTACAGTATTGCTTTTTTTTTCCCATCACTGCACATAGTTCTTCTCTTTGCCTCCCCTGTCCCTTTGCTAGCTGCGCTCCTGGAAGCTCCTCTGCTGGCTTCTATGCTCTGGGGAAGGCTCCTTTCCCTTCAGCTTGTGTGGTTCTCGCTGCTGCCACTTCTGATGTGACCCCAGACCCTATGAATGTGACAGGAGTTACTGTGCCCTGCCTTCCTTGGGAGCAGGTTACAGGGAGCAGGACCCCTGGGCTACACAAGTTGTCTTTTTGATAGCGTCACTTAGAGACAGGACACTGGGGAAATACCATAACCAACTCTTTCCACTGCATGCCATAGGGGTGACTATTAGAAACAGAGCTAGCAGTCTTGACAGTGTAGTGCAGCCTACGTGACAGTTATTTATTTTTTTTCCAGATTTGCAGCAAGATAGGGAGAAGCATTTGGACGTGACCTGTCTATAGCTTGAGATAATTTCTGCACTGGCAAACACGCAAAGAGATAAAGCAATGGAGGGCTCAGAGCTAAATCTCCTCTGTACAAATGCTGGGAGCATATGTAATAGGATTGTTGAATTGGAGCTACATGTTTGCAGGGATAAGTACAGTATGGTGATACTGTACTGTCACAGCCATTCTAAATCAGAAAAAAAAGACAGGATTTACAGTGGTTGTTGGTGATTCTTGCGTTTCACTATAGACTTCTAGAATAACAAAAGAACAGAAAAGGCTTTTGTAGATGAGACAGACCAGATCACCGAGATGGCTGGAGCCCTGACTGAGGGGAATCCTGGATGGAGAAAGCAGGAATGCTCTGACCTTACTAAGTAAGGTATCAAAGATTACTGTTACACAAAATACACAGAGAAGTAAACTGTGTACAGATCTTCCAGCAGAGCTATGGGGGAAGAGGGGCAGCGCCCTGGCAGCTGGAAGAAGCCCACCTGCCCTTGCTCTCGCTTGTGCCCAGTGCAGGGGAAGCCACGAGAGGGGCCAACGATGCTTTCTCAAGGTCTTCCAGGCAGGTGTAAAGTGATCTTTGCAGTGGGAAACTTTGGGTATTGATGTGCTTTTTAATCTTTACAGAGCGATAGGTTTACCACCGATGTATCTTCAGACCTCCAGACTAATATCCTTCATGTGCATGAGACCTCCTGTGCTTCTAGGGGTTACAACAAAGGCATGGCTGTGGGGCAGGGCTGCTGGGACTTGGCAAGTGGTCTTCTGAGAGCAACAGGGGCCACAGATGTGGAAGGTGTATGTGGTGCTCCCACTGATGCTGAGGCTGAGGTGGTTATAAGGAAAAGCTTAGAGACTTCACAGAATCATTAAGGTTGGAAAAGACCTTTAAGATCACCTAGTGCTACCACCAGCCCACCACCATCCCCACTGACCATGTCCCTCAGTGCCACATCCACACGTCTCTTGAACTCCACCACCTCCCTGGGCAGCCTGTTCTTTTAATACAAAAATAAAAAGGAGGGCTTTTCCAGCATCTTCTTACAGAGGTGGCTACAGATTTCGCTGAATGCAGCCTACAGAAACTCCCCAGAAGAGCACAGAGCCCTGGGGTCACCCACATGGACCTCCCACATCATCTCTGCCTCTCGTCCTGTTCGCCCATGAAAATCCCCATCCATGCTGATGACTGCCATGACTGCTGCACTGCAGCTGCTGTGTGAGGATGCAGCGTGGCCCATTTGCAGCCTCTGCTCGGCCTCGCTCCTGCTGCTGCGGGCAGCACTGTGACCAGAGGGCAGCCAGGAGGAGACTGCCCACTTTATTTTTAGTTCGGTTTAGGGGATTGCTACATTTTCTTGCTTTTTGTTGTTGCGGTTGCTAATCCCGTGGGCAGACTGATCGCTCCCTTGTATTCTTGGCTTTTATTTTGTTTACTTTATTGGTGAAAATCGTCTTTTTGTATGTGTTGTTTTTTTTCGTTTTTTTTCCCCCCACTTTTCACTCCATGCCAGCACTGGCGTGAATAAATGGAAGGATGCCACATGTCAACTGCAGGTTACCAGAGCCTCTGACTGTGGCCTGGTGAAGCACAGCCGAAACCCAGCCCTTGGCCCTTCAGCTGCAGCAGGAGAAGGTCTCCCTGTGGGAGCCGTGGTGTGGGGGGCTGCCCTCAGCAGTTCCCTCCACTCTTTCTGGCTACGTTGCTGTTTGACCTCAGCCATTGCGTTGTTAACTAGCAAAAGACCGTTCACGTTGAATTATGAATACATAAAACAGCAGTGGGATTTAATTAGGCAGCTATTCAGAAAGCAGGTGCTTCCTTTCTGGGTTTAAGTTACCGAATTCATCAGGGCATTTCAACTTTGTGCAGTTTAAATTCCCTGCTCCTGAAGAACAAAGTCATTTTCTCAGCTTTGGAGGCTGACATCTGCTTGCAGAGATTAACTGTGTTCCTATAGCAGCTGGCACAGATTTTCTTTGTGGAGGGGATGTATGGAAGAGAGCATTAAGCCCCGGTACAAGTTGCTGCACTCAGATGGAAATCGCTCTGCAGGTTTTGAAGAAGGTGCATTTATCAGAGGGATGTCTGGTGGTGTCACATCACCTGTAGGGTTTGGGATGGGTTTGTAAGGGCTGGCTGTGCTGGTGCAGTTGAGTGTTGATGGGAAGCCCTGGGTTCTGCTGGAGTCATGCGGGCTTATGCTGCAACGCAGAGAACAACGGCTTTAAATAAAGAGCCATCAGCAAGCACTTGCACGGAGCTGTGTTTGTGGATGGAGTGAAGACAGTTGGCCAGAGGGAGGGACCCCAGTCTGTCTGGGCTGGGTGACTGCTCGGGAAGCCGTCCGTCAGCCACACTTCAACTCACCAAACAGCATGTGGTGATAATATTAGCTGGGCATAGGTGACCTCTTATTGCTCTGGCTGGATGAGTGTTTTACAGCCTTATTTTTAAGATGCATTTTTATTTACTGCTTTATACCTAAGTCGGTGCTTTCTGTTTATTGCTTTTTCAGAGCCAGTCTAAACCACACTTGGCCCTCTAATTTAATGTTACTGACAACATGCCGTCTAGAGCCAAGCTTTTTATAAAACTCCAGATCAGTAGAAATGCTACAATTAATTAAACCTGAGTCCAGCGGAAAGAGCTGCTTTTAAACAAGGGAATGTTCCCTGCAGGACTTGCAACCTCAGATCCTGCGGCCGCGAGCGCCTGGAGTGAGCCGACTGGAAACAAAAGTGGAACCGACTTAATTGGGTTTTGTGGCTCTGGCAAAGCATAAAGAGCAACAAATAGTGAGAAGCAATTTGGATTTGAATTATTTTCCCCCCTGCGTTAACAGGTCGAGGTGATGTTGGTAATAAAAATCTGGCTGGCTCTTTGGCTGCCAGAATTTGGCAGAGGTCTGTTGCAGGTAATGGGGGTCATGCAGATTAACACCAGCTGTGCCTCTGGCCGGGTGCTTGAAGCTGACCTGTTAATCTTTCTTTTCCATTCCAGGAGCTACAGAGGACAACAAATGTTTCCCAGCCATCCTACTTATTGCTGTAACACCCTGATGTGAGTAACAACCATGGTGGTTTGTTGTTGTTTTTTTTTTTTTTTTGTAAATAAACTTTCTTGTGTATCCATTAGCAGCTGCTGCTTGCTTCTCTCTTGTTCTGCTTATGTGTCCATTCCTTTTTCTGTCCTAGGGCAGTGCTCCACAGCCTGCAGAAGAGAGCGGATGGTCTCCTAGAGATAAAAATGTGAAAACTTCTCTGTAATATGAAATATAATGCACAGTGAAATGTTTACGTGAAAAATCATGTCAGCAGCTGCATCTTTTATCAAAGAATATATATTCAGAAGTGTTTATACAGAAACGTGACAGCACTAAATCTGGGTAGTCGGTTACTAATCTTTGCAAAGATGCAAAGCCAGTTAAGAAAAACAATAACATTCCCCCAACTGTAACTTACAATACATGTAAGACCCAAGCATTTAAAGACTCCTG
The DNA here is from genome assembly GCA_023055505.1 of Callipepla californica brunnescens. Lineage (NCBI taxonomy): Eukaryota > Metazoa > Chordata > Aves > Galliformes > Odontophoridae > Callipepla > Callipepla californica. The sequence continues at coordinate 68,853,458 of JALIRH010000001.1, read as the reverse complement.
TCTTGCCCTCATTCTCCTCCACACTTCCTCCATGTGGTCACTCCAAATTGCTGCCAGCTGGCCTATTTGTGTGTTTGTTTGTACTGCCTCTAATTTTTGACCTTTCAAAGAGACAGACAAAATCTGTGGCTCATGCAAATCTTTGAATTTACAGCCAGCCCAGCCTACTAGTGGGAAGGAAAAATGCAGGGAGTTTAAGCCACAGAAGGGAACACATTCAGTTCTGAAGTGCCTCATTATTGACCGTGGACCCTAGCTTGTGTATAAATGAGTTGAAGCCTTGCCTCTTCTGTCTGTGTTTTTCTTACCTCTGTATCACCTTTTCTCCTTATTGCAGAGTGCACCATAGGTTCCTTCCAGGCTAGGCTGAGCCTGACAAACACTCCCTGTTTTGTTTGTTCCAGGGTTCCAAGCTTTTTCAAGTGAGAGATTTTATAGTGTGGCATGTTTATAAAAGACAAAAACAGAAGAGAGGGGAAAAAAAAAAAAAAAGATTTTTAAAATTTCTGTGTTGTAGAGAAAGAAGCATGAAACCAGAAGACTGATCTGTCATCAAATAGAACACCCCAGTGCATGGGTACATGGCAAGACAGGCAGTCTGGGTGATATTTCCAGTTTCCCTGGAGTGAAAGCACATGCAGTTTACAGTGGATAATGAAATGTTATGAAATGTTAAATTTTTTTATGAGGAATATGTTAATTTTGCCAGTGTGGTAATCCTGAGGCTCCAGTCCACAGCAAGGCTGACATTTATGTTATGAAGAGATGTGCAGACATTTACTGGAGTATAGACAGATAGTGCATTAAAAAAAAAACAAACAAAAAACAGAGGAAAATGTGAAAATTTTCCTTTTCATTCTCTTTTTCTTTCTCTTCTATTCCATCATATCAAATAACAGCTAATGTCAAAAGGATTGCTGCTCTGAACAGTGCTGCAGTGTTTTGTGATTCATGGCAAACCCAAAAGTTCATTTATTTTTTTTGTGTGTTTGTGTGAGTGTGGGCTGGGGGATACCATGTGTGACAGTCAGACCAAGGTGCTGATCCAGCATTTAAACCATATGTAGCTCTTGCTGTAGGTTCACTCTGTTTCCCCAGTGTGCTTTGCTGCAGCGTGGTAGAGGCATGGTTCCCAGACAGAGCTGTCTTTTCAATCAGGGACATGATGACCAGCGTTGCTTCCTGAGGCCTTGGCTTCACATGAAACTCCAGGGCAATCAATGAGGAGTTTGCCTCTGGCTGGAGTGGAAGGTCTCCCTCCTTGGCAGCCCCCTGGCAAAATCAAAACAGAATGATCTCCATGCCTTGCCACAGTCACAAGCAGAGCTGTCTTACATTATGAAAGGCCTGGAGTAGTCCTGGAACTGGCTGTGACATTGGTGAGGGAGGACGTTGCAGGGCTGACATAGGGTATGCGGGAAGGGAGGAGTAGGAGGAGCATGCACATTCTTTCCCTTTTTGTGGGAAAGGGTTGGTTCAGATAACATGAAATTACATCCTCAGTCGTATTAGCACCTGAATATGTTTATTTTGACTCAAAGCCTGGACTCAGTGCGTTTAATGGAGACACAGTGAAGATCTTGCTGGCCTTCATTTCCTGGGGTGGCTCTAGGTCACTCACGCCCTGGGATCACCTAATAGGAAGGTTGCAGGAGATGTTTGGCCTTCCATGGTTTTTATTCTGCTTTTGCAAGGCTCTCTTCAGGATGTTCCTCCATGGCTGATGCAGGAGGCTCCCCTTTCCTGAGGTTGATGGGCACGCTGTGAGGCCTGTCCTATGTCCCTAACGTGGGTGAGGAGTTGGATGATCACACCCTGGCCTGACCTCCTCTGGCCACCAGATAGCTCAGCTGGTTTTTGCTCAGCTCCAGTATGTGGAACATGATCATTTAAGTCTGAAGAATTCCCTTATCTGCTCATTGTAGCTATAGTGGGGGAAACTGGCCCACGTTATGGAAGTGATTTCTTCAAGTGCAGCATTCTTGGCATACTTAAGCTTGTGATATCTGATTTCTGTTTTTGGGCAAGTAATGCAACTGATTAAATCGAACTATTGTACTGCTCTGAAATGTATTCCTATATTCTTCCTGCCGTTACCCCATTTATTGCCAGTTCAATGCATATTCACTACTATTTATACCATGCTGCTGTATATTAATTACATATTTACGGGAGGGGAAATAGGAAGAGAATAGGAGGAGAAATAACTTGGGTCACAGAGGCTTTTGCAGAGAAACATCTGCCTAAAACACTGACATCTCCCAGAGCTTTGTGGAGCTGATGGAAGGTTTTTGAGACAGAAGGCCCTTGTCAGGCAGCTGAGGTCCTGCTTGTGGTTAGCCAAGATGGCCCAGGATATGGAGAATTGTATATGATGCATGTATGGCAGAATTATAAACTCCTCTAAATATTAATTTTAAGATATCATTTAACCTCTCTATATATATTTTAATTGAGCTGAGTTTTTAGAAGACACTTAGAAATACAAAGCCACAGATAAATGACAAGGAAAAATAATCTGAATAATCTAGAAGCCAAACTTCAGCTGGAAATGGTAGATAACCAGTCAGCAGTGGATGGAAAGTGACTAGGAATGAAAGGTAGTGTAGCTTATCATGCAATTCGTATGTTTTTTAATGATTTTTATAAAATGAGGAGATCCTGTGTGGAGCCAGGAGCTGGACTTGATGATCCTTATAAGTCCCTTCAAACTTGGGGGATTCTGTGAGTCTGTAGAGTGGGCAGCACTGCAGTCAGGCTTCCAAATGCTGTATTTAATCACAGACCAGTCTTTAATGTTCAAGTAAGAGGCAAATACTGAGAAGCCTCAAATAAAAGGAACAAGTAAGACTTCAAAGGGAAACAAAATAAGTTGAGATGAGGAAAATTAATCAGCAGTTCTGAAATGATTATGATTGTCAGAGAACAAGGTTTTTGCCAGCGTAAGAAAGCTGGTCTCTGCCCTTGAGCTTGCTTAAGCAGTTAATCTCTGTATGAACTCTTAGTCTTAGAGATCACTCAAAGGATATTAATCATCCCTGAGCGTTTAAAAACATACATTTGTGCAAGAAAAAAGTAGAGGTCGAGTGGCAGTGGGGTAGCTGCAGGCTCAGCTCTGCTTTTAACTGCAGCTCTTCCAAAGGTGGGTGTGTAACTTCATGTGTATGTACCTATGTATGCATTGCCAGTGAGTGTTATCACTGGTCTGCGATTACTTGGGAGCTGGCTTGCAGGAGAGCTTGTGTTTGAATATTGCAGACCATGTACTTTGCCTGCTTTGTAACAAACTGTCACCTTCTTCAAGCTAGTAGCTTGCAACCAGATTTGGAGAGACATCATTTTCTTTGAGATTACCGGTATCAAGAAAGTGACACAAGACTTCAGACTACAGTTCAGTAAAGACATTTCATGTTTTTCTCCTGCTCTTTTTCTTCACCTCCTTCCTTTGCCTGCTAACCACGGAAAAGAGCCAACATTTAAACAATGTTTCCTGGTCATGCTTCTCAGCTTCTTGTTTTCTTAACAGCGAGTCTGAACAATTTCCTGTAATTTTGAAGCTTTTCAAAGTAAAATGTGCCAGTGGCATTTCTAAATACTATCCTCACTCAGCATGCCTCTGACATGCTTTACTCTTGGCCTCCATGCTATGTATGGAAGTCCTCCAAATTTGTTCTGCTTTGGGGTGGGAGTGAGGGTGCAGGGAGAGGTGTACCTGGCAGACAGTTGTGCTCTCATCCCACTGCCACTGGGTAATGCTACAACCTCTGTTGGAAGTCAGTGTCTCTCAGATGAAGTGGCTCTCATGGGTAAGTCCAAGCAGACACTTGTGTGCCCTAATCTCACCTGGACTGGAGCAGGTTTGAGTACTGTGTCTGGCTAGGTTGGAAAGCAAGGTTGGCAGCAGCTTTATAAGGAGGCAGGATCCATCAGTCACTGTCATTGTCATGGTTTGACAGGATCAAGCCCTTCTACAAACTGTCAGTAAGTTTCACTGCATTGTGGTTAGGTGGACCAGCACCTGGGAAAGGCTATTCTCTTCATATTGAGTTTTTGCCCCTATGCCAGACTTGTTCCTGAGCAGTTGGTTCATAATTGTTTGAAAGAGCGCCCCTTAGCCTGGGATTGATGAGTCACAAGAGTCACTTGGATGGGAAGGGATGTGTGCGGATATCCAGTTCATCCCTCTGCCCAAAGCAGGGCCAGCTCTGAGATCAGAGCAGGCTGCCCAAGGTTTTCTCCAGGTAGATCTTAAACCTCTGAGGATGGAACCTGCACAACCACTCTGGACATCATGGTCCAGCTTCATTTCTCACCTCAGGCATCTTTGTGGTGAAGATCTGCATATACTCAGGTAAAATTACTAGTGATTCATTTGATGACCACTGTAGCACTGTACCTGAGCATAGCACGGGCACCATTAGAATGGCTGCAGCACTTGACAGCAACTGTAGACAGTGACAAGCTATGCCTTGAAGCTATTCATTTGCTCATTTTGAGGAGTGCAGGGCAGGCAAACAAATAGACAGTAATGTATGAGATACTGTGTCATTGCAGTGAACAAGGTGAGTATAAAAAGGAAAAGTATAAAAGTAGCACATACTGCCTGATTAAATTGTCTTGCAATTAAATGACTCGATAGGAGGTTTTATAAGGGGGAAAAAAGCCGTCTAAAGAAGCTTGAACAAGTTAACAGGAAAGGTAGAAAAAGGAAAGGCACTAAGACATAAAACTGGCAGATCTTAAGTCTCAAGTGTTTGGGGGATGGCAAGTCCAGTTGTCATGTTTATAACTTTGAGTCACCATGTGGAAGTCAGTGACGCTTATGCTCTAGGCAGAATTCTGAAGGTAGGGTCTCTGCTCACACTGGAGAGCTTTAGACAGTCTGTATGTGAAGATTGTTGGGACAGGGCACTGATTCCTGTGCAGAGCCCAGGTGCGGTAAGGTTGACACCAGTTTGAGGCTTCTTTTCTTTGCAGTGACATTGAGGGGAGTTTGTTTATCATCTGGCTGTTAAGAGAGGAAGGAAAAAAAAAAAAGAAATAGAGCTTGTTTTCTAAAAATGAGAACACATACAGTCAACTAACATCTTTTATTTTTATGCATTGTGTCTAAAATAGATGCAGGTCTGCCTACTTTCTTAACATGCATCTGACAGAAAGTAATAGCATCCGTTTACATCTCTGTACTGTTTTTTTCTGTGAGGGTCTCAAGATACTTCATGGGGGGGACCAGACAATGAGAAACAATACCTTTAGTCTCCACCTGCCTATTCACCTGGTCTGCAACAGCTGGCAAAGCTGGGGCCATGGGGCAGCTGTGGGTGCTTTTTGAGCTGGCCTTGTTGCCTGCTGTGGGTGGTGCGGGCAGCTGTGGAAGAACACCCTTAATTTCAGAGTACTGTTGTTTAGAAACTCTGGGACTGTTTGTTCTGCTATCCATGATGTATGCTGGATGCTTCCCTTCCATGGTTTTCCAATTCCCACTGCCTGACAGTGAGCACTTGTGGAGAAGGTGACTTGGCTTTGGGTGTGCCCATCACCCCCATGCACTGTGGGTTGGAGGTTGGACAAAAAGGAAACTGCAGACGGCATCACTGCTGCTGTTGTAGTCTCCTTAAAGTATTTAGAATCACCAAAGATGATGATTTTATTGAATAAATTGGCAATGTAAAAAAAGGTAATGTTGTGAGGGCGGTTCCTGTCATGGCAGTTATGTTTGTGGAAGTTTGCAGTCACTGTTTTTAGTTTCATACCCAGTTTGCCTCCTGGCTGTGCCTGGAAAGGGGATCTGGGAAAGGGGAAGCTGCTCAGAATTGTTTACGTTGGATCTTTTGTGGGTGGTGTGGTTTTCCCCCCCTGGTTCCTGCCCCCCTTCTCCCAACGCATGACAGGGGCTTGTGTGCATGGTGAGCCAGTGCTGGAGGTGGGGCAGAGGCTGCTCTTAGGCAGCATCATGGATTTTGGTGGGTTTAAGCCAGTTGTGACATTTTAATTAACTAATTTATTTTGGTACTGTTGAGCTTTATATTGGGCTGTTGCTAATGACAGTACCAGGGCATCAGCTCTATCTGCCTCTGCTCAAGGTCTGTGGCTATGAGCAGACCACTTGCTCATTGCTTGGCCACGTTGAGAATAATGCCTCGCAGAGGAATTATGAAAGTTAATTTGCTAATTATTTATAAAGCACACTGGGATGCTACTTCAGTTCTACACAGTGTTATGTTAACATCTAATTAGTTATTCCTTATGATGCTTCATTTTCGTTCTGCTATAAATATTGGCCTAATACAGGGACATCTCTGCCTGTCATCTTGGTGACTCAAATGGAATAAGCAAGCTGGAATGAATAAACAGGATTTTGTTTGTAAATGATGTCTGTTTTTTTTCTTTTTTTTCCCCTTCCTATGCCATCTTACCCCTAAAAATGACGCTGTTTGGATTAGGGCTTTTCAGCAGTTGCATTTAGTGCAGAAGTTGTGTTGCATGCAGGGCAGGTGGAGCCCCATTCCTTCTCTCTTACCAGGGCATGGAGGCACACAGCCAGTGATGCCTTGTGATCTTGACCTCTGTGCAGTTCAAATGCGGGCATATGGCATGTGCCATACAGCAAAGCACAGTCACTTGGGAATTTACACCAGGCAAAATAAGGTAGACATCTGCCTGAATGACCATGAACCTTCCTGCTGGACGACACACTGCAATGCCTATTTCCATCAGCAGGTCCCTGCTGGGGGAGAAGTCGTCACTTGGATAGAAATCTCAGCCTTCAGCAACCTGCTTGCTTCTCTTGGGCCTTCCCATCCCTCCCATCTTGCTCCCACAGAGCTTAGGTGAAAACCAATTAAGTGTTTTGGGATTGAGAGAGTTGTACATCCTGGGAGTGCTGAGCCATCCCTCCTGTGGGGCCCCAGGATGGTGTCCAGAGACCCTGGGCTGAAAATTGCTGCACTGGGGAGATCTCTGCTGTCTCTTTCAGTGGGGCCTGGATCACAGTCTGGGATTCCAAGATGCCTTTTACTTTCTCTCTTCTCCTCTAAGCTTGTCTTTCTGTCTTCCCTTGTTTGTGTTTGCATCCTATATTGTGTTGCTTTATTTTGCATTGTAAGTAACATCTTGTCTTTACTTTGGCTGCTGCTATTAAGAAGTTTTGTATGGCAGTGTGCTGATTTTTTCTTCTGAAAATAAATAAAGCTCAGAGACTGTAGCTGCATGTCACACATTGCTGGCTTTACCTGGCTTTGGGCAGCTTAGGGCCCCTATGAAGATGCGAATGTCCTGTGTGCTTAGTACTTCACTGTGATGAATCCAAAAGCTTGTAAGTCTTATTTCTAGTGTTGAAAAATGTTGACAACTAATGTAAACCTACGATATCCATCACCTGGCAGCATCGTCACCAGAGTACAGCTTGTCACTCGTTTTGTACTGCTTTTTTCCAGCAAAAGTGAAACCATCGGCAGAGATGTGGTAGAAACATATTAGGAGTGTAGCAAGAAGATGACAGCAGCTACTGTGCAGTTTCTTTTGAAGAAATGAGAGAAAGTGTTAGGATTATGCTTCTTGAATAAAATGTGCCTCCCTGATCCCAGTCATTGAAAAAGGAAGCGGTCCCGTTGCGTTAAGCTCTTGCAATATTGTTGCGCCACATGATGGTTGTGGACCAAGCAGAATTCAGCCAGCCCTGAGAGAGCCCTGCTGTGTCCTCAGGGGGTCTCATGCACCCTGTGAGCCCTCCTGGTGCTGGGAGCTGCAGAAGCTTGCAGCAGCCTTGGGTATATGTGCATGTGCTTCTCTGTGAATCCAGGACAGCATCACAATTTATGTTTTCTTGAGGCTAGATGACTAGAAGCAGGCCTCTTTGATAGACAGGAATCCTGTGTACCTGAGAGGAACGCATAAGCAGGAGGGGGAATGACTTTCTATAGTCTAAGACTGATAGGACAAGGGGGAATAGTTTTAAATTACAAGAGGGGAGATTTAGGTTAGATATTAGGAGGAAAGAATTTCCTCAGAGGGCAGTGATGTGCTGGCACAGGCGCCCAGGGAAGCTGTAGTGCCCCATCCCTGGAGGCACTCAGGGCCAGGTTGGATGGGGCCCTGGGCAGCCTGAGCTGCTGGTGGGAGGCAGCTCTGCCCACAGCAGTGGGTTGGGACTGAGTGTTCTTTAATCTCCCTTCCAACTCAAACTACTCTATGATATGATTCTATACATGGTGATGTGTGCTTTACTTGCATGCACCTGGATGACTCCAGTAAAGACTGAACCGACCTTTGCACGTGGGGTGACTTGTGCTGAGTGTTGGTGAGTGATTTCCCCAAGTACACTCTGCAGAGTCAGTGTGAGAACTGTAAGCAACAAGTGGCACAATGAAATACAAACCTTCAGTTCTAACTTCTCGTTGCTCCAGAGGCAGCAGTGCGTGCCTGTTGCTGTTGGTGGTGGTTTTGCAGGCAAGTGTGCTGGCTGATTGCCACTGTCCCCTCCCTGTAGCTCATTAGAAACCTTTCAGCTACTCTTGCCATGTAACAACTGGGATCAATTTTCCCGTGAATTGATATATATGCTGACCTCTTCAAAGAAAAAAAAAAAACCCTGTAGTTCATTAGCTTACTTTTGTAGGGGCTGAATGAGAATTATTTGTGGCTGAACAATACCTGTCTTTCACTATTCTGTTCCTAATCCTAAATAGAAACATGAGGCTGAGAAACTCGTTCCGATAAAGAGGAGTATGGATGCATTCAATCTAGTATACATTTTCATGGTGTTAACATTCTTTAATCGGTGAGGATTGGTTTGCAGTAAAGACAGGCAGCGCAAAGTATCAGTTTGAGAAGGTAAAAGTGATTCTGATGGTAATGCATGGTTTTCCATCAGTGCCCTCTTGTGAGATTCTGAATCACAGAGATCCAGTTCAAAAGCTGAGACTTAAAAAAAAAACAATTAAGGAAGCCTGTGTTAATTTTCCATCTCAATTAATAATTGAATAAAAAGTGGCTCAAACCAAACTGTGTCCTCTTCTAGACAGTGACAGCCTTTTGCTTTAGTAGTAGTCTTGGTCATAGCTCCTTCTGGATGTGTCAGGCTGCATGGGTACCAGGGTAGGTGTTACCTTCAGGACAGGGGTGTTACCAGAGTGGAGCCCCCACTGCACAGTTTGGCCACAAGTGTCCATTATCATCAAGGGTATACATGAAGCAGCTTGAACTCTGAAGCCCAGGCTGTGTTTATAGGGCTGTAATTTTCAGTGTTTTGTGAAAAAGGAATGTAACATCACACTCAAGTGTGTCAGGGTGCCTCACATGCACCACCAGCTTGGTCTCTGGCTATGGGATTACGTTGGAGCACTACCAAAACTGGAGCTGGCCATCAGCATCTCAGTGTGCATGTCCAACCCACTGCTGTTCTTAGCAGATGATAATTGACTGCTCAGCCCTGGGTTGTGTCCTGAATATGCTTGACCAGAGGGTTGACAAAAGCAGGCAATAGCCAGGACCAGGATGCTGTCTTCTGCGGTTTCCCTCATTAGAAAGTCCACCACTGCCATCAAAGTCTTCAAAAAAGGTCTGCAGGGCTCCAGTTGTCTGCAGGATGGAGACGGGGCCTTTCTGTAGACAGGACGCTTCTCCAAGGCCATCTGTTTGCACCAGTGGAAAATACAGCTGATACAATCATGAATTTTTGAAGCGCCTTGGCTTTGTAAGGTAACCCGTAGTTACAGAGATACGGTCTGCATAGCCGTGGTGCTCCTCATATCTTAACTTACTGCTGTGCTCTGTGAGTCACTGTACTGAAGCTACTCCCAACCATTTCTCTGCCCAAAGTGATAATCCATTGTTAAAACGATATTAACTCATGTGTGCTAATTAGCAGGTGTGCCTGGGTGTGAGAAGCCAAGGATGTTAATTAGGTCTGATGAAGATACCTTTACTCAGGGTTCAGACTTGCATCTGCTGGGAACACGTCTCCTCTCTTTCCACAGCTGAGGAGGTGCTGTCCTGCAGTGATGGGGGTATCTTTCTTCTCAGCAGAAAGGGACTCAAGGCGGGCCTGGAGACTCTTTGTAGGGTTGGGTTGTTGGGATTTCTTTTTTTTAATGATGATGGTGGAATGAAATGGGCTTTTCCCATCTATTCTGTCTTCATTTGGCTAAGAAAAGGAGGGAAATTGTAAGCACCTCTCACTTCAACTGCATGTCATTTCTAGCCAGTGGCCTGCAGGGCTTGGCTGGTAAGCTGGTGGCCACTGCTTCCCTCTCACTCTGCTGGAGGTGATGGCCTCTCTGGCTGGCCAGCTTGGCATCTTGTGTGCCCATCCCCAGCCCAAAATATGCTAGGTTGCCTCCAAACAGGTTTTGGTAGGGCTTTGCTAATCGCAGGGGAGCACCACGGTTTATACAAGCTTGCGTGTGCGTCTGGGAGAAAGCCCACATCAAAAGGCGTGTATCGAAATGTCTTAGCGGGGTTGACAGCATGGCTGGGCCTGGAAATGCCTGTTCTCCTGGGGCTGGCGGGCCTGAACCAACAGGCTGCGGTGGGGTGTTGCCAGCTGGCTGCTCGCGGTCCTACCCGCGCCTGTTGCTTCTCTCTGGAAATCTCTGGGGCCTCTGCGAGCCGTGTTCCTCAGTCTGGTTTTGGAGAAAGGGTCATCCTTTTTGCACTTGGTCACGATGGAGAGGTGAAATTATTGCTTTTGGTCCTCCTGCAGCGATTTAGAATTCATCGGTAGCCAGGCTGACTGACTGTTGCCTTGTTTGCCTGAAGGCTGCTCCTATGGGGGAAGGCAGACACATCTAACCAGTGTTTTGGGGGGACCCTGGGCTGGCCGAGGACTTGCTCTGGGTAACCAGGAGAAGGTGTTGCAAAGCACTGAGGCAAAATGCAAATCCATGTAGGGCTTGCAGCAAAAGGGTGTGCCTCTTTTGGTCCTTCTAAGCTGAAAAACACTTCAGACAATCACTTTCAATCTCACATCATAAGCATATATGCTTCTTCTTTGGGACTTGAGAGTAATTGCTTTGTATCTCAGGGAGCTTGTGCGTATGCATGCGTGTGTATATGTACACATCAGTTTCCACGTAACAGAGAAGCCATTTTGGTGCTGGTGACTAAGTGCACATGGCATGGGAGCTCCCAACGTGGTTTTGCCTTTCGGGCTGTTCAGATTCATTGAAGACGGTGAGTGTCTGCTATGCCCTGCTGAACCTGGAGCAGGTGGGAGCAGCCTGTCATCTGAATCACTCCCAACTTGCCAAACCTGCTCGCTAGCCTGGCGGGGATTTGCTGTTGCCCTCCCTGAACACTTCAGGAGGAGTCAGCCTGCTCCCCTGGTCTGCCTGTGGTTTCTTTCTCTTGGCTGGCTCACAGATGTTTGGCTTTACTCATTCCGTGCTCAAATTAGCTGTAAGGCTGGGGATTGGTCTTTCCATTACTTTCTTTCCCAAACATGTGTTCAGTCCCATCCCTCCCTCAGCCCTTTCTGTTGTTGTGATGGAGGACTGCCCTGCTCGGCAGGAGTGCCTGCAGCCACAGGGGGACCCGGTGGTTTCTGAGCGTGGGCAGATACATCAGAAAGATCTGACACTGCCTGTACTTAGATGCGAAATTAAACAAAACCTGCTGTTTGCAGTGGACTAAAACTGACTGTTCTGCAAGTATACTCAGCTTGCATGCTTGGCTATTTCCGATAATAGGATGTATAAGAATGACTGTGCCGGATCACATCACTTGTCCAGCTGCCTCAGCTTGGCTGTTCTGGGAAAGTCTCTTCTCCTGCCATCCTGTCCTCTGGCATCTATAACACCTGAGCTCAGGGAGCCTTGCAGCTCTGTGTTCATTGCAGTTGCACAAAACTGTGGAAGAGCTGTGGTCTTGCACCTATGTGTTGTTTCTTCTTTTTTGTAGTGATTTTATCCTTTGCCCGGTTTGTGGTTACTTCTGGGTTGCAGAGGTCAGAACTTCAAGAATATGGTTAGTGCTCTGTATTTTTGAAGTGTCACAGTGAGTTGTAAACGTTAATTTGTTGTTCAATTTGATGATTTCTGTTTGCATAAAATATTTACTGTGCTGCGTGCTTCATTCCAAGAATAGTTTGATACCTGTTTTTCTTCTTCCTTATCGTTGGGTGCCGAGTCAAAATAGGGGAAGCTGGTGGATAAATGCAACTGTTCACGGTTTGTATTTGTGTTTCTTGTTGGTAGCAACCACTGGAAAATACTGCTTTTGGGGACTGTGCTCTCTGCAGTCTCTGCTCTTCAGAAGAAGTAATGTGGAAGCAGTAAGCTTAGAAATACCTGATCCATGTGCAGTTTTCAAATCTCCTCAGTTCCTGATCCTTGAGCACCAGTGTACAGCCTAACATGTGGCAGTTTGGTATGTACGTATTCCCAGAGAGACACCCAAGGAGAGATCTTACCGTACATGAGAGAGTTGAGGATGACAACAAGGGGTGCAGAATAGGTCAGAAGTTTTTATTTTGCATCTTGCTGGTGAATCGTCCCCTGAAAATGCACGCAAACCCCGGGCAGGGCAGAGTGCGGCAGTGACAAAGGGGAGCACGGTGCTGTGGTCACAGGTGTGAGTTGCCTTTGCTGGCAGTCTGGGTGTTGTAATTACGGGCTGCCCTCGCTCTGCGTCACGTTGGTGAGTTAAAGCCACCCTGGAGGGGTGTCCCCAGGAGCTGGGATTTCGGGAGTCAGCTGCTGAGTGACAGCAGTTCCCACCAGCCAGCGCCCCGGGAGCGCAGTCAGGAGGATTACCAGGAGAGGGAGGGAGGAATGGCAAGAGCTCAAGTCTTCAAACACACCCCATGGGCCCATCTCATCTATGCATGAAACTTCCTAAGTTACACCCACTCTGAAGCAGAAGGAGAATGAAACGCTGACGCTTCCTCCTTTCTGTTATTGGCAGCCAGCGCTTGTGAAATACGGCAGGGGAAGATGTTTGTGCTATTGATGATGAACGGTAAGCTGCTTTCCAACAGCACAAACTTCTGCTGGGGGGCCGGGGCGGGGACGGCAGTTGATCTTGGGCTGTGAAATAGGTCCATAGGCTGTCATGTTGTTGTGCTGTTTGAAATGCAGTCTGTTGGGAACCTCAGTGAGGCTTTCCTCTCTCAGCTTGCGTCTTTTCCCGGCGTGGACGGAGGTGTTTCTTTTAATAAGTCATGTTTAATTGGATCATCAGGCACTGTTTGCTTTTACTGGGCTTGTGCTGCTCGCAGGTATGGACACACTGTGCTTTTGTTGCAGGCAGTGAGAAATCAGAGTGACTGAATGGGAGCCGGGTATTTAGTAGCTAAATTCCCTCAGAGAGAAAATGTACTATCTTGTTGTTTGCTCAAGATGCTTCCCTTCTCCAGCTGCCTGGCTGTATTTTTGGTAATTACAGGTTGCCATGCTCTTTAATTGTTTAAAATGAGCCCTGTGAAAGGTTTCAACTTGAATTGAGCTCTGCTAGGTGTTTCTGTGAGGCACTGAAAGCTGAAATGTTCTGAAGGATGATGCTGCAGCACCCTTAAATCGGGTGAGAAGGGGGGCCTGAGGGGTCTCTCACACAACTGATAGCTGGTAGTGCTGCAGAAGCAGCTGCATGAAGCTGTCCTGCATCGAGTTGCTCGCTTTTTCTGGTTTCTATTCCGATTGCTTACGAAGTTGTTCCATGTACCAGTCACTATCTTTAAATCTAAATTGCTTAATTCTTGTGTTGGTGACAGGAAATGTGAGTACCCTGGCTGTGCAGGTACAGTGACTAAGACTCAGCATTCAGAACTGGCCTGGCCCTGGGGCAGGCTGAGCAACTCCACACCACGACCCTGACCCACTGCCGCAGGGATGCTGGGTGCTTCCTGATGGAAGGAGTGAGGTTCAGCCCTCATTCACAGCTTACCGGCGCTGAGGAATTTTCCTGTGTGGAGGCAAAGTGTACCGTGTCTGTTTTTGGCAGAACAAAGTCACGCTGTAGCTGTTTTAAATGTTAGAGCTTTAATTGTTTCATTTAATGTGCCAGAGACCCATTGTCAAGGCAGCTATTAATTCCTCTGACAGTGTTTTGGTGTTCCAGGGGTGACTGAAGTGTTCGCTTGTGATTGGTGTTCTGGAGCCAAAGGAGCAGGTCTGTGGGTGTCAGTGGGCTGCTTGTTTTTCCCCAATCCTTTCAGAGGCAAAAGTGATCTGTGCGGTACAAGAAATGTGTGGCAAATCACTGTGTTAATCATGGCAAATGGTGCTGAGGGATAAGAGCAGAAGTGTGGTGTGCCTGCTCGCACCTCCTCGAGGATCTCACTCTTGAAAGGATGCCCGTCTGTTTGCAAGAGGGTTCCAACTTGTTTTGAGGCAGAACCACTTTGTTTTTCCAGAATGTATGTTGGGATTAAATCTGCCAAGCCACAGATTTGCATCATTCAAGCATTTGCTTTAGCTTTATGCTTTTGCTCCAGGAAATCAGTGATGGGGTTCACACTGGCTTCGGCATAGAGCAGGCATTGCTTCTCCACTGATGCAGCCTGTGGGAGTACAGAGGTAGGAGCAAGCCAGATAGATATCAGTCTTCTGAGCAGACACAGCGGACTTTCAATGAAGCTACACATTAGGTTAGATATTAGGAACAATTTCTTCTCAGCAAGAGCAGTGAGGCAGTGCACAGGCTGCCCAGGGAGGCGGTGGAGTCACTGTCTCTGGAGGCATTCAGGAGCAGTGTGGATGTGGCACTGAGAGATGTGGTCAGTGGGCATGGTGGGTTGGGCTGATGGTTAGACTGAATGACTCTATGGCAGCTTTTGCCCTTTGGCACTGCCCTTAGCTTTGGTGTTGGCCAGCTAGCCTGTGCCAGTGCAAAAAAATAAAGGGTCTTTGTTTTGGGGCGTGAGAAGGAGATCACCAGAAGAGAATAACATCTCCATAACTATTTTTTAAGAGAGCAAAATAATAGATTAATAGATCAAACACAAAGGAAATCTTGGTGTCAAATCTTTGAAAGAATTTAGCAAGAAAGAGGGCAGCTCTCTACTGTTTTTTATTTCTCAGTATTATTTTGTTAAACTGGAGACTATGTGGTGTGTTCCAGTGCATTTTATGGAACAGTAATCCATTGCTGGATGAGAGGCATACATTATTTATAGATTAGAATGTTTAAACGTCCTGGTATGGGGTTGTTTAAGAAGGTCAGGATTCAGAGCACTGGAAATGGGATTAGCCCAGCTGTGCTGCAGACAGTGCAGAAGGAGAGGAAAAGAGGAAGTTACCATGTAAATATTTATGTTTTTATTGTGCCTTACAAGACGTAAGTCACATAAGATTGAGGAGTTTCTGGAACCAAAATGTAGTTTTGGTTGTAACCCCTCATGGGTTACAGCATCTCAAGTCTTAATTGAATTGTAAACAAACACCAGCATCCTTTTTCCCTAACTCAGCAGGCTGTCTCTCTGCTGCCTGTTTGCTTTCTCCATGGGATGGTGTCAAAAGACTGGAGGAGCAGAGAGCATCCGGGATAATATCAACCCCCCTTCCTTTCTGGGGGAAGCAAGCATTTCGTGCGTGCACAGGCTCCGGAAATGCAGCCCCCTGGCCAGCACTGAGTGACCTGTAGGCAAATGGGCATCTGGTTGGTTCATTGCAACACACTTCTAACGTAACTGCTTTTTCAAGCTCCCAGTCAGGCTTTCAGCAAGGTGTGGAATGCCATGTTCTCAGGTAGCTAAAATATTCTTAGAAAGCCAGGCATGCAGACGATCCCGTAAGTGAGGTGTGGGGTGGTAGCTGACAGTTGGCTTGTGGAAGACTGGCAGTGTCTTCTGTTGCATTTTCTACTGTTGTCTGGAGCTGGTCTTGATTATGGAGTAATTAAGAGCTCAAACTCAGTGTCGTTAATGGAGTTTAACAAATTGCCAGGCTTCAGATGAGCTGCGGTAGCTGTGTGTGTGCAGTTAGGATTACAGTGAATGTGCCATGGTGCGACTTCAGCCAGAGAGATGTAAAATAAATTGCACTGCCTTGTATTGCCATGGGTGTAACTGAGTTACAGCTAATGAGCAGCAGTTCCATAAGTAAGCTGGAGTAACTGGCTTGGGCCTGACCACAAATCACTGTGCACACATCAATGGTGCTGTAGTGGCATGAGTACTTGCAAACAGGGGCATTTCAGGAATGGTTTGGGTCTGTCAGAAGATCAGGCATATGAATTGCTTGAGGACGTAGGGATGTTCATATCTTGGCAGCCAGTGTAGGTATGCTCCTCCCAAAAGGTGAGGGTGCTGGTGGCAGAGGTAATTCTGGTGGCTATTGGGTTTTCCTCTGAAGTGATTGAAGAAGCAAAAGTATTCTGAAGAGACTTTTTCTTTTTTTTTTTTTTGTGAAACTTGCTCTGTTTCTATTTCCTTTTTCCCTTCCATTTTGGAGCTGGTAGGCTTAGTCACGTATGACTAGTGCAAGAAAATGTGCAACTTGTTGAAGGGATTTTGTATTGAATTGTAAGCACGGAAAGAGCACTTAGATAGCACTGTCTTTATGAAACAGATGGATAAGTGATACTGTGTACTCCTGTCACTGAGGATCTCTGGTGGTCGAGTCAGAGGGGAAATAAATAGCCCTTCTACTTCCCATCTGAAAATGGCTTTGTTATTCATTTGCTTTCGTCGAAGTGGGGGAGGTATATTGAGAGTGTGCTCCAGGCCCTGAGACATTTGCTCCAGATTGCAGTCCTGGGTGGGGGGCTGTTAGCGAGAGCTGCCATGAATTAAAGTGGTTACTGCAAACATTTGCTGTGCATCTGATGACTTTCAGTGTAAGCGGTGAGTAATAACGTGTCAAAGGTTGCTTTGTTTAAAAATGTCTGATGTGCTATTTTTTTTAACTGTAACAAAGGATCCTATTCCTCTGTGCAGCGCAACAATGAAAATAATCATCTTCACGTTTTATTTCTTTTTCTTTAAGCGAGAGGCAAGTTGCATTTTTCTTGACTTTCGTGGCATCCCAGAGTGGAGTTAGCAAGGGATGCATTGCTAGTGCCTCCCATCTCTCACAGCAGCCCTTTGCATCAGGTCTCAGTGTGTGTGCTTCCAGGCAGAGTACAGAAGGCAGTGCAGTTAGAAGTTGCAGGACGAAACTTCTGATAAAGAAGCTAGCGGAAGTCATTTCTGCTGATGTCTTTTCAAAGCAAATTAATCTTAATGCTTCAGTAACATCAGTAACATCTGGATGATTTCTTGGTAATCTTTTTTTTTTTTTTTGTATTTTGTCGTGGAATGAAAAATTACTGTAATTTACCAGCCAGTTGTTTTTTAAATTTGTGAACTCATAGTATTTGATATGTTCCATCAAGCTGTCACTCCTGGAGGCATACGAATGAATGCATGACATTTCAGCTTTTGTTTACTGTTTAGAACAGGTCCTTATACTTGACATGATTACCTGAGCATACCTTGAAGTTTGGATTTTTTTTTTTTTTTTAAGAGGAACAAGAGTCGTTTGAGCAAGAGCTAGATGCAGTCAGTTGCTTTGAAACTCCCAGACTTGGTATATCTATATAAATATCTAGAGCTACACAAAGACTGTGGAGGCCATATGGGGTTCCTGAAGATAAGACTGCAGCATGTAGCATGGTTAGCTTCTGTTTATGCTTCTGGACAAGAAAAAAGTAAGAAATCAAGGCTTTTTAGAAGCATGACTTTGAGAGTAGAAGAGTTATTGTTGGGGCTCATAGTGCTTCACAGCTGAAGAGTCTTCATGTTTCAGAGAATCTTATGGCTGTCCCCACTGGGATCTCTTTCCAGGGAGCTGTTATTGTGTGAAACCTCAGTGACAATAGTAGAGTGTTTGGCAGGCTTCCTGCTGGTGGCATGTTGTTGGCACCCCATCAGGTAGCTGGGGGCTGGGGTGATGGCCCCATGATGAAGTTGAAGGGCAGTGGGCAGGAGAAGGGTCAGGGAGGGGCTGGCAGTGAATAGACTGCAGGAAGGGCAAAGATTTAGGACAGGGTTTGGAGGGGAGAAGGGGGGGGAGCTAGAAACGAGGACCTCTGAACTGAACATAATGGTGAGCTGGAGTCTTGTCACGTTCTATAGGACAAGAGATAATGGCCTCAACTTGTGCCAGGGGAGGTTTGGATATTAAGAAAAACTTCTCAGAAAGAATGGTAATGCCTTGGAACAGGCTGCCCAGGGAGGTGGTGGAGTGATCCCTGGAGCTGTTCAGGAACCGTCTGGATGTGGCACTGAGGGATGTGGTCAGTGGGCATGGTGGGACAAGATGGACTAGATGCTCCTAATGGTCTTTTCCAACCTTAACAGTTTTATGATTCTACGATTCTATATTGGTTAATCCTTCTGGAAGACTGGAGGCTAAACCACTTGATGCCTGCTGAAAGCCTCTTGAATGGTATGGTTCTCCCAAAGCATTGGGTACCATAGGAAGTGGGAGTTGGGACTGCTCCACTGCTCTAGGCACATTGCAGCTCACCCTCTGCCAGCGCCAGTTATCCATAAAATGATGGACAGGCCAAATCTACAACAATAAGGAAAACAGCTTCAGCTCTGTGTGAACTCCTGGATCAAGCATCACATATCCTGGTGTGATAGTAAGGCAGGTGGGAGGTCAGATTTTAGTCCACATTGGAGCTTTGAGATGCAATCACAGCATCAGAATGACAAAGTCTGTGGTAAATTTCAGGAGGTGATTTGGGTAGACGGTATCTTGGAAGAGAGACATTTCAAGAGAACACGTCTCCTGTGTGTGTAAAACATAGATACAACGACCTGTGAAATGTATAGGAAGTATGTCAGTGGAGTATGCTATTTTTGCATAATTCAGCAACGTACAATGTTGGAGAAATGTGTCTTGTGAAAGTAAGCAGTGAAGTGCTTTAACAAATGCTTGTTTGGTGCCGAGCACAAATGTGCAGGAAAAAAAGTTGGAAGTCTTTGCGGACTAACAGAGGAAGCCCAGATAAACCACAGCTCTCATAAAGTGAATGGTCAGGCAGACAAAATTGCAAATAAATCCATTGAGAGAAAAAATATCCTCTATACTAGAATGTGTAGAATTGCAGAGATGGACAATTCTAAATGCTTTAGTACGTTGTAGTATTTGGTTGACATAGAGCAGCAAAGAGCTCTGAAGTGGCTCTCCAAGGGTGGCACCTCATTCCTTGGAGAATGGCTTTCGTGCTGGGGGTGTTGGTGTGGGGTGTTGATAGCTTGGGGTTTGGGGTTTGCTTTTCACTGTAGTGTCTGTTAGGGAGGTAGAGTCCTGTGCTTATGAACCAAGCACCTAGCATTCATTTACATGTACTAAGTGAGATTATGTGAGTAAACCTTAAGGTCTCTGTACAGCATTCAGGGCTTTCCTGGATTCCTTTACCTCTTCTCCACAAAAAACAAACAAACAAACAAACAACAAAAAAACTTGACTTTTAGATTGTTTTCTGAGGAGATTAAACAGTGCTGCTTCTAGGGGGAGTAGCCTGGTGGTTGGGGAAGGAGATTGACTGCTGCCATTCAGGGCTTACACAGAGTTTGAGTATGGTTTTTTGATGCCTCAGTTCCTCTGTCTGTAAATGAAGATGGCTCCTCATGCCCAGATTTTGAGAATTTAGGAAGATTTACAACATTTTAATGATTTTTATTGAGTATGCTGTGCATATTTGCAGTGCATTTTACCCTCAGTTGTTTTAGCCTAGAGCTGTCTTCTGGAATAGCAACAAGAAGGCTGAGATCTTCCCTTTGAAGTCAGTTTTGGGTTCTGGTGACCTCATTTCCAAGCTGTAGGCCTGCCTTCCAGCCTCTCTAAGGACATGTACCCTTGTATGGGGCCCTGGGCTTGCTGGCTTTGTGGGGCTGCATGCTGCTTGCCACTACAGTCTGCTTCAACTTTTCTTGTTCCTGCTGTGCTTGGTCTAAGTCTCCTAGTTGATTGTCCTGTTTCTGAAACACTATCTTAGCTAGTGCTGCCTGAGATTGATGAATACTCCTCATCCAGTTGGAGCTTTCCTCCGCTCAGCATGCTGCAGAGAGGAACAGCTGGCCACCTTTAGCTTGCCTGTAATTTAGACAAGATGACAAGCAAGCTGCAGATGATAGCCAGTTTTTTAAGAGCAGTTTTGAACCTGCACATCAGAGTGAACATCTCCAACTTTAAATGCACCGAGACCGGCCAGCTGCAGAGAGCTATTTCTGTGCAGGAATCCCTTTAATGTTTAATGCACTTTTGCTAATTGAGCCCCACAATGAGTCACTTAAGGGAGCAGCATCAGATTTTCAAAACCTCTGCCCACCTGTTGCTTCCTTTGGCTTCTCTGTGGCATGCCAAAGTCCCAAATTGTTCAGAGAGAGAAGTAAAACAAATCCAAGAGAAGATAGGTTTTGGCACTGTGTTACTCTGATGAGAAGGAATCTGGGATTAAAGCATTTTTAGCACATATTAAACGTTAAACTTGTATTGAATTCTCTGAAAAACTGAGTGTTTAAATACATGAGGATAAAAGCTTTTAGAACATTTTCTTCCTCTCAGAGCTACTGATTCATTCTGTAAATGACAGTAAAATTTCTTGCCTCGCTGCAATCTGCAGAAAGGCATTAGTCATGTCTTAATGTTGCCCAGAATTGGGTACAGAAGGCAGAGACGGCGTCTTCATGCCTTCTTGATGATGCTTGCTTTTCATTATCCTCATCGTGCCGAGCGGTACCAAAACGTGTTGACATGAGTTTCTTAGCAAGGTTCTCAGGAGCTCTCAGAAATTAATGACGTTGTGCAACCTCTCCAAAGGCTTCACTTACCCATTTTCTCAGCTTCCTGCTAGAAGGGCTCTGAGTCCACCAGTGCCCGGTGCTGGAGGCACCCTGCAGGTCCCCCCCAAGGTGCTTCAGGCTCTCTGCAGCTGAGTGAGGCAGAGATCTGGGATTATTGACAAATGAAATTAATTTCTTACGACTAAAGCTGGACCAAATTTCACATTTAGAGTCTCTCCTAGTAAAACTGACAGAGCAATAAGCGGATTATCTTCTTCCGACCTCCTTTTTTTAAACCAAATAGATGAATGCTGGAGGCCAGGGATTCATATTCCATCGTGCCTGACCTACAATTTATTGCAGCATTACCTCAGAGTAATTGAGTGGGTCCTACAAGTCTGTATATCAGGCTAATTTTGGTTGTCTCTTAAGGAGGTGCATACGATTTCTTTCAATTAATTTTGGAGAGGCTTTTTATGTAGCTAAAATGATGTTGTGTTTTTTCTGATACCCTGATGAAATTGTGCAGAGTTGAGCACAGTCCTTCCTATCTAACTTGATATTTGTCATCAGCACTTCATCTGCTCAAGTACCTCACCTGTATAAATGGATTTATTCTCACTTAATTTCAGTCGCATAGGAAAGTATTTGCTCCATCTGCAAAAGGAGATTTGAGACGCAGGGAGATTTAGGATTCTTGCCTGAGAATCCACGGAATTAAATTGGAGAGTAGAGCTGTGGTCTCGTCCCTTAGCTTTAAGATGCAGCCTTCACTTAAGCTTCACAACTAAATAAACTAATAAACCTGTCAGCACGGATGCTGCTTGCAATGGAACAGAATCCTCTGGATTTTAAAAGTTTAGGGAAAAGGGGGCAGCAGCTTGAAGCCGTGTGCCCTTCTTTGCAGAACACCCCACATGGCTGCTCTGACGGTTCTCCTAAAATCTTTTTGAACAGGAGAAAATAAGCAACAGTGCAAAGTGTAAGGAAAACAACAGGAGCGTGAACACGCCCGATCTAAGTGCTGCAGGTTATTCCATCAGACTAATGACAGAAAATAGGTCTGCCTGATGGGACAGCCTTGTATTGTGTTGTCGGATTTATTCAGCAGCACAGAGTGTGATCTGAAGTGCTACCTGTTAGCATTAGCTGATCGCTGTAAATCATGAATGTGGAGACTCGAGGTTTCTGATTGTTTCTGGATGGATGCGATTATCTCAACAGCTACACTTGAAAGCCATTACATTATTTTATTTTCATTATGACATTGCAGTAATGCTAAAAGGATTAAACATAAATATATGTGAATAACTTGATCCCTCAGAGTGTGAGGCATACAGATTGCATTGTGTGAACTGAGTTATCATGATTTTATACAGAATTTATTTATTTATTTATTTATTTATTTATTTATTGGACCTCTGTGTTTGTGACAACTGTGTTGAGGAGGACGTGCCACGGTAATCAGGCTGGATGGGGCTCTAAGCAATCTGATCTAACTGTAGATGTCTCTGTTCCTTGTAGGGAAGTTGAAATAGATGACCTTTAACGATCCCTTCCAACTCAAATGATTCTATGATTTCACGTACAAGACTTTTTTTTGTTCTGTTGCCAGAAAGGTGGCATGGGGACCAGTGCATAGGTTTCTCCACTCCTCTCCCACTGGCTGGAAGAATTTGGGGTGAGTGCCAGAGCCCCTCTTGGGCATGGGGTCCAGCAGTGGCCGTATGTGGCATTTAGGTGGAACTCCTAGTCTTGCAAGTGAAGAAGAAAAGGTAGCTAAGGGTGTTGTCTTCTGCAGCAGCAAATTAAGCTGAGCACTGAATCACCGACTGCCCGCAGCCGTCCATGCTGGTCCTTTACTGGAAGTTACTGTCCCTGCTGTGGTGGTGGTGATGAAATACTTGGTCTTTGAGCGGCTCAGCCTGTAAGCCCAAATTAAAATCAGAGCAGCGCACTTGGGTGTGCCCATGGTGATCTTTTCAGCCACCACACCCTGACCAGCCTGCACTTTGTATTTACAGTCCCTTGCTACAGATCAAAAGATTGAGACCAAGTCACAAAACAGCACAATGTAAGAGTGCGGAGAAAGGACGAAATACTGCGTTCTCACATATTTGTGTTAGTAGAAGTTATGTTTTGAACTTCACTTGAACAACCTTCCTGTAGATGTTGTGATAAAGGTATTGAGGCAGTGGAACAGGTTGCCCAGAGAGGTGGTAGATGCCCCATGCCTGGAGACACTCAAGGTTTGGCTGGATGGGGCTCTGAGCAGCTGATGGAGCTGTGGGTGCCCCTGCTCATTGCAGGGGGTTGGACCAGATGCCCTTAAAGGATCTCTTCCAACTCAAATGATTCTATGATTCTACGTTTGTATTAACTTCTAATGGATCCTAAAGTGCAGAATAATCCATAAAATATGTCAGATTTTTCTTCCAAGTCTTGTAGGTTATTCTTTTAATTAAAAACACAGTAAATTTAAGAGGTTTTTTTTTTGTAAGAGAGTGCTGAAAATATTCTAAATACAACTCTTCGATAGTCCAGTGTGAAACTATTTTAGTTTAAAGCCAACAAATGTTTCAGCTGGTTTTTCATACCAATTATTACTTTTTAATTATTTCTGTCATTTTTCCTTATTAAAAATTGAATTATTAGTATCCTAGTTCTAAATCTAATTCTGCTCAGACTTAGACTTTTTACATGGCTTGGCATGTAAAACCACCTCCTGGCTTCTTCCATGAAAAGCACTGCAATCTCCTTTGAAAAACTGGGTGATGATGGCATCAATGTTTCTCCTTCTATAGGGATTTGAAGATATTGGTAGAATGTTGAGGTTTTACTGTAGATTGGTCTAACAAGCAAAATATCAATGCATTTAAGCCTGATGCTGAAGCATCAAACTGGTTCATGTGGCATCAATCACGGCTCCATGATCACATTTGTTCAGGATGTCATGTTTGGTATATGTTGTCTAAATTAAAATTTATGGTTAGTTGTCATGATATTGAATGTCATTTATCCTCATCTGTTCTACTCCATATGCATATTCATAGACCGACAGAATCATAGAATGGCTTGGGTTGGAGGGGACCTTAAAGATCATCAAGTTCTAACTGCTGTTGTGGGCAGGGCTGCCCCTTACCAGCTCAGGCTGCCCAGGGCCCCATCCAACCTGGCCTTGAGCGCATCCAGGGGTGGGTTACCACAGCTTCTCTGGGCAGCTGTGCCAGTTCATCACTGCCCTCTGAGTGAAAAATTTCCCCCTGACATCTAACCTAAATCTCCTCTCTTTTAGTTTCAAGATGTTCCTTCCTTGTCCTGTTCAAGGCCTCCTTTCAGTGTTCACTGCCTGTACTTCTTGTGCTTTCGGCATCTCTCAGTTAGTGCATCCCTAAAAGCGTTGCAGCAGAGGTGTGGAGCCCTGAGAAGAAGCTGGCAGGAAGCAAGCTGCAGAGCAGCCATGGATGTGCCTTCCAGAGCCCTCCTGCAGGTTCCCATCTGCTGCTACACAGCCCCCAGCTCAGCACCCCCAGGATGAGCTGCTGAGGTGTCGTGGAATTATCACCCCATGGCATGAGCTAGGCTGGTGTCATCATTTCACATTGTCTCAAAAGAGCAGGCATTGTGACTTTCATCCTCTGTTGAAATTTATCAACACTTTACACTTGGCACAGCAAAGGAACCAAGAAAATTAACAACATTTTGCTTTTTTATTGCAGCTTAGTACTAAGGAATGCACTTAACCATTGTTTGGTTTTGTTATTTAATGCATGTTTTTTAAGCAGGCTGAATTAGCAAATAGTACAACCAAAACATCTGATCTATCTGTTCACAGCACGTCATGTTCTTCTCCTGAATATTTCCCTCAAGCTCCATTAATGAATTAATTGGGCAAAATCACACACTTAGAGACCACAAAAAAATATTTCTCTGTTTCATTTTGATGGATAGTGTCTTTTAAAGGGTGCAAGTGCGGGAAAATGTGTAAGTAGTGTTCTTATGGGATCAACAATTCATAATTCAATTTAGGATGAAGATATTGTCTGACAGGTTAAACTGAGAGCTGTCCTCTTGTCTCCATTAATCTTCATCTGAATGTTCACTAAAAAGACAGCACGGGGATGGCTTCATTGCCGATACATTGCTAGCAATCCTTCCTTTGCATTGATCTGTGCTTCAAGCTGTGCACGTGAGTTATGGGTTAACTCTGGAATTCTGCATAATTTTTTAATCTTGTTTCTTTTTAATAAAGTTACTTGTCAGGGTGGTAGCTGAAATAAAGACCCTGATGTTGCTCCATGGGACAGTGCTTAAATTCATCCTCTAAGTATTCATATGAAAACATCCCTTGAGTCAGGTTAGAGCCAAATGCATTACGCCAGTGCTGAGCTTTTTTTCAGGTCTCATTTTATGGCATTTAAATATATTTCTTGCAAGTGGACTCTAGATTTCTGTGGGGAAAAGAACATGAATTCTGGAAAACTTGCATAAACAGATTAGAATTGGCAAGCAGAACGCTGCTGTGTTTTCCCTTCTTGCTAAAGGTTCCAGTAAGAAGGTCTCTTGACAATACAGAAATATCCCAGAATACAGGCTTTGTAGGAGGATGCTGGAATCCAAAGCAGGGCCCTACCTTTTCCTTTTGAAGCACTATCCCACCTATGTTTGCGTTTTCTGCATTTTTCATCTCGTATTGACAGAGATACATCAGGATATGTTTGCTGAAAACAAAGGAGTGAATGAATAAAGTCTTTTGCTCTATTGTTCCCCAAACTGGTGACGAGCCTTTTTTCTCCCGAAGCCTGTTAGGCTGGGCTTTAAAAAGCACTCACAAAACCCAAACAATACAGCAAAACCAAAAGCACCAGAGCAGGTGTTGCTCACTTGTCGAGACAAGCAGAGACTCATTTCCTTTTCAAAACGTGGTTGGGAGTCAGGCTTAAGGAGGAAGATCAAAACAGAATCACCAAACACAAATTAAAAAAATTGGACTGTGCTATAAAATCTCGTGTATAAATGCAGCATTGTACAGACACAACAGTACTAAGCTATTGTGTGTATACATCTCGTTTATAGAGTCTTCCTAGAGTTTTTCCAGCATTCTTGCTCATTAGTGAGGTTAATTGCAATCTATTTCATTTCTCCACCCATTCTGATATTCCCAGTCTCATTAGCTGCCTTTCCTAATGCTCTGCTTTCCTTTTAATGCTTCAGCACAAAGCCGTGTCTCGCGATAAGCACCAGGTTTTATGAATGGCTCTGAGAGATATTCTTGTATTTTTCAGCAGTTGGCAGCGCTACCTGCATGCCACAGTCAGGTTTCTCTTGGAGAGGTCTCTACCTGTCAGCTCGGGCTCCCAGTGCTGACGGGGCCATCACCCCCTTGAGGTTTCCTAGAATGGGCAGTGCAGCAGCTGCTAATACATACTTGTGGCACGCTGCATTCATAGAATCACAGAATGGTTTGGGTGGAAGGGGCCTCAAAGCCCATGCAGCCCCATCCTGCTGCCGTGGGCAGGGCTGCCCCCCAGCAGCTCAGGCTGCCCAGGGCCCCATCCAACCTGGCCTTGAGTGCCTCCAGGGATGGGGCATCACAGCTTCTCTGGGCAGCCTGTGCCAGTGCATCACTGCCCTCTGAGGAAAGACTTTCCTGACATCTAATCTAGTTTCCTCTCCTTAGTTTAAAGCCATTCCTTCTTGTCCAGTCAGTGTTAGACAGTGAAAAAATTCGGTCCCCCTCGTGCTTGTAAGCTCCCTTAAGTACTGGGAAGCTGCAGTGATGACTTCCTGGAGCCTTCTCTTCGCCAGGCTAGACAAGCCCAGCTCCCTCCGGACCTGCTTCAACAGCTCAGCATCCTTCTTGTGCTGAGGGCCCCAGGCCTGGATGTGGTACTCCCTGCTGGCCACCCCTCTTTTGGTGCAGCCCAGGATACTGTTGGCCTCCTGGGCTGTGAGCACACACATGCATTCTTTGGGCTCCCCAGGCACTGATGAGGGGAGAGCCCCAAGCAAACAGCCTGTCTCTCCCACCAGAACGTAGGAGCAGAGGCCTTGAGTAGGATGTGTTGCTTGCAGTGGAGAGGCCACGACAACTGCTGCCTGGAGTTTCCTACATCCCCCCTGGAAACAAACCATTGCATGCTTTTTTTATTTTTCTTTGAGCTACACATTCAAATTTCACCAAGGCATTTCTCCTAGTGAGTACAGGAGCTTCTGCCTAATCTGTTTGCCTTTAAAAGTTCAAGGCGGCCATTGTGTAAAATGTTTTGCAGGTTACGTCGCGATGGGAAAAGTACATGCAGGGCAGACTCTGCAAGCCGGAGCGGAAAGGTGCCCTGCAAAAGTGATTATACATTCCTTTTCATGTTTTTTTAAGAGGCAGGGAATACGTTGAGGCGTGTTAAAACCTGTATGAAAAGTGATAATAGAGTGCCTTCCTCCTTTCCCACAGCTGGGTGTAGATAAGACACACCAAACTTAATGCCTGGTTTCTTTTGTTCGTAACCCTTTCCCACTAGGGTGCTGCATATTCTAGTGTTGGAGGTTTGACGTAGGTGCACTGCAGAGCTTCTGTGGGGCTGTTTTGGCTGTCTAGCTTTGTTGCTGTCATGGGAGCTGTGACGTGCCACTGGGCTGCCATGGGTCCCAGCTGGCTGTTGTGGGGGCTTTCCCCTCAACCACCTTCATCCCATGGGATGGACCTGCACTGAGAGCCCCTGCCTCCTCCTTTCCCTCTGCGTAGCACAATCAATAGGTCCTTGCAGCATAAAGCAGAGCTCGGTGTGTGTGGTGATGAGAATTGGCCTCAAAGCAGTGTTGTATCTGTCGCAGCCGTAGTTTATTTGTTTCATTTCCAGAGCTTTGCAAGCAGGGCTGGTTTAAATTAGGTCTCCCTTGTGATCTGCTGTGCTGATAAGTGGTCAGAGGAAACGATATCCCATAAATTAATTGACGCAGTGGGATTTCGGGTGGTTCTTGGAGTGGAGTGACTCTTATTTTTAACATTAAGTTGCTCTTCAAATGTTATTATCTTTTAAAGGGATTCGCTGTGTATGTCCATAATTATTAATCTCCTAATTAAACGTGAAATGAGTCCTGAAACAGTGGATCTGTTTGGAACAAACAAAGGAAACACATCAGCTTTCTCTATCTTTTATAAATACAAGCCTCCAGAACAGATGAACCAAGAGAAATCCCACAAAAATGTCACGGTTAATGGGTTTGCTGTTTGCCGTACTATGCAAGATTACAGAAATACTAGTAGCTAATTGCAGCCTTGCAGTTGTCACCAGCAGGACAGCACGGTGGTTGCTACAGTATATGAGGCAAGCTGGAGGAAAGGTGCTTTTTCTTCACTCTGTGCTGTCTTCCTTTGGCTCTTGAAAGTTTAAAGCAGTGAACATTTCTTCACAGAATCACAGAGTAGCTTGTGTTGGAGGGGACTTCTGAGACCATCCATTTCCAACCCCTGCCATGGGCAGGGTTGCCTCACCAGATTAGGCACTACATCAGGTTGCCCAGGGCCCCTCTTGATAAGGGACAAGCAAGCTTGACTGTATTTTGGATACCCTGCCTGAACGTAGCCACTGTGGGAATTTTTGATCTTTTTATCTTTCCTTTTTGGGTGTGAGAGTATGTGCTTGAAACAGAGAAGAATTTCCAGTTGCAGTTGAGAATCTGAGGAAGCTGGGCTGACACCTTGTGCACGCGGCTCCGTAAGCCTCCCTGCTTCTTTATGGGACTGCGGAATTATTTTGCATTGATTTCTCTGGGCTTTTGGGTGCAGAGGTGCTCAGCAGAGCTGCTCATGTCTGTAGGCAGACAGGCCAGGTTGCTCATGTGACGGCTTGCTCCACATGACGTTGATATGCATGAGCTCAACAGCTTCCTTTTGAAGAGAAAAGCCCGTGTCAGCAGTGTGGAGGGAGACACTTCTTCCTCTGACAGACCTGAGGTTCCTGCCCACCCTTGGCACAGCTAGAAGCTGGCACCTTTGTAGTCTGGAAATAATCACGTGTAGCATCTCAGGAAGGAGAGCTCAGTGTTGCAACATCTGAGTGTTGCTTTCTCTCCTCAGAAAGCTGAAAGCATCCAGGTTGATTTAGGAATAAAAAAAACCATAACACTGCTAAGTACAGGTGTGAGAGCATGATGCAGCGAGGCCAGAGAGGTGTTACCAGCGCACTGCTGCCATGGTGCACCATGTGGCATCGTTACAGCAGCACAGAGCCTTCATTGCACGGATGGTGCTTACGGCAGCAAAACTGCTCTTGGCTGGAATAGCTTATGCTAAGCTTGTTTTTCTTTGGGGAGAAAAAAGTGTTACTATAAGCTGTGTCACAATGCTGCTCATATAACTGTATTGCAGTGGCCTCTGCAGGCATAATCAGAGGTCATGCTCTAGCAAATTTGTGACTGACGTATCTGTACCAGTGAATAGATTTGTAGCTTGGATTCCTGCGTGGCACAGGGCTGTCTGTCCTCCTTTAGTATAAAGAAGATAGCTTTTTGATGAAGATTTTATATGCATTGTGTGAGGAGTGGCTGAGGCCCCTCGGCGTGCTCAGCGTAGAGCAGAGAAGCTGAGGGGAGGCCTGATGGTGGCTGCAGCAGCACTGAGCTCTGCTCTGTGTGACAGCGACAGGGCCCAAGGGAACGGCATGGAGCTGTGTCAGGGGAGGGGCAGCTGGGGGTTAGGGACAGGGGCTGCACCACAGGGCAGTGGGCATGGAACAGGGTGCCCAGGGCTGTGGGCATAGCCACCAGTACCAGAGCTCAAGGAGAATTTGGACAATGCTTTCAGAAGTAGAGCTTGGATGTTGAGTGGTGCAATGCGGAGCTCAAAGTTGGACTTGGTCATCCTTATGAGACCCTTCCAGCTTGGGATTCTCCATGGCACCATGGTTGAAAATTGTAAATGATGAAGTGCAAAACATTGGCTTTTATTTTCTTCCTTTTCTTTGCGTTTAGATATATTATTTACTCTGAAAGTGGTGGAAAAGTGCAAGTAAACAAGTGGAGGAGGGAGTTGCATTGGAAATATTTTGATTTCGCAGTTGCTTACTGCAAGGGATGTGCAGCCCATCAGTAGGCAAAGTTGATTACTAAAGATGGGAAAACTCTCTGGTGACCAAACTTCCAGAGATCTCCAGAGCATTTTCAGGGCAGGCTTTCTACCCTTGATGCAGAAATTTGAGCAGTAAAGGCCTCTTAACTAATCTTCCAACGGGAGAGGCAAAGGCTGATGCAGCACTGCAGCATGAGGGAAATCTTGTTTAACTCAATGATAAAGATGTCCTTCACTTCTTTCTTTTGGCCTGTCAAAAATAGCACAAGGGGCCTCCCTTAAAAATTCCCTTTAAAATGCCTGTAGCCTTTGTCTTTGAGGTATGTCCATGTGCTGTTAAAGTAAGTTCATCCTCCTGCTGTAGGTCTGTTGAGTCAGCATGGCGATATGGTGAGGCTGTGACTAGTGGGGGAGCAGAAGCCATTGCAGTCACCTTCCCTGGTGGCTCTGGCACTGGAGGGAGGAAATTTGGCTTAAAGGAGGCCTACTTTTTGGGCTCCATGATAGTATTTTTAACACCTGTTTCACGAAAGCTCTCTTTGTCCAGGAACACAGTGGGATCTTTCTCTGTGCTGCTGCTTTTTGTGTTACAAGGGCTTTTGCACTCCTATGGGTCCTGTGTGCATACCCACAAAAACAGTGCTGAGAAAGTGGGAGAAAAGAGTGGTCACTCCTGCACTTTGGAGACCTCTTCCTTTATCAGGCAGGTGCCATTTGTGGCGATTCAAGAGCAGTTGTGAGCTCAGGTGGGCTGAATAATTCACTTGTAGCTTGAAAGTAGGTGAATATGATCAGTATGCTCACAAATACATGATGTGTGTGCATTTTTACCACAACTTTTATTTTCATATGGGCTGGGAATGATGCCACAGAAAATATCGGTAGCTTTCTCAGCTACTAAAATCATCTACCACTCTGTAAATTTAAAGGGGAAGCTAGATGTTTTCTTTTAGGACTATTTTGGGCCTCATACCAATATGAAGCACTGAAATGAGGGAATGACACCCACTGCTACTGAAATTATAAAGTGCTGTGTAGATTTATAGTGCCTTCGTTTGATGGTGTGGCTGATATTTCTCCAGGCTGGCATTTTTGAAGAGGCTCAGCTATTGTTTCATTAAACATTTGCATTTCTAATACGTACTTTAGAATTCCTTAAAAAAATAAGTAAATCCCTCTTATGTATGTATATTTTAGCACTGTATAGTGTTTCATTTATGTGACTATACCCCACACTAATGGCTACAGTTAAGAAAACTATTCTTCTAATAAGGCCTAAGGCAAAATGTATTAGCGACCTTCTCTTGTAAGAAAGCATTGAAGCAGAGCTGTCAGTAAGCAGTTTTCCACCAACTCTCTGGTTGGGCTTTGGTCAGGCAGGCTCTGTGGCACTCTCTCTAATAGCAATACCTGGTGACTTTCCAGTAATGTTTCACCTCGGTCTAGGAGATCCATTTTTCTTTTTTGGTGAATGTTTTATTCACTGAAATGTGGTTTGTGACTCAGGGGCAGCTAAGGAACTCTGGAAGCAGTTATAACTCACAGAGGGCTGCATTCAGACAGTGCTGCGTTGCTGGAGCTTGTAGATGGAGTCAGGCCTCATCCAGAGTGGTGAACAACTTCTACGAACACTAAAACTCACTGAGTTTCAAATGAAAACTTACATTTCTAGATAGATCATTAAAATAGAGAAAGAGTGGCATCCCCACCCTCACTAAAATAGAGAAAGAGTGGCATCCCCACCCTCACCACCGTGATGATGCACCTGCAAACACATGTGTGTGAGTATGCACTCACATGCAGTTTTCTGTCCTGTACCCAAGAAAATAGGATGTCACTCCTCTGTGGCAGGGGATATTCAGATGGGAGTCTTCAGCCTGGGGAGCCTAAAGCCTTCATTTTCTACCTCTTCGTGGGAGGCACCTTCACACAAGGCTGTCTTAAGGCACTACGTTATAAGATCATGCTTGGACAGTTGTCATCAGTTTGTCTTGTAATTAGTTGCTCATGCTTTTCATAGAGTATTTAAATAGTGAGGCACTGAGAGAAAGTGGGAACCTGATGCTGGAAAATTCCCACACAGGATTTCGAACACCTCTTCTTGCTCTTTCTTTGGTGATGTGTTTTGAATTGTTTTCAAGGGAAGAAGAAAACGGAAGCTCCTTTTGATAGTCTGTTGTCTGTTCAGAGGAGGTCAAAATTCAAAACCTGCAGTTGGCCAGCCTTCACTGCTGGTTCTCCACTGATAGCAGGTAGCTTATGCATGCCAGCTGCAACATTGTTCCTGCGTGAACCATAGTTTGCAAAGCAAGGGGAGAACTTGAAAAACTGTCATGAATACATTTTTTTTAATTGACTGTTCAAGTTACTCTTTTCTGCCTGAGTATATAGATGCTGTCCTTATGGAGCCTGTTTGTTTTGCTGTATGAAACAGTCCTGTTGTTTTAACCCTCAAAAGGAATCTCCGGGCTTCATTGTTTCTGCTTTGCTTTTATTGAAGGTATTCTTCCCTTTGTTGGCCTTTGCTGTGAGTGATGAAGATTGCAAGTGTTATTCTGGATGAGGTCAATGTCTTCTATGGCAGTATTCACTGATGCTTCAACTGTGAAAGCCTGGCTTGGGCATCTTTTGATTACATTTGTTTTTTTATCACAATTATATCACATTAGTGATGTGATCTTAGGATCAATACAAGACAGAATATCTCTTTTATATTGTGACTTTCTTTCTCTGTGTCAGCAGCCCAAGTCAGAAGTGTGTTCTTTTCTTTGCGTGTCATCACTGAAAGCATTAAAAAACCTTGTCCCTTGAGTCAGATAATTCTCCTTTCAGCACAACCTCTCTGCGAAGTTTCTTGCTTATATCATAATTCCTATGCTAGTCTTTGTCACCTTCATCTTAGCTAATAGCTTCCCAGAAAGATATCTACTACCCACTCCTCCACTATAAAATGGCTTATCCTGTTGGAGAAAGAGATCGATGAGTGTGCCTCAATCCATGTGGTATTTTACTCATTTCCCACTTCTTGCTGTGCTGTTCCTCCTCCTCTCAGACGTGTTCCCCAGCCTCGCACGCGGTTAAGGCTTGGCAGATGGCTGTGTCATTTCTTGGATCACTTGTTCCCCAGTCCCAGGCAGGATCCTGATCTGCAGGTTTTAATATAAAAATTATTGTACTTAAACCTGTGGTTTCTTGTACCACTTCTCTCATAGTTTTGGGATGCAGATTAAAAACTCCTGCTGACTGGCACATTTTAAACTCTTTGAATTTAGCTCCCCAGATACCTCTGATGTGGTATTCACACACTTCACTCCCCCATGCCCTTAGTGAAAATTAAATCAGAGCATTCACTTTCTTTTGAAGCCAGGTTCAGAGCTGGCTGGTTTCACTTTCCATCACAAAGCTGCCGTATCCTGCTTAATAATTTGGCCTTTTCTTCTCAGAAATGCTCACCATCAACCCTGTCTCCCCATCTGGCAGGCTTTGAGCTCTCCCCATGATGTCTCCTGGGAGATCACGGCTCCCTGTAGGTTTTGCCCCCTCTGAACTGAGGAGGCAGCTCCTGATGTGAGAGGACTTCAGTGCCCGGCACTCCTTCAGTGGGATAGAGCTGGGCTCTCAGGTGATGTGTGATACATGAGTTGTAACTAAAACCGGTAGGTCCAGATAAGCGTACTGCAGTGAGAATGCATTTCAGTGACGGCGTTTGAATGATCAGGTTCTGTCAGAACGTCCCAGATAAAATCTGCGTGCTTAATTTAACTCTGACAGCGGCAAGCTAGTGCAGACCAGCTGGGTTTTGCATGAATGTTTCCGTATGCGTGCTGGTGAAACGGTGAGGGTTTGTCTTGTGGTAATGCCAGGCTGCAAAACCTGCTCTGGGTTGCTTGGTATCATCTCATTAGACAAAACCAGCAGCCATGTAGTCACAAGCGTGCTGGAAACAGCAAATGCTTTCAGTAGGAGATGAATCTTGCTTAACACCAACCTAAAAGTAGGAGCTCACTAGTACCAGAACTTCCACAAGGCATGCTGCCTTGCTACGTGTTCAGTTTTGGGCCCCTCACCACAAGAAAGTTATTGAGGCCCTGGAGTGTTTCCAGAGAAGGGCAGCAAAGATGTAAGGGGTCTGGAGCACAAGTCTGATGGGAAGTGGCTGTGGGAGCTGGGATTGTTCATTCTGGAGAAGAGGAGGCTCAGGGGAGACCTCATTGCTTTGTACAACCACCTGAGAGGAGGCTGTGGTGAGATGGGAGTCAGCCTCTTCTCCCAGGTACCAGCAATAGGATGAGAGGGAATGGTCTCAAGTTGCACCAGGGAAAGTTCATGTTGGATAGTAGGAAAAGTTTATTTTCAGAAGGAGTGGTGAGGCGGTGGCACAGGCTGCCCAGGGAGGTGATGGAATCACTGTCCCTGGAGGTGTTCAAGAGCTGTGTGGATGTGGCACTGAGGGACGTGGTCAGTGGGCATGGTGGGGGTGTGCTGACGGTTGGACTGAATGATCTTAGTGGTCTTTTCCAACCTTAATGATTCTGTGATTCT
The DNA here is from genome assembly GCA_023055505.1 of Callipepla californica brunnescens. Lineage (NCBI taxonomy): Eukaryota > Metazoa > Chordata > Aves > Galliformes > Odontophoridae > Callipepla > Callipepla californica. Next base: position 68,819,136 of record JALIRH010000001.1, on the reverse strand, counting down.
GTTCTTGGATTCCAACAACTTAAAAAGACGTCCTCTTCTTTAATCCCTTTCCTTCCTCTCACTGGCCCTTTTGCAGAAGTTGTTACTTTTGCATCTTTTCTGCTAATTCTGCAGCTTACCTTGCAGTGCTGCTGTACCTCGGTGAGGTACCTCATTCACCGTCAGAGCAAATCTGGCAAAAACGTGAGAGCTGCTCTCATCACAAGCTCGCCTGAGTTCAATTTGCTGTGTGTTTTTTCTTAGACCTCTGGAATCCCTCCCTGGTATTTAAGTTGGGGTATCTAAAATTAGATACTTGTGTTTGTATCTCAGGCACCATCTTAATGATCTGTGTGAGGTCTTTGGCATTGCTTGAAAATCAGATTACTTACCTATGTGTTTAAATGAGGATATATGCTAAATGCTTCCTTTCCAATTTCCACCCTCCCCCTCCAATTATTGGACTTAATTTTTTTTCCACAATGTTTTTATCCTTCACATCCTGTCTGCTATGGCTCCCCACTCACTCAAGCCAAGGATTTTGATTTTTATTACTACTTGAGATTGTCACCCTGGGTGGTTTTGCAGTGTCTGTCCAATGTGAATATGTACACTGATACACCCACTTGGTGCCATGTCTCCTGCTCTGAACATTTTCTTGTTACTTCTAAATACGTTTGATGCATTTGGCACGCCCTGTCCTTATTGTGCATCAGCAGTTCTCCATTCCATTGGCACAAACAGAAAGTGCATTTCAATCAAAGCGTAATAGCAATACTGTATAACCTTAAGGTAAGTAAACAAGCCAGACAGTTGCATTTTGGGAATTCTTTTCCTTTTTTATGTAACGGGTAAATGCATGCACAGTCCTTCTAGCTCCAGCTCCTCCACCAGTGAAAGAACACTCATTTTCTCCTTCGATGAAGGCCAGGCAGATTCCTGCTGCCCTGGAACTCTGCATGGCTTTGTGCCACTCATACTGCCTCAGGGCAGGTTGTAAACCAATCCCCCCTCCCCAACTTCCCAGCACCCTGCGCGAAAGCTGCTGTTAGCCTGCCCCACAGCTCCAGGGAGTTGCCCTCTTGGCTTCCCATAGATTTGCTTATGTCTGATGATCTGAAATTAGAATCCTTTCCCTGCTTTGCCCTGTTCTTTCAACACGTAAATCCTTGCAGATTTCCCGTAGGGAAGAAAGGGGGATTTTCCCACCGTTAAAAATAAAAGGAAAGGGAAGGAGAAAGGCTGAAAACACATAAGGTACTTGTAAAAGTGATTAGAAAACAAACAAACCTGCAACTAGGTCAGTTATTTGCATCTCCTAGTATAAATATAGAAAGCCTGAATAGGGAGCTTCCCCTTGGGCTGGCTACCTGCTCTGTTAGTGCATTATCAAAGTGCTTTGTCAGTGCCATGCCTCTGATTTCGTCTTCTTTAGCTGTGATTTGGGGATGATTGTCGCTTGTACAGAGATTGTGGGTCTCCTGACAGACCTTCCTCTCTCTTTCTTTTTTCATCCCTTCCTTAGAAATTCTCATAGGTGTGGTGCTACAGCTGGAGGAACAAGGCTTCCCACATCCTTTCATTATGAATTCTGTACAAAGAGAATGTGGGTTTATTTTTCTTTCTCCTCCTCTTCATCTGGAGCAATCACACAGCATTGTTCTCCTAACTATGAGAGATGCAAAGGGTGCATGTTAGTGAGGTGGTTACGAAGAATTTTTGCAATTCCAGTGCTGCTGGTCAGCTCCAGCAGATGTGTGGATATCCCTCCCAGCCTTGTCTGGATGGTCATCATCATCTGACTACAGATTAAGGAGTTCTTTTTGACACATAGCATAAGCAGTAGTTGTTTTAAAATTCATTTTCCTCACAAACAAAAGGTTTAAATGGCATTTCCTTATAGAAAACACAAAGGAAAACATATTTGTCTTTGATTTTCACTGCTTTAAAAGTCAGCCAGCTTCTGAAATCCACTCGAGTTGGGCTCTGAGCTCTGTGCCATCGTAGCCAATTTCAGTGACTATGCTGAGAACAGGGAAACCAGGAGCATTTCTGATCTCAGACACGCACCTTGCCTCATCACAGGAAGCCATCTCAAAGATCTGGGCTTAGAGCAGCTTCTCTTCCTTCATCCCTTCCTCTCTCCTTCTCTCCCTACTTCGCTCCCTCTCTCCCTTCCTTCCTTCCTTACTTTCCACCTTCCTTACTGCCTGCCTTCCTCCCTTCCTTCCTGCCTCTCTGTTTTCCATCCACCTACCCAACCAGTCCGTCCGTCCATCCACCCATCCATCCATCCATCCATCCATCCATCCATCCATCCATCCATCCATCCATCCATCCATCTATCCATCTCCCATGAGTTGCTGTGTTTTGTTTTGCCAAGGGCAGCTCAAATATACAGGATGAGGAGAGAACTGTAAGGGCAGCAGGACCCTGGAGCACGCCAGAGCATTTACCTTCTTCTCAGGGTAGACGCTACCATTGATTTTGGCAGCAATTCATATTAATAAGTGATAATAAAGGCTAACAAAATATGGCCTCCAGTTACAAGTAAAGTGATCCTCCGTTTCAGTAAGCAGGATCGAACACCAGAGCTATAGTGGTTTGGAATAGGATAGGATAGTGGGTGGAGAATACAGCCTAGAGGTACTGATTAATATTAAATATTTTCTGTTTGAAATGACTGCTGTTTCTTGTCTATGTATATCCATCCTGGTGTTTTACAGTAGAATTAGCGAGGGCTTCACAAAGCTGGATGAAGATTTGTGTAACGACTAACTGGTCTCACATTTGCAGTTGTGTTTTGAATCTGACAGAAAAAAAAAACAAACCAACACAAAACACCCATCATAAAATAGAAATGTAAAAATAGAATTGAAGGAGAGCTGTAGTTCTTCTAGCCAGCTTTTCATGTTTCCTGGAGAAGGAGATATACTTGCATGCTAATTTTTCCTTGCTGGACAGGAAGGGTTCTGCTTTGAAAAGGAGGCTTTTAGAAAGCTGTAGCTTTCATATTTTTCATCCATTAACGCTAATGTTAAGTATCTGCAAACAGAAAGCAAGCAAGTATGCTGATTTTTTTTCCTTAATCTTTTGGCATTGTAAACTCTTCCCAACATATGAAAGCCAATCCTCTCATTGCTGTACCTAGAATCACAGGTAGCAGATGTGATGAATAACTAGGTGCTCCTTTAATATATTCTCCTTCCTTACTATGCTCTCATTTAATCCATTCATCGTGGCTTGCTGCGAGCTCCCTCAGTTTGAACTGACTTAAGCTGCTGTGTTCTGAGCCCTGTGGGAACTCCTTGGCCTGATTTTTCAAGGCACTGTTTTGTGGCTATGAAATAAATACAGCTGTGCTACTTCCAAGCCTTCAAAGAGCAAGAGGAGTTGCATTGATATGTGTAGGCATTTGCATACATGCGTGCGCAGATGCATCGTAGATGTGTATGTATGTGTGTTCGTGCGTGCATGTTTGCATGAACCAGCTCTAAGCTTGTACATTTAGTCTTGAGCATAGATCGAAAACCTTCCTTTGATGGTTCTTTTTTTATGAGGTGAGCTGTTCCAAGCGTACATGCTTGCAGCTGCCTGACAGCCCTGAGACTGTTTGCTGTGAGTTACCAGTGGTCTGAGCATGCAGTCAGCTGCCCCTTGGTCAGGCTCTGCTCACATAGCAAGCATCCAGGAGCACCTAAAGCAAATCCTGTGAGGGAGGGCTCTGTGCTTGGAAGCAAGCTGCAACAAGCCATTTTGCTTCTTCTGCTTCTGTCTTTCCTCCTGATGGAGGAGCACATACATCCTTCTTTGCCTCAAGGACTTCCTTTTGGCTGTTGTGTGAGGGGGGGCCTCATCCAAGGCATCCACACTGCAGGACCCACACAGGTACTGCAGCAGGAGAACTGGGGCTGCTGGGGTGAACTACAGAGTGTGGAGATAAGGACTGTTCCAGTGCATGTTAATGACAGGCAAAGAGGAGTATGAAAACCTGATGTTTTCCTTGGAAGATGCAGCTTGGTTTCATTTGAGAAAGTCTCTCCAAGTTGTAGAAGTTAATAGGAAGAAACGTTTTCAGAAAGGAGTCCATCGGTAGTGATAAATCCTTTTCTTCTGCAGGAACCATGTGTGCATGAGCAGTCACTGTTCTTGCAAAGGATATTAACCAGCCCTTCAGATGTACTAGAGCCGAGTGAGAATTTGGATCACACAGCTTCCAGTTGTGAGCCTCCACTTTGGATCTTCTCACCTTTTTAGCAAACAAGTCAATTCATTTAAACTTCGATGTAGAGTGTGAGTAAAAGCAGAAGATAATTTACATTGGAGGAGCAAAGCAGTGTGTGGAGTAGGGCACACTGTGGCAAGTTTCTTGCAGAAGTGAGCAGAGTTGGCTTCAGGCTGGAGCAGATCTTCCTGACTGAATTACAGACTCCTCAAAAACCACTTCATGATGGTAAACCTGATAAATGCTCAGCCACATCTGTATTTTTCCTCTTTTGGACAAGTTTTCTGTGGCCTTAGCAGACAGATCTGAAAAAAAGATTATCACAAATCCTGTTTCTTTGGAGGTGAGGAATGTACTTCACAGGATTATCCGTCATGCGGTGGATCCAGGTGGAAAGTCTCTTGCCTGCAGGACCTTGTTTGTCAGCAAGATTCCTGTCTTATAAACTATTGGCAGCTGGCATGATAATGAGTCCATTTCAATATAAATGAGCTTCATTTTATTAATTTCTGTCAGCTCCTGAGCAATTCATGAACCGCTTTTCAGAACTCAACCAACAGCTTGGGGGGAGAGGGGGAGGTGGGGAACAGAGAGGGGAACATGAAGGAGGAAAAAGAGAATGAGAATGGTTTTAATTTGGAAAGGAGCCGATGACGCTCATTTCTTTTGAAAACCCTGCCAAGTGGGGATCACAGTTTCCCCACCAGATAGCTCTAATAACCTGATAGGCATCGGTAATCTCATCCAAAGCTCTCTGTTTTGTTTTCCTTGATTCTTTTGGAGGTATTTATAACTTGTTCAACTGGGCTCACAGCGTTTTGTTGACACTACTGCAGGGCCATGAAGGGGGCAATGTGTGATTGGAGCTGGTGTGGGCAGAGCCCTGGATCCTCCGGTGGGCCTTGCGTGGCTCCCAGTGGTACCAGGCCAAGTAGCTGCTTGAGCTTGTGCGTGAGCACCTGTGTGACTTCAGGACTGTTCTCATGGCCGGTTGAGGTCTAGGTACGCACAGGCTGTCTCTTGTATCTGCGCTTTTGTGGGTGCAGTTAACCCCAAGAGCTTTTCTCTGTGCACAAAAACACATGTAAATGCTCCACTGCACTCCTCTGATTCGTCCTTGCACACTGTTAATGAAATCACTGCTGGGATTAGTACCCTTCTCTTAAATTAGGCTGTTGACACAGAGGAATTTTGTCTCGCGTCGCTGTTTTGGGGCAATTCTTGGTCAGTTTGCCTCTAGAGGCACCTTGGAGGGTGCCTTTGTGAGAGGCCGTGTTCAGAGCCCTATCCTGGCAGCAGGCACAGGTGTGTTCTCTGCCCTGACTGCTTCTTTGAAAGACACCTTCATTTCATCAGGGAATTGCATCACAAAAAGTGCCAGGATGGCGAGCTCTGCAGATTGGGCTTTTTGCTTTTTCTGATTGTATAATTCAAATAGAAAGACGGCATTTGCATGCTGTATTGAGCGATGTTTCCTAGGTAAGTGATGATAATAGGACTTGACAGAATATGTCCTCCTGTATGGCCGTTCCTGCTAACCCTTTGTCTGATTTTTTTTTTTTTCTCCCCTCTTTCTCCCCAGGTTTTTGGCATATAGTCATAGACTCTGACGAGGGAGTAATGGAGGCGCTGAGTGGCAGGTGCTGACAGCTTCTGCAATCCCAGTAACTGTTCATTTTGGTGTCATTTGCAATTCTATACCTCTAAATGCCACAGTTCTCTTGGGGAAGGTTGCGCTGGATACCAGTATTGCCTTGGAAGGTACATGTGTGTCCATATATTTTCTTGAGGAGGTTGCTGTGTTTGTATAGTGGTTCGTGGGAGGGGAAAAATTGGATAAGCTGCATGTGGCTTATGGTTACACCCATTTAGCAATACAAAGGCATTTGAATTGCTATCAAGCAGCTACTGATGACATCCCTTCCTCCCTCTCTCCTCTCTCCTCCTCTTATTTGAATCGCCTGCAGGGCCTTTTTGGAGTCCATCCCATGCTTTAACTTATGCGAGAATGGCTTACGAAAGAGAAATGGCTGGTTAAAAGGTTCTTATTTGAAAACAATTAAATGTGCTGTTGGAGTTTCTGGGAAACTCAAAGGCATACTATGGAATTTCAGTCTCCTTGCCCTTTTGAAAAAGCACACATTAATTACAATAAAATATGTATGTTCGCACTTGGTTATTAGCCTTGTATATTTTTCTGTGTGGTTATTGTGAGTTCAGTAAAAATCTTTGTTGTTGGCTGGAAGATTTGAGCAGAAGTTTATTTCTGTAGAATCATTGCTCACTGTGGATTTAATCATTGTTCTGGTTCTCACAACCTTCAAGCTTCTCGCTCCAGGAGAAAAACACAGATTTGTCACCAGGGCCTCCTACTAGAATCTAAATTTAAATTGGCAATCTGTTGTCTTGCGAGGTGCTTCAAATTTGGTTGAGAGTTAATAATATGTCAGATTTTATCCTGGAATCTAAAGGCCCAACTTTTTGGAATTTGGAGAGTTAGTAACTTAGGTTGACTTTAAGCGAATATCTTGGCTTTGCAGTACTTTTAATGTATACTTAATATGGTGGAGAAGGGAAGAGAAACAAAAATGACAGTTTTCAAATGAAGTGGTGTTCTTTAGATGGGACTGTCATTGCTGGTCATTTGGGATTTGATCTTCTTTATCTGTAACCATTTTATATGACTCATCCAGCAAAGACTCAGCAGTTCAGCTAGAGTTCAACCGGTCTGTCTAGGGTAGTTGATAGAAGGAGCATTGTTTTTTTTCCAAAGATTTGCTGCTGAATTTTTGTTCTCCCTGCTGATATCCTAATGTTGATATCACAGTCACATATTCAGTCTTTGTTCCCCTGATAAAAATATAAAAAATCTTTACTGTTATTGGTGTGTGATAGGTAGACCTTCCTGGTCCTTCCTGGACTTCTGTGATTTTGATGTTTTCCCTATTCTGAACCAGGACAGAACAGATGTGGGAGAGGGAGCCCTTTCCCAGAACAGCCACAGCTTTATGGTCAGGCTTCCTCTCGAGGACGTGGAGGAGCAAGTCACAGCCCCGTTTACTTCACTTAGGTTGCAGATACAGATCTTGATCTTCTGCTTCCTTGGCAAGTGGCTGAGTCACTGAGCTGGTACCTCCTCTAGGAGACATGCCTGTGACCATGCTTGGGTTTTCACGTTTCTCCCTCTTGGAATGCAGGAGCCTTTCATCAAAACTGGTCTGTTCCCACAAAAAGTTCGGGTTTTGATGAATTGACATTTTCTGCTGAAAGATTTCCAACTGGTTTTGCCTGCAATAATGGTCTGTGTGCACTAAGCTCTGCTGGCTTTGGAAAATAATTCAGAACAGATTTTTGACACGTCGCAATCCTTGGCCATGCTTGACAGACCTGTTTAAAGCATCAAGATGTGTCACACTTGATTTATGTAGTATCCTGTGGGTACCTCGATAGGTCTTTAATGGTCACCTTAGGATTCAGGCAGGCGAGCTAACAAGGGGAGCCTTTGTCCTATCGGCGTTTACGTGCAAGTCCCATTAATATGACTCATTTTCTTAATTTGATACAGATTTTTTTCATTGAGTGTGCTAAATTCAGTTAAGCTGTAGACGGGCAGCATCTGGCAGTTGTGGCTGGAGCAGTTGGAGACATTTCTGCCCCAGGGTGTCTGCTGCTGCCCTAGGAGGGGAGGGCTGGGGCTCCCCTCCCCTGACATGCTCCTGCTAGCTGAGGACACTGCATCTGCACCAGGGCTGCCCCTGCCACTCTGTCCCCCTTTCTCTGGCTCCTGCATTGCTCTTCAGCCGTGTTGGCTGTCCTTGCTGTTTCCCCAGACAGGCTTCCTTGTGCTGTTGCTGGTGCGTGTACATTCAGCTCATTACCCCAGCAAAATTAAACTTTAAAAATAGTCTTTTGTATTTCTTCTCAGTTTAATTTTACCCATTTTAGTGAACTTGACTGCACGATCCTATAAACACCTGAACTGGTTGGGTTTGACTGGTGGAAATGCAGAGTGGGACATGCATACTGCCTGTCTGCAGCGTATGGCTGGGGAAGATGGAGGGATTGGGGTAAGGCTTCAGAAGTTTTCCTCCCTGGGTGCAGGAGTGGGCTCTGGGCTAATCACCTGGATAGATAGCTGTCTGCAGGATTTGCAAGCACATCCTCACCTAGAGCGCCAATACATAGAATTAAAAAGGGACAACTATTTACTTTGAAGTCTGGCACTTCTCACAGGTATCTAGCAGATACTTCTCATTGTGTGAAATGGCTCAGTAAACATTCCTGTAGCTGTCTGTGTAGGAAAGATTTGCTCCTTCCAGGAGAGCCTTTTCTGACTGGGGATGCAGCCTGGGCTGCTGATTCTTTTTGGTTTGGTGTCATTTTGCCTGATGTTCATGGATGCAATGCCGAGGTTGTGGCACAGTGCTGCTTTCTGCACAGTGTTTTCATCAGCAAGTGTGTCTGGCTTGGCAGTGTGCTAGGGACGGTCCTGCACTTCTTCAACTCCATATTGGAAGGTAAAGAGCCTCTTGTTTAATCTTTTATGGTTTCAAGAGAACTTTTAGAACTGCTGTTTCTCCTTAAATAGATACTGAAGTGATGGTTTCATTGCTAGAGATGGGGGAAAAATGACTGCATGCTCTGATGTACTTTGCAGCCAGTGGAAATCCTGTCAAATGAAAGTACGGTTAGTTAGAATTTCAGAATCAAAGCAGCTAAAAGCATTACCCCAAGAGAATTTCTTTTGCAAGAGGAGCGTTGAGGTCTAGCTTTAGGCATCAGTGTGGAAAACAAAATACAGGTTTTGTGCTCTAAAGTGCTTCAAAAGTAGCCAGCTGACATTCGTTTTTCAGTCCAGTCCGTATCAAAGGTCTGTAGCTTCTAAGGAATAATAAACCCTGCCTGGGGATTTATAATGCTGTCATTTTTTTTTTTTTAGATTAAAACCTACTCTCTGTTCAGCACATTTATTTTTCTAAACGATGCATGATAACCGAGTCTCATGACAGTCATTGGGGGTTCAGCCATTAAATTCAGTAGACGCAGGGTATTTCCTGGTATGGTTTACTTGGCACGTGAGTATATTTACTTTAGATACGGAAATGTCCAGATATTTCTGGAGGCGCCTGCTGCTCTAGCACTGAGCAGGCTTTTAGCCTCAGATGCAACCTGCCTAGCTGGGCAGAAGTATTCAGTTGTGTTATCCTGTTTTCAGAAAAGTTACTGTAGAAGTTCAGTTCCACCCTGTGTCTCCAGAGCAGCCTGTGGCGGAACTGCTGTGCCCATGTGTTACTCAGTCAATTCATGGCTTTCTGTGTATTTCATGTAGGGTTAATTCAGTTCTGTGCAATAGCAATACTGTGTATTTAGATAGTGAGGGTGCACACATGAGCACATTCCGCCTGTGAACATTTGGCTCAGTACCCATTTGGCACATCCTGTTAAAAGGGGAAGAAATTGCCCGGAGAAATTAAAACCTACAGAACATTTTATTGTCAAGACAGAGTTCTTTTTTTTCAACCTAGACTAATAGAAGCACCTTAAAATGAGGAAGTGTTGTCTTGGAATTTTTGTTAAAGTTTAATGAACTATTTATCTGAATATAATTGTCTTATATGTAATTCAGGATCCCTCCTATTCAATTTTGAATGGACGTGTACTTTAGCATTTACTTTTCTTGCTCTTCGTCGTGCACTTTGGTCAGAAGGAGCCAATACTACTAAAAAAATATTTCTGACATTTGTTGAGTGAGATCACAGATCTCAGAGTGTTTTCAAAGGCTGAATCCAGATCATGACTCCCATCTGCTAGATGGGAAACGCATTTCAGGGAGGGGCACACAACTTAATAATGCTGGAAGCTGGATATGGAGAAGGGGACAGAAACCCGGTCCCTACGTTCCAGCTAGATTTTCTCTTTGCTAGATCAAAGCTCTCAGATCTAGCTATCTGCTTCAGAGTGGGAAGGAAAGGTTATTTTTGTATAGTCTGAGTCACTCATGATAATGTATTTTTCATAATACAGCTTTCTTGTGTGGGGATCTTTGTACCTGATTAATGTTGCTCTGTTTTTTGTTCCAGAAATCAAACCTATCATTAGCTTGCTAACGAACAGTTGAATTTGTACTTTGCTATTTGGTGCTTCGGCCTGTGGTTCCTAGCAAAAAGAAAGTGAAATTTCAAATAAAGATGTTTGCCCTTCTTCTTTTTGGTATCACGTTGCATGCAGATAAACAATCATGCCTATCTACTTGTTGATTTTTTGAGTTTAGACTGTTGGCTAGAATTGTGAAGGATTAGCGTGTGCATGGCTGAGATTACGAGCGTACTTTCTGATAAACTGGCTCCAGTCCAGACCAGTCTTCAAGGTTCGATCCTTCCCTCTTCTGCGTTCATCGTTCACCGTGGCATAGCAGTGATCTGCCATTTTTATATTTTTTGTATTGGTTTATCTGATTTGTAACTGTAAGTTGCTGGTAGAGTTGCTAGCTCCCTTCATTGACTGTTGAACTGTTGAATGACTGAAACCACTGTTACAGCAAGCCTTCCTGACTTTAATGGTCCCTGATCTTTCCCCTTGCAGACTGTGAAGCCATGGGAAACGCGGAAAGCCAAAGCGTAGAGCATGCCTTCTATGGAGACAAGCACGCCAGCCTCGGCCGCAAGCACACGTCACGCTCACTTCGCCTCTCCAATAAAGCTTCTCGCCGAACCCGCCACGCTTCTTCTGGCAAAATTATCCACAGAAACTCAGAGGTGAGCACCCGCTCCAGTAGCACCCCCAGCATCCCCCAGTCTCTGGCAGAGAACGGTCTGGAGCCCTTCACCCAGGAGGCCAACCTCGAGGACTTTGGGAGCCCAATCTGGGTGGACCGTGTGGACATGGGCTTGCGGCCCGTCTCTTACCACACTGACTCCTCCGTTACGCCCAGCATGGACAGCAGCACCGTGCTCACCGCAGCCTCTGTCCAGAGCATGCCTGACTCAGAGGAGAGCCGGCTCTATGGAGAGGAACCGCCGTTCCTGGCTGAGGGCGATGGAAGGCTGCGCCGGTACGCGGCAAATGGGACGAGGTTTGTGGAGACAGCCAGCTTCAAGAAGAAGCGCTCCAAATCGGCCGACATCTGGCGTGAGGATAGCCTGGAGTTTTCGCTTTCTGACCTCAGCCAGGAGCATTTGACAAGCAATGAGGAAATCCTGGGCTTGGCCGAAGAGAAGGATGTCGAGACGGCCCGGGGAACAGAGGCCGAGTGCAGCCCCCAGCAGCTGGTTGCCTGCCAGCGTGCTAACTCCATGAGCGACTTGTACTCCCCCAAAGCCCCAAGTGCTGCGATAAACGGGGGACCACGCAATGCCTTCGGAGGGTACTGCCGGAATTTAGTATCTGACATCCCAGACATTGGCAGCCATAAGATGGCAGCTGGTGCTGCCGAGGATGCGCCCTCCTACAGTAACTACAACACGCTGCCCTGCAGGAAGTCCCATTGCCTTTCAGAAGGAGCCACCAACCCACAGATGAGCCATAGTAACAGCATGCAGGGCAGGAGAGCAAAAACCACTCAGGTAAGGCCATTTTGTTCTCTGTAATGGGAAAGCATGTGGCATCTGCCAAACTATTTCTGTAGATAAAGCTATTCCAGGTTCTTCCAGGCTCTGTGTTTGTTCAACACCTCCGTTCCAGGAAGCAGCAACAGGGGACTGTGTTCAGGCGAGAGCTGAAACAAACAGTCTCAGGAGGTAGCTTCATCACATCAGTGCAGGGTTCCTTCTCTTCATCTCTATTTGGGCCTTTTCCACCCTATGCAATCTCTGGAGAAGATTGCCAGTAAAGATTTTCCTGTGTATTTCACAGAGCTGACGGTGCCTTTTTCTTTCAGGGTAGCTGCCAAAACTGATCACTCTGCCCGGGAGCTCACACGCATTGCTTCTCCCCTCTCTGCCCTCCCTGCCCCCTCTCCCTCTCCTGCGTGCGTGCACACATGCGCTCCTCATGGTTGAAAGCAAAGGAGAAATCTGTGAGCGTTTCCCCTCCCCTTCATCATAAATGCTTGCTGGGATGAAATTTCACTCTTTTAATTAATGATGTTCACATCTTTGCAAAGATCACCCAGAAACAGCGGTCTCCCCTTGGAGGAGACTGCTGGTGCCACAAGCTGCTTTGCTCACCCGCTGCAGACTGAAGAATGACTGGGGGTGTGTGAAGATGCTGCTTCTAGCCTGGGAGGACGTCATACCTGTCATCCATTAACAGGCAGCAAGGAGCCAAGACGAGCTTCTCTATCTGCCTCCCCCCCTGCCCTCCAGACAGCATTCCTGTGACCTTTGCTTTGATGGCTGCTGTTGGGTCTGGGTTGTGTTTTGTCCTCCTTTTCTTGGCTGTGTTCTGCCTGGTTGAGTTACACAGTGCTACCTCGCACTGCAAACAGCAATTCTGCTTACAGTAAGGGGCAGACTGCTCTTAGAGAAAGGGCTTACAAATCCTGACCACCTGTACAACTCACGTGTGGCAAACACATCGTAGGAATGCTGCGCTTGTTTTAACTTCATTTGGTTTGCTTGCTGGACCTTCTCAGAGCAGTGCTCCCAGCTGCTTTTGTGGAAGAGGCTCTCTGGCATTTTTCAATGTCAACTATTTTCTAGCTGTGGGCATCTGCTCAGAAAAATGGCTGAGGGGCACAGACAAAGCAGCCTGACCGCACAGGTCAGAGTTGTGCGCTAGATTGCACGCTTCAGTGGCTCCTCTGATTTTATTGCATGTTCTCGTACAGATGCTGTGCGGCATACGCACCGCACCGCGTGACCCAGAAACAGAAAAAGCAGCGCGTTGCAAAAAAGCATCAAGGTTGGAGGCCAGAAAGCTTGTGTCCTGCCGCTGGGCTGAGCTTTCGGCAGGATACTAATGTTGAAGATACAAAGCTTGACAGTGTGAGTAAGGTGGCGGGGGAAGAAGGGGGAAGGCGAGAGGAGCCCCCCCAGCAGCTGGAGGAAGGACGTCGGCTGGCACCGACTTGTGAGAGCTGATGGGAAGGGGTTGCTGAGTGACTTACCGGCTGTGCTTGATCTGCGGAGATACGCTGCTTCTAAATATAAAGATGACATGCTAAAACAGATGCTGCAGCGTCCCACAACAGCAGCTTTGTACTTCCAAATCAGCTCTTTATTTTTGGAGGTATTTTTGCAGTGTGGGCGCAGAAGCCCTTTGGTGTAGACAGTGTAGAATAAAAAGCAAGAGGAGAACAACAACAAAAGCAAGATGTTATTCGGAAGCCCTGAACGTACCAGCTTTCATGAAGATTGTTAGGTGTGCTGCTGCCCACAGCCCTCTTTCAAGTGTATTTAAGAAAGAGGGAACAGTGTCAGTGGTGAAAAGTGAAACATTTATTTTTCTTCTGGGTGTCTATCCTGATATTAAGAAAATTCCTCTGAGGCACTTAGTGAAAGTCATGAATTTGTGAACCATGTTCAGCTATCCCCAAGGAACTGGCTTTGCAGGCTGGTTTCACTAGGTGCATCTCTTGAGCCTGGAGACAGACAGTGGCTCTGAGGAGACTCAGCACTGATCATTACCACAAATAAAATAAACAAAATTAAAGCTTTGGAAAGGTCAGTATTCCTCCCAAGCCTTTAATCCTAGCAGCATACAGCAAATAGATGATACTTGTCAGTAGTGATGTCATGTTAGACTAAATGTACCTTAGCAAGTATGGGGCAATGACTGTCATTATGTGCTTGACGTGTTTGAGTGAAAAGGAAGTCCAAATTTGCACATAAAATAAAAGGATGGGTTCCCTGGTAAAGCTCATTAGGTGGTTTTGGATAGGGTGAGGGGAAGGAAGCTACCAACCTGTCCTTACACCGTGTCCCCAGTCCAAAAACATCTCAGCACTTCACTCATATGACACCACTGGGGTGAAGCAGAGTGTGATGGTTACCCCAGTGTTGATGTGGAAGCTGAGATGTAGGTCCAATGGCCTTATTGCTTTGCTGTTATTGTGCTCCTTGGCACTGTGTTGGCCTGTGCCTGCTGATAATGAGCACTGTTTGGGGAATTTTGTTTCCCTCTGTCTTTCTCAGGCTTTCAGCACTTTTTCAATGGGCTCCACATCCTTAACGATCCCCTTATCAGTATCTTTCAATTTCTGTGGTGTGCTGACCAGTGCTGCTGGAAAACAAGCTTGATTGTACCACAGGACGGAGGTGCTGGAATCACTGCTCTACAGATTTTGATGTAAATGCCTTATCCATTGGTTTTCTGGAAGTCGATGGCTTACATTAAAGGTAAAGAAAAAAAAAAGAAAATCTCTTCCTTCCAAATTTAAACCTTAAATTGAACTGTGGGAGTCACTTTTCACTAATTGATAGGGAAAGCCTTTTAATACTGGAGAGACAATTACATTCAAAATATGCTAGCGATTAATATTCACAGTGTGGCTTTGGGGCTCCCACGCAGCACTTGTGTTTTTTGTAACATTTTAACATGAAGGGTTTAGATCTGCTGAAGCGAGGCTTCCCGTAGAGCTCTGCTGGGATCCCGGGTTGGCTTTTGGAGCTGATGTGATGTAGGTGGAAAAAGGCTTAATTGGCTGACATTTTCACCCATTTTTTCTTGAAGAGATACAACCTCCTGTTGGATACAGCTTGTTCTGGCTGGAGTTGTGAGATCCCCGAGATCCTAGAGCTGATCCGTTGGGATCCGGATTTCTGTGAAATGGCCCTGCTGCGTCCTGCTCACAGCTAAACATCTGCATGCTGGAGATTCCCTCTTCCTTTAGGAGGATGTTCACAGGGAAAAGTAACCTCATACTCCCCTGCTGTTAAGAGCCTTAATTAGAGTCCCACAGTAGAATTATGGAAAGAAAGCCTCGAGATATGGCTTTGTGCCACTTTCAAGCCCATCTTGTGTTCCCCTCTGGACTAATTCTGACTGCTCTTTTCCCTGTATCACTGAACAGGGGTTGCATAAGGCATGAACTTCTTCTAGCATTTCAAACTCTGCTAGGAGGACAGTTGGCTGAAGGCATCCCGCATGTGCAGAGGATGTTCTGATCCTATGATAAGAGTTACTTGCTAGGCCATGGCATGGGCAGCATGGGCCTGCCCTGCCAGCTGATGGCTCAGCCCCATGGGTTTCATTCCTCCCTGTTTGGTTTTCATGATGGTCAAGGTGATGATGGCAGTTGCCACCAAAGCCTGACACCTCCATGGGCTTTCAGCACTGGAGCTTGTTTTGTAGTTAAAACATTACGAGTAGATGCTATTGGGTGTATTGTCTTTTTTTGTTTGTTTGTTTGTTTTATGAGCTGCATAATAAGTCTCCTGCATGCACCATGATAACAAACATACTTTACAGAATCATGGACTTGTAGGGGTTGGAAGGGACCTCTAGAGATCATCGAGTCCAGCCCCCCTGCCAAAGCAGCTCCCTAGCCCAGGTTGCACAGGTGGGCGTCCAGACATGCCAAAGCATTTCTTTTTGCTGGACCACTTATGTTTTAAAAACATTGGCCTCTGTCCTCTCTGGTGGCTCGTTCATCTGAGCTTTACGGTACAGCTTGTGATTTCTTTCAGAAAGCTCAGTTAGCATTACAGTGGTGCTGTCCAGGTTTATTACATAACTTTTGAGAAGGACCTGCAAGATGTTCTTCAACTCTGCAGGGAAAGCAAATGTTTTTTACAGCATCCTCAGTCCAGCATTTGTTGTGAACTGAACAGGGGGCTGGGGAACAAACTTCCTCTCCGACTTGGAAGCTGGGAGTGCTTCAGTGCCAGTGCCAGACTATGTCCTTGGCGCATTAAATCCCCTCTTGTAAAGATTTTTGTATTTATTGCTATTTTTAGGCCTCTTTAGGTAGCCTGAAGGAATTTGGGATTTCAAGTCTTAAAAAAAGAAAAATCCTGTATAGAAAGTTTTGCAGAATATTCAGGGGATAAAACTGAAAGTTTCAGTGGAAATTAGATCAGGATATACACAGAAACCAGTCTAAAAATAATTCAGAGTATCTTTCCAGCTGATATTATTTTTTTACCATCTCGGGGAGTTTTATAACAGGTTATAGTATTTCATTACATTCTGCAGAACGGCTTAACTCCAGAGAGCTGATATTTTTCTGCTTAAGTTGTGTAAAATTTCTTCACAAATGGTTTTGTGGTATAGAATATATAGCCTCAAAATGTAGGAGGACCACACTGGGTCAAGCTCCCTCCATCCCAATATCTTCTTCCCCAGATCCTCAGTGCTCAGGAAAAGAAAGAAGGAAACTGGGAGAGTACAGAGTGAACTTGCCTTGAGGGCATTCTCCCTGATCCCAGAAAACTAGCAATCTGAGGCTTTCTGAGTGAGGAATGCATCCAAAACTGTCAGACTGACCTGTCCCCCATGAGTTCCCTTTTTTGAAACCATTTTCTGCTTTTGGCTTTCCCTGCATCCTGTTCACTCTCAACATAACATTTCTGACCTTAGAGCCTCCTGTTACGGCCCTCCTTGGTCATCACTTTTCCGAATGGAATACCTCCAGCAGTCGAAGCTCTGCTCTTATTAAAGTAATTCTTTATGCTTCAGTCTGGATTTTGGAAAACATTGCTGTTTGCAACATAAATACAATTCTTAATCAAACTGACCCAAATAATTTTATATTAGTCATTTGGCTGCACATGGAGTCAAAGACAGACAGTCTGTGGTGAAGTTGTGTATCATTAAATTGTAATTAATGACACATAGTTTAATAACTGCCTAAAAGTAAGATGTTACTGTTTGTTTTTTTTCTGTCAGTGCGTGCATCTTAGTGTTTCCAGTCCCTGTTTGTGCAGTCCTGTGGTGCCTTCCAGGCTGACGCTGTTCCAGAGGTCTGAGGTACAGCCTGAGCCACTACCCAAATCTCAGAACAGCAGAGGTCCTTGAATTGGATGATTGAGCTGGCTAACACACTGGGCTGACTCCCACCATAGCATACTGCTCTGACAAACCACCCTGTTAGAAAACATCATCTCTTTTCTCAGCTGCTAGCTACAGGGCACCAACTTAAAGAAAGTGTTGGGATTAGGACTCTGAGGAAAGGGGTAACCATTGCTTCTGGTAGAAGCCTAACTTTACGCCGGCATAGGCAGCCTGCAAATCCACATTGCTGGTCCTGCTGATTCCCCGTGCAGGGCATGCAGCAGTCAGTGCTGAAGGTCTCCGTGCCTCTGGATCACCAGACCCATTTGGCTCAATCAAATGGGCTTTCTGTAGCCTGGCAAACTGGAAGCAGCTTCAGCTTGAGCCTGGAGCTTGAACAGGGTCTTCAGACCTGACCTGCCACTTCCAGATAGATGGCATTAGCACAGATATTGCCTGTTCAGCATATTTTAGCACAAGAGCAGGCATTCACTCCCTTTAGATCATGCAATTTTGCCCCAGTATTGTCAAGGAAAGGAGCATGTGAAAATGAGTGTTTTGGTCTCTGTTGGCAAATATTTTGATATTCTTTCAAAGATTTTAATTTGTTTTTCTTTCTTGGCTCTTGGTCTGAAGCCAATGGAAAGCAAATTAGCAGTCCTGATACCTGATCTACCTCCATTCAGTCTTTTTTTTTTTTTTTAAACAGCAGGACTTTGTCATTTAAACATTTGAAGAGCTTACAGCACTGGCTGTAATTGTATTCTCTGTAAAGCTATATATACTGCACATTTTTAGTTTCAAGTACTTTTCCACTTAAAAATCACAGTCAGGTTGCCCCAGCTGCCTGTTTGTTGGACTGTTCTTACTTGGATGGACCCTTTCCAGTGAAGTTCTTCTTAGCAGCATTTCCTTTCAGAGTGCTTCAGCACGTGATCCTATCACTAGTCATCATCCCAGATGGCAGACATTTCCCTGCTCTCTCAAGTTACGTGGTTGTTCAGGTGGACACCTCCCAGACGATACGTTTCGATTTCAAGCTGCTATTCTAGCAGCTTTCTCTCTTTCCCACTACTACTCCCTCCGCTGCATTTTACAGGAAGAATTGCCTCTTCTTGGCACCGAGTGAACAAAAAGTAACCTAACCCTGTACTTTACTTCGAGGATTTTGGCTAGGCATGTTGCCATTTATTTAACTTGAGCACAGTTAGGCTGCTTGCATTAGTTTATGGTTAGCTCAATCCCTCTAGAAACTTTCTTCACATGGGTGGTCCACTGGGATAAAAGCAAGGTAAGTTTTGGGGGGGTCCTCAGCCTATCGTTTGGGAACAGAGGGATTAAACAATGTGGTGTTCAAGGGCTGTGAGACTTCCTCCCACTTCTGGGTGATGGAAAGTGGGCTTCCACCCCAAACACATGCAGGTGTCAGAGGCTGTATTGAAAGGTTCTGCATGCTGGGACCACACTGTGAGAGGCTTTGCTGTATTATGGGTTGATTCTTATTCGTGGCATTATGTGCTTTATAATAGTCAGTGCTAAAGCCAGGCAAAAGTTGTTTTGCTCATGTCCCATGGTAGTGCTTTATGCTGTTTCCTGCTAAGGGGTCTGTTGTCCTTTAACTGCATTATCTCACAAGCTTGGATTTCTCTCATGTTATTAAAAAGTAAAGCTGAAACATCTCCTCTGTTCCCCTTTCCCAGTAATTTAGATTTTAGGGATGTGAAACTCAACTCACTGTCCAAATTGAACTGGTTGCAGACTGGTACCACAGTGTTTTCCTGAGTCTGTAAAGAGCTCTGCAGGATACCATTGCAGCTTCATGATGAACATTCATTTCCAACATTTGTTCTCTCACAGCTGACACTCATAGATGTACTTTCATGACTGTTCCTGTATCTCTATAAACGTAAGGCATCTAAGTCAGCTAAGAAAACATAGGCTTGCAGGGGGAAAGCATGGTGGTCTACAGTGATGATCTCTCTAGAAGGGCCCACGTATTGACTGGAAAATATATATGGGGTCTGTGAACCAAGAATGTTTTCAACTTCTGTGTTGGAGGCACCAAGCTGACATGACAGCCTAATGTGGAGAGGAGCCTTGTGTAAAACTGAGGTGATCGTCATGTATATCAGAGCCAGAGTAGAAGAACTACTGTGTGACTGCTCAGAGGTGAATGCACAGATGTGCCCGGAACTAATTTTTTTTCTACGTATCAGATCTTTTTGGAATTCCCAGCAGTAACAAACTCTGTTTCTCAGTCTGGTATCCACAAACAGATGACAGTTGGCTTATAGCTGTCTCACTGGGCTTGGTAACCCTCCTTGAAGTGTAGATGAGACCCAACCAATCCAATGGAAAACTGCCTTTTGCTCATGGTGATCTGTGGCTCTGTTTATTTCTCCAAAGCCTGCTGGCAATCCAATACCTCCTGGCTAGTTCTCATGTAACATTGCCCTGTTGTACATAAGCCTGTAGTTATCTTCAAAACCTTCTTTAATATCAAGTCCCAGCATTCAGTTGAGAGGCTTTGTTGTTACTGTGATAGCTAGTTTTCTCCAAGGTGTTATTGTAATCTGTCTGAGTTTACAGTGAGTGAACATGATGGGGGTGTGTTTGTAACAGAGTTCAGAATTGTATTCCTCCAGACAGAATGAGCTTTGGAGTTGTTTTCTTTGTTTCTCTGTTGCAACTTTGAACCCATTTCTCCCAATCAGCTTTCAATTGAAATGTATGATTGAATTTATCTTCTCTTCCTTAGTCTTTTCAAGACGGGTAGGTCTTCTAATGTATTTATTACTGGATTTTCCAGTAACTCTGGAGAACTAAATTCATTTTGATTTGGAGCACATTGTACCTTAACAGAACTCCTTAACCAACAAATGATGGTAGAGTTAACACTGAAGAGAAAGTCAAAACAGTGTCAAGACAACCTTTTTCTACGTAGGAGCTTCAAAGGGACACCAGACACTTAAAAGCATGCAAACCATCAGGTTGCTTACCCGTTCTATTTTAAACATATTCAGTGGTGCTTGCATAACTAGCAACCAGACAGGTTATGTGTGATTTCAGGATGTTGCTGAATGTCAACGCCTTACTGCTCTGTTGCTCAGCAGGACAGGGAACAGAATATCTGTGTCCTCCTGGAGGAAGCCCCTTCCAAGAAAAAAAAAAAAAAACAGGCAGTCACTTTTTACCAACCAGTTCTTTCAATCTAATGGTTAATTTAGAAGGAAGTATTATCCGCATAAGGAACTCTATATTAGAGGTGTCAGAGGTTTCCAATTAAGTGAGTCCGATGTGCTTAGACTGTCCATGAATTACTGCTGCCAGTTAAGCAAGATAAAGTGATACAGCAAGCCATTTTGATAGTGTATGTAACAGTGCTACTGCTGGGGAGTTTGCTAAGTCCCTACTTGCTGTAAGCACTCTGCATGTGTCCAGTCATGAACCAGAAAGTTGGAAAAGGCTGCACCCAGCCAGTGGTCTTTGGCTAGCAGAGGCCAGTACCAAATGGCTTCAAAGAAAGGACAAAGACTCTTGGAACCTACCCCAAAACTTTTTGTCTGATCTTTGCTAGATGAAGGCAGACATATTTTTTTTTTTTTCCTAAAGCAGAAGTTTTATTGTATATCTTCTAAATCTGTCAATAATTTTTTAACAAATGTGGCCATACTGGACATGTGGAGATGCTTATTGCATGAGTATTCAGAAGTAGGCTGCTAATATTTTCACTAATACTTTACTCAATCTCTGTATTTGATTTGGGCTGTGATAATTCCACTTCATTACACTCGAATGCTATTAAGGCTGTTTTAGCTGTTCTGGCACGTGGCCTTCTTGCTGGGCCTCATTTCATTGTTGTTATTAACAATGACAGCATTCAGTCTGTCTCTGGTTTTTAATTCTGTGGTGCATCGCTCTGACATGGAGCATTCCACCTTTCCCCCCTCTTCCCCTTGATTACTCTGCTGAACTTCTTTTCACAGTCTTAGGACATTCACAACCATTGTGATAGCCAAGTCAGCATAAGAAATGGTACCTCTGCTCCATCATCTTCGGCCACTGCAGTTATCCAGGATACTAGTGGAAGCTGCTCTCACTGACTCCCAATTTAGAAACTTGCATAGGGCAGCACAGATCCTGCTTAGTTCTCTCCTTCAGCCAGGGGTCATTCTGCTACTTTCTCCCTGCTTTACACAGTGCAATCTTATATCAAAGGGACAAAGCCCCTGTTTATTCAGTTTGTCATCTTGGACTAAGACCTGTTCTGTTTGCAAAACTGGAGGAATTGCTATTCCCACGACTTCCCTGATCTCTCTGTCTCAGAGGAAATACACTTTCTTTGCTGCATATTTTCTACTTTGTGTGACCAATTTAATGATTTCCACCTCCCTTTTGCTTTGCCCTCTTGTCCTCTCAGGCCCAGAGATTGGTGAACAGCAGGGGGAAGTCTAAGTGGGGCCACACAGATTTTAGTTTCAGTCTTTCATTTGGTTCCTGTGATAGTCTCTCTGGGCAAAACCGTACCTCTGTGTGGAGACAGCTGTTTGCCAGGCTGAAAATACAAAACACAAGGTTTCTGCTGAGGTGCAAAATATTGGGCTCAGTGTCCTGAATCTTAGACAAAGTGGAAGAAAACCTTTGTTTTTCTAAGTAGGGAAATAAAACAGAGCCCCTTGATAATAATAATTGGAAGTCCAGAGTAATTTAGTGGTAATTGCTTTTATTCTGTGCATGAAGTCCCAAACTCCAGGCTTCAGAAATGTGCTTTCTGTCATCTTCAGCTGTCTCCCAGCTCCTGTGATATGCCTGGCACATGCCGGTCTGAATCTTGATGGAGAGCAGCAGAAAACCTGGGCAAGAGCCAGGGAGCTGAGTAATGAGGGCTGAGCAGTGTCTGTAGTTAACTGTCAGCCTCAAGAAGCTTTACCTGAAACTGCTGTCAGGGAGTGAAACATCTGTTTCATTAGCAAGTCTCTGTGGCACATCCCATCGTGGACATGGAGCAGTAGTAAGTCATCCTCAGAGGAGACGTGGCCATTGCCTGCAGGGCTCTTTGAGAAGCTGAGCAAGAAATGTGAGTAATTTTTACGTAGGTCTCATTGGGTTACACAATGCTCACTTCACACCTGGGCAGTAGCGTGTGGTGGCCATCTCAGCAGGTACTTCAAAGGCTGAGCCCCAAAGCTGGGGCCTGTGTCCCCATCAGTCTCGTAGGTGGGAGCCGTGCTGCTGACAGTGCGAGCTGGGATGCTGTGTTGTAGGCATCCTCATTTGAAAGTTTATGGCAGTAATTCTATGCTCCCTGTGATGCTCTAATCAAACCCTGCTACGGTTTGCTGCTAGTCTTGGGAATATTCCCCATTCATCCTCAGCACATTTCTGTAGCGGCACAATACTGAACCTCTGTGCTTTCTGCGGAACTCTTAATTGAATGCCCTTCAGTGTGCAGATTATAGCGCTGTGAGACAGCCACAGCAGATGCAATCTGATTCTTGAGAGCTTTTCATACCCTCTGATGAGAACTAGCTGACATTACAGCAGGAACTCAGAAGTCAAAGACCTGTGTAATGAATGCTCTTAACCCTACTAACCCATAGACCAATCATCTCAATACAGCAGACTTCCTAAAGCGCTAATCTCAGTGAATGCTACATTTCATAATTCATGAGCATGAACAATATTAGCGGGCTGTAAGTTTTGAACCATTCTGACCTCTGTGTCCCCAGACCCTCCTCCCACCAAAACTCTTGAATCAGTTGGTTAGAAATGTTTGATACGGGGTGTTTCAGAGAGGAAAAGGGAGTGCAGCAAGCACAGGAAGGTTAGGGGCACATCTGAAGCATTAGACTAAAAATACCTTTTGACCATCCAGCACTGTGGTAGTGTGTAAAGACTTCTGCAATATTTGCTAGAATTTAAGCTCATGAGCATATGTAACGTTCACTCTGGCTTTTCCATCCTCACTGTTTTTTTTTGTCTTTTTTTTTTTTTTAATTAAATAAATAATAGGCTGTTATCCCCTTATGTCAGTTACTGAGTATAGTTCCCATTTACGGATAGGGAAACTGAGGCGAATGACACCGTGTCTCATCAAGGGTACACAGAAAGACTGCGTCATGCTGGGCACGAGGAATTTTGAGAGCCTGCATTGCAGCACTCTGCTTAAGCACCTCTGGGCATACTTCTGGTTTTGAAAGAATTATCTGTATCTGCTAAGGAGCACCAACAAAGTTTCGTGTTGCATTGGTTGGCAGTATAACAAATCTCATCTCCTTCGGGTTCGTTGTTTAAGTCACTATTTTTTTTAAACCAAGTAATGCTAGTGAGATATATTTTATAAAGGTTACAATAGGTGAAATTTTAAAATAAACTGTAATTTTTAAACATGTGGATAAAATAATTTCAGGATTGACTGCGTACTTCCTAAGTCATTTACTAAAACAAAAATCTGAAAAACCTTGAATCATCTTCATGGCCACAGTTGCATAATGTTCCCTGCAAGATGCAAATTTGTTTATGCTACACAAGTGACACACTTTTTCCCTTCAAAAAAAATTTACAGAGGAAGAAGGCCCCAGAAAGGAAATACAGAACACAGTCATTTAATTTGACTGACTACTGCAATAAGTACAAGGGGTCTGGTTCAGTTCTTTGTCGCCCTGTTATGCTGAGTTAGCTGTGTTGGCAGAGGGGCAGTGCCTCACGTGTATGGATGAGGAGCACCTGTGCCAGTCCTGGCTCCCTGATGTGTGGGGTCTCATATGGAGTGTTGTCATCAGAAGTTGCACCATCCAGCTTTTCGTGATGGAGTGCAAAGATTCACTTGTGGCAGTGTTTTGTAAACAGTGGTTTCTGAGCAGCACCCATTTCCCTCTGCAAGTGTCCCTCATTTGCAGTGCTGAAATAAATGGGTGGATAACTGGATTCCAAAAAAACAAGTGTATTGGAACAGCAGGGGAAACTGTCTGGTTGTGAAAACTGCTTTGTACGGGCAGATGACTGCAGTTACGGGAAGCCCTGCTCAAATCATTCACATGCAGTGGGAGTAGAGGAATATTGGCCTGTCCAGAACAGCTTGTCTGTCACTATGTGTTGCATTAAATTACCATACTGACTAGGGTAACTGTGCTCATTGAGTGGGGAAGGAAGTGGTTATTCTTCCAGCTGGACTCCAGGTCTCCCTGGAGAAACAGTGTTTATAAAGAATGAGTCCATCCGTTACAAATTAATGCCTTATATGTTAGTCAAATTCAGAAACACCCTTCCCCTCCCCCTGAAGTTTCCTCATCCAGCTCTTGCTCCACAGGATGAAAGAGTTCAGGCAGAGCTTGGTGGAGTGTTTCTTGGTTTCTGCAGAGTTGCTTTTGGATACTTAGAAGACTACGCTCAAGTCAGCACCTAGAAGTTGCCTCTCTTTCAAGTTAATGAAATCTGCTGCCTCTTTGCACTAGTTCGTAGGAACAGTAGAGGTTGAAATTCCCATTGTTTTGGCTGTATTTCTCACTTTGCATCTTCTTCCCTGTCTCCCTCTTTTCCCAAATATCAAACACAGGGTTTGTTTCCACGTATGGGGCTTGGCCTGTATTTGTCCTTCTTCAAAAGCTGCCACCAAAGCACCTTTGCGTGTTGAGATGGTAGTAGTTAAGCCACTGTTCTTAGCCTGAGCTGTTTGTCCCTTGGCTGCTGAACTTCTATGAAGCCCCTGACAGTGCTCCTTTGTACAACAGCCATGCTGCACTGGACAGGCTGAACAACCTGTGCATCACCTTTTGAAACCCAGCTTCAGTCATATTGTTTTCTCTCTTGCTCTGGCCGGTCAGATATCTTGTGATATTTCAACTGTCTTCTCTTGGGGTATTTTTGCAGGGTCTGTCACAACATTATCAGGGTTTTGGATGTAGAAATAACACCAAACAGGAATAATCTCAGATACATAAACTTCTTAGAAGAAGAAGGAAAAAAAAGTACTTTTGCAGTTACATAATTTGCAAATGACAGTCTTGGAATGTCAAAAAATATATCTTCAGCTGTAGGTGTGAAGGTACAATACCAATGTTTGCTTTTCAGAATGCGTAGGTCGATGGCTGCTTTTCTCGACAGTGCCAGTTTTTGCTACCGTATGTTCTCCTGCAAAACCTTCAATGCAGTTAACTCAGCCTAATGTAAACAAACGATGCTGTGTGTTGTATTCCAAAATGCTATGGCCGAAAAGGCACAACCTGAAATCATGTCTGTATGTCTGACCTTTCTTAAACAGAAAGTTAACAGTTCTGCCTGCTGTTAACTTTTCTTCCAGGTTTTTGTCTTCAGAAGAATGAGGATCTTCCAGTGCCAGACATACTAGGAGTGTGAAGAAGTGCCGTTTGTTGTGCAAATTTCTGGTTCTCTTTGGGTCTCCTGAAGGCCAGGCTCAGCTGGGCAACACTAGGCATGCTCTTCAACTCATGCTGTTTCTCTCTTACAACCAGGATGTCAATGTGGGCGAAGGGAGCGAGTTCACCGACAGTGGGATTGAGGGTGCAGCCACCGACACCGACCTCCTTTCGAGACGCTCCAATGCCACCAACTCTAGCTACTCTCCAACAGCCAGTCGGGCTTTCATTGGCAGCGACAGCGGGAGCAGCTCAACGGGCGATGGGCTTCGCCAAGGGGTGTATGAGAACTTCCGCCGGGAGCTGGAGATGAGCACTGCCAACAGTGAGAACATGGAGGAGGCCGGCTCTGCCCTCAGCGACGAGCAGAGCAGCGGCACACTCAGCTCCCCAGGGCAGTCTGACATCCTCCTGACCGCTGCCCAGGGTACGGTACGGAAGGCTGGTGCTCTGGCAGTGAAAAACTTCCTGGTGCACAAAAAGAATAAGAAAGTGGAGTCGGCCACGCGCAGGAAGTGGAAACACTACTGGGTTTCCCTGAAAGGTACAGAGCAAACATGAAAGTGTTCACTCAAAGTCCACACTGACCTTTGGGATGGATGTTACAGCAGTTGAATATACCACTAGACCAGGCTCTTCAAAAAAAGCTGCCATGAGCCGCTGGGTAATTTAGTAAGAATGAGGAAATGGTCCTGATTTTTCTGAGGAGGGTTTTATTTGATAGCTGTTGTCATGCTTGCATTATGGCCTGAGAGTAGTCAAGGATACATGACTGTGCTGCACTGAAGTAGGGTGCCATCATCTAGGATGGCTTCTCTAGTGCCTGGGTGTTAGCCTTTAAGAGGCATGTCTAGAGCTTGCCGATGGATCAAATAGCTGTGAGTGGCCAGCATGCACCTGCTAATGCATGTTTATAGTGATGATGGTGGCTGTTGACGTGTGTTCATGCATGGGCTCTGTCGTGCTGTACATTCCTGTGTTGCTTTGCACCAATTGTGCCTTGGTCTCTGAAGCCTCTGTTTGCTTCAAGGGTAGTTAACGCCCAGAGAGTTACAACACATTGACAGTGTGGTCAGGAAGATGCGGTTAGGTTGGCAAGGCTGGCTTGTGACTTAGGAGACTGTCATTCATCTGTGGCATAGCGGTGGCCAGTCACCCAGCCCTCAGCACCCAGCCTTCCTGCTGGCCTCTTTGGCTTCCCAGGCCTCAAAGCCTTGTGAATTTTTGCAGTTGTCCAGTTCCATCCTATTTGGTGTCTGAGCACTTTACATGTTAAGGAAGCAGCAAAACTTAGGAGCTGGCCTCCCAGAACAGCCTCTCGTTGATCTTTATGCAACAAAATGGGATCTTTATGGAACAAAATGAGCTCCCCTCAGCTGTGGTCTGCTCTTTGGAGGAGGCAAAGCAGCAGGACGAGTCTCCTGCTATTGATGGGGCTACCTGAAAAGCTTTGGTTAAAGTCCCGTCCTTCCCACAGAGCACTTGCGCTGCTATTTTAAAACGTAGGAGAAAGGCATGGCCCAGCTCTTCCCTGCAATAGTTGAAAAGGCTGGGAAAACAAAGGAGAAAACAAACTCTCGTCCTTGGGTGAGAGGGCAGGGGGAAGCCCCGATCTGCTGGGAGTGGCCCCGTGGCAGGAAGGTCTTGCTGTGAAGAGCAGGCACACAAAGGACCATCTGGGAACAGAAAGGGGAAGGATGAGCAGAGAGGAGATGTTATTTTAAAGTGCTTTGACTCAAGTGGAGCGTTTGCTCCTTAGATTGCTGTGCCTTAATAATGTTAGTATTTAAACAGGTCTTTGAAGTTAACAGCTGCTATTGTTGGTCTGCAGATAGTTCTCTGAGCGGCTGGGTAACAGGGCATCACTTTGCACCAAGGGCTGTTTCCAGTAAAGAGAAACAAAGCACCAGTTTCGGTTTTAAACAATTGGAGATTAAGTCGGGAGGTGGGTGGAAGAGAAGGAGACCCTACAGTTGCAGATTTGCTATATCTTATCTTTCTTTTTCCCCAGAGAATTGTAACCATTATTTTGTAAAACCAGCAGATTCTAAAATGCGTTTTTGTTTTTGTCCACACCACCGTGAGTCACAGCTGAAATGTTACTCTGTGTGTGTGTGTGTGTACTTCAGTCTTTCAGCGAACACAGTTCATTCCAATCCGTTTCTCCTTCCAGTTATTCATCTGCATGCAGTAATTAAGCAGCCGGATCTCTGCCTTGGAGGGACTGCAGTAGCCAGCAGCTGCGGGAGCTGAGGCCGAGGTGTGCCGCGGGCTCTCTGCTGCTCGGCAGGGCTGCCAGGGCCAGCTCGCAGCTGGCTGCCACTGCCAGAGGGGCTGTGCTCTCATGCCTGCATCCTTTTGGTCCCCTTGGCGGGACTGGGTGTCTGTGGAGGCCTCCCCCGCAGGGATTTATAATGACAGGTCTCATCCAGGGCTGTGTTTTACTGCCTGTGACCTTCCTTGCTCGTGACTGCGTCTGTTTAAGCAGTTGCAGGGTGAACAAAATGGCTCTGCTGGGTGCACTGCGCAGCCGAAGGTGTATGGGGCCGGCTGGGACACTGCTAGCAGTGTCTGCCACGGGGCTGAAAACCTAAACAAGCCCTGGCAAATCCTCTCTCACCCCTGTGACAGTTTGATGGATGGTTTACAGTCCCAAGTTTTAGCTCTGAATAGATGCAGGGTGGCTGTTGCATTTAAATGCGTTGCTTGCTGATACCTGATTCTCTCTTTTAGGATGCACGTTGTTTTTTTATGAGTCTGACGGCCGATCTGGCATTGACCACAACAGCATCCCAAAGCATGCCGTCTGGGTGGAAAACAGCATAGTTCAAGCAGTGCCTGAACACCCCAAGAAGGACTTTGTTTTCTGTCTCAGCAATTCCCTCGGGGACGCTTTCCTCTTTCAGGTTGGTTTGGGCTGAATGTTTTACAGATTTGTTCTCTTTCTCTTTCACTGCACCAACGCACTCTGGTTCAAATCAATGGAAAAATCCTGCTGACTCCTGTAGGTTTGAGATTTTCCTCTGGCAGTGCAAGAGGAAGGACACGATAGTTACTAGACAGTTACTAAACAGGGGACACGGTAGTGCCTTAACTGTGCTGTGACATTTCTGTTTCTCGAAAGAAGTGTATATCAAAGGTAGGAGGACCTTGTGGAGAGGCTCAGGGGGTTTACATGACCTGGTCCTTGGGACTCATTTTGCATTTTTCATTTCTGACGGCTGTGCAGAATCCAGGCATCATTCAAAATTGTGCTGTTGTTTGACAGGTTGTTTGTTACCATTTTTTAAATTAGAAAATAGAAATGTCTGAATATCGTAGAATAAATGTCTAGAACTTATATAAAAGATCAAGCATTAGGTAATGTATTTCACTAAAAGATATTTAATCTTTTTGATTACTACTTCCTTGGGTGATTTTTCAGGGAGGAATTCCAGTTTCTTATCACAATTTATTACTAGACAAGGTATGATCTTTGTATTTGTAAGTACCAGTCTATGTTGAGGTAGTGCCATTTTCTCCTCTTCGGATTCAGTTCTCTTCACTGGAGGAATCCCATAGTTATATGTTTCATTTCCCTTTCCAGCGACAGTATATTCAGAATTTCTTGCCTTCTTAAACCAGAAATTACTCTGTCATAACGCCCCCTCCACCCTGCAGTACTTGAGAGTGAATCTTTATACTGTGGGTCCTCTCTGCTGTCCTAAACAAGTGGCTGGATTCTCAAATTAGTGCAAAACAAAACAACTTTGCTGACTCAAAGGTGATGCTGGCTTACACCTTGAAGACTTGACTATCTGATTGCACACAGACTTACTTTTCTCTGCTACCTCAGTTTGATTTTTTTTTCTTCACCTCAGGGTGGAATGCTGCACCGCTCCCCTTCTATTTCATGCCTTTCTTGGAAAGGGTAAATGTACTTTGCCACCTGGAGAGCTTCATCTAGGAGGAAAGCATGGTGCTTGTGGTCTCAGCATGTGTTTGAAAGACCATCAAGGCCCACCTCCTCCACTAATACAAATTCTTTTTCTTCCAGTTTTCTAAGGGAAAACTTTAATTCTCATAAAATTAATGCCAGTTGATGTAAAATAGTGAAAAGGTCACATGCAGCACATCTCTTTTGTGACAGCATAGGGCATTATTCATTAAAAATCTGTGTCATTATGTCATGGGTAGATTTTCATGTAACTTCATAGTAAAGAGCAAAAGTGAGCCTTTTCAAATGAAAAGCAATAATTCCTATTGCCTCGTGGCAGTAAAAATTTTTACTTGACGTGTCCCCTCTATCAGAGAACTCATACAAATGAAATGAAGCAGAAACAGAAGGAAGGGATGGATTTGTGGAGATCAGCCATAGTGGAGGAAACAAAGTGCGAGTGACTGTGCTGTAGGGCTTGCTCTGCTGTGTGCAGAGCAGCCGAAGTATGCGTATGGCTGTTCAAGTTAGGCATTACTTAACCACTAATGTCATATATACACATCCCTACATAATACATTGCTGCAGTAGTGATTTTGTTGAGGAGGCACCACAGACTTAAGTAAGACTATTTTCAGTCCTGTGGAGAGTATATACTCAGAAAAAATAGGGTTACTTTGTGATGCGTACAGATATTGGACATCTTGTTACAAGCCTTCCCACTGCATTGCACCTAGAGACATCACATACCTCCTACACTGTAATTCCTTGCTCAGCCAGTTCTCATCATGCCTACACAAATCCATTACTTGCAGGTGTCACATGTATTTTCCAGGAGCTCAGAGCAACACCACATACTTATGTATCAGATGTTTGCAGCTTGTTTATGTGGTCCTTTCTGCTGAGAAGCACAGTGACTCCCTGTGCCTACTGGACATGAAAAACAGTAGTAGAAGAACGATCTTTTTTGGTGTAGACCCTGTCTTTCAGGACTCCTAATGTGAGCTAATGAAGGTGATGTCATTCTGAGACATGTGTGCTTCACTTGCGTCAGTCCCACGAACGTTTTGGGAGCATTCGCCTGAAATTTGTTCTGTACCTGAGTGATTTCCAGAGTTGTGCTTCCATCTTTCCGTGGACTCAGGAAGCTGCAGCCTTAACTGTTACTCGTGACTTCAAGTAGAGCAGTAGGATGACCTTCTTCATCTTTGCTGGCAACTGGAGAAGTCATACTGTGCTGTCTATTTATAAAGCAGGTATCATCAGAAAATTTAATGAGAACAAGGTGGTTTGGCACCTTGCTACCTTTTTAACAATGAGCCAAATACCAGCGTGATTACTGCTAAAGGCTGGCACACAGATCAAGTCCGCTGCAACCCTGACTTGGCTGTAAATTTTGTTTTACAGCGTACTGTAAAAAGGAGTGATGTTTAGTAAGAAGACCGAGAAGATTTATGTTTTATTTTGGAAGTCTAGAAAAGGAATGCTTTGAAGTATTTTTTTTTTCCTGTGTCAAAAGACTCTAATCAGAAGTGCACTCTTCTAGGAAGACATATGGGTGTTCCATGCCCCAGCCTAATACTTACCCTTTTTCCCAAACTGTCCTCCTACTCAAGCTTGGGAAGTGACAGTGCCGGAGCCATAAAAATTAAGATGAGCTTAGCTTTAGTAGTAATAGGGTAATTTTCAGAGAGCTTTGGGATCTTCAGAAGTAGAAAGCTTTGTCTGTATTTGGCTAGTAATAGATATCATGGTCAGGTTTTATGCCATTAATTTATTATTAACTGCTGCATGCCAAAAAAGCTTTCCATACTGTGAAGAGCACAGAGTCTGCTGCATTATTTGCCTAGGGGAACTGAGAGTTTAGAAAATGGTATTAAATGATGAGCTACAAATTCTGACAACATTGTATTGAATGAGGAACATAATTCCTAAGAACTTTCTGGGAAACATTGTACAGCTGCAAAACATAGATATTAGTGTGATTTTAGGTGCTGAATGCCGAGTGCTCTGCTAAAAATTGCTTCATTAAGAGTGATTTTTTTTATTACTTCTTTCATTAGTGGATTTAAGGCTTTGATTCTTACGATCAAAGGGAAACAGAACTCCTTGGAATTGTGTTTGTTAATCTCCAATCAATTTTAAAGAGGACGTTGACTTCTTTTCTCCTCTTTCCCTCTCTTCAGACCTCTAGCCAGACTGAACTTGAGAACTGGATCACTGCAATCCATTCAGCTTGTGCAACTGCGGTTGCAAGGCAGCATCACAAAGAGGACACTGTCAAGCTCCTGAAAACAGAGATAAAAAAGCTGGAGCAGAAGATCGATATGGATGAGAAGATGAAGAAAATGGGTGAAATGCAGCTGTCCTCAGTAACGGACTCCAAGAAGAAGAAGACCATACTGGATCAAGTAATTTTGCTTGCTTATGTGAAATAGGCCCTTAGCAAATGTTTAAGGCCTTCCTCAGCTTAGTGGTACTCTGTTCCTACTCTGCTGCATGTGTGTGTTGGCAGAGCTGCCCTGAGTAGAAAGGATACGTGTTGGCGGATGAGCTGGTGCTGGCTGCCCAGGTTGCACCATTTATCCACCCAACATGCTGTAAGCTACAGCACAGGCTCTCTCCTCTTAGCCTCTATGCAAGGGATTTTGCATGGAGATTGGTGAAAGCCTTACAGGAGCAAAGAGGATACCAGAATGTAGGGAAGAGGCAGTGGGACATTGTAGAGAAGAGGCGGTTGTAGACCAGCAAATGCTGCTGCCACCATTGTCTTCAGCATAGAAGAGGCTGGTTCTTGAACTGGCAGTTAGGATTGAAGAAGCCATCCCTGTTTTCTTCTAGTTGCAAGGATCTGCCCTCACTTCATGGCTGAAACCCTCACCGCCCCTTGGAACTGGTCTTTCTGACTTCAAGTGGACAAAACAGTTGTGTTTGAGAAGCAGAGAGCCTAAAGCAGATGTATCTCCCACTGTTGCAACAGCACCTTATTTTAGGAAACTAACATATGGTGCCTGCTTCGTTAGTTCGTAGCTCTTTTACCGTGGCTGCCAAATGTGCCTGTGATGCAAACTGTAGGGAGTGGCTGGGGCCATAATGTGCTAAGCTGAAGAGATTTCATACCCCTAGAAACTTGTGGGAAGAGCTGAGAGAGAGAGGAGATGCTGCTGTTCAAAGGGCTCCACTCAAAGGCTGTCAGTCACAGTGAGAGGGCAAAGCAGTCTCTCCTTTGACGTAAGGGAA
Source organism: Callipepla californica brunnescens (assembly GCA_023055505.1). Classification (NCBI taxonomy): domain Eukaryota; kingdom Metazoa; phylum Chordata; class Aves; order Galliformes; family Odontophoridae; genus Callipepla; species Callipepla californica. The sequence goes on along the minus strand of JALIRH010000001.1, from coordinate 68,786,528 downwards.
TTTTTCTAAACACTTTGAAACTATTTCCTATCAGCAATTTGAATTATTTAATTTCTCACATCGGCTGATTACAGTGCTCTTCCACTGATAAGATTAATTATTCCCAGTGTACTGTACATTTTCAAATATAGCGAGCTCCATTTGTGCTTACAGCAGTGCTACTGCTGCTGTTTTGGGGTACTCTGTTTATGAAACTGGGTGGTTTTTTGTCTTCTTGTTTCTTAGATGCCCTTGGCGCATGAAAGAAGCTTCTTACGGGAATACTCAGTAAAGAATCCTGGAATACAAAGAAAATTAAAAATGGAATGTTAATGCTATTAATTAGCATTGTATCAAAGGGGTGGTTGTCCCAGGAGAAGGCTTCTGCCTTGAACGTTGGAAAAAAAACGTTCTACATCTAATGAAAAGTTCTTAAAAATTGTTTTTTATCCTTTTTGGGATTAGGAGCGTAGGGAAGAGTCAATCGAGGTTTCTATGCTTCGAAAATGAGATCAGCGTTGGTGGAAAATATATTTTGCTGGAAGCAGTGGGTATTTTTCAAGATGTTTACTACTCTGTTCTTCTTCTCTCCACTTCTCCTCCATCTTTTCTGTTGTGTACAGATTTTTGTTTGGGAACAAAATCTTGAACAGTTCCAGATGGATCTATTTCGGTACCGCTGTTACTTGGCTAGTCTCCAAGGAGGGGAGCTCCCAAACCCTAAAAGACTGCTTGCATTTGCCAGCCGTCCAACTAAAGTTGCAATGGGTCGCCTTGGAATCTTTTCAGTCTCTTCATTCCATGCACTGGTAAGTTTGGACAGAGGCCAGGAGTCCAACCTGAAAATCTCTTCACGTGCCTGTTACAAAAATGATGCGGACGGAGAGCAGTCTGTATCTGTGGGGTGAGCCCTTACCTTAGCATGCAGACTGTTTAGTTTCCTGAAAGGTATGTGTGTCCTGGATGTTAACTAACAAGCAGATACTTGCAAGCCATGTTATGAAAGTGGAAGAACCAAGTTTGATTTCCAGTTCTGCACACTAAAGATGCTTTCTAGAAACAGGACTTCCTGTCACAAGGAGCAGGCTCATCTCTGATGTCCATATTCATGGGCTTGATCCAAAAACCCTGTGAGGCCAATGAGAGTCTTTCTGAGGCTCTCAGCATGCACTGGCTTAGAATGTTTTGGGCATAGCTTGCTTTCTACCATATGGATGAAGCTACTGACCAATTAGTCTAATATCCTGCCTCTAGTGATCAGCACCTCATGCTCCACATGGAAGGGGAAATGTTCTTCTCTGCTATTTATGGTGTGACATATTTAAAAAGGTTGTTTAAATGTAAATAATGTAATAACCCAGCCTTGAAAAATACAGAGAAATGCATTGTAAAATGAGGGGTTTTTAATGAATTTCAGTCATAATCCTATAGTTTCATTTTGGGCTCCTGGAGCTTCAGAGTAATAGCTGAACTCCACAGTTGTCTTGTAGATGTCAGCTGTACCCTTCAATTGAAGCCAGAGCTGTAATTCAGTCAGGGGCGTTTTATTCTTTTATACATGAAAAGATTAGCGTCATCATCTTGTTAATTGCTGCTGGATTTATGGTTTTTTTTTTTTTTTTTTAAGTGGTGGGCTGTAATTTACATTTGTGCTTATTTTTTTGCATCTAGCAGAGGACTGAGTGTTAGCCTGAAAAACAATCTGCTTCTTCATGCTGGTGTCTCTTGAGAGCCAAGTGAAAAAAAAAAATGTTTTGAATATGTTGTGTTGGAAAAGACACGTGCTCGATTTTACTTTAAGCAGACTCTCATGTCCCCCTTTGCCCTTGTGGATATGGTGCAGTGAGTCTCAGGCTCCAGCTGGGTGCTGCATGGTGATAGCACAGCATCCCTGGCTCACTTGATGTTCCTCACTGTGTTAGGCAGAGAATAGACTGAGTCTTCCTGCACAGTGTCCCATGTACAGCTAAGAAACGTCTCACAATGCCAGGCTGTGGAAGTCAGAAAGCTGTTATTTCAAGTTCTCCTTTTCCTTGATTTCTCAATGTTCCTGCACAAGAATTACTCACACAGTGACGGTTCCCTGGGTGCACAAGCCAGCCTTTATGTAGGTTTTTGTATCTGTTGCACCCAAACAACCAGTCTCTCAGCCCCTTTGCTTGGGGCATCACTCAGAGGTTTGGCTGTTCCAGCTGGGGTTGTCACATTTTGTGAGCTTTGGGTGTGGGAATGGAGTACAAAGGCGTTTCAGGAAGTTTCTGGCCAACTCTGCAGGGTAGGTCTGTCTGTCTGTCTAGATTCACCTTTTCCTACTGTTCGAACCTGCCATTCCCTACCACTCCCTTTTTCACAAGAGGGGAGCTCGCTGTCCTGATTCCACCTCTGGATGGGAAATTGGCTTAAACTTCAGCCTAAGCTCAGCACCTCTGACTAAACTTGCAGTAATTTCTACCAGGCCTTCCTTATTTGGGTAACAGTCCCCAAATATTTGGTTTCAGTAAAAGCAAATAGCTTTCCCCTCTGAAGGAGTTGCTTCAATCCGTTTTTCAAGTATCTGAGCAATTAACACTGCTCTAATTGAAAGGATCATTTCAACTCACTTTTTTTCCTGTGCTTTGCTCACTCCTTCAGACATTGTGTGTCTTTAAGGAAGTGTAGGTTTTAAACAGCATGACCTATTTGCAAGCCTTTATCTTGCCTTGTAAAAGTTGTAAGTCAGTTCCAGGATGCCCAGTATGCTTTCACAGGAAGGAGCAAAGAGAAGTACCAAACTTTTTGTAAGTAGCAGTTAAGTTTTTGCAATCTCAGGCTTTCATAGAATCACGGAGTGGTTTGGGATGGAAAGGACCTTAAAGATCATCAAGTTCTAACTGCTGCCGTGGGCAGAGCTGCCCCTTACAGTCTCAGGCTGCCCAGGGCCCCATCCAACCTGGCCTTGAGCACCTCCAGGGATGGGGCACCACAGCTTCTCTGGGCAGCTGTGCCAGAGCATCACTGCCCTCTTAAGGTTTTGTGTGTCCAGCTTTGAAACCTTAGAAAATAAAATGAAAAAAAGAAACAAACCAAAACCACTTTAATTGACATTAAGATTTTGCTCTAGAATGGGAAAGCTGCTTTAAAACACCTCAGACTGAATGCCAAAAAGCATATGGTCCTGTCCCTAATAATTTTTAATTCTTGATGTTGGAAGAAATGAGTTAAATTGCAGTGAGAAGGATGTAGCCTGGCAGCAGCAAGACTGTCCCTGTTGTGAGCATGCATTGTTATTAGAGCCTTTGCCTTTTTTTGTAAGGGTATTCCAGTGTTAGATTATGTAAGCAGTGGTGTGGTGGGATGCTGCAACCTTTGATTGTGAAACCATGTGGCACTGACAGGTGGCGGCTCGCACAGGGGAGTCCGGTGTGAGAAGACGGACGCAAGCCATGTCCAGATCTGCCAGTAAACGGAGAAGCAGGTTTTCTTCTCTCTGGGGGCTGGATACTACCTCGAAGAAAAAACAAGGGAGGCCAAGCATTAATCAGGTAAGCGTGTGGGAGTTTGTGACACAGTTGATTTCAAGCTGACTTGTTATCATGCAGAATGTAGCTTGTGCAGAGTGTCACACCAAGCACTTACACATCCAACCTAAAACTTGTCTGCTTAATTTTTCACGGTGTGTAGCCATCACATTCCACATCCTCTTCAAAAATCAGTGACTAATTACAGATAAGTGTACCGCAGCATCCTGAAGTGCAATTTGGAGTTCATACCCTTCTTTGCTGATTAGGTTGCATTACTACTGCTGCATTTTTGCTGCTTCTGCTTTTGCCAGGGATAGTTCCCCAAAACTCTGCAATGAGGCAACAATATAAAAGAAAAGTTTGAGTTAAAAACAAACAAACAAACAAACAAGTAAATAAAATGGAGACTTCTTTGTTTCCTTAAATTAAAACCATGGGTTTGTAAAATATTTTAAATGTAGCTAAGTTTGGGGAAAACTTTCTGAAGTAACAAAATTTGTTTAGGAGAGTCAGTCACTATTTTGCTTTGAAGTTTTGAAAAGCAAAAGCTGAAACCTTTCACTCCTCAGATGTTTCTAGAAAATGTGCTATGAAGGTACTTCTCTGTTTTTCTTTCCAAACATCCCTAATTACAGCTTTCAGTTTTTGAGAGCCATACCTCATCTAATTGCAGGAAATGTAGGCTTTTTTTCTCTTTCTCTTCTTTCACTTTTTGAGGTGGGGGAAAAGGCTTGGGACACGTTTTTTCTGTGTGCTGTGATTACTTCTTCCTTCTTTCAAGGCAGCAGTGGGTGTTTGTTTTGTTGAGCAGGGGATTAACTCTGGAAAATTGTTTAGCTTTGTTTTCAGTAAGACATTAGAAGTTCACCTAGTACATAGTGCCTGAGCAAGAGCTCTGGGTTTTGCTGGGAAGCACCAGATGCTCTGTGAGTGCATTCTCAATTCTTCGCGCTGTTGCTGAGGCATCCATGTTGCTTTGTACTTATTTTCCTCACATCAAGCACCATCCCTTGTCCTTAGCTTGGATCTTGCCTGTGCTGTGTCCTCAGTGCTGTGTTTTTTCCTGAACTCATCCTTTTTTTTTTCTGTTGGTGGGGATAAATGCATTCTGCATGCTTCCTCCCCATCCCCATCCTCACCCTCACCCCCATAACTCTTCTGTTACTCACAGGCATGAAGAGGGGTTTTGCTCCAGGTTAAAAAACAGTCACACTGGAGAAAGTCAAAGAAAAAGTGAAGTTTTGAGACAGTGTGGGAAAGTCTAAGTGTAATGTCTGAATGCATTTCCCCTGCTCTTATGTGGTAGCATGATGTTATTTGCAAAGCTGAAGTAGTAAGCTCTAAATTCTTAAAGTGGAGTGACCAGTTCCTGCTTCATTTTAGGTGCAGCATAGTTAACAGCCAAACCCAGCAACTTGATCATAAACCTGTGGTGACGCAGAGCTATAAAACTTCAGCTTTTCAGTTTTAAGCTTAAGCTTCTGTTGCAGTAACAGTCTTTGTTTTTCCCCTCTACACTCAGCTGCCAGATAGTTTAGAGCTGTGCACAGGGCAGGCTGTGCTTTGCAGGTGTGTTTTGTCTGGTGCCAGTCTGGTACAGTGTGGCACAGCCACCCAGCTGATCATAAAGGGAGATAAAAGGTGTCTAGCTCTGCAGTGTAAGCCAGTGACAAGGTACTAAGCAGAGCTGACATCTGATCTTTCAGTGTGGCACCAGCTTGCCTGGTGCTCCTCATCCTTTCTAACAAGCTGACATTTTCATTTTCTGTGTTTTTGAGATGAATGTTTGTAGTTTTCAGATTGATTTGTATGTTGAGTATTAGATAACACTGTTCATCCCCTACATCTGCAGCAGATCAGTCATGTCAGGCCCTGGTCTGTGCAGCACAGGGTGCAGATGTATGCTCGTGTTTTAAAAGAGTTGTTCTGTTCCTCAGGTGTTTGGTGAAGGAGTTGATTCCGTAAAGAAATCTCTTGAAGGAATCTTTGACGATACAGTCCCAGATGGCAAGGTAAAAAACACCAGCTCTCCAGCTGCCTCCTTCCCATTCACAGCTTAAACACAGCGTTGGCTTTGGGACACAAGCAGACACAGAGCCCCTGGGAGAGGAGCAGAGAGCAGCCTCTGTGTGCTGTAGGGCTGGTGGCTGCTCTGCAGTCAGTCTGAGCTGATTGCTGGTGATCAAAATTGTTTGCAGTGCATGGCATCCTGAGCGCAGAGGAGGTGCCAGACCCAGAAGGGTATCAGCACTGCACACCAGGGAGGTGCCTGCCCACAGGAGGAGGAGACATCACTGGGTCTGAGAAATGGCTCATTGTGGTGGTGGCCATATGGGGTTTTCATAATTTAGGGTTACTGCAGCTATGAAGCACGGGGTTTCTCTGTTTTGTTTTCACGTGCTTCTGCAAGCTTTTGCATTTGCAGAAACAATTACAACTGCTTTCTTTTTCCCCGGGGAAAGCCAGCTATAAAGCAACATTAAGACAATGCTAAGGGACACATTCTTTATGTAGTGAATATGGATTTAGCTGCGTGAGCCCACTTGAAGCAAATGGGAATTTTGCAGCCCCATCACTTCATGGAGATTTATAGCTTATAGTCTAACTTGGATGTACAATAGACAGGAAATTCAAACTAAGTGCTAAGATTTGCTACTTTGCCGTTTCTGGATGTAGGAAATGTAACACATCAGTTTTATTGGCCTTGGATTGGTTTACTGGGGGATAAAGTGCATTCAAGTTTTAATTTTAAAACTCTTTTTGTCACTCTGATTTTTTGTTGCATTCCTAGCATTCTCAATAGCCATAGGGTGAAATCCCAAGATACACACTTTGCACCAGTTTAGCTGTGTGGGTGGCTTGGGGAGGCACACTTTGCATTGCTCAGGTAAAACTGCAAAGTTTTCCAGTCCAGGCAAGCCCTCGGTCTAGTTCTATGAATAAAATGTCTTTACTATAAGAGGGCTTTTTTATACACCGTGTGATGTTTCTTACCTGGTGAAGAAGATCTTATTTGGCTCCTGTAGTCATAATAAATTCTGTCTGCTTAGAGGGAAAAAGAAGTGGCACTGAGCAGCGTCCATCAGCACAATCCCGACTGTGATATTTGGGTTCATGAGTACTTCACGCCGTCTTGGTTCTGCCTGCCGAACAACCAGCCGGCTCTGACAGTCATCCGCCCCGGGGACACCACTCGAGATGTGCTGGAGATGATTTGCAAGGTAAAGGCTGCTAGCCTGCCCTGGAGCCGGGCAAATGTCTGCAACCATGAGACCTTTCAGTTCAGCCCTTTCAGCTGAACCTCGTAGTGATTTTCTCCTATGCCAGTGCTCAGACTGCACTGTTTGAGTGATCTGCTGTATGTTAGATGAAAAATGTGAATAACACTGAATTGGTCAGGAAAATCATGCTAGTGAAACTGTAAGAGAAGTTGTGAAAGTTGGAGTTAAACTTGTCATGGGAAGGCAGGTTGATTTTTGCCTTTCCCATTCTGGCCCCTCTGCATGAGTGCCTTCATACACTCTGATGCATCTCACCAGCCCATCCACCCTCTTTCCCTCCAGTGGAGGCCAAGCTGTGTGCAGGACCCTTCTCTCTCCTCTGCCCTTGTTCCCCAGCCTGCTTTCTTTCACTACATCCAGCCTCCAAGTCTGCCCATCACCCGTTCCCTCCACTGCCAGATGGACAATCCCACCCATTCTCATGTGTCAGGTTGCCCTGTTTCCAGATGCCCTTCTTCCTTCCTTCCTCCTGCCTCTTGCTCCCTTCTGACTGGTGTGGGAGTGAAAACAGGAGTAGGAGAAAGTACCGGTGTTTGCTGCCTGCATTGCGGAGGCAAACTCGCCTCGTGTAGGTGGTGGGAGGGAAGGGAGAGAAAAGCTTTCATCTGCAGAAAAAACCACCTGGATTTCTTTGCCAGATGAAATATCAGAGCCATTTGGGCATTAAAAACAGTTGCATTTCAGCAGAGAAGTTTAAAGCTTTGACAAATTAAATACAAGCTTTCAGTTCTGGCATCCGCATAATATATGTTTTCCACTAACCAGCTGACTGCAATCTAGACGCAACTCATGTCATGTGCTGCTCTGAAAAATGAGTCCTCTTTTGTACAACAACAGCAGCAAAAGAAAAATAAACATTTGTTGCTATCAGGACCTTAACTATGGGGACTAGTAGAACATGTTGCATGTGCTTCCAAAGAGAAGGAAGGTGAGAGAAAGGCATTTGTTTGGAATAATGATAGAGTATGCTCATCTCTCTGCCAGGTGCACTGTTAAAGGTGGCTACAGCTTGTGAAAGCTTCTCATTGTATTTGGGAAAATATGACATGAGAGACATAATAGGGAAGCTGGATGACACATTATTAGTAATGAGTTATTTTTAGGACTTTTGTTTTCCTTTTGGTAAGAGTGATTAACTCAATGGACCTAATCCTTAGCTGGAGTGAATTGGTGTAACTCCATTGGTTTCAGTGTTGTCCTGCTAAGGATGTGGTTTCTCAGCGTGTTTTTCAGTTCTGGTGGGTGGTGTTGTATAAGGAGTTGGGGAGGTGGGTGAGTGTTTTTTTTTTTTTAAGAGCTGTTTCTTATCTGTTTCTTTCCTTTCTGTCAGAGTTTTCAGTCTGGAAAACACTGATGGATGCCTTCTTTTCTACCACGTTTAATAATTAATCTCTTTCTTCTGTCTCTTGCATTCAGCTCATTTTTTCCCTTTTAATATCTGATCCACATCATTTCACATCAGTTTGCCATCTGCCATCTGAGAACCAGTCAAGTTCTGGTATAGTAAACATTTCAAGATCTACATTTCATATAAGCCTCTTCATGTTTGTAGATGCGGTTAAGTCTATCTGTGCTATTAAACTGAGTATGATTATTCCATTGGAGAACATTAAGTGCACTCAAGTCATTGCAGAAAATGTGTTCTTATACTAACATTGCTGCTTGTTATTATACGAGTTAGGTTTTGGATGCTGCTTTGTGACACTTTTATGATTCAAGATTGGTGGGAGTTGAGTCTAAAGCATAATTTAAAGTGGTTTCTCTAAGATTTCTCCTAAGATTTGACTAATAGCGTCACTTGAAAGGCAGGAAAAATCAGTATATATGCATTAAATTGTTTCCTATGGATAAAAACTATTGGTGTGAATGTGTATAAATGTATTACTAAAATTTGTGTAATGGTATGTCTTAAAATTGAGTAGAAACACACACAGTACATATGGATGTAGGCAGAAGCAGTATGGAGAGAATAACACCTAAAACTGAGCATAGAAGGCTACGTGGCATTTAGTCTTTTGACTGAAGTAGACAAAAAGTTAAACACAAAACAACATCTATTTTCTCACTGTGTTTTTGAAAGGGGCAAGAAGCAGTTTTTCCCTAGGTCTTCAGATCTGTGCTCAAATTCTCTGAGGATTGAGTGAAGTCTGATGCTCCGTGGACTTGCCTTGATTTTGAGCTGGTGTTTTCCAGCCAAAAAGACTTGGGCCACACAAGTGTAAAGCTGGAGTAATACGGTGTCCTCACCGCTGTGTTTCCATGCTGTAACTTCAGCGCTAATTCGGACTCTCATACCAAACTGAAAAAAAAAATACACCCTTTCTTGGATGTCCTGGTCCTTCAAGATGACAGAAGATATTGAAGGGAAGAGTGAACCCAGCTGTCTTGAATGTGTCTCGGGTCAGGCTGAGTGTTCCTCTGGAGGTGCTGTTCACTCTTTAAGTAGAGGGGTGTCAAAATGGATGAATAGTTCAGGTTGGATGCTGAGCCACTGCACCACTCGGAGCTTGTTGAATTGCTTCCCACCCTGGACTGTAAATTCTTCTTCAAGAGCACATCAGTTAACCTGTCAGGTTTGGCTTTAAATTAGTTTAGCTGCTTAATTTAGTCCAGATATAGCCAGAGTTATTAGGAGAGAAATAAGTAAACCAAGATCCTTATTCAACTTACTAAAAGGTGTTTTGGGTGGTCTTGAAAGGATATTAGTAATACTAAAGCTGCACTGTTTCTGCTCCCACCTCCCTGCATATGGATGCAGCTAGGTCAGCTACAGAAAAAAAGTGGGTTAAGAACATGGCTTTCAGGGCAGACTGCCTGTTTCCACTTCAAGACGATCTTTTCCTTTCGCTTCAGTAGACAATCGTGCCTCTGTCTGAAAGAGTTTAACTAACGTAAAATTTTGATGTATACAAGGCACTGCTGCGGTATACGTATTTTAATTAACTAAATGTTATGGCTCATGTGCTGCACCACCACAGCCTTAATGGTGATGACTTGCATTTCCTGCCGCAGGGGGGATTGCACTGCAGTGGATGAACGGCATCCACCTCAGCCCATGGTGCTTCTTGGAAGAAATGAGTGCCTCAAAATGTTTTATCCAGTGGCCTCTTTGGACAGTGCCTTGCTCTGGAATGGCTCAGAGCCTTGATGCAGCATTTGTCATCTTGTGTTGACTCCTTCCTGCTCTCTCAAATGGCCTGCATAATCTCCTCGTGAGCAGATCTTCCTTCAGAGACCCAGCAACCTTTCCTGTGCCTGTATCAAAGCCAGCAGCAGCCCTTTCTTGGACTGCTGAGAACCTGCTTGCAGTGAAGTCTCCCATTTTGAGATGGTATCAGGGCAGGAGCAGAGCAGCAGCATGAGGCCAGAGGACGTGAGTGCAGCCTGTGGCCTTTCTGCTCCCAAGCACCTCGAGACGCTGGGCTAGGTCTATCCCACTGCAGCAGTGTGATTCCTGCCAGCCTCTGACAAGCCCTTGGGCACATCAAGGAGTGTCTTTTTGGATGTCTGCTGCAATTGGAAGGTGGTTAGAAGTGGAAGTAACAAAAATACACAGCAGTGTGTAAGGGGCTCTTGTAAAACCCTGGGCTTTATTAAATCACATGTAATTACACAGCCTCAGTCTGACCAACCTGGCATTTTCTGGGTGGCTCTCACCTGGCCATAGCTGAAGCTGTATGAAATGCAGAAGACTTACAAGATGTTAGGCACAGAAGACCACGGAAGATGCAGTTCAGTGGCAGGAGCAGACCCTAGGTTGCCATGTTAAATAGTTGGACTAGATGATCTTAGTGGACTTTTTCAACCTTAATGATTCTATGATTCTGGTTAATTTTTCTGCTACTATGATTTTTCCATGCAGCACTTCTTCCCCATTAACCATTTTGAAAGGCTCAAGCATTTCACAGACTTTCAGTGAGCCTTATCGCAGGCTTTTTGCTCCACTTTTCATCTGTGCTGCCTGTGGTTTTATGTCTCCTTTCTGTTTTTGTTTAATTTGTGTGTGCAGTGCTTTTCAGTTTGTGTCTAGGGGTAGCACGCTACTCTGGCCAAAAACTAATCTGGGGCTTCTGCATGTCATTTCTGGACAGCTCCAACCAGTTCTGCTTCCCTTGAGTTTCTGGAGTGTGTGTGGATGGATGTATAAGAGGAAAACTAGGAAAAAAAAAACAACTAGGAAAAATGGTTAGTCAGCAGAGAGCAAACCTTGTAAAATGTGTATCAGAAAATAAAAAGTGGACAGAGCGTGAGGCTCTCCTATACCCACTTCTTTATAATTTGACTTCTGATAAATTTCAAATTACTTATTTAATTAACCAGGTACTTGCTGCAGAGTTTACTCCATTTCAGATACTCAGTTTCATGTAAGGACAATGTGTTTTTGAATTGGACGTATCTGAATGCAGCAATGTGTATAGTACAGCATGTATACATCTTTTATTTTTGTATTGATCGCTATTTTGTTTCACTGACTAATCCAGAGCTTCATAAACAATCACTGTTCTGTGAATCCTTGTGGAAGGGTATGCTAGATCAAGGCGTAATCTTTTCCACAGGTCACTTGGTGTACATTACTCATCATCTGTACTGTGTCAGCAGTCAGTTGACTCTCAGTGTGTCATCCTCTTGGCTTGAGAAGGATAAGTAAGCCTTTACAAAACAGTAGTCTGACACATAACCAGTAGGAAACAATGACATTCTTCCATAAACTTTCAGATGAGCCACAGTCTTTTGTACAACCTAGGAAATTTTGGTAGTTCGCTGATAAAAGATGAAAAGGCAGACTTATAAAAGCATATAATAATGGGATTTCTAAAGTGACAGTGGGGTGAATTTACCTCTTGTATTTCTGAATTGCTTCTGGGTTTTTTCACTAGCTTTAGTCGATAGTTTATGAACTTTGAGAGTAACTTCTGAATGACATTCTTTGTGTTTATCATCATTCTGAATGTGTTTTGATTACACACTGCATTAATCTCTGCTTAAATTGAACTTATTAATCGTGCTGAGAAAAGGTCATTAACATCTCCCAGACCAAATGCCATATCCTCAGTTCATTATGCCTAATTCGTTAAAATGGTGTGACCTGTTTCCACTAGGATGTAGAACTCTCAGCTTCTTTCACCCTTTTGAAGCCAATCTGTCCGTTGTTTTGAATTTAGAGGATGCATATGTATATATAATGTTGCCTGAAATTTACTATGCCATAAATACTTGCTAAATTATGAAGATGCAAAAAAAAACCAAAAACCCAACCGACCAACCAACCAAATAATCCACAGAAAAAGCTTTCTTGTCACATTATTCTCTGTTAGCAGAACATTTGTTTTCCTTCCTGCAATTTTAAATGCACTTTGTGTACACAAGTATACTCCAAATCCTGGCTTTAATAGTGTTTGCTTATTTCTGCAATAGCAGGGAATGGAGTAGAACTGCAAAATAAGCAGAATTGAAGAGGCTGGTCAGAGTAGTAACACTGCCCTTTAACACTTACTTCTGGGGAAGAGGAGAAGGTTCAGGTTCTTGTTCAAGTTAGGAGAACATGGGTCTCTTATGACAGATGGTGCTGAGGCACTTTTTTCTCTCTGTGAATGTCACACAATTTTCTAATTAGAGATAATGTGAGCCATTGCTCTTGTCTTACAAAGCCTCTTCTCCGTTTCTTGCAGACACACCAGCTGGATCACTCTGCTCACTACCTGCGTCTTAAATTCCTGGTTGAAAACCAGATGCAGTTTTATGTACCAAAGCAAGAAGAGGATATCTACGAACTGGTAATGCTACCTACTAAACAAAAATTAGATGACGTGTAGGACACTGTTAATTGGCGTTCATTTGTTATTTTTAATATGCAGTTATGCTTTTTAACTTGCAATTATGGTGCTGTGCGGGACATTGCAGTTTGCCTGCAGTAAAGTAATCTTTCCAAACATTTCATCTTGAGGAAAGAGTTGATGTTCTGCTTATGTTTGTGCACATATGGCTCTGTGGAAGAGAGAAGGAAGAGCCACTGGTAATGGGTGAAGATTGCTGTGATGTACATTTAAGCTTAATTTCTCTCAAGGCTACCTTTTCCTCTTGTTTGTATTTTCCTTGTTTGTTTTAAAGGCGTACTGTTAAAACCTCAGCTCTTCTTGTTCAGATCACTTTGATTATTTTAAGGGAGAGAGTGAGTGCACAAGATGGTTTTTGTTGTTGTTGCTTTTGGTGATTGTCATTTTTTTGACTGGGAAGGTGAACGTTGAGGTTAAAAAGCTGTGTGAGAATATACATTCCTAATTGCTTCATTTGGAAGTCTTCGTATCATGAACCTCAAAAGCAGACTTCAAACGAATTTTGAAATCAGAGATGAAAAAAATAGACCAAACAGAATTAGTGTCACACTTTGACTCTGTGATTTTACACATGCATGCTGTAAAGCCTTTTAAAGTCCTTTTTATTGGTGGCTGTTTTATTTATAAAAAGTGAAAGTTTGCTGGTTACGGATGCTTTTGTTCATTTAATAGAGAACTTCTGCAGTTTGCCATTATCACAGTTAAAAAAAATATCTAGAAAGTACTAAGAGTGGGAAGTAAAACATAGCTGTGAAGGATTAAGACTCAGAGGAGACATTTTGTCTTTCACTGCATGGAAGGGCTTTGACTTTTTATGGTAAGGGGATATAGGATTGACAGAATCATCAGTTACTGTTTATTCTGAGGAAAACTGAAATTAAATCAAAACTCTATGGGCAATAGCACTGTGTATGTGCTGAAAGATTAAAGTACAGATAGGACTGAACCCAGTGTAGTATTGTTAAAGCAGTGTGCATTTGTGTGTGTGCTTGTGTATGCCTGTGTGCTTGAGAAAATGTGAGCTACTTTTATTCAGGTGTTAAATGGTGATTCTCTTGCAATATGATAAAAGTAATGGCTCTATTTCTGTGGTCTCCCAAATAGCGTTTCTAACAGTCTAGTCCTGATGTCATCTAACCAGAGCTATCTTCCCCCTACTGAAATGCTTTTAAAATGCTTTACTGTGGAAAAGGTGATTTCTTAGGGTGATAATCCTTTTTCTTGAAGAATACATCAGATGTATTTAAGTAGGAAGCTGAAATTCAACAACCGTATTCCATTCCTTTCCAAAACATGAATGGCAATGCTTTATGTTCCAACACAGCCTTTCAAAAATTCATGTGCTTGGTTTATTATGTGTTAAAGGTGTTACTAAGGGCTAGGGGACAGCTATTTAGCATTAGGTGCTACACCAGGCAGTTTAAGCACCTTTTATTGTGAATGAAGTGTTGGAATGTTTGGGCTGGAGCTTGACGTGCCAGACGAATGCTAGGTAGGATTTTGATGGCACTTTCAGATGGAAGGAGGAGACTGGAGGCCCCTTTGAAAATCCCACTGGTAGGATGGGGTGAGGCTGGAGGCTTTGGGAGAGGATGCTGTGACAGGACCAAAAGTGTTAGAGAAAAAAATGCGAGCCGGTGAAGGGCTTGAGAAAATGAAGGTAATGATAAATATCCTCAAACTACCATGAGAAGCACCGGAGACAGCAAGGGGATTAGAGTGGATGGAGAGGGTAGTGCTGCCCTTGATTGCTAAATTCTCCTCGGGATGGCTGCAGAGTTTAGACAATTTTTGTTCTAAAAACAATGCAGTTTTCACTTGTTTTTTGCTTCCTCTCCTCTTTTAAAAACCTTTACTAAAACCTGGTTGAGATTTTGTGAATGTCATTTGACTCATTTTCAAGCGTTGAATAATACGTTTCTATCTTTGAAAGCTGCATTTTAAAAGTTCTGCTAGCATGGCATCCTCATTGAATTTTACATTTATCTTGCTGAACACAACCTCTTAAATGAGTATCCAACTGTTCCATAATGCCTAATGTTTGCATTAAACAGATGAGTAAGTGTTGGTAGAAGCAGGAGATAAAATCATATTTTTATTAAAGAAACCTCTCCTAATGAGTTACTTTTCTTTTTTAAGGGAGTAGATTAAATGCTTCATTCCAAACACTAATGCCACTTGATTTCAAAACGTCACTTAATTACTGTGGTTGCTTTTTTACAGTCTTCACTGCACTGACAAAATTAATGTTTACCTGTGGGCTCTCATTCTTCTGTGGGTATGACTTTTTCCAAAGGTGTTTTTCCAAAGTGGAAGGATGGCTTGTTACTGAAGTTCTAGCCTGTGCTGTGGAAAAAAACAGCTTCAAACTTCTGCTGAGACCACGGCTTTCAATGTGGCTTTGAGAAAGTTAGGGCTGACTCCCAGAGATGTCAGTTCAGAGCCTCTAAATTCGTGGAAAAATGGAATTTCCCTACCAGGGCTGCTGTGACAGGCCCCAGTACCACCTCATTTGTTAGGAGCTGAGCCGCAGGGCTGGGATACGAGAGTAAGTAGCATGAAGCAAAAGATATAAAAGCATAATTCCTGGTAGTGACAGTATAAGCAGAATACAGGGCTGCAGCTGGGGGGCTGCTCAGCTCCTGAAAGGCAGATTGAATTGCAGGGGTGTTCTTGAAACGCCTGAGTTGCTGCCCAGAGGTGTGAATTGGTGCTGCTCTCCCAGGAAGGATGTTAATGATGTTTTCAAAGACTTGGGTAGAAATAAACATAAACGCGTGAAAGGTGAGAAAGGAACTGCATTTAAAATCCGATCATCTTCCAGCAATTGAGAAATGTTTTTAAGAAGGAAAATCCCTACTTAGAATTTTAGTGCTATAAAATAATTGAATTCCTGCAATGTCTTAATGTAAATAATATACATGCTTAACATTAGATGATAACATTCCATTAAATACAGAAGGAGGAATGGAAGTTCTTTTTCTCGTGTACTCAAAATTGTATTAATGGACTGAAATGGATGTATTGTTACTTTTATGTTGGCAGTAGCAAAGCACTACTCATTCCTCTTTAGTTTCTAACAGTCAAGCACATCAACAAAACTAATGTGTTTTGTACATGTGGGGAAAAACTTTCTGATAAGTAATGACCACAGTCTATTTCTCCATCCTCCTGGGAAAGGAATCTTTCTCAGTAATTTATTTTTGTGTATCTTTTTTTTTTTTTCTCAGCTCTACAAAGAAATAGAAATCTGTCAGAAAATTACACAGCATATTCAGATAGAAAAGTCTGATACGTCCTCTGATATTTATGGTAAGTTTCTCTCCTTTTGTTTTCCTCTTCCTACCAAGCCACTTCTAGTGTGTGTACTTGCCATTGATTGACACACCTGAGAGGCCTGTTGAGCGAAATAACGAGAGCATATCTGATTCCTGTGCCATCTACAGAAAACTCACTCCCCTGTCCTGAAGCAGAGTTGTTTTACGTGTAACACAGTGGACACATTTCTTTGCTGGTGCTCAGTCTGTAGGATATGCAGCTCTTTGATGAGAGCTACGGTGGCACTTGGAATGAGTGTTTCCTTATTTTGGTAGTTCTGAAAGCACCACATACGGAAGTTGTGGGACTGAGCGCTGCTGGGAAGCATTGTCCTTTGCTGGTTATCACATTTACAAGAATGTCTGCATTGTGGTGTTCACAAGGACCCTGCCATGGAGCTGGGGTTTGGGAAAGGGGTGCCAACACAGGCTGATGGTGGGCTCTCCCCCTCCTCAGACCTCCTTCTACCCCTGACTATGGCAGGGACAGAGCCAGGAGCATCACTGTAGGTGGGAGGCCTCTATGACTCTGTGGCTGGGCAGCTGGAGCAGGAGAGGCTCCTTGGCCCCTTTTCCTGCCTCCTGTAGGTCTGCAAGGTGGGTCCCTGTCTTGCCCTGCTGTTCCTAGGCTGGGAGAGCCTGGCCCCAATGCATGCCAAGTTCTCCAGGAGCTCCCATGAACTCCTGGAGCTGGGGTCCAACATGTCATATAGGTCTGGATGTAAAGGGGAAGAAGTTCTCCCTGTATAGCTTCAGCAAAATTCCCAATCTTTATGTGGGAGCAGTCATATTATCTCTTCGGTATTTGAAGTTGCAGACCTCCAGCCTGGCAAGTTTGGCCTTTGGTCTAGCAATTACAGTTATGTAGTGTTTTTAAACATTATTTGTGCAACCTACCCTCTGGGAAGCCAATCTGCATCTTTTTACTGTTTCTCTAAATATTGTGTTTTAATGACTAGAATAATTCCAAATCCCTGAACTGCTTATTATACAGCTGCAGGCCTTCTGAATATTGAACTCTGCTACAAAGCAATGATGCTGACTGTGGTTTGAATACTGAAGGCCTGAGAAAGAAATATGAACTAGCAGAGCAGTGGCCCTAGGTTCAGTAATCATGCTATGGCTGAAAGCACTGCAGGGACTAGGGGTGTTGTGGCATCTTCTGCTTTCCTTTTCCTTTTCCTTTTCCTTTTCCTTTTCCTTTTCCTTTTCCTTTTCCTTTTCCTTTTCCTTTTCCTTTTCCTTTTTTTTTTCCTTTTCCTTTTCCTTTTCCTTTTCCTTTTCCTTTTCCTTTTCCTTTTCCTTTTCCTTTTCCTTTTCCTTTTCCTTTTCCTTTTCCTTTTCCTTTTCCTTTTCCTTTTCCTTTTCCTTTTCCTTTTCCTTTTCCTTTCCATTTTCCTTTCCCTTTCCCTTTCCCTTGCTTTTTTTCTGTGGTAGATGGGAAAGACAATGAAATGTGGTCATGTGAGCGGTGATCAGCTGCATGAGACACAGGTTGTATCTGTTCAGCAGCTCTGACCCTGCAGAGAGCAAATGCTCAGTGTACCCCCCAAAAAGCTGACTTTGATCTAGTTGAATGAAAATGGAAAAACTTGCTTTGACTTGAAATGGTAGCAGGATTTCTGTAGTCTGCATGTGTCTCAGAAACAGTATGATATGGTTACTCAGTGACAAGCATGTGCTGAAATACTTGCATGTAGGGGAGCAGAGGAGGATGAAATAGCTGTGTTGGCCCTGTCTTGGTGGTGGGGTGGGCTGTGGTTCATTCTTCAATCCTTTCCAGTGCTGTGTTAAGTACATGGGAGTTTTCAGTTGTTTTAATATCTATATGGAATTAGTATTCTATATACACAATTTTATGAACCAGAAAGAAAACTAAAAGCACATTCATGAACTATGGCAATGCAAAGATCAGAGATCTATAGCTGCAGCATAGATTCTTTGTAACAGGATTGCTTAAGGGTTCTTTCTGTTGCTTTTGTTTTGAAAGAAGTCTAAATCAATAACACGGCTGTAATGTCTCCAAGCATCTCTTAGGTCTTTCTGTGAGAAGGTTTATGTCTCATGTTGGCTCTCAGGCAGCTGGGCAACACAAGATCAGCCCCTGTTCACCAAGTGCTGAGAACAAGATCAGGAGCCAGCGCCGCAGCTGAACAGCTATGGTGCTGAGGGATTTCTCATTCTCTTGATGTTTTTTTTTTCTTTTTTTTCTGTGCAGCTTCATTCAACCCTTCTCATACTTCTTGCAAATTTTTAGAACAAACGTCCAAATCCCCTGTGCCTTGATTCCTCCAGAAGAACTGGAAAAGTCTTCATGAAAAGAAAATGAATGAGATTATGAAAATAATTAGTGATATTACCTGTTGCTGTTCCTAGTATTCCAGCTATTTAAATAATAATGTTTGTAAATCACCTTGAATTTTCAAGATACTTCACAAGCAGCTGTTGCTTAATCCTTACAGCATGGACTTAGAGCTGTTATCTCCAATTAACAGACATAACATCAAAGGTGGGGAGGGGAAATGCTTTCTCAAAGGGTGCAATTAGACTGGCCAATCCAGCTCACTAGCCTAGCAGAAAGGTAAAATAATAAGTGAACAGCTGTATGCTGCCTTTACAAGCTGTTTACAGCCAGGTAAGAGATCCTGGTGCCAGCAAGGTGGCAGAGGTGCTTCCGCAGGCACTAGCAGGCTTTTGGAGCAACTTTGCCCTCATTTCTGAGCAAACCTTGAGTTCAAGTGACATCAAGAGGATATAGTGCAGCATTTCAGGGAAGGCTCATCTGTGGAGCACTTCAGAGTATTTCTGATTGCTAACGTGCTTGTAATAAGAGACATTTCTGAAGTATCTGGTCATTGTGTTGGTCCTTGCATTCATTACATCTGCCAACTGGTTGCTGTACTGTCTAGGCATATCCATACTCACCTCTTTCACTAACACCAGCCTCTTCACCAAGAGCTGCTTCCATTCATCAGGAGCATCCCTGTACATATCCTTGTTTAGTGACTGTCTGTCCCAGGGGGTAGGGTTTTTTTGTGGAAGCAGATTTGTTCTGCCATTGTGCTGTTTTGGCATGACTGTGTGAACTCTTCAGTGCTGACTTTTGTTCTCCTGTCATCAAATCTTTTCGATTAAGAAACAGCTCTGTCAGGGTCACCACCCATCTCTTAACATCTGTGTTTCAGGGTCCATGGACAGTTTGATAATAATCTTCTTGGCAGTGATGCCAGCTCATGCAGTCACTGTCACTTCCACCCACTCCTGCCCTTCCTCTCTTGCAGTGCTAGTACACGTGTGGGGCACCTGGAAAGTTAATCCAGACAAAAGCTGCACATTTGTACCATGTCCATATACAAACTACATATGCAAGCATTTATGTGTGTGTATATATATATACATACAGTTGGCTGAGGTATTTCTCATCCAGATGTGTTCCCTGCTCTGCTATCCTGCACGGCTGTGAAAGCACTGTCAGCAGCACTGCAGAGGGACAAGAGTGCTCCTTCAAATTGTTTACCAGATCTAGCCACTGAATCTTTTGGCTCTGTGGCAACAGAGCTCTGTTTATCCATACCTGGAGTATGGTCACACACCCTGTCTGCGGAAGGGTTAAATAGGTGGTCATTCTGGGGCTGCTGGGGGCCCATCTCTTATCTCTTAGAGCTGATGACAGCATGTGTAATGGCTCCTTACATACATTCTGCCAGTAATTATTGCTCTGGCTGAATTAAAATGCAACTACATAAGCACATAGCCCTGACAGATTGGAGGAGGAAGCTGTTTTCTCATGGAAAAGAAGGGAGCTTTGGACAGGCTGGATATCATCTCCCAGTTAGCTACAACAAGAACATGAGAAGCATTTCAGCTTTGTTTTAACTGTGTGGTAGTTGGAGTAAATTGCAGTATGGCAAAACAGCATTTCAGTTGCAAAATGGTGATTGTTTTAATAACCGATCATTTGTGCTGACTCAAACTGCAGTCTTGGGTATACTCGACCATGCTTGTGGTTTAGGTTTTTCAGGTAGGCTTCACAGTGATGACAATCAATAGCTACTATTTTTTTTTTTTTTTTTTTTTTACATCTGCTCTTTTGTTTAGTTAAGAGATTCTCTCTGCCAAAGCTAGTGTGTTGAGTTAGCTTTACAAAGTTTGTTTTATTCAGGCTGAAGAACTCAGTAAGCCACAAAGGGCCATATGCTGCTAGCTTCCAGGCTGACACATTCTTCCCCCTCCTTTTCTTTTTAGATGATATATAGAAAAAAAATGACTTCTCATACAAAACCATTAACTTGAAGGCAGTGCTAAAGTCAGAATGGGCTCCCAGCACATCTGCTTCCTCTTGGCTGGTGGCTCCATGTCAAACAAGCACCTCCCCCCCTAGAGATTTGTAAATGTTTTTCTAGTTGGAAAAAGATAGAGCAAATGGTTGCCTATACCCATTTAGGGAGCAATGAAGTTTCAGAATGGCAAATGCTCTCCTTTAGATAACTCAACAGTAAATAAGCAAGACCTGTTTAACTGAACACATTTTATTTACTTAACACGTTATTATCTTACACAGCATCAAACACAAGTGGCAAGAAAATCACTACAACCAAATTTAACAGTACCATTTGCACTGTTCAGACTTTGTCAGTACCTCCATTATAAGGTTGTTCTGTGGGTCTCTAGAGCAGTTATGAAATGTGTGCTGGAACTTGGCAAGTAACAGGTCGTGCCAGGAGAAACTGAGAAAAGAATGGGGGAGAGGGAAAGGCAACGTTTCCGCACACTTCAAAAAGTAGAAGTTGACTCCAGCAGGCCTTGTAGTACATTGTATGAGTTAAGGATGGCATGTCAGTCATAACTGTCAGCTTCCTGGCTTTTGTTGGTTTGGTTCACAAACCACAACTCTGTTCAGCTTTTGTCTGCAAACAGCAAACTTCTTTAAATGACCTTTGAGAAGAGAATTTGAAGTGTGTTCCAACATTTTGCAGCTGTGGTATACTTAAATAAAACTGTAAATGATTTATGTATAAACCCAGAAATTCATTTTTTTTCCTAAGATCACTTTTTCACTTTTCAGCATTTGTAAAGGTTTAAGAAAAGAAAGAAATGAAAAGTTCATGACCACTTTGTCAAGAACAGGCACAGCACAGCCTTCCCTGTAGTGCATGTAGTTGTGAGGAAATTCTGGAGTTGCTTGGTGCTTTCTAACCACCTGACTGGGTATCTCCCTAGGTTTCTCTCTGTCCTCTGTGGAAGAAGAAGGGATTCGTCGTCTGTATGTGAATGGTGTCAAAGAAACAGGCCTGGCTTTCAAGAAAGGTAAAAGACATTTTAATTTACATTTGCTGTTGTTTGATTAATCCTGTACACCGCGAGATTGTTGGGATGGGAGTTCTGTAAAATCAAACCAAACTCAGGATCCCAGTCCGAAAGAGATTATGTTCTTTTGGCAAAAACTTGAGGTACTGGGTGCTTGGTTGTTCTGCCTTTAAGGTCAGCTACGCTGTGTAGTCAAACCTCTTCTAATTTTGAGTTAACTGTGTATGTAGGGGGGTTCTTTGCAGCTAGAAAGAGGAGCTAGGGCCCTCTCAAGTCAGTCACTGCAAAATTTACAAGTACAGTAGAAGGTACAGGTACAGTTACTCTCTGTGGCTGGGATTGCTGCCTCTATTTTTGTGCCCAGCCTTTTCAGAAAGTATAAAAGCAACAGAAAGCTGCAGACAGAACTAGGCTGTCAGGCTCATCCCAGCACAGAGCAGGAAGTGTAGAATTGCTTGAGCTGGAAGGGACCTTTAAAAGCTGTCTGTTCCAACTCCCCTGCAATGAACAGGGACACCTAGAGCTCGATCAGGTTGCTCAGAGCCTAATCCAGTCTGACCTTGAGTGTCTCCAGAGACGGGCATCTACCACTTCTCTGGGCAGCCTCTTCCAGTGGTTCACCACCATGGTTCTGCCATGCATTACCCAAGCTGAAAACAACTCTGACACCACTATGCCCTTGCTGCTTTTTCCAGTTCATTGTTCTCTCCAATGTGCTGTCACTGCTGCTTCTACAGTCACAGGAGAGGCTTGTTGAGGAGATAGGCAAGTTTAAAATACTAATATGGGGAACAAGAAGAGTAGAAAGATGCTCACCTCATTGTAGCCCTCGTTAGTACACCGAGCCCTCGAGAACAGCTTCAGAGTTTTCTTGCAGAGAGGTTTTGTGGTAGTTCAGAGTTTACTCAACAGCTTGCAATTGCTGAAGGCAATGGGAATTCTCCCCCAGACTGGAGCTGATGGCTTCAGCTAACTGCCTTGCTAGAAAACTGTTGTGGCAGAAGCATTTGACTGGTTTTCTGATCCACTAGCAAATATGTTTGGCTTGCATTGTAGTGAAGCAAGTGGCAGAGGGGTTGG
Organism: Callipepla californica brunnescens; assembly: GCA_023055505.1. NCBI lineage: Eukaryota > Metazoa > Chordata > Aves > Galliformes > Odontophoridae > Callipepla > Callipepla californica. The sequence goes on along the minus strand of JALIRH010000001.1, from coordinate 68,764,230 downwards.
ACTGAGCTGGGAGGGACTTGGAGGGGCAGTTTTGGCTGCAGAGAGCCTGGAGTTTTGCTCAGTTGTAGCCTCTAACTTCACCTGAAGAAAACTGCCTGGGGGGGTATGGACGCTGCTGCACTTCAATAAAAATTGAGAAGACCGTTTTTCTCTGTCTGTCCCTCTTCACCCCACCTCAGCCCCACACAGTGAGTGGTAATTCCTTGGTGGACAGGATGGGGATTCTGCCAAAAGCCCTGAACAAATGCTTGAGGTCAGCTCTCTTCCAGCCTGCACAAGGGGAGTAAACGTCTTTGGACTTCCCGTGGAGAACAAAGAGAAAATGAGGAGGAGGCTGGGGGTGCAGCAACAGGGCTTTCTTGTTTTGCCTTCAGGAAATGTTTGAATGGCAATTTAAATGAATGCATGGATACACACTGCCTCCTGTGGGGCTGATGTGCTAAAACATGCTTTCAGTGATACATTGCTCTTCATAATAGATATAAAAAGCCACTTCTGTATTGACAGTACTTGGCAGGATATTATGAGAAGATACACGTAGTTTGCAGAGAGAAAAGCTTTCTCTTCCTCCCATTATTTACATTTACGCTTGCATTTGACTGCACTTCCTATAAAAAATTTAACCAGAAGAGTTATAGTATTTCCCTTTCAATCTTTTTTCCAAATGGAAAACTCTTACATTTTATTTTCTCCTTATTTTTTTATGTTTTTTTTTCTCCTGTTGGTATGCATAAGCTGGGCCATTGTTGGAATTTGAGATACTTGATTGTACCGAGCTATACGTCATGCTTCATCCCAAATGATTCAAATCAAGAATTACAAGGAGTAAATGAAGCCCCAGATGTGATGTTTATGGTTACAGGCATATTAATGTGCTACTATTATGAGATAGCATCACTGAGTAGAATAAATGAAATAATGCAAAATGCTTGACTTGCTTTGTTTTGTCCTCATTTCAAATACGATTTTACAGTCCATTTACTTTGAAGCTATTCTGTCTATTTCATCTTATTCTTTCTGAAACTGTGCTCTGTGCTACAGTTTCTGGGCACAATTACATGCATTTAAGAGAGATCTCAATTTTCTTACAGAAGGCTGAAGCCCTTTAGCCTCCTCCCTTCCACCACATTTTTTTCTCAGATGAAGATAGGTAGTCTTTCCAGGAGAATAGTTGCAACTTGCAGCTCAGGCTCATCGAGTTAGAACTCCCATTGTGGCTTAAGGGTGAACATGGAACCCGCAAGGGCAGGTCAGATTGAGTGGGTCATCTGCAAGGAGCAACTCTTTTGACCTGGTACATTCCAGCTTTCCACCCTGTAAGTGCCAGAATTGTGAATGGGATGACACAGTGTCCCTTGGTGACCATTGCAGAGTATACTTCTCCATTCTCTCCGTGGCAGATGCCTGGAGGGGACTGCTGTCATCACCCTCAGTGATGAGTGCAGTCCTGAAGACTGACCTAAAGGCTGACTGACCCTGGAAGCTATTTGGGTTTAAACCCTGTCCCAACCCACTGCTGTCATTTGGAGAGCAGGCTGAGGAGAAGGTCAGGTCTCCTGTTGGATCCCAGAGGGCTGCATGTTGTCTGGCTCATTTCTGCATCACCCTGAGGCCAGCGGGAGTCAGCTGCTTCCTCTGCAGATCCCCTTTTCCCTTGGATGTTGGGGCTATAAGTATCTCCTGAAATTAGAATAAAAAGAACATGGATAATTTAGTAAGTGCTAAAATCTGTCTTTGTGGAAGATCTTTATGTTGAGATGTTATTCAGACAGGGACAGAAAGAAAGCTGTCCGAAGTTCTATACAGGCTGAGTTCAAAATGTTATCTGTTCTCATAGGTGCATCAGTAGGTGACCACTTTGTATAAAAGCATGCACTTATACAGAAGATTAAAAGCAAAAAAATCAACCCATTCCAGCAACACAGCTGGCATAGCAGTTCTAGGACATGAGCTAGGCTACTTGTTGAGGGCCCCTGCTCCCCAGAGCAGAGGGACAGACCCAACTCACATCACTTCACCCAACCCAGTCCTTCCTCTGTCCTATGTGTAGAGCCTCAGAGGTCTTCCTCTATCCTTAAGCATACATTCATATATGAGGAGTATGTTTAGTACAATGGTTTGATGCACAACAGCTGTCCTCTTGCAGAGCGATGTGAAAAAAGACAGGATATGTTCTTGTTGATACCTTCTGAAGGACTTCCTGGGCATTACATGCTTTTGAATACTGGAATATCAGACTAACAACAGTTCTCAGTAAAGTCCATCCAATTTCAATATCATTTGCAGTCATACATGTTTATTTAATGTCTAGACATAGCACTGTCTGGCACTTTATACTCAGCTGAGCTCCTTGATGTCTGTGAGTAGTGACTTTGTGCGAGTCTTACCTGTTCCTTTTCATGTTTTAGGCCTGAAAGCTGGTGACGAAATAGTGGAAATTAACAAGAAAGCTGCTGAAGATCTGGACTCAGCTTTGCTGAAAGATGTCCTCATTCAGCCTTCACTGTGTCTTACTGTGCGTACCTATCCTGAAATAGAGGAAGGGCAAAAATTAATGCAGCCACCACCACGTCGCTTGGAAAACCCATCTGACTTGAGTGACAGCACACTGTTGTTTGCTGGAAGCAACCAAGGTATTGGGTTTAATGTAGGAATTACAATGAGGAGATTGACGTTTCCAGTATGCTGTTGCAGTCCCATTGATCGCTGTCTGTAACTTCTGTGATGAAAGTGAGAAGAATTACAGTCTGAGTGCACTGGGTAGATAATAAATGAGATCTGGAAGCTGTAAGGTATAATCTGCAGTAGCAGTGAAGGACTGTGTACACAGTTAGGCTGTGAAATATGTCATCCCTGCATGCGTGTCCCATCATCTAGCTGTGCCGCCAGCATGTCACACACCTGACTGCTCATTTACTGCTGCACAGGAGGTATCTTTACCTCTGGATTTGCCTTCAGGTATATGCACAGCAGGGAAGGAAGAGGGAGTATGTATTCATCCTCTCAGGGATCAGCCATGAGCCCTATGTATTTGATGAGACACATGAATAACTCACAGGGACATTTCAAAACCCCTCGAGGTAGAGCTTGGTGCTAGAGCCAAATGTGTTCCACAGCACTCTGGGGTGGGAAGGGGTACACCTGCCCTCCCACTGCACTGCTCAGAGTACTGAACTGAATAAGAGTATAATAAGAGGATAAGATAAGAGGATTTTGTATATACCTGTGTGTATTAAGTACTTTTTTTTTTTTTAATCTTTCAAAAATTGGGAAAAAATGAGTGAAACAGCCAAAAATAAGTAGTATGGAGGTAACCCAATCTATGCAGAGCTGAGGCAAATTCTGTCTTCCAGTCAGATGTAAATGGTTTCTGAATATGTCAAAGTATTTACTATTTGCTCCAGAGTAAAGGTTTCATAAATGTCAAAATAATTGTTCTGACATCTGTGAAATGGTTTTGTTTTGGGCGTCTGGAGCAGGAGGGGCTGTTCCTGCATTTTACTGGGACTCAGGTCAGCCTTCAGCCTTCCCCTAGGATGTGTCTCTCTGTTGTAGTCACCCAGTGCAGGGATTTCTTTTGGTGGGTGTGGGTGCACACCAGGGCTGACCCAGAAGCTGTGTGAATGCATTAGCATGATGCTGAGCAGGAATAAACAAGCCACAGTGAGAGCTTGTTTGCTTGGACCCGGGACCAAACTGACACATCTCTGCCGGCAAAGTGGGTACAGGTGGGTACAGCCTGCTGCTCATCATTTCTGGGTGCTGCTCTGTTCTGCCCATTTGTTGAAAGTGATCTAGCAAAAATTCCCTTGTTCTGCTAACAGGAACACATAGGGAGGATGGTGAAAAGTAGACCCCCAAGTGTGACTTTTGAGTGTGTGATATTCATAGTGTGTGGAATAGTACAAACAAGAAGGCTTAACATCAGCTTTTTGCAAATACCTCTAAAGATATGGATAAAAGCAGCCTCATGTAAGATGTGGGATAAATCCCCCGAGGCAGTTAAAATTGAATTATGTCTGTCTTCCTTTTTAATTTTCATTGAACTTTTTCAAGTTAGGGTCCTGTGCCAAAAAATCAACTCTTAAGCTGATGTTGTATTAGTAGCTGGCCACCAGATGTCCCTATTTCCTACATAACACCACTTCTTCGTGGCCCATCCTTCTGCCTTTGCCTGCACCTTTCCCGTGAAAGCCTTGCTGACTGCACTTACCCCTTGGAGTTCTGCCCTGGGTGCAAAGAACTGGAAGCTGGGTCTTTCGCATTTATGCAACGTGGTGATTTCTAAGCCAGAGGAGTAACACTTTGTAACACAGGGCGTCGATAGTGATCTCGTTAAGCAGCTTCCCTGCCGCTCTCTGTGCTCTGCATCATTTTTTTATTATTATTTTGGTCACGGAGGGGTCTTTTTTCTTTCTGAGAGTCAGACAGTGTGTGATTTGCCAACTGGCATTTTCATATTGCCCAGTAATAAAACTGTGGGCACCATATGGAATGAAGTCATGGGACATGGCTGATGAACACATCTCAGCAAAACCAGACCACCTGCCTCTGCTGCTTTGTGGATACCACTTCCTTTGTGCTGCATTCAGTTTAAGTACTTGCTGTGCTCTTTCCTAAGTTCTTCCCAAATGAGGTTTTTTTGTCTTTATCTTGGTGGTGTGGAAGGCCTCCTTCTTTTCCAGGTCCTGCAGTAAGTGTTTAAACTCCTTGGTATACCAGATGCCTTTGTCTTCAAAATCTCTCCAGGGCTGAGGCATAGCTTCAGGGATTCCTTCTCCATTCACGTGTCTCTTGGTACAGATGTTGGGCACTGGAACAGGCTCCCTAGGGCAATGGTTATGGCACTGAGATGTTAGTGTTTAAGAAGCATGTGGACAGTGCTCTCAGACATACGGCCTGATTTTTGGATGGTGCTTTGTGGAGCCTGAAGTTGTCTCAGTGATCCTTATGGATACCTTCCAACTCAGGATGTTCTATGATTTTATGATTACTTTTGCAGTGCTGAAGGAACTTCCTTTGGTTTTATTTTCACGTGACAGGTGTCAAAGAAGCTAGAGCTCTCTTGACATTTACTTCCCTTCAAAATGCTGCAAATGTTAAGGTGGGAGTTGCCTTCATCCATCCTCAGAGTGGGAGGAATGCTTGTTTAACCAAAAGAAGCAGAAAAATAGTTCATCAGCAGATGTGCAGGTGTTTGTGGCAGTTTCTGAAAGTGCTGTAATTGCCAAATGAAGTATGCCTCTGAAAAACGACATTAAGACAGTGTTTAAAGCTAGACAACGCCAGTGCTTTAATTTGGAATGACTTACCCTGGGGTGGGAGTGAAAGCAACAATCTGCATCCAGCTTTGCAATTTGGAGGCAGGTGTTTTGATCTTCTCCATCAATTTTTCTCTAGTTAGGTTTTAATAGAACACAGTGTTTTACTGAAGCCTTTATTCTTCTGGCTCAATGCTTTTTCGTTTTTTGGTTTTTTTTTCTTTTTTTTTTTTTTTAGCCTAAAAATGGATTCATTTGAAATTTTAAAAAAGAGATCCATGCTTTGATTTGGGGGATTGCTGCACCTTAGATTTTAGGTCTCTGTTCTACAGCTTCTTGCAGAAGGCATTCAAGTATGAAATACCCACTGACCTGTTTATTTGTATCCTTGTTGATTGCTGGCAGTTTGGCTGGCTAGGCAAATCAGCTCCATTATTCTAAGCCTTATTTATAGCATGCTAATTTTTCCTTCAGTCCTAAACTAGTATTACCCCCATTTCAGCAGGGGAGTGAGGTATTACTGAGCCAGCATGCTACCAAGTATAAATCGCCTGTAAGCCCCATTCATTTCATAGAAACTCACAGTCTGGTTGTCTGATCTTGCTGATGTCCTGTCCTTATTGTCTTCTCTGCTGCAACTCTTCATCTCCTGTGAAGTCAGCAAAGGGCAGAGCTTTGTTGGAGGCATGACATTTAATATGTTTTCAGTAGAAAATACTGTGTTACAAGTTTGTTCTTTTTTTTTTTTTTAAGGAAACTTTGCTAGTGCCTTCTAGGAGCAAAGCCTGCATGTTTTTCAAGCAGTTGGCCTTGATGAAGTGCCTGCATATGTGTTTATTAAATGCACTGTGACTTACGGCTGCTTTCTTACCTAAAACTGCCTTCTGTGTACAGAGGTTGGGGCTGGAGCCTTTAAATCAGCTCTGTGGCATCTGTTACTTCATTGTGCTGTCTTAACGGGCTATTCTTTGGATGACCTTGGATTTTACACCTCTAATGGATGTAAAAATATCATCATGAATATGATGTATACTTTCCCCAAGGAATTCACTTTCTGTCGGGCTTGCAGAGCCACAGGTTTTTTTCCATTTGCCTATTAATATTTTTCCTGGCTGTCAATCTTTTCTGCTGATGCTACCTGTCTAAGTCCAATGAAGGAGCAGTAGCTCTGATTCTGTTTGGAGCCTCACAGCAAGTTTTCCTTATTACCTAAAGTTATTGATGAGAGCTGTCTCCCATTCCTATGAGAAGAATGGGAATCTCAATCTAGAGATTGAGAGTTTGGAAGCTGGAAAGGCAGGGTCATATCTCTGCCAAATCAGTGAAGCATAAAGGAGATATTTTGTTATTACAGGGACTTTGGAATATGGGAAGGGAGTGGGATGTATTTATCCGTATTGTGTTCTCCTCACTATTAACATGTTGTATTTTATTTTATTTTTTTTAATCTGAAGTGGACTTTCTGAGGTTTAGGCTTTGTTTACTTTAGTATTATTGTATTTGTAGATGAGGACACAAAGATGATCAGAGGTCTGGAATACCTCTCCTATGAAGAAGGAACTGGGCTTGTTCAGTCTGAAGAAAAGGCTGCAGGGAGACCTCACTGCTACCTTTCAGTACTTGAGGGGAACTTACAGAGTGGGAGGGAGGAGGACTTTTTACGTGGGCAAATAGTGATAGAACAGAGAGGAATGGCTGTAAACTAAAAGAGGAATTTTAGGTTAAGATGTTAGGAAGAAATCCTTTCCTCAGAGGGCAGTGATGTGCTGGCACAGCTGCCCAGAGAAGCTGTGGTGCCTCATCCCTGGAGGTGCTCATGGCCAGGTTGGATGGGGTCCTGGGCAGCCTGAGCTGCTGGGGGACAGCGCTGCCCACGGCAGGGGTTGGGGCTGTGTGAGCTTTGAGGTCCCTTCCAACCCAGGCTGTTCTATGATTTTATGATTCTATAACATTGGAGACCTCTAGCATGAGAGGCAACTCCACAGGGGTGACTGAGAGCCAAATTATTGTGCAGAATGTAACTGATGTATATATATGTATATGTCCCTGTTTTGAATGAGTATATCAGTCTTCTAGATATGAGGCAGCTAGGCATTTTTAAGGAGTTTGTCATTCAGAAAGCAGAAGAACTTGAGGCTCTAGTTAACACTCTGAAGAAAATGGCATAAAAATGAAACAAACTTGCATTATGCTGTCAGAATTGCTATTGTTTTTCATCCCATCCTTGTGTTTCCACAGTTCCCCTTAGGCTAAGTATTTTTGATTTCAGAATAAGCTAAAAAAACCAGTAACCTTTATTTCTTAGAGGGTATTTTCTTGAGACAACAACTAATTTTGCATCTTTTGTAGCATGTTCAAAAACCAGTTAGCATTCAATACTTACTTCAATTCCAGAGTTATTTACTTCAGCAGTGAGAGATATCCTTCCATATCATCAAGCAGAACTGTACAGAACTGTTGTCAAAAGGTCTGCTTTTTCAAACCTTAGAAGCCAAAGCTTATGGAATTTGCCCCAGTCAGAACTGTGTTTAGAGGACTTGTTCCTTCCTGGCTCTTGGAAAGTCTGCCTGAGCTGCTATTAAAATAAGCGTTGTGGCTGTTAGCACATCAGTTTTTGGATTGCAGCTTTGGGTTTTGAGGTCTTCCCATGTTAGTTGCAGTAAGCAAACCTCCTTCATCACTAGCAGGTTTGTAATTTTAATATTCTTGCTGTGTTGTCACTCCCTCTGCTGGCTCTGTGAACCATAGGCTGGGTGTATTTTATAATTGCAGTGGCTCTGGTTTCCAGGGTCTCTGAGCATATGCTCCATTTCTATGAATGTTCCTGTTTATTAGAAACAGGCAACAAAAGCAAGTGTTTCAGCAGGCAGCTGAACTGGGGAGGGTAAAAACCAACTGAGGCAAAGAAGCTTTCATTGAATCTGAATTTTCCCTAAGAAGAGTGATAGAACTGAATAACAGCATAGATTTTTTGATGCTTGAGCAATCTAGTTGAAATTGAATGGGAAGCAATAGAGTTCTGGCAAAAGGAAGGGAGATTTGTCGGGCTTGCTCTGTAGCTCTCCAGAAAAGACAGGTTTTTCTAGTTGCTCCCTTGAGTTCTTTGGTCACTATAACTGAGATAACTGCAATGCAGTTTTAAAGATCTTTGGAGAGGTTATCAACTCCATAGAACTTTCCTGGACAGATCATCCTGATGTAGATGTTTCCTTCTATTATGTTTCAGTATTTCAAAGGTAAACATGATTGTTTTAAATAAGAAAAATACCTCATATCTACCTGTTTAATTGTGGGTCTGTGAGTGACATTTTGCCTCGATTAAAACCCAAATCTGAGAGACATCCCTAGCAGTTTGTTTTAGAGCTCTTCCATGTACTTACAGATTCTTTTCTGGAGAATCCCCTGTTTTCTTTTTAAGGAAGTTACTGTTGAACTGTGTAAATTAGTCATATTCCTTTCAAGGCAAAAATCAAACATGAGCTGTGTGTCATGCGTGCCATTTTTTTTTACTTGGAGGAATTCAGTTCCACACTTCTGCTTCATATGCACTTCCACATCAGACACCATTGTGTCAGACTACCCCACTGCTGCCATCTGTCACATGGCCACAACATGTAATGGGATATTGGCAGAAAGGTTCAACCTCTACTGCCGCACCACTACTATCATCCACCTTTGATGTTGTGGGAATAGGAGGCAATACTTAGCGAGCAGCCCTCCTAAATGAAAAATTGGTTATCTACAATTGTCTCATTGTCTGGCAGCCATGTCCACATAACTTGGGTGTCAGGGGAAGGGCATAGTAAAGCTGGAAGAAATGCTTATGAAGGTATACCCTTGCTCGCTAATCGACTCTCATTTTGACTTCTAAGTTCCTCTTTGATCAAAGCAGTGCCTTGTGCTTTGTGCATGCTAGCACCTCAGTTTTATCCCCTGAACATAGAAATGAGTTCCCTTTGTGGTGCAGTCTCAGATGGGGGACCTGGTTCAGGCCTGAACTAGAGCCAGATCTGCTTTCCTGAGTGACCTCCCAATGACTGCTGTTTCCCAGTTGTTTCCCTGTGATATAGCCATAGGACATAGGTCGTGCAGCGTCACTTGTGTTCACTGCAGGGAACAGCTGAGGCCCCTCAGTGTGCTCAGCACAGAGCAGAGGAGCTGAGGGGAGGGCTGATGGCAGCTGCAGCTCTCACAGGGAGCAGAGGGGCAGTGCTGAGCTCTGCTCTCTGGGCCCAAGGGAATGGCGTGTACTAAATTCAGTATTGCCAATTCCACACCTTTGGGAATAGTGCATCAAGATGAATCATGAACATGGAGGGTTTTTTTATTTCTTTGTTGCTCTCTGTATCTCAGAAGGTCAGAAAGATGACACTTCAGAGCTTTGCGCTGCTGTTGACAAAGCTTGGCTTGGAGTATTTATTTCCATTGCATTAAAAAAAAATCATTAATCATCTGGCTCCAAGAACTAGGCTTTAAGAGCAGTACCAGGTATTGAAGAATTCTCATTAATATCTCAGGTGATAGCAGCCCTACAAATGGGAAACAGCAGCCATAGGCTGTCATTGTACTTAAGTTTACGTGATTCCTCAGACATTTAAGTCCCAGCACCTCTGCCCTGGAGATATAAGACTTCCTTTTATTTTGTTCATTCAAGACATAAGTAGAAGTTATGAGTCATAATGTCACGGATATTACACTGCCAAGGTAACCTGGGTGCTCCTGTGACCTTCGTCTGTGCATATGACATCCCTTTTCTAGCTGCTTCTTGGATTTCCCTTTCTAATTCATTAATGTCAAGAGAAGCCCACATGTTTTTGTCCCTAACAAATGGTTGTTGTCAGGCAGCATTCAGGTGCTGCAGGAGGAAGTGATCACATTGTCCTTTGAGCTCTTTGCAGAGCTAAATAAAAGTTTACAAAGCAAAAATAGAATGATGTAATGAACCTAACAGAAATGGGACAGTAAGTGGAAGGTATTAATAAGAAGGCTGTTGCAAGAATCTGCAGCTGTATTGAACTGATTGCCTGTGTTTAATAACTGGCAGATTCCTACTGAAGTTGACACTGGCTATGTCAGCTTAAGATGTTAGAAATACCCTAAACACTTCCACTGTGTGACTGCTCATTAAGATGTAAGTGAAAGACTGCTTTCTACTGGGTGGAAGTGTTTACATTGCAGGAAACAGATTAAGTGTTCTAATGCACAGGAAAGGAAGAAGTGATAGCTTGAAAGCAAAACTCTAAACCCCCAAGCAAACATTATTTGCTTTGGTGTGGGGGTAAGAGACCACTGTAGGATGTGTTTCATACAACTTATAATGGAAAATTAATGGCAGTGAACACAGAAATGCCCAGAACAAATTATGACACACAGCACATTTTAATCTTTAATGGATAGTATAAGGGTTTTACAATTTTCTTACACATTAATAGACACCAAAAAGCTGATAGTCTTAAGTTCCTGAAATTGTGAGCAAGTCTCAGAAAACCTAGCTTCTTACAGACAGAACACTTCCCCAAATAGATTTTATTTTGCCAAACATCTCCTACAAGCACGTCTTTTTGAAAGGTAAAACATGTCTTTTTAAAGCTCAACTGTGAACAATATTTTATGTTCTTTTCATTTTATTTAATGTCTAGTTTAGATCCATCCCAGTATACAGATATTTTCTGAATTTATATCCAGATTTTGGAATTCCATTCTTTCCAAGTTATTTCCTGCTCCATTAAAGTGGAAGTCTTGTACAAATATACACTTGGTTTTTTTAATAGTTGGCCTGCAAAAATAGAATCTAAAAGTTGAGTACTGAAGAACTCAGACCTGGATCTCAGTCTTGATGCAGAGAGCCTTATCTAGGATAAATTCTTGAGCCAATGTTATGTGCAAACATAAAAACTCCGTGAAAGAAGAGCAGTGGCTTTTCCAGTGTGGCAAAAGGGCTGCAGAATTTTATTTTCTCATTCAATAAGGACACGTATTTCTTGAATATTTGAATTTCTTGGACATTTCTGAATTGTGAGACATATTTCAGACCAGTACAAATATAAACAAATATACTAGACTCTGTTAGTCAGTTTCATTTTTGAATCTTTTCAGCAGCTTGCTGTGTTAGCTGAATAAAAAGGCCTTCCACACTGTTCTGGCCTTTTAGGCCAAATCACACTATGTTTAATGGCAGCATATCAGTGTAACAGATGTGTGTTATCATCACTGCGGCCTTTTTACTTACTGCGTTGCTATCTAACCAAACACTCCTTATGGAGAAATTTATGTGACTTACCTAAATTGAAATGTCTAATTTAAAATAGCAAGGAATGTGAGAGTCAGCACGGGACTAACATAGAAATGGTGCCACATCTCATGTGCTATGTTACTGTTAATCCTTGTAATAAGGCTGTGTTTCAACCTGGAATTGAATAAAAGAGGGTGGCTGCTGGACCAGTGGGCTCAGGGCTGCTTCTGTTTATAGAGCTGGCAAACCAAAAAAGCAGTAGCTTACACAAAAATCTGTTCTGTTACAGAAAATCATCAGTTTTCCCCCAAATGTTTAAATGCTACATGCTAACAACAGCATCTTCCCCAAGAAAGGTGCTAGTATAGGCTATTCAGTCTTGGTTTAGAATGGATTTTTTGTGTTGTTACATCCACTGAATTTTAATTAGATTTTTCTACATTATGTGAAGAATGAGCATAATGGAATAAAGAGTATAATCCCTGGTGGAATGCTCACTGTCTTATTTGCGTGGCAGGATGTGGGCAGGGAGATATACCCGGAAAACACCCTTCCCATTCTGACCCCAGGAGTGGCAGCACTGAAAAAACTCTTCCCTGTGGGCTTTGAAGGAGGAGGGAGGACAGTTAAAAGGAATCAGCATCTGGTTTTAGCTTCTGGGAAGTCTCTGTATGCTGACTTGATGCTCAGCTGAGGCATATAGGGAGTTTTTTAGTGGAGACCATTCCATCACTGCTCATTCTAATTTGTGAAGTCTGTTTTTTTCCCCACGGAGGCTGGTTTGGGTATAGTAATGCTGCTTCTTGCAGCTGTTTAAATCACAGAGTGAGTTTCTGAAAAGAAAGGGACTTAAAATGCTCTGGCTGGAATTAGTTTTGTTCATTGCTTTGTCACTTGCAGGTAATTTCATCATTTATTTACAAAATGTTGCAAAGCAGTTGTTATCTGTATCACAGAGCAGAAAGAGTCTACAAAAGAGTGTTAAGCATACTGCACTTAATTGTTGCCAAGCACTGATACAAATAAAGTGGAGTTTTCAGTTAAGGCTGCAGGCTCTAACAGCTTCTAGTACAGGCTTTCTTTCCTACTAAGTCGGTGTTGAAACTCAGAAGCACATATATTGCTGCACTCGACTTAAAATCACTTGGTTCAGCTTGCTCAGGGAAGTACTGATGAAAGTCTTCTCCTTGACACTGCCCACCCATTCACATACTGCAGTTTCCATTTGAAACCAGTGAGGTATAAAGGCAGACAGTTGCTTTCCAGCAAAGGACATAATAATAATTGCAAGAATTTCAGTGTGTCATTTTAGCCTTATCTCTGAATCAGCTTTTTTAGTTTCCAACTAAATAGCGTGTCTGGCTATAACCTGTTTGGTCTTTTCACCTGTGGATGAATGTGGTCCCTGCTGTAATAGTCCTTCAGGTCAATGAGTGCCCCTGGCATAATGTCATTTGGCATATACTTGCATACAGGATGAGGCCTGGCTGTCTGTGGGAACCCTGCATCTACTGCACACAGCTTGTTGAATTTTTGGACATAATGGTTGGCATTTGACACACATCTCAATTTCATCAGGGCACTCGCTTTGTGGTGACCCGGACAGCTCCGTTGAGACAGCACCAGAGGAGTCAGAAGTGCAAGACTTGGAGTCATCTGATGAGGCCGATAAGATGAGCAAGGTGAGAAGTTTTCATTTTCTCATGCCTAGGAGAGAAAGCACAGCATGCTCGTGGCTGATGTGCAGTCTTCACAGCTACACACAGTGAGGACATCTTTCCTGGGAAAACGTTAATCTTACTTATAAGGTCTTTCCAGATGATACTGAATGTAACAGATTACAGCTTTCATTATGGAACTTTACCATCTCTTGAACACGACTCATACCTTTTTTCTGGGGGTGGATCATAACTGTCTTGTGACAGCACTCCCATGTATTTTTAAAAGATCTGGTTTATCATCATCTTCACAAGAGCTGAACCAGAAGATCAGGTGGACTATTACAATTTCTTATTCTTTCTTGATTTCTAGGCACGGGAAGAATGTAAGTTAAACAGCATTTCCTTAAATCAATAGCATAACGCACGTGCTGGTTTTTAAATGCAAACTAATTATAGCCAATCTACCTTAAATTGAAGCAAAACTCTCCAATTATAGCTAAGAGCTTGTGCAAATGGCTTACTAATTGCTGTATATTAGGGGGTGGGTTTCACAGCAGTTGGTAGTTTGCTTTAGGCTGGTGTTGGGGAGCTTCACACAGCGTTATCTGAGATGATTAGTGTTTTTTGAGGCAGTGAGATTATTTTAAAGGCACTGATTATTTTGGGGTATTTCATGCATAAGTGTTGGTGATATTTTTAGCTAATTTTCCACTGAACTCCTGATCTAGTGAGAATGAGATTTTGCTCAGTCTGTATGTATATGCAGGTGATTATCCTTAGCTCTTGTTTTAGCTTGTTACAGAGTCCTAACTTGGTCTTTGCTGCTGGCTTACTGTAGGAAAAGGAAAGACCCTGGCCTCTTGTTTCCTGTCCTCTTATATAACTCCAGCCTGTAGTTTTGGCTTTGCTAGCCAGACAGTGGAAGTCAGATAACAGAAAGCATTCATATACATGAAATATATATGTAGAGCTCACAGGCAGAGAAGGAGGTTATTCTTACGTTTTGCTTCCAGGTTTTACCGCAGAACTTTTTCTTGTAAGTACCAAGAATTTCTTCTCAAGTAAGTGAAGTGCTTAGTGATACTTCTCTATTTTTAACTGTAAGTGTGTGGGAATCTCACGTGCTCTGAGAAGAGTCTCTTCTGTTTAGCACTGAAGCTGTGGAAGAGCACAGAGCATAGTGCATAGCTACTTAGGGAATAAGTGTTCTTGCTGTGCTCTGTGTAGCTTTTTGTTTCTGAGCTGGGCCAGGCTGTGGGACTCCATTTTGCATGTTGCTTTCTGGATCTTCAAAGCTTTAATTGCCTGAAGCGAGACGTAGGGATTACACGATTAGCCCCGTGGCTCAGCAGAGTTAGTTAAACTGAGAAATGTGTGCTAGCAGCTCTAATGCTAAATATTCATATAATGGAAGAATAGCTCGTGGCTCTAACAAGCCCAAGCTTCCCATGATAAGTAAATCCATCCTTCTGTAAATGAAATGTTTGCTTCAGTGCGTGTTTTCTTTTAAAAATCAGAAATGTGTCTTGTGTTGTTTACGTGTTGTAGGTGGGAGGAAGGCGTCTTTACTTCACATTCTCTTTGTTAGTGGACAGACTGCTCGAAATTGTCTTCCATAAAAAAAGAAGTATGTGTGTATACTTACAGTGTGTGATAAATTTGGTAAGCTCCTGAATGTTACTGTCCCTGTCCGTGAACAAGTATTCTGAACTACACGGGCTTTCTTTGTGGTTCTTCTCAAACTGAAGCTACAGAAATCTCCAAATTATTTCCCTAAACCTATGGAGAAATCCGGTAAATGGTGGCAAGGAAGATGTTACTGCTTTAAATGCTAGTTTGTAAACAGAGCAGCCTTG
Organism: Callipepla californica brunnescens; assembly: GCA_023055505.1. Classification (NCBI taxonomy): domain Eukaryota; kingdom Metazoa; phylum Chordata; class Aves; order Galliformes; family Odontophoridae; genus Callipepla; species Callipepla californica. The sequence goes on along the minus strand of JALIRH010000001.1, from coordinate 68,749,220 downwards.
AAAGGGAAGAAAAGAACTAATACCCAACCAAAAAAAAAAAAAAAAAAAAAAAAAAAAAGAAAAATCCATGGGAGGGTTTTCCTAATCCTTTCGCTTTCTGTGTGCTTGGAAGAGCCGATCTGTGTGAGATGTGAGGAATCTGCAGTGTGTTTTCCTCCATGGAAAATCAGCACCTGGCTGGTACCGTGAGGATAACAGCAAAGGTGTTTTCCTGTCTGTACACTGCTGACGGTTCCCATGCTCATAGGATTATGGAGCAGAAGATTAAGCTGGTGTCCTCAGTGCTGTTTTACACAGGTTATTTTTGTACGTGGGAACTGAAACGCTGCCCTCCTGCCACCGGAGGGGCACGCTCCTTGTGTCACGAGGCTTCCTCAGGTGGTGGAGTGACAGGGAGACTTTATGATCCTTTATTTACTGTCCATCTTGGCAAAAGCAGGGCAGAAGTGCTCTGATCCATTCACCCCTTGGCAGTAGAGGAAATCCTGTTGAGCTGCGCTGGAGCCTCCCCACTGAATGCTAAGTTCCCCATCTTTCAGCACAGATGCAGCATTAGCAACTGAAGATCCTAAAATAGTGCTTGGGTTGTTTTGTGCCTTGTGATAGCACGATTCTCAGACAAGGCTTAATCCTGCCAACATCTACGCTCCATGGTGGTCTGCTGGAGCCTGCAGAGTGCTGCTGAGGAGGAGAGCTGCCGGCTCCTCCAAGGAAATTTCCCAGCTTGCTGGCCAGCAGAGCGATTCTAGATGGGAGTTAATAATTCATGGAAAAAGGAGAGGAACGCAGCACTGTGTCTGTCCTTCATGTGTTCTTGTAGCATGTACTAGGTAGGCTTTTTATGAAGGTAAGCAGTGTGAGATCCTACCAAAAGCTGTGCCTGGGTGCCTCCTGCCTTACTGTTTGCTTTGCTGTGTACGTGATACATGGATGAATAGCACAGGAGGTACCTGAATATGGCTCATCTCCTCCTCCTCCTTCCTTTCAGCTATCTCTTTCCCTCTTCCCAGCCCAGCATGTGTGCACGTGGGTGTGTGTTTGCTCCGTACAGGTGTATTTGTTTCATAATCTGCAAAAACCTCCAAGTTGTAGTGGCAGTGGATTTGGAGGGCATACTTGTAGCTTTAAGGATTCCTCCCTTTTCTGAAAATCCTGTTTGTTCTGTATCATACAGACTCAGTAACATGGAATTTACTTGTTTCCTTATCCTCAAATGAGCTGTTATAAACAAAAGTAAGATGACTGTAAAGCTGTTTCTGATAACTTACCTTGGAAATTGGTTTGTAGTATTTTGAGGCATTTATAGTGCAGTGGTGTGGGATAGCCATTGTTCTCTGAGCTTGCTCCCTATCCAATTTCATGATGCCTTCTCTTTATCAGCCTGCCCTCTTGGGTTTTAATCTTTGTAAACACCAGTGAGCATCCCTTTAAGGGATGCAGCTGACAGTGGCCTGAGTTGTACTCCTTGTTGCTTCTTCCCTGGGGCAAGCTCCTCACTTTCCCTCTCTCTCGATTTTGTATGGGAGCCAGTGCTGGAGAGGAGATAGTTGGGAAGGAAAAGCAGGGATAGGAAAGTGTGCTTTCTGTCACCTCTTCAGTCTTGTTTTTATCCACCGTGTAAATTGAATTTTCAGGCTTTGTATGGAAACTAGGTGATTCTTCTCTATCAGACAGCAGAATACTGAAAATGTTTCAGAGCAGAGTAATTAAGTCTTAAACAGCTACTTGCCTCTGTGGTGACCTATTTTAGCCTTTTAAACACTGTAGAATAAATGAAGGTTTCAAAGAAGGCGCTCTGAAAACTTGGTCTATGCATTAAGCACTTAATGCTGCAGTTCACCAGCTAAGACACTAATGATGTGATACATCACAAGATGAGCCTTTGTCTGTATTTTTTTCCTATAATGATCCTCTGAAGTTGATGGGGGTGTTTGAAAAACAAACCAAACAAACTGGTAATCAGTTATAATACTGCAGGACATCCGTTTCTCCTTTAACCATCCGTTTTTAATTTAAGGCATCTGCCTCTTGAAACTGGAGCTAATTACCCTGCAGCACTTGTGCTTTGGGGAGCTTGCTGTAATGTCAGTGTGTGTTCATGTTCATACTACTTAGAGATATTTTTTCTAAGAAAACAGGACATTGTCTCTGTACAACATTGTTGAAGACCAGAATTATTAAGTCTCAAAACCTTCAGCCTGCTGCAATGGATGTGAAAGGATTAGAACGGGGATTTGAAGGGTAGGTTTTCCAGCAGCGTAACTGGCTTTTTAAAGTTCCTTTAATTCTCTGCCTCTGTCCCTTCAGATGTTTAATATTCTTAGGCAGTGCGGTTCGTAGCCAATTGGCTCATGCTCCGCCACAGGCAAGAGACATTTATATTCCAGGGCTGCCTTCACCTCCCCTTTGCTGCATTTCAGCCTTTCTGCTGAAATTATCCTCTACATGTTTCCATGAAAAACAGTGTTACATCTTCAGCTGCGACTCCTGGCCAGCTTTTAATTCCAGCTGATGTGGTGAGTGAATGAGGCCCACAGCAAACAACAGACGAGGAAAGGCACCGCCTGGATAAATACGGTCACTGTCCCTTCTTGTTAACGCGTGGCCGTCTTCTGCATGTCTCAAGTGAGCACCGCAGGATCTCTCTCTGGAGTGGGAGAGCATTTCGGATCAGCTGAATATGTGGGGAGCTGGGATTTTTCTCACAGCTGAGGCTGGAAGAACGGAGTGACAGTGCTGGCAGCACTGCCTTCCTGGCGATGTCGGCTCTGCGGAGAGTGAACCGTAAACTCAAGAATGAAAGCGCTGAGGGATCCGGTGACTCTCTGTACCGCATGCTGTATTTGGTGAGCAAACCTGCTGCTAGTCTTAGGAATTAACAGCTAAGCAAATTTTCATGCTGTTTTAATTTTAAGGTTATAGATTTGAGGCTGAGCTGGAATGCGTATACCCTGCAGAGGTGTTTTGTTATTGTGCAGTGTCATTAATGGTTCTGCCAGTGCATGAGAAGGGTGCAGTTTGCCTGGGTTTAGTTTGGGAGATCAGTGTTGCTTCAAGTTTGCTGTGTGGTGCAGAGCAGAGGTGCTGCATGCAGTTTGTGAAGGCATTCTGTTTGATGCCCCTGCACTCATGTCCTTCTGTAAGGTGGGCACAAGAGAAGATTGCAGTCCACTCCCACAGCTGTAGGGCAGGCAGCCAAACCTCCCATCTGTGGGCATTGTTAATATGCTCAGTGAGTTAAGGACTTGCTTCTCCTGCATCGGAAGGATGTGAGCTTAGCTCCTCTGCTGAGTCCCCTGTAGAGCTGGGGTTAATGTACTGGCAAAGCAAACCTCACCTTGCAGCCCCATTGTGCAAGCAGTCCAGCTTCTGTCAAGGTTGCTGGATGGAACTGCTGGCAGATCTGTGCCTAAAGTAATTCCACTAATTCTGGAGAAATCCCTGTTCAGTACCAGCTGGCAAACAGAGCTGGTGTTGGTAGACAAAGGGATCTGTTTTTGTTCCAGGCCTTCCCTGTTCTGTCAATTTTTTCTAGGAAAATAGGGACAGAGGTGCTTTTGTTTGTACTGGTTGAAAGTTTTAAGCAAACAGCTGTGTTCTGAGCATCACTAGGTCCAACATGCACCTGTTTTCTCTCTAGCAGTTCATTTTTAAATGTGAAGTAGAAAGGATTGTGTTCTGGAATGAAACAGTTTGTTCAGTGAACAAGCAAGGGAGCAGGTTTGTGAAGGTAAATATGCTTGAGACTTTCTGTCTGCCTGGAGAGTAAAAGATGTACTTGTAGGGAAATGAACAGAAGATGCAAGGCATGGAAGTGGCAGGGCAGAAGTCAGAGTTGCTGCTGGCTGGAGCAGGCTCTAGGTGAGCATTGTACAGAGCATGCACACGTGGAGACAAAGCTTCTAAAAGTCTCTGGAGTTCCATTTTGGCAAATGGGTGAAGCATTCTCTCCAGATCAGAACCTGTGCCTGTATGACAGTTATCCAGTTCTCAGTCACTTGTTAGCATTCTGCTGGTGTTCCATAGTCTTAAGTGGATTTGCACTCTCTTCTTCTGGGTGACCCATCTTTCCCTGCTGCTTAATGCACGGTGAGCTGTCTGCAGGCTGTCACACACAAACTGCTGAAAACACTTGGGGTTTTGTGGAGTTTGATTCTGTACCATGTTCTGTATTCTTAGTTGCACACTTGACTCTTAAAATAAAATGCCACTGGAAATGACTTCCTCAGATCATTTTTTTCAAGAATTTATGTGGAAAAGCCTGCCTGTTCTGGATCTGTGCAGGCTTTCATTCACTACTGTTAACTGTCAGTTCTTTGTCCCTTTCCAGCAGAGCAGGTAACTCGAGCAGTTGTTTTATGGCACTGCCATTGAAGCCAGGCTTTAACCTACTGTGCTTTTTAGATTTTAAGCTGTTGAGATCAAGATCATATGTATTGAAACGTATTACAAACTTAGCTTAAAGGTTTGGGCTTGCTTTGTACTTATAAGTCTGGCAAGCATAGAGAGAAATACATGGAAATACTTTGACTGATAAATCTGACACTCACTGACATGTTCTGTTACCAGAAACTCAATTAATTAGAAATGAACTGACTTGACTCACATTTTTTTTTAACCATTCTTTTTCTTTCTGTCTGATCTGAGCTTAAATCTCATATTAGAGATGAATATTTTCCCTGTGAGCAACCATTTTCAAGAGGTATTTTTGTATAGACAGTCAGTTACCATTAGTAATTGCTTACAGTTGTGTCCTAAAGAAAATTATCCTTTGCATAACAGTCACCTTTACTGAGATGCCTTGTAGTGGTACAGTTAGGTGAGCATTTACAGCCACTAGACATCTTCAGGGAAAGCAAATGTTCGATGATTGGATATTAGGAACGATTTCTTCGTTAGAAAGAGTAGTGAGACAGTGGCACAGGCCACACGGAGAGGTGGTGGAGTCAGCATCCCTGGAGGTGTCCAGGAACTGTGTGGATGTGGCATTGAAGGACGTGGTCACTGGGCATGGTGGGTGTGGGCTGACAGTTGGACTAGGTGATCTTAGAGGTCTTTTCAAGCCTTAATGATTCTAATCTATTATTCTATGTAAGAAAATCCCTTGCTTGCCACTAAAATGGTTAATACTCTTGAGCTTCATGACCTTCTGGTCTTGCAGGTGAACAGGTAGGAAAATAATGATGTGCGAGCAAGTGATACAGCTTAACAAATGCAGAGATTTATCTGGCACTTGAGTCATCACAAAGGTGTGGGGTGGTTTGGGTAGTTCAGGTCCCTGATGCTGTTGTTGGTACTGGCTGGTGTGAATGATCTCCCAGTGGGCAGGACTGTCTCCAAACTGTGAGGTGGTGGTGTGCTTTTTCTTTCCTTCCTTCCTTTCTTCTTTCTTTCCTTCTTTCCTTCTTCTCCCCTTTCCCTGCATGTTTTCTGTTTGAACAGGATAATTTGGCCTTCTTGTTGTGTTGTTTCAGTGTGGACTGGAGGGATATAGAGGTAGTGCTGGGAAGTCTTTAAATCTGGGCTAAGATACCGTGACAGGATTAAACACAGAAGGTTAGAGAGGTGTGATCAAGTAAAGAAGCTCCTTTCCCTCCTGTGCCCTCACTGGGTCTCGGGGATGGAAGGAGATAGGGCATGCTGCTATGCTGGCAATCCTAGAAGCCTGGGGCTGTCGTCATTGACACCAGAGACTGTACCTGCTCCAAACTTTGCAGTGAAATGAAAGATGCAAGCAGGTGAGCTAAGGAGAGGAGGTGAAAGGAGGATAATTCTCTCCCTATATAGACATAATTAAACATTAAAGAAACCAATGAGATGTAGCAGCTTTGAAAATCCTGATGTCTGGGGAAGAAAGTCATGCTGCAAGGTGTGTTTCCAGACCCAGAACAAAAACACAGTTACTTTCCAAAGAGCATGCATTTGAAGCCTGAGGCTTTGGTTACCCAGATGGCTCTCCTGCCCTGAAAAACAACTGAAAGGTTTTTATTGCCACATTGTCTCTTTGGGTGTACTGAGGCAGCCATTTACAGGACTGTTGCAAACTAGATTAGGGAACTGGAGGAAGGTTTGGGTGTTTTGTTGGCATTATCAGTTTTAGTTCTCACTTCTCAGGTCCTCACAAGCATGACGTTCATGTTTGTCTGAAACTGAGCAAGTTACCAGACAACTCTTCCGATAACTTGAATTATGCAGCTCTTTTTCCTTTACTCTTGAACAGTGAATGATAGGGTAGATACATATATATGTGAAATAATATGTATACTTCTGGACTTAGGTGACTGCAACTTCGTAACTGCAAAGGCTTCTCAACACCTTTGTTCCTATAAATCCTGCCTCAATGATTACCACTGGCCTTTCCTCTTTCTTTTTAAAGAGTACAGAGCAGGTCGCTGCTTTCTGTCGCAGTCTTCATGAAATGAACCCTTCTGACTCAAGTGCTCATCCTCAGGAATTCACAGGACCCCAACTGGCCACCATGAGACAACTCACAGATGCAGATAAACTGCGAAAGGTCATCTGCGAACTTCTCGAAACAGAGCGCACCTATGTCAAAGTAGGGAATTCTGATATGTTGTTTCAGTCTGCTAATGTTTCTCCTTCTGGAAAGCTTTATTAGTCTCTTCCCTACTTCAAGTCCTGTTTTGTGGATGCATCTCTTATCAGATTCTGCAGTCTGTAGCTAGAAAAGTAATCTAAACAAACCTCTGAAATAAATAGGCATTCAAAATCGATATTCTGTATTTGAAATTTCTTTACTTGGCTGATTTGCAGAGGAACAGTGGTCTGTGAAATCTTGTATTGATTTTCTTAGTAAACCTGTGTAAGTGTCTCCTCTTACACGGTCATAGATTCAGTGAAATCTCACTTGTCTTATGTGTGGGGAGGAAAAATCCATATGCTAAGAAAACTGTGATCTTAACCACTTCAGTAAATATTCAGAGAATTCAAGGAACCAACATGGGAATCTTTTTCTGAATTTTTAGGACCTGAACTGTCTAATGGAGAGATACCTGAAGCCTCTACAAAAAGAAACATTCCTCACACCAGATGAGGTATGTTAACTGGTGCTTATCTTTTTGTTAGATAGCTTGCACCCCCCCACACCTCCCTAAATTTGCTTATCTCAGTGAGCTCTGTTAAAATTTTTGAATTCCATTTCTTTTAAAATATCTCATTAAGCAGAGTGTAAAGGTATAGTAATGGATAGTTTGTGTTTTTTGTCCTAGACATCACTCTGATTGTACAACTGTACTGAGAATTACTGAAGTTCTAGAAGGCATGATGTAGTTGCAAAGTGATCTTAACAGTGGTATTTTCAGCATGTTGCTTTTTTTCTCCTCTTAGCTGGATGTTCTCTTTGGGAATCTGACTGAAATGGTAGCATTCCAGGTAGAGTTCCTGAAAACTCTTGAAGATGGAGTAAGGCTGGTTCCAGACCTGGAAAAGCTTGAAAAAGTTGAGCAATTTAAGGTAAACTCATTTTCTACCTTCAGAGTAGGCTTACACTATACTATTATAATAAGTGATGGGATATATATTAAAAGTTGTCCTCTAACACTCTTTATTGTATTTGTTTTACTTACTCTCACTCTTCTTGTGAAAACCAGCTTCTACTTATGCTTGAGATTGGTTGCTAGCTAATGCTGAGGCTGTTGGAATACCATCCTGCTATTCGCTTCGTGTTACATTTAGCTGTACAGAGCACTAGAAGTATGTAACACCATGTGTTTTGAGATGCTATTCTTGCTCTTCTGTCAGATTTCTTGTCTAAAGCTGTAAAGAAAAACTAGAAATGGAATATTACATAACATCTTTGTTCTGACAAGTCTAATATAGTAGTTCAGAAGCCCACTGGGGCTATGGTACAGAATATAAATTGAGTTCTGCAGTTAGGCTTCTTGAGCACAGCAGAACTATATAGCAAATGCATCTGAGTGTCAGCATTTGTCTGTGAAAGTTAGAAGTCTAAGCTAAAGGCATATATATTTTATTAAAATATGAAAAAAAGAAAAAGTAAGTGCAGCAATAGTTTGTGTCTTCTGTAGTACTGGATGTACTAGCTTTCTGACAAGCAGTTGAAACAGTGTTTAGTCTTTGGGGAACTTTTTCATGCTTAGACTGCTCACCTTGGTAGAGGACAGAATGTTGTGATGAATAATAATAATTCCACTGGGATTCCACTTTGAGTAACTTACAGCCCTGGAAGAACTGCTGACAAAAATTGTCTTTGTGTGTGTTTCTGTGCTTCTTGCTGTCAGGTATTCATTTAAAATCAGCATCACTCATGAATGCTGCTGTCCTCTAACTTCTGTTTTGTAGAAAACATGCCTTTAATGGAGAATGCAAATACACAGGCTTTCCTATTTAAAAAACAAACAAAAACAAACAAACAAAAAAAAAACAGTTTAATCACTGTTTTAAGCTTAAAGAGAGAAATTAGGAAGAATCCTCCTTAAGGAGAGAATTCTATTCTGAGCAAGTCTATTTCTACCTTTCTATGTAAAATGTGCATCATATTCGTTTCCACTTCTGTCCTGTAGGCATGGCCTGAAAGCCATTGCAAAATGGGATGTCTGGACTTGGTTTCAGTTCCTCGGTTTGCTTCCCTCTGCAGACAAACTGCCTATATGTTGTCTCATCTCCTTCCACCCCATGCTGTTGCTACTTGGTGGGTGGTGGAGGAAAGGCTTGAGTGCAGCATAAACATCTGAGAAAGTATTATGTTTGAACCATAACACAAACTGATTTTCAGCAGAGTAGGGACTGTGTTTGTGAAGAGGGCCACAATGTCTGATCCACTGTGAATTCGGATACACCCAGTTCCTTCTATGGTGTCTGGCCACAGGAACATTTTAAGCTCAGGCATTTATAGTTCTGGAGCTGTGAAGATGGTTCCTCTTTAGTCAGTGGTGTCTGCACATCAGCCTGACTGAGAATGCAGCTAATGGTGTTAGTCATGTAGCCTGCATCCAAGCTGGATTCTAGCACCAAGGCCAGTCCTATTTTCTGTTACATGGTGTGAAAAATTTCTAAAAAATCATTATCTGTCATCTGAAAGCAAAGTAGAAACCTGCGATCCCACTCCTCTCCTCTCTTCTTCCCTTGTGCTTCTACCCCATCATACAGGTAAGGGAAGAAAACCCCATTCTCACTCCTCCCATCAGCCTTGCAAGACATCACTCTATTGTTGCTTTGACCTTTCTCTGCTGTAGAGGCTCCCAGTTGGGAACCATGATTGATACTTAAGGCAGCATTCAGAAAAGCAGTGCTTTCACAGAACCCTCTGTGAAAGCCCCCTATTTTCTTAGCTGGCTTGACTTTAGGTGACTTTCCAGAAGAGAAAATAACCAGCTGGTCTTCACTTGCTTTTCTTTTTAAATCCTAGAAAGTCCTGTTTTCCTTGGGTGGATCCTTCCTTTACTATGCCGACCGTTTCAAGCTGTACAGTGCCTTCTGTGCCAGCCACACGAAAGTCCCAAAAGTACTGGTGAAAGGTAGGAGCTGTGTGCTGGACAAACTGACCAGAGAGAGATGTGGCAGTGATGTGCTGGTTTGGGCTGTCACAGAGGACCGTGTGGGTGATGAAATGTGGCTACTGCACACCAGACCATGCAGTGATTTGTGATGGAGAGTTGGGGGCTCGTGTGCATGGTTGTGCTCTGTGTGTTCTCACAGAGATAGGGAAGTCAGCCTGTTGTGCCTGACAGGCTTACAGAGAGCTCCGTCCCACAGATGTTTGTGGATCACCACTGATGTAATCATACCCAAGTAACTCCTTACAAAAGGTAGTTAACCTCACATGCAGTTTTTCCTCCACTTCTCCAAAACATTCAATTCCCCCTCAGTCATATGGGCAGTAAAAAGTTCATCACTGGGCACTGTGGCTTGCACTAATGGATCACTGCGTACTTTGGAACAGGAACTGGTGATGACCTCTGGTTCCTTTTAGAGTGTGTGCAGTGAATCCACGCTCATGACAATTCCATTAAAGCTCCAGCAAATGTGGTTGAATACTGGCAGCTGCTAGGAGAAGATCAGCTTGTGAGACTGTTTTATGGAAGCTGTCTAAATATTTTAACTGCACTGTGCTTTCTCTCCTCTCTCTTCCTCCTCTTGCTTTCGATCCAATTTGCCTGAGAGGTTTCCATGTATAAATTCCTACCAGAGTTTGGATTCCTGAGGTGGAGATAAATGAACTATGGTCTGGCATATAAGTGCTCATGGGCCTCCTTGCCTTGGAGGGATGTTTTTTGCCCCGTGAAAGTGTTAATCTCTTAGAGTTAGCAGTGCTTCATGCAATTAATTTCTGGCTGAAATGTTAAATAAACAGATGGTTCCAGTTGTGGGAACAATGCCTTTAAAAGGAAAGCTCTTGTTATGAAAGAACACCTGGATGTCTGTCAATATGGAGCTTATGTGGGTTGTTTATTTGGTTTGTTTCTGTTGTGCAGTTTTTTTTTTCCTCATTTCTTTTTGTAAACTCCCATTTGCCATGCTGCAAAGAATAGTTGGCAGCTCAGTGGAACACATGAATAAATGATTTGTTGCTAGTCACATCCATGCTTTCTTTTGCAATCTGTTTGACCTGAAATGCTAAGAGCATAGAGCAGGTAGTTGTGGCTGTTTTGTTTTGTCATTTTTTGCTGACTGTATTTGTAAATGAAGAATGGTTGTGTTTGAATTATGACACAAACAGAACTTCAAATTTGATTCTAGAGATAAATCTCTTAAAAAACCTGGGAGTGTATTTCAAGTGTAAATTGGTGTCCTCAGCTGAGGTGCAGGTAGCTTTTGGATTTGAAGCTGAAGCTGCTTTATTGAAATGAGATGACTGATGGAGGAAGGAAAAATAAAACCAAACTACAGTCAACCAACCAACAAAGCGTCCAACCTCTGCAGGGATCGTCACTCTCTTCAAAGCATTTGCGGGGATTATTTTTGTACTGAATAACTTATATGTCTAAAAAGGTGACTTTATCTATGCTTCACTCTCTGTGTTTGTGTTGTAGTAGAAGCAACAGTCAGAATGGTATTTCCATAAATTTGGTAGTGGTAATCTAGAAGAGATAATAGCAATCAGGTACCCAGTCTGCCTGCACTCTCAAAATGTGATGTATATATTTACTGCCTCCTGCCTTCTGTTGGTTCTTGATTTGTTTATTATTATATTTTACTGTCTATTTATGCACTTTAAGGTGTAATCAGGTGAAAAAGTAACCGTACTTGCTGATATTGTGGGTTTGTCTGTCAGACTAGACGATTACTATGACTTCTTACAAATTTCTGATTTGAGCCTTTTTTTTTAAAGGAGACAGGTGATTAAAAGGGGTTATGCCACTCTAAAATAGTTTCAGGGCCAGAGATGCTGTGTATAGTGAAATTACACTGGGTACAGTGTACCCAGTTTTGGTACAGCGGGTAGCTTACTTGATATTAACTCAAAAATAGCATCTCTGGCAAGGTGACAATAGCACAAAACCTGAAATGCGTAATTCCAATAACAGTTGTCATCTGATAAATCCGCAGTGCCTTCCAAAATGTCTACAGATAAATGATAATAAATGATACTATTGATAAACACTCAAAAAGTCACTTTCTTGGGACAGCTGTTGTGATTTTTGATGTATCCAATTGCTTCATTTTAATCTTCTAGCCAAGACTGACACTGCTTTCAAGGCATTTTTGGATGCTCAGAATCCCAGACAGCAGCACTCCTCCACTCTGGAGTCTTACCTCATCAAACCCATCCAGAGGATACTGAAATACCCTCTCCTGCTGAAGGAGCTCTTTGCTCTGACTGATGTAGACAGTGAAGAACATTATCACCTTGATGGTATGGAGCTCACATACATTCCTCTTTCCTGTTTAACTTCTGGTCTGGAGCCCTTCTCCTGCCCTTCCTCCCAGAGGTTTAAGAATACTTTTCATCTCTTCCCTCTTCTCTCTCTCTTCTCTAGTGGCCATAAAAACAATGAACAAAGTTGCCAGCCATATTAATGAAATGCAAAAAATCCATGAAGAATACGGGGCAGTGTTTGACCAACTCATAGCAGAACAAACAGGAGAGAAAAAAGAGGTAACAAACAATATTTAAATAAAACTCAGCTGTTATTTTGGTGCCTGTAGTGGGAATGTTAAATTTTTACCAAATAGTTATCTTTCCTGCTGTGCTGTTTAAGTAGTTCCTGTGCAAAGAAGTAAATCCCAATCCAATTAAAAAACTGTTTCGCAGTGTACAGTCCAGTTAGTAGGACCAACGTAAAGAAGTGCATTAATTCACTTTGCTTGACTTAGAGTCCTAGTTCTAATGTCTGTATCTTGGTTCTCCTCTCAACGTAATCTCACCCCACCAGTCTGAGATGTCCTGAGACAAGTTTCTATTCATTTCTTTAATTGTTTTGAAGAGATCAAGGTGAGATCCAGTGTGTAGAAACTGCTGTTTCTGATTCAGAGTGTGTTAGTGGGCTTGATATATGAGAGTCCTGGACTTCAGTCCAGATCTTGCAGAGTGCTTACTGAAACACCTGAAGATTGAATGTGCTCAGTCGTAGGTGCAGAAACCCGTGGAAGATGTCTTGAAGTTTCAAACTGAGAGCCAGATTGCCCACTTACTGAGTAAAATGTAGGCCTGCAGTCCAACAGTGCAGTGAAGGAGAGTAGTGTGAAGTAATGGGCAAGGTCAGGAGGGACTTGAGGAAAAGGAGGAGACATGTGGAAGCTGAGTGCTGTAGAGCTAGCCTTTTCTGGGAAAGTTTTGGGTGAGCAACTTGTATAACAGCAACAGGAAGAAGCAAGTGGTAGGTAGAGGGCAGAAACCAGGTGCCTGTGGCACAGCTGTGCTGATGCTCGCCAAGAGGAGTTGGGAGAATGGCTCAGGACTTCTGTTTGCAGAACAGTTGTGGCTTGGTGTTAACTTGGGAGAGGAGACAACAAATGTATCGTAGTGTTGATCTCATTGTCAGGTTGTTTTGTTGATGATATCTGTGATACCCTTTTGCAAAAGCCAAACTTCACTGGGAGAAGGGCGGAGGAACGGTGTGAGATAGCCCCGAGACTGGGGGTAGCTCTTGAATGATCACTTTGGGAAAAGTGAAAGTCAAAGATCTGGTTGCTGCAGTGGCAATAGTATGCATATCCCAACAGTTGTTAAGAGGTCCATTATTAGTCCATTTCCATCAATATGATTTCCACAGATGAAACTTTGGGGGGAAATCACGAACTGTGGAAAATTTGAGGGGGAGGTTGCTGTGACTACTTCGCCTGGTGCTATCTTTGAACTTTACCCCAAACTGCATGTGTGTGTGGGAGGATGCTTAAAAGTTCAAACAAAATACCATGAAGCTTGTAAGGAGAAAGACGGCAAAGGAGCAAACAAAAAACACAAAGGAAAGTGTTTATTTTTTTGTCATTTTGCCAGCCCTGGCCTCCTATAAAATTTTGAGAGCCAGGCTGAGTATGACTTCTCCTTATTTATGCCCTCCAATTAAAGATTTACACGTCTACTGCCATCTGTCAGTCTGTTTGCACACACTTGCAGTCATCTGTTTAAATCACTTATTCAAAAAAATTGCTTGTGTTTTGTTTGTTTGTTTAAGAATTAAGTCCAGGAAAGTTTTCTTGAAGTGAAGTTCAAGAAGGAAAACTTTGGACTGAAATACACTGTTTCTTTGTGCATGTGTTTGTGATTGGCAGGTTGCAGATCTTTCCATGGGGGATTTGCTCTTGCATAACACAGTGATATGGCTTAATCCTCCTGCTTCACTAGGGAAATGGAAGAAGGAACCTGAGCTGGCAGCATTTGGTTTGTATCCTAGTAATTTTGTTTCAGATGTGTGAGAAACTATATCATGTTCCTTACCAGATATTTGTTGAATGTAGTTGAGCATTGCCTTTTGTAACCTTGGCTGGATCCTAAAGCTGTACTTGTCTTCTGCTGTAATGGTCAAATTCTCTTCAGTGTTTGACGAAATCTGGTAGAAAAAAATGGAGGTGATTGCTATAATAGTGCAAGAGATTTTTAAACCCATATTCCAGGCTATTGAGAACTATGCAGAAGGATATTTGCATCTGAAAAGATACATTTCAGTAGTCCCATATATGCTACGTAACTTCTCCATGTTGAATGGGGTTAAGGCTTGAAGAGGCCTTGCCTTTTTGCTTCATGCCTTTTGCCAAAAATATTTTGAGTGTCTAAACTTTTGAGGGTACTTAAAGCTAAGCCAGGAGTCCAGGAGTTGCTTCGGAGTAGTCTGTCTTCCTTCAAGTACTGTGTCTTGGGTTGACAAATGAGAAGTTGAAGATGCTGTTGGCATAGATTTCAACATCTTCCCACTGCATTGAAGCATGACCCATCACAAAGTTCCTGAAACGCTTACGTTGGCAAATCATGTACTTGTTACTTGCAGAGTTAAGTCAAGCTAAGCAGTGCTTGTTAGGCTTTGTTACTAGACTTCTTCATATGCAGAGGGTTTTTATATTGCTGTTTTCAGAAAGCTATGCAGATTAGAAAGCCATTGATTTCAGTTTTATTTTTGTTTTGTACCAAACAGCTTAAGAATGAGGAATCTTTCAGCATTGTTCTGAAGAACATATAAAAATTGACAGCTTTGCTGTAAGGTGGGAAACCTGGTCATACCTTGAAGCTGAGTAGCCTTCATGAAAGCTGCTGGGAACGTGCAGCAACTTTAAGTACTCCCAGCAGCTATAAACTGATTGAATAAAATGTCCAAAATTAAGTGTCTATGTGGTAACCTGTGTTTGTGTGCTAAAAGCTGTTGAGATTGGGCTTTTTTGTTAGGATGACTCACACCTCCTTCACTCAGTTAGGGGCTGTCAGGAGAGCTGAAATGTCTATGTGCTTGGGCATATCAGAGACCTATTTCCAACCTTATTTACTATATGGCTTTTGTGTTTTGTTTTTTTTTTAACTTTCTTCTCCAGTGTTCAAAACTGCTGTGGTCCTTGTGTACAAGGATGGTTCCAAACAGAAGAAGAAACTTGTAAGTTGTGTGGACCATTTCTGTGCCAGTGCAAAAATTTGTAGTAGTTCAGTAATCCAGATTTGCTTTCCATAAAGCCGTGCTGCCCATGTGTGCTTTTGCATATGTGATCCTTGTTCACCACCGTGCAAACAAGGATTTGAGGAATTCTGAGTGGCTTCCTATTCAGCCTGAAGGCAGTGCTTTGCAAATGTTCATTTAATTCATCCTTTGTTCTCTGCTGGGCTGTTCAGTGTTGCTTACCACATCCATTCCATGCTGTGGAGTGGACTTTCATGGAACAAGGTACCACCCTGAGCGTGTCTGTTGTGTTTGGCTTTTCAGTCAGTGTATACGAATCAAACATGAGAGCTGTCTGTCAACTTTCTTAGTGAAACATGATGCCTTTGCTTCAGTCCTGGCTGTTAGTTTCTGCACATTTAAAATGCCACTGAACAAGTGCTGTCTGCTCTTGGCAAATTAGGTATGCCTGCACTATGTATCAGTGGATCCTTCTGAAGTCAGAATGTAAAGATATACTTAACAGTGAAGACATGACTTAGTACAACAGGGAACATATTTTATAATATTACATGAAATGCATGACTTGTTGCAGCACAGAACATATTTTATTATAGTACAGGAAACACTTTGATTCCCACATCATAAGTGCAGTGATGGAGCACTGGCACAGGCTGCACAGAGAGGTGGTGGAGTCTCCTTCTCTGGAGACATTCAAGACCCACCTGGATGCCTACCTGTGCAACCTGGGCTAGGGAGCTGCTTTGGCAGGGGGTTGGACTCGATGATCTCTAGAGGTCCCTTCCAATTCCTACAATTCTGTGATTCTTTAAACCAAAATTGTGACCTGAAATGATTGTCTAAGTCAAATGATTTTTGAAGGCATTGACAGGAGTTCGTTGGCCAAATGGTTGCTTTTGTCCAGAATTTAACAAGACTTTCATAGAAAGGCACTTTAGTGTTGCTGGTTACTAAGATGATGCAGAGAACAAAGAACTGCAACAAGCCTCTAGCTGGACATTTTCACTGCATAGCAATGACAACTTTGATATCTGAATATGCCAAGTTATCTCGTTTCTTAATGGTGTTTTGAAATTCTCCCAGGGAGGATCACATAGAGCTTCAATTTATGAAGACTGGGACCCGTTCCGCTTTCGTCACATGATACCTTTGGAAGCACTGCAGGTTCGAGCATTGGCAAGTGCAGGTAATGTTCCAGCTGCATGAAATTGGTAATCCTTTTAGTGTTTGTTTTGGGGACATTCACTGACTATCTGGTGTTTGTCCTTAGCACAAGTGTGTGCAGCTCTGGGGACCTGAGAATGGAATCCACAATCACAACATCAGTAAAAACCGTGGAGAGAAATGAAGGGACAGAAGCTCCAATTCTGTATTTTCACCTTGTCAGTATTTTTCTGAAGGCAGTTAAGGTTTTAGAGAAACTGAACGAAGTTGCTCCTGGCTCTGGTTCATTTTGTCCCTCTTCTAGAGACTTGACACTTCTGTTGTGGCAGATGACATATGGCAGTGAAAGTTATTATTTAAGACTTCAAGATTTTTATAATATATTCTCCCGTTCTACTGCATAAGTAAAGTGGAAGGAACATATGACTTAGCTGTCTGCAGAAGTTACACCTCTAAGATATGGCAATACTATATGGAATACCTGAGAAGCCATTTTTTTCTGTTACTTTTATAGTACTGAGTGAGTGCATACGAAGCTTTACTAGATTTTGGCCAACTTACGTGTCTGTTGTTTCATTAACCACCTGCCCACTGCTGCTTTTCATCCATTAATTAATATTCTTTTCAGCATATGATTCATTGTACCATGCAACCTTACACCGTTTTTCAGGGCTGTGGTATAAATATTCTGACTGAGGTTAAACGTGAGAGGCTGTTGTATGAAGTGCTGTTTCCTTTTGCTTTAGATGCAGAGACCAATTCTGTGTGTGAGATTGTCCACGTTAAATCTGAGTCTGAAGGCAGGCCAGAAAGAACGTTTCACCTTTGCTGTAGGTAAGTGTATTTCTTTATCTTCCAGTGGCAACTGCATTCCTGGATCCCAGATTGCCTATGTCATTTGTCTAAGGCAGTTTGGGAACTGCCTGGAGTTAAAAGTAGGAAGAGAGTGTTAGAACCTTTATGAAACTCTATCTAAGATAAAGGCATATGTTTGATCAACCTCGTGCTTTTATAGGAGTGTCCTTATTATAGTTTGCCTTTCACAGATCTGTATCCAATTAAACTCCTGGATCTTTGTGCCAGGTAGCTGCTGACATGTCTTGTTTAGCTTTCATGCCAAGTTCCAGCTACTGTCCTTAGGGCATTAGCTTTTCCTTAGATGAATTTTGTCCATCTTCGTTGTGGTGGTTGCCCCATTGTGTTTTAGACTTCAAATGAGAACTTGCAAATTTGCCAGGGTCCAACAGACCTGATATCAAGCCAAGTCCCACTACTAAGCTGTACAGATCTGCAGGATTTCTTGGTGTGTGATTACAGGCTACAAACTGAGATTTGATTAGTCACTACAGGTCAGCTTAATGTTTGTCAGACCAAGCAAAGAGTGTGGTTGGTTTTGGAGGGGCAGCATAATTTGTTAATAAACAACGTATCTGTTTTCTTTGATATCTGTTGTAATAACTATAGATTTGGCTTTGTCTTGAAAATACTATTTTAAATAGAGTCTTCTTGGGGTGAAATGCATGCCAGTCCATTTGGGGTTTTAAATTACAGTACTTATTATGGTCATTAATTATCTCCTTTACTCTGAGCTTTTAGCAGTTTGCAAGAAGTAACTCTGCCTCTTGTATTCTCTCCTCTTTTTCAGTTCACCAGAACACAGGAAGGACTTTCTGAAGGCGGTGCATTCGATTCTGCGGGATAAGCACAGAAGGCAGCTTCTTAAAACCGAAAGTTTGCCCTCATCCCAGCAATATGTTCCCTTTGGTGGAAAAAGATTGTGTGCTCTAAAAGGTGCAAGGCCAGCCATGAACAGGGCAGGTACTGTAGGGCTACAGACTTTCAAGATCCCAGTAACCCCAGCACCGTTGTAGGATGTGGTGGTGTCTGATACTTGCACATTACTGCTGGCATTCTCTCTTGTGTATGTAAAAAAAAACCTGCTGTTTTTCCATGCTTCACCTCTTCCGGAGCCTTAAATTGCCTCTATTTATCTTGCTTTGCACTCGAGGCTCAGCTTCAGAGCGGTCCTTCTGGCATGGAAGGGAGAAAAGGGATTCCTGTCGATACCAATTGGCTGCGCACTTTAATCTGGAAATGGGTCTCAAGTGAAGAAAGCAGAAGCCCACTGCATACTTTTTTTTGAGCAAAAACATGTAGAGAATTTCTGAACTAACCCAAGCACTTTTAAAGTAAAATGCACAAGAAAGATCTGCGGGGATCTTTCTTTCATACATCTGTGAGGGATGTGGTTTGAAACAGTTTTTTATGCCCTCTATTTTGGCCTTTTCAGCGTTATGGCTAAAGGCATGTGCTCCTACTTCTGACACTGTGAGAGGCATACACTTGATATTCTTATTGTAATGGTCTGTCCTGAATAATGGATTTTCTTTTTCAGTTGACTTCAGGCAAAAGCAGTGAGAAAATCCCTGAGAGAAGCAGGTTTTCATTTTCAGAACACTAGATGATGGAGGGAAGAAACAGTTGCTTCCAACTGAAAAATACACAGCACTGCTACGTGTTTTGTTCTGGCCTGTTTTTATTGTTTTTTTCTGCTCATTAGATCCAGCAGTGTGGACAATCAGGCTTTCTGTTCCTCTTCTGTAATGGGCAGGCCAGACCAGTAGCATTTTTAGCAGCGTGGCTTCTCACTTGAAGTGATGTTAGCCATCTGCTTCACAGGCGCTTACAGTCATAAGCGGGAAGATTCGAGGGAAGGCCAAATTGCAGTGTTTTTGACAATGCTCCTTCAGTCATACTGTGGGGCTGATGTGAAGATGCCAAACCTTATTTTATTTTGGCTCGTCAGTGCATTTGCATGATGAGTTCTGCTGAGATTAAAATCTTTTTAAGTCCAGACCTTTTGCTATAGTTCAAATTTGCAACTGCTGAGCTGTTGTCCTCTGTGTGTGTTTTGAGGCTCAGGGATGTTAAAATGTAACCCGTGCCCCCCAGGCTGCTAGAGTTTAAGGAATATGTTCTGCAAGTGCTAAGGTGCTGCTGAGTGAAGAGGGGAAAACTATAACCTCACAGTTCACCCGCTTGCAATGGAACTGAGTGTGTGCACGTAAAGCACTGGGATGCTGCAGGTCCTCTGGCTGCAGTATTCATCCCCTGCTTTTTTGTCTCACGAGCCTCTCAGGATGACATTCCAGCACAGAAGATGTGAATTTGCTAATTGGGCCATTTGCAAAAGCTAGTAGACCAGCTGATGCTGAGTAAGGAACTTCTGGCAGGCTTCCTCCCTAGCAGGGAGGAAGTGGAGAAGAGGCTAGCACAGCTTGGATAGAAAACACGTGAGAAATAAAGCAACGATTCCAGCACCTTCAGTACTGAGGTACCTATTTGGAATCTTGTAGTGTTGCTCATACCCGAGACAAAGCAGTTTCCCATACTGAGGTGTAAAGCTAGCTGGGTTTTGCTGTGCACTGACGACAGGATGCTTCTTGGAAGAAGCTGAGCTGCACAGAGGCACTTTGTGCTGGCTGGTTGCCTAGCGCTTAAGGAGGAGCAGTAATTGTGGGGCACTATGCCAGCCATGGATCTGAGTAGCAGAATCCCCTTTTTCAGCTGGAGAGAGACTTGTGCCGAGGATCTGAGTGAAGCCCTCAGGGAGGATGCGGAATGACTAGGTCATTCTTGGGAGCCTGCCCGATCGGTGCCTAGCGGTGTTAAATAAAGGGCCCTTGGAAGACTAACTTTTTAGAGAGAATTGTACCGTGTGTAAAAAGCCTCTGGGGTTTTATCTTTGTGTGTGCACAGTGTCAGCCCCAAGCAAGTCTCTTGGGAGGAGGAGGCGGCGGCTGGCCCGAAACAGGTTTACCATTGACTCAGACGCCGTCTTCACAAGCAGCCCCGAAAAAGAGCCCCAGCAGCCCACGCACGGTGGGGACACTGACCGCTGGGTAGAGGAACAGTTTGACCTTGCTCAGTACGAGGAGCAGGAGGACATCAAGGAAACGGACATCCTCAGCGATGACGATGAGTACTGTGAGGCCGTGAGGGGGGCCGTGGCCGACCGAGACCTTCGGGAGCGGCTGCAGGCAACCTCCATCACGTGCCGTGGAGACCGCTCACGCCCGCCCATGGACACGCACGCCTCCAGGATGACCCAGCTGAAGAAGCAGGCGGCTTTGACCGGCATCAACGGCGACGTGGAGGGCCACGGCGAGGAGGTCATCTGGGTCAGGCGCGAAGACTTTGTCCCCAGCAGGAAACTGAACACGGAGCTCTAAAGCGGTCCCCTTCCCTGCCCAGATGCGTAGGTCTCCCCATCCTGCCCGCCCTCCCTCCCGCTCCCAGCACACCGCTGAGAGCCAGTCCCCGTAGATTGCACACTTGCACACACCATTACGGCAGCTGAATTGGTCTGAAGCCATGCGGCCACACTTTAGGCAACTGTAAAACGCTCAAAACTTGGAACGGAATAACCTTAAGGTCCTGTCTTACGTTACCAAGGGCTTTCACACTATTTTATTTATTCTAACATAATCAGGGGCTGAAATTAAGTATGGGGAGAATATAATCACTGGAAAACAAATTACTCTGGATGTCTTAACCTACGTACAGAAAACTAGCTTATACAATAGCACAACAAACAAAAGGGTTTTATAGCCGTAAAAATGTCAACCGTAGGTTCATCTCCTGAATGAGGAAACTGCCTTTTTAACGTGTACAGTTGCAGTATTCTTATTACTTTTCCCTCTTTAAATGTAAGAGAATATACATGTATTTTAGGAATGTGTGAGGAAAGGTTTGGGATTTCTGTTGTGTTAAGTCCTCTTGGTCTGTGGCTGGTCTAATTTAATGTCGATGTTGGAAGCTCTAGTTTTGCAAAATGTTGTAAAGATGCCAAACTCTCTTAAGAGATCCAAATTTAACACTTGAAGAAATATTTTTTTGTATTTTACCTGAGATGCAGGGGCACAAAGGGATAAGAATTTTACAGTGTTAGCTTAGCTCCACGTCTAGGATACGAGGCTAGCTTTTTGCAGAGGGTTAGGAATGGTGGGTTTTATATTAAAATATGAACTGGAAACTCTTATTTAGGTATAACTTTCTTCAAGAAAAGGATTATTGTATATGTTTGAGGCTGGAGTTTAGTTAGATAATAAAAAGAATAAAATGACACGACTGAATTGTAGCGGAGCAAACTGATCCATGGTGCAACCTCACTGCCCTTAGGGCAGCAGCATCAAGGATTCGTTTGGTCTGCTTTCTCTGACACAGTTTGGGCTTAGGGGACAAGGGAATTCATGGCCAAAAAAACTGACCTCATCCATTCTCCTACTGTGGGTGAAACTAGTGTATTTTAATTCCTTCATGAAAGCTTTTCCACTGCAGTAGAATATGAGCGAGTTCTAAACCTCTTCAACATTTTAAACCTTTAATTTAATCATCTGAAACAGGGTAAAATGTGACTAAAATGGTTTCTAAGTAGACTTCTAAATGCAAAACACAAATAGCACTTTTTTTTTTTTTTTAAGATTTGTATAGCTTTTCCCATTTCAGTTTCACCTATGAGGAAAAAAAAAAAAAAAGGAAAATTATATGAAGCTTTCTTTTTTTTTTAGTATCTGTTGGTGTTTGACACATCAGTAGGTACTTTGAAAAACCTGAAATTTTATAATAGCTTTAGGATTATATTTTATAAAATCCACTCTGACTATATTTTAAAACAAGGAAAATTATTCCCCCCAGAAATCCATCACTGTCTTTGTGTCCCACTTAGCATACCCCCTCTCCCCCACCCCTTTCTGGTTTCTGGTGCACTATACTTGTTCTTATGAAAGCTTTCTCTCTTAACCTTTTGCTATCTTCTCATTTCTTTTCGTAAAAGCTTTAGAAAGGTTTCTACACCCTTTGTATGATCACATCATTGTTTTATATCATCTACCTGTCAGTTGTGTCCCAGCATACTAGAAAAGCAGAGGTTTTAGCTGTCCTATGCTGTACCCAGTGGAATACAGTCAGTTCTGGAATACTGGAAGGCTGGTACTGGGAAGGTACCGTTGTTCTTGTACATAATGTCACGACATGTCTATGTCAAAGGTTCTTATATATTTCTTTTATAAGCTGAAAGAAGGTCTATTTTTATGTTTTTAGTTCTATGAATGGAACGTTGTAAATGCCTGTCAGAAATAAAATACTGGAAAAAACAATCGAAACAGTGGTATGTGTACGTGTGCTCCAAGACAGGTGCCCTTCTCAGTGAAAGCCAGTAGGAAGCAAGTCCTACAGCAGCTGAAGCTGTGGGACCCACGTCTTGCCTTTGAAGCCTCCTGTGGAGTCTCTTTACTCTTCAGGTTGCTACCTCTAATGCTACATGCTCTGAGTCTTGTGCAGATGTCCCTTTGGGATGGCTTCACCCCGATGCAGCTCTCAGCAGGGCCCTCATCTCTGCATTCCAGTGGAGTCTGGGCTGTATGGTAAAGAACTGCTCCTTTGACACAGGTGCAGAACTTCAGTTTGCATGCAAGTGAAAGGCCGGGGCAAGCTTGCTGGTCTCCCTTCTCTTCTACTGAAAGCTCATTTTTATTTATTTGACTATTTTTTTTCCCAGTAGTATAACCAAGTCTGGAGCCTCACCTACTAGAAAGTGGAAAACCAGACTGGAACACCAAATGCTGGATGCAAATACTTGCCCAGTGTGACTGATTACAACACAGTAGTGTATTTGAGCCTGTGACTAACAGCTCTTTCCCTCAAGTCTGTGAAACTACATCAACTTCCCACAGAGCCTTAGAGCAAAGCATTCCAGTGCTTCTTAGTAAATTCACCTGAGAATGAATGAAAATGAAATTTCATTTTAAAGGCCATGACCTTTTTTTTTTTCTCAGATGTGTTCATGTGTTTGCCTGTGTTTACATGTGCACATTTTCTCCATGGTTTAATTTTTGCACATTTCTGTGTGGATCCAGGAGATGGACTCAGTGATCCTTGTTGGGTCCCTTCCAGTTCAGGATATTTTATGATGCTGTGATTTACCAACTTACAGTGCTTCAGGAATTAAAATTATGTAGTTAATTTATCTCATACCAGGTCTTACATAAAAGGTTTGGTAGGTGGAAGGCGTGATGCTTTGGAGTAGTTCTTGTATTCTCACCTACCAACCACTATAGCATGGGAATGACATTCAGGCCTGAACTGTGCAGGCTTTATGTGGGTAGGACTCACTTCATATTTTGCAGAGGTGACAGTTGCCATTTTCCTTGCTAGATCCATAACCACATAGATTGGTTTCTTTTTTGGTGATGATCACAAGAAACAGAAGTATATATTTAAATAAGAGAGGCAGGGGGAGCAGCAAATTCCAGAATTCTCTTGGTATTAGAAGAGCCCTTTGGTTTAGGTGTGGTCAAAGCCAGCCCCTTTGGGGGGCTGAGTGTTAGTCCAGGCCCATCGGTGATACCTTGGCTCCCACCATTTGTTGCTATCATGAAATCATAGAGTCATGTAGGCAGCCTGTGCCAGTGCCTCACCGCCCTCTGAGGATTTAAGTTTCCCCTCTTTCAGTGTAAAATCATTCCCTTTTGTCCCATCACTAACAGACTGTGTAAAAAGTCAGTTTCCCTCCTGTTTATAAACTCTCCTCAAGTGTTGAAAGGCCGCAATGAAGTCCCTCTGGTGCCTTCTCCAGGCTGAATGAGCCCAGCAACATCAGCTTTGGTTCATAGGAGAGCAGAACTAGGACTCCTCAAGCACAAGCAGTTTGCTTACGCATGTAGATACTGGCAGACTGGCCCTAAAAGGTGAGTTGAGCAGAGCAGGGATCTGGTTTATTAGAAAACAAGCTTTTATTGCTGCTGTTTCTTGAAGTCTTGCACAGCTCCTAGGTCTTGCCTGCAGTAGAAGAGCAGCAGCAGCCAGCCATGGGAAAAGCACAGGCATCCCATAGCACTGAGGTTTGGGAAGTGTTTTTCTTAACTCCTTTCACTGGTCAGATGTTATTTGCTGTCCTCTCTAGCAGACCTGCTCTGCTTGCACTGGCTTCAGAATGGCAAAGGAAGTATTTTGTTTCCGTGGCTATTGTCTCTGCACATACTGTGCTGAGGATGCCACACTGCTGCTTGTTTTAATATGGCCAAATTAAAATGGGGACAAAAAGGAGCGCTGCCTCTCCCACTGCTCCCATTCCCACTACGAATGTCCTACGGTACTTTTCAGCTGGTTTTCCTTTCCCCTTAATTTTATTGCTGAGAAACTCAGTTGAGCAGTAGACTTTTGTCATCTTTCCAATTAGAAGAGCTGTCATGCATGTAGATTGAAAACTGTCAGCGTGTCGGTGTTGCTGAACGAATCCAGCCCAGAAATTTGGAAGCCTGCTGTGGCTCTGCGTTGTTCTGGGAGGGGAAGAGGGGAAAGAAAACATTTGAAAAATTGCTTCCTCTATTTCTCTCCTCCTTTGGCCACATCCTGTTAATAATACATTGTACCGTGTTGTATGGGCATGAGCTAGAGGAGCTTTTTGCAATAATGAGATCTTACAGTAGCCTTGGGGCCTGGGTAAATTGTTCCCGGTTTAAGTTTGACAAATGAAGGCAGGTGGAGGAGTACACAAGGTCATGGAGCAAGCCTGTGGACTGCTTGCAGGATGCAGGGCTGGATGGTGCTTTCTTTTCATTAATATAAAGAGGTAATTAGATGTAGTAAGTAATCGTTTCTTGTGGCAGAGTGAAGAAGAGGTGAGAAAAGTCGCACTGACTGCCTGGGGTGTGTGGAATTGCGTGTCCAGCATGTACACCTGGGAATCCTTTAATACTGAGGTATCCAGCTTGCTTTCTCCTCTCAGTTCTATTTCCAATCAAATTCATAACAGAGAAGGAGTGATGATGAGCCAGGGAATCATTTTAAACAATGAAGTAGATTCCACTTGACCTTCACAATAAACCCGTGGTTTTTGCAGCTGTTGATCCCCACTTCACTGACATTACAGGTGACGCTAGCTGAATGTAACCTTGGGAGAATGCCTCAGTGCTCCTGAAATAAGAACAAGTGTAGAGTCTGGGCAGGGTCCTTCTTTGGGATAGCGTGTAGAAATCCTTCAGATCCTGATCTGGTCCCAGGGCTGGAGGCGCTACTGAGGGCCCTTCTCACTGGCACTGTCCTGTGGTCCCAACCCCCTCTGCACCCTCCCAGTCAGTCACAAAGGGAAGGTTATGGATCTGTACTGTTTTCTTTTCAGATCAGGAACAAATGGAAAAACATATCTTCAGTTTTGTATCAAAAGGTGACAATACTGCGATGGAACAAGTAGACAAGTTCCCAGAGACAAAACTTGCTAGCAGCTATTCTGTAAATAGCAGCAGGAATGCAGATTTACTGGAGGGTGGGGAAGCCAACTATAGAGGCCACAAGTCACCATATCTTGGTCCTCTCACCCCAGTGAGGACTGCTTGGTGTCAATGGAGATGCATTTCTGGGACACCCGAACTGGTGGCAGCAGTGACTGATTGCCATTAATACTTGTGGCCATTCTGCAGAAACATCACTGGACTTTTATCTGAACACTCTCTCTGGATACAAAACCGTGTTCACTGCCATTCCATCTTCTCCCAGTTGAAGCAGAGTATCTGAAATGAGAAATGTACCCCTGAACTTTGACAGCACTTTTGCACTCTAATGCAACTTTTAGTGCACCAAACTTAAAAGTTCTATTCTCCCCTCCCAGAGTCTGGGAGGTGCTTGAGGTTGACACCCAGGCCAAGCTGCAGCTCTGCTGAAGGAGGGACCCCTGGGAAGGGCTGGGTGCAGAGGACAGTACCCACAAACAAACCTCTGGGGAGGATGAGAGCAAACATCTGTGCTGATTCCCCAGCTACACTTTGGCTCCCATGGACTTGCAGGGAGTTTCTGAATGGGATGCCACTCAAATGAGTGGGATCCAGTTGCCTAAATGCAGCCACACAGTGCTGTTTCATGGTGTAGACTCTTAAGGCACTACGTAAGATAGCGGCATCCCACAGACACAAGCTGTTGCCCAAATCTCATCAGCCACAGCCGCTGCAGTTGTCCTTGTCTGTGTGGGGATGTCTGGAGAACCCAGCAGCTTCAGGTGCCATCTCCTGCAGACAGTTGATGTTTGCTACTTAGTGGGGGATTACTTGCAGTTTGAAATGCTTGAGGTGAAGGAATAGGAGTGAGGGCATCAGGCAGAAAGCACGCACACGAGCAGTGACAAGTAGCTGGTGCATGCCAGCTCCTTCCCGCTGCTTTGGCATGGAAACACAGCCCTACCTGGAGCCAAGTGTGTGTGTGACCTGGGGAGAAGGAGGAAAAACTCCTCCTGTGATTGTGTTCACCGTCTAGGGAGGCAGATATGAGCAGCACTTCTGAGCACGGGGCAGTGCATGCAGCCATCAAGAGCTGCTCTGTGCCATGGACCCACATGCGGCTGCGGCCTATGTGGCGTGGGTCTCACCTTGAATACAGGTGCTTGACAAAGCTATTTGGGCTGTGCCCGTTTGCTGGGGCGGTTGGTGAATAACAGGTTGTAGCACTGGCTTGGTGCAGCAATCAAACCCTGCTCCTTTCGTTCTGCAGCCAGCGGAGGTCCCTCTTCCCCTGCAAATGCGGTGTTCATTTCCCAGCTGCCCTCTTTCTTCATCTGTATTTAAAAGCCCAGGGATTACAGCTTTAACAAAGCAAACAAACAGGAAAAAATATATATATTAAACACACATGCTCTGTAGGTAGTCGAGTTCTGTGTCCTTTGCTTTGCATTATGCAAAGCGTTTATGGGGCAGCTATCGACCCAGTGCAGGGTGTTAGTTGGTTTTACGTCATTCTATTAGAGAAAGTAATTTCCAGGGATAGATTGAGATTCTCCTCAGTGGAGATTAGACCCCTTTAATTAACTCCTCGAGGGGTATTAGAGGGGTTCATATCTCTCTGGTCATTTCACCACTAATTGCAGTGGAATTGATCCTTTCTGTATCTAAAGTGAGGCTGTAAGAAAGAAGGGGACAGGCTCTTTAGAAGACTCTACTGTGATAGGACAAGGGGAAATGGTTTCACATTAGGAGAAGGGAGATTTAGGCTGGATATAAAGACTGTGTTTTTACAGTAAGGGCAGTGAAACACTGGAATAGGTTTCTCAGAGAGGCAGTGTCCCTGGAGACACTCAAGGTCGGGCTGAGTGGAGCTCTGGCCATGTATGTTCTTTTCTAACTCAAGCTGTTCTATATTTCTATGATTCTGTTATCCTCCCAAGCAGCAAATATGGCCCCTGAGTATGGAGGGCACAGATTTTCCCTGGGTCCTGCCCAGTACTTCATACTGACTCTCCAAAAGGACTGGAGGAGACCATGAGGGGTTTAGGAGAGCTGGAAGGGATGAGATAGTTCCTCATAGCATGTCACAGTGCTGAAGGTGGCCAACTGCTCAGCACAGTCACAATAACTGTGTCAATGGTTTAGAGATACAGATATTGCATAAAGAAGAAGAAAGATTTCATGCATCTCACTGCCCCTGTTGCTTTTCGTATGGTCTTCAGGGCTGTGCAGTAGCCAGCAACCATTCATGTTTCCATATTTGTAAAAAACTGTGCCTATGTGGGTCAATGCAAGAGCTGACTGTCACTGAAATTTGCTCCAGGAACCACTGCACAGTCCTTAAGGATGGCAAGTGGGGAGTGTTCAAGAGTTCTCCATGATGAGAACAGAAAGTTTTGGAAATAAAACTGCTGGAGAAGAAAATGGGACTGTGGAAGCATGCTTGATGTTTGTCCTAGTGGAAATGTTCAGAAGAATCTATTTCTTCATCTCCTTCAGGCTTCTAATATAGCCCTTCAGATCTCCAGTAAGAGACTAGAAGACTAAAACAGGAAGAGCTTTCTTTGAGGTTAGTATTAGCAGGCTATTATCAAATTATACACTAGAATAGTCCTGGAAAGATATAGACAGCAGATACTCTGTACTTCAAATGATAAAATTCAGCCCTATTTCCCTTCCAAACATCACTAAGAGTGAGAAAATAAAGCAGTAGGTAATTAAATGATTTGTAAGTCACCCTTCTTTCTATCTTTGCTCGCACTTTAAGAAGTAAGGAGGAAACCATTGTTAAAAGTCAAACAAAATGGAGCATGCTGTGATAAAATCTGTGCTGTGAATGCACTGGTAATGTCTGGGGAGGTTTCCCCCATGCGCACACTATGCTCCCCTCCCCTCCCCCCCCCCCCCCACGGCAGGGAGCTGCAGATGACGTGATCTTGGTGGATGCCCTGAGGGGATCCAGCTTGGGACTGCTGGGGCAGGGTTTGAAGCTCACGAACATCAAGGAGGAGAATTAAGATCTGGTGGGGGGCAGAGAAGCAACACCATCAGGGACTGAAAAGAGACATGAAGAGACAATTTCAGGACAGTGGAACCAACATAGAATAATCACATTTGGTCTTGGGGTGGTTACTGCAGAGGAGGATTTTTTAATTTAGATTGGCGTTACTTTCACTTGGCCAGTTTTGTGAATGGACTCTGGAAAAGGGAGGTGATGTGCTGGCACAGCTGCCCAGAGAAGCTGTGGTGCCCCATCCCCAGAGGCACTCAAGGCCAGGTTGGATGGGGCCCCGGGCAGCCTAAGCTGCTGGGAGGCAGCCCTGCCCATGGCAGTGGGTTGGTACTCAATCTTTAATGTCCCCTCCCACCTAAGCTAATCTATGACTCTATGATTCTATGAGATAATTGTGTTGAGATTTGAATTGGTGGCTTATGGCTCTACACTGACAAATAAGCACAAAACATACAGCAGTGGCTGGCAAAAGGTGTGCTTAATATGAATCAAAGGAGTTAATGCTTTGTAAAACTGTTAATTGTCCCAAGTACTTTGTCAGTCCACAAAAATGTCCCATCCCTAATGTGACTGACAGAGGGGAATGAGGAAGACACTTGCAGAATGATCAACACACAGAAGTTTAGAGCTGTATCATGACAGAGACAAGTAGTCCTGCAGCTGAGAGTAGAAACTGTGGCATGGGTGTGCAATATTTATCTCCAGCTGGAGAATAGATGTGCTTGTGGGAATCACAGTTTATCAGCTAAGTTATTGGAATCTCTAGTCCTGAAAACAGTGGGAAGAAGAAAAGAGGAAGGGTCTTCCCTTAACGTAACTACCTATGTTGGCTTTACAGATGGGAAAAAGCTTCTCCCCAGCTGCACAAATGAAAGTAACTTGAAAGCCACGTCAGAGTGCCAGGCATCGTTTTTCAATGGAGCTTTTTCCTCCTATAGCTCCAATATCACTGGGCTGGCACCTGGAGCTAGCCTCACTTGTATATTATTTTGTGAATATCCTTGAGACACTGTATGCACTATGCGTTTCTGAAACCTAATGATATAGGCGTCAGAAGGATCAATGTCATTTTGCTAACATAATCAAATTCATCTGAGTTTGAACCTGAAGGGATTGTTAATACAGCACAGTGTAAGTGCACAACAGAGATGCTTACAAACATCTCTTGAGCTTAGATGCTGGCTAGCAAAAACGCACTACAACCATTACCACTGGCTACTCTGTTTTGGTGGCAGCAAAAGTATGTTTTCAGGTGCAGCAATGAATGAGTTTTAGGGTGATGAGCAGGGTTACATTAGCTCTTCCAGCTGCTGCTTCTGAAACTAAGCTTTCCCTGGCAGTGCTCATACTTAATTATCGCCGTTCCCATGATAGGGATGATCAGTGAAAACTGTTATCAGTGCTTTAGGATAGTATAAAAATTTAGTTTCACCTAAAAGTTGTCATGCTAGATCAGGCAAGGAACAGTATAGACCAGAGCTCTCCATGCATAGTGCATTATCACTAACTGGTCTGGGGTGTTCTTTTTAAGTGAAAGCCCCAGTCATGTCCAGCCATGATATATCCTGACACCAGTGGCCTGATGTCCTCTGGGACTGAGTGAAACTTGGAGTATCTGCTCCAGAAGCTGACCTTGTGCACTCTGGTCTCTGTTGGAGATGTGAGGGTCTGAGTCAGTGATTCAGTCAGGCAGCTCTTGAGGCCTCCAGGACTTGTTACGGATGCACGTGCTAATAGATGCTCTTGAAAGACCAAGAGGTCATGCAGCACTCTAATGAGCTTCTTCAGCAATACAGAGGCTTTAGACATGCAGCATTATGGATGAGGAGGGATGGGAAAGGTACCCTGCCCCTAAGACTGGACTGATCCTCAAGGATGGTCCCTGGGTACCCACATCACCATGGGGCTGAGGCTCAGCAATAGGTTCTGCTTGGGAAATTATGGCTAGAGCCTCTTTTACAACATAGAAGATCACACCTTCTACTTCAGTCTGTTTAGGTGCTCAGGGTTTGTTGCTGATAATCTCTGCTGATACAGTGAGTGATGCTTGTGATGCCATCTTGATTTGCCCTCATTCCTCCTTGCCTGCTTTCTAAGTCAGTCTTCCCCTACACCAAAAGCCTCCCAGCTAGCCATGCTCATCTCCCTAATGCTTAGGTGCCATATTAGTCTTCTTGGGGAATATGGTTTGGTTATAATTGAAACACTCTTACTTTGACTACTCCCTCCAGCTGCTCACTGATCTTCCCTTGGCCACAGCCCCCAAATCCCCTGCCTTCTCTCTTAGAAATGGGGAGAAAGCAACCGCCTTCCTACCATCCTCTGTGAAGCCACATGTGAGATGTGCTTTTCACCATCCATCCATCCATCCATCCATCCATCCATCCATCCATCCATCCATCCATCCATCCATCCCCACATGTGCTCTGAAGGGGTGGCAGGGTCACAGCACAGTGTTTGGGAAGGAGGCTGGGGAGATGGAAACAAAGGCAATACACTTGCCTAGAAGATGTTGAGACCAGATGCTGCTGGGGAGTGGAAGAAGAGGGTGAAAAAAAAAAAAACTGACAAGCCATCTGGTGTTCTTTAGTCGTCTGCTGACATTTGCCACCCTGCAGAGGAATCTGGGTTCTTGCATGGAACCTCCCTGAACACTCACTGCTGCTGTCCTCCTCTCTGATGTAGTCAGGGACAGACGTTGGGTGTGGGTACCAGCCAGCCAACCTGACCCTGTGCTGTGGGGATGGAAGGCACTGCATATGGCTGCCAAAACTCCAGTCCTTGTTGCTCTGGTCAAAATGAGAGGCTGTGCAGGGCAGTATTTGCTGTGTTGCCTCCAGCCCTTCACATGGCAGCCCTCACTAAGAGTGCTGGCGGCATGTTCCAATTAACATCCTCTGCCATAGGACTGGGACAAGTGTTATGTGGCCTATGTAATCCCTGGATTAGGATCTGGGTCTTACTAAACAGTGGAGTTTGGGAACCCCTAGAAAAGCAGAGGATCGAGTGACTTTTGTTGGTATCTGCTGATATCTGCCACATGGCAGTTGGTAAATTTGGAGGGAGACTGTGAAGACGTAGTATTGTGCACACGGTGGCTGTGTCATTGCCAGTGGGTTAGCCAGTGATGTGTGCAGAGAAGTCATGATTCTTTGGAGGGCAGCAGCTATCCTCCTGCCTCCCAAAATACCACTTGGCTATGATAAAGTTGAAACATCTTGTGTCTTGTCTGTGTCCCTCTTCACTTGTCACCATCCACATCCCAATGCCGATGTGGATCCAAATACCTCTCTGTGCCTAGGATATCAGGGGCAGCACAAGGACCCAAAGACAGACATTACTGTACCTTCCATCCGGTGGCTGTCTGGGTGTGTCCACTTCAGGCATGCAAGCAAGCCTGCTGTGTTCCCCAAGGGAGGTTTCAAAGGTGTTCAAGAACCAGGAACCACTCATCCGTCAGCAATTTCCTTTCCACCTGACTCCATGTTACACATGTATAATGAGCAACTGAGTACCCTATGTCAACCCCATGCTTTCCTTTACTTCTCCTGAGCCCTTCTACAGTTTACTGTCCCTTCTTATGCTGGCGTGACCTACACCTGTGTGTGGCCCCACTGTAGCAGGGGCTTAGAGAAGAGAGCCTCCAGAGGTCCATTCCCACCTCAAACATTCTGCAATTTGACAATTCTGCATTTCTCCTCTTGGTACAATATATTAATAGCAGCTCAACCCTGTGTTGCCCTCTGTTCTACCAGGCAGTTAGTATTTATACACTTTTAGATTATGTTCTAACATTTTATTTACTGCAAAACAAGAAGTATTTCCTTGTCTGGAAGGGAAATGTTAGTACTGAAAAGTTAACTTAGTTATTCTGTTTAGGAAGAATGAAGTATCTGTGTACAGCAGATTTAACTGAGCAAACAAGTAGTAAAACATAACAGAGAGACTATATACAACTAAGACTTCACTTTTAAGGGACCTCTGTACAGATACTATGTAAAATATTATGACTGTACAGATTAGCAGATTGATTTTGACACTGTAATGATTTCAAGTGGTGTTTTAATAAGATTTTGCTGCTTATTTCAGTGGATATTTCTAACTAAACACATCAAAACCTTGGAGTATTAGTATCAGAGAATCATAGAATGGCTTGGGTTGATAGGGACCTCAAGGATCATCAAGTGCCAAACCCCCTGCCACAAGAAGGGTTGCCAACTGCTAGATCAATTATGCAAGCACTTCAGATAATAGTGGAAGAGCTTAGAATTGGACTTAGGCTACCCCTAACAAGTTATCAGCTAGGAAACACAGGATGGCTTCCCATGAGCATTGATGAGTATGTTGAGCAGAGTATTTCCTGAAGGTAAAAATTCAGTTTGCAGAGATTTAGGTTTATCTCTGTGCCTGCACATCTACAACTTCTGCCCTGCCCAGGAAAAGCATCTCATTAGCCAAATTAGCAAAATAGTTATCACGTAATTTGTTACTGTTGTTAACTTCAATAACTTCTGCACTACTTCTGAGGTTCAGAGAGCTGACTGCCTCAGACGATACAATAAGTGAAGTCTGTGGGAACACTGAGATAATTACTCAAAAAAATGTCATAACAGATTTGCTTAGGGGACAGCAGCCGCCTAATAAATAAAAAAAGCATGTCTGCAAAATTAAATCTATAACAAATCTAAAGACTGCAGAACCCGTCCAGCAGGAATTCAGCACTGTAGAATCTGAACACTTCAAGTCTCAGTCCAGAAAAGCCCTTAAGCGTGTACTTAAACACAGCGTTATTGATCTTGCAAGAATCACTCACCAGCTTCAAGGTAAGCATATGCATAAGTACATTAGGAATTCAGCTCACTACCACAATTCATAAGAGACTCTAAAACAATGCATGACAGCAGCAGAGGGCTAAATCATAGATCAACCAAAACAGGTTGGTTTTTTTTCATCAGAATAGGAAAAAATAAGGCTTCTTGAAAAAAGAAAGGAATGAACTGGATATTTCTTCTCCACCGCAGACATGGGTGGAAGAAAAATTACTAATCAGCTATCTATTGATAACCACACAATTCCCAATCATCCTACTGGCATTATGTGAAACTACGCTGTTGCCTTTTAGAAAGTGTAAGGAAGACAATGCAGCTACCAGTGGTTATAAAAAGAAATGCGGGATGTAGTCTGAAAGAGATTTAGATGTGATGAAGTGTACTTTGAAGGTTTCCTTGAAAGTTTATTGTAAACATCTTAATTCTTTATAATTTTACTTTTAAAATGAACTTATTAAAATCTACTCCTCAGTGTCAGTCCTGAAGAGGAGGCAACTTCATCTTCTCAATCAGCAGGTGGCTAGGATGAACACCACACAGCCCCTGCCTTCTCCTGTGTATCATATCTAGTGCATGGGATGGGCAGCACTTCAAAGACTGGTGGCACCTTGCTGCTTTTAAGGTATGCCACCACTCCAACATGTCCTGCTGCATCTGGTTTTCTTCCATGGCCAGAAGGCCTGTTGTCCCAGTGCATGCACCCATGGATGGTAAGAGAATAGCTTCAGCAGTGATCCTGCCCTGTACCTGCCTTTCAGCCCTGTCTCAGCTCTCAGAGGCCATCTTTTACACCAGATCAAGTTTGTCTTAGCCATCTGCTCTCGTACATTGCACTCTCAGGCCTGTTGCAGAGATACTCCCCCCACTGGCTCTACATTAGCCTTCAGGGAAGCAGGACTGACTGTTCTGCTGACTTAAGAACTAATCTTGTGGCACAACTGTTAAAAGAAGAAAAGAAAAAACAGGAATGTAACCCCCATGTAAAACTTTCTCTCTCTGTTCCTCCCACAGCTCACTGTTCAGGGCTTGAGCAAAACTTAAGGTCCTTTTGTGATGAAATGAAGAAAAAATGGGAAATTTCAACATTTAATTTTCAATGGTTGTGGTAAAAAAGCCATGTGTGAGAAGAGAGGGTCTTTCCATAAGGCATATGGAAGCACTCATGGATGGCAGATCTCATTTAGAAACTTGGAGCCCTGAAACCCCTTGTGTTCACCAATGACTTTGAAAGTGATTTGATCTATAATAGCATTAAGAAGTGCCAAGAGAAATCAAGCACTTATTGTTAGTGCTGCAAGAGCAGAGAGGGAACCCGTTTCTTTCCTTTTGTGTTATATAAATAAATGCACAGAGGAATGATGGTCCCTGACCCAGGGAAAGGATCGTTGTGGTACAAGCACACAATTAGAAACGGTTCCTTGCAGAAGCCCTAGTCCAGGCAGACAGAGGGGAATACAGGCACAAAGAGATACAATGGCTTTCTCTGTGTCAGTGGACAGACCCCTGCTAGAGCCTTCATGTCCCCACTCCCTGCAAAACAAAGATAATGTGGCATGTCGACAGGAAGGATTTTCCTTGGCGTAGAACATGATGACTTCAAAGACTCTGATTTGTGTTTTGTCAACTAGATGAAGATATTAGATGAATGCCTTTTGTTCCCTGACAGAATGTTTTAATCAGTTAACAGAATTAATTGTGTTGACATAATGGATTTATTGTTTCAACAGAATGCCTGTCTGTCTTCACGCAGGGAAAAGGGATTTGACAAAACCAGTGCTGATATCGGGGAATTCTTATACAGCTGAATTATCAACCTGATAAAATGCCACTGGTGTTGAAGAGAACAGGAGGGGGAAAAAAAAGAGTCAATAGCCCAGAGGCATCAGTGCTCACAAGATGTACACAAAGAATATGTTAGCTTTTATAGTTCTGATGGCTTTGTATGATGAGAAAGGTGCTACTGATACAGACCATATGCT
This sequence comes from Callipepla californica brunnescens, assembly GCA_023055505.1. Lineage (NCBI taxonomy): Eukaryota > Metazoa > Chordata > Aves > Galliformes > Odontophoridae > Callipepla > Callipepla californica. The sequence continues at coordinate 68,713,943 of JALIRH010000001.1, read as the reverse complement.
CCCACAGACCCCTGCCTGCAGAAAGGAATCTGTCGGATCTGCCTGCTGACTGGACTTGTAAGCAGGGGAAGAACTGACCAGCTTTAATCTGCTGCTGGGGCCACCATTCTGTGTGTCCCTGGGGCAGAACAAGAGGTCAGAGCAGAGAAGACTGAAATCTGGAGGTGGTGAACAGCCATGCAAAACTCATCTGGGAAGCACACAGTTTGCTGTGAAAAAAATCTCTATGTGAACTTCAAACAGAAAAGCATTATTATTTTTTTGCTGCTTCTGTCTTCATCAACACTTGAATATGGGTTTTACCCCTTTAATGCCTTTCACTGCATTCCACAGACCAGCCTGGGAGCTTTATATTTCCTAAGAATTAGAAGACTTCTGCATTTGTGTCCAAGAAGAAGGTTATTTGCATTTACATGCTAGGCAGAGTATTGCATGTACTGTCCATATCAGCCTTTTCCTGCAGGGTTCTGTGTCCCATCTCTGAGGACAAAGAAAAGGAAAAAACACAAGAGATGAAAAGATCAGGGAAAAGAAATGTAAAGATGAGGAAAAAACATAGTTGAGAAAAGGAGATGGAAAGGTAAAAAAAAAAGTGGAGAAACAAAGCTATTGTCTTCTGATTTCATAGAATTATAGAATCATAGAATCATTAAGATTGGAAAAGACCTTTTGGATCACCTTGTCCAACCATCAGTCCTCCCCCATCATACCCACTGACCATGTCCCTCAGTGTCACATCCACAAAGCTCTTGAATGCCTCCAGGGATTATATTTCTTTGTTCAAATCTAAGTTACTATCTTGAAATGTGAGAAGGTGAGTTTGTTACTTTTCTTTATGCATAAAAGCAGTTAGAACTTATCCCCATCTAAAGGAGTCTAAGTAGCAAGAAATAGTTTTTCTATATCCCCAAATCCTAATGTATAGCCAAAACCATCAGCTGCACTGAGGACAGGAGGAGGACAGCTCAGTATCAGGCAACAGTATTGCTGCACTCAGATCAGGCCAGCTGCTGGATAAATGGCCCACAGAGACTGCAGACTGACCTGCCTTACCCACATGGTTGCTGGAAGACTCTTGCCTTTGCTGTGCCATTTCCATTGCCACAACACTTTGCTTTGTTATTCTGAGAATATACCAGGGAGCGGCACACTGAATGACTGCAGCATGAAAGCATGTTATGCAGACAAAAGTGAGTGGCGGCATTTTCTTTTTCTTTCCCTCTGCAACTGCAGTCTATCCTTTTTTTTTCTTTTTTTTTTCCCCCTGAAAATTTATTTTGGAATATACTGTACAGCATGAATGGTGTTTCCTTTCTTCTTCAGTTGGACTTGCTTGCAGTATGGTCCTCAGGAGGAAAGCACTGGAAGCAAGCAGTGACTACTCACTAATCTGTCCTTTAGAAGGAGATGTGCTCTGCTCAGGAGCTGACACCACTCATGAATGCTGCTGTGAATTTGATAACAGAAGGCGAGGAGTGTCTGTGAAGAGAAATAATTGCAGCTGCTGATGGAATGAATTGAAGGAAATTAAGTCAAAGTAACTGAATGTAGATGAAAGAGCTCTTAATCTTCAGCCACTAGAAGAGCCTGCAAATAGTTTTGACATAAACACTGAATAAAAATGGGAATATGGAGTTTTCTCTTTCCTGAAAATGAGAGTCCTTGGTGTAAGGACTTATTGTGATGTAATATAGACAATACCCTCAGCAGAGAGGATTAAGGCAAAGATATGTCATAGTCACTTCCATTTATTCTAATTTGGGCACAGGGGAAGGGAGCTTAACCCTTGGACTAGTGAAAAAAGAAGTCCCTGAATTTATTTTTTTTTTCTGAACTTATGCTGATGTGGAGGAGCATAGAACACTGAAGCTCCCTCCTCAGCACCCTGCTTAATTTCCCAAGCTTCCCGAATTCTTGCAGACAACACCAGCTGCCTCACATCAGGGCATAGAAGTTATATGAGGGATACTTGGGTTGCACAGATCACCTTGATGTGTGGGGTGTTTTGGTGGGGGAAACCTGCCCAGCGCAGCATTAGACTCATGAAAGATAAAATCTGACTTTATGTCAAAGCCTAGGTGAGCCACCAGCCATGCCAATGCCCTGTGGGGCTGACATACCCCAGATACAGTCTACTTCATGGTACTGGTTCCCTGGTGTCTTACAATGACCCTGGGGATAATTTGGGGTAGGGCAAGGTAAAGAGCTTTGCTTCTCCCTGGTTAATTTGGAATTGCACAGTTGTCTGAACTTTTGAGAGATTACATTGTGTTTATTTTTGTTGCCTTCCCTTTCCTCAAATAAAAGGTAGTTTTCTTGTCAGAGCTCTTAGTGCCCATGAGAGAGAGGAAAAATCATGCCTGCTGAGGTGACAAGGCAGATTTATTTTCATTTATGGAAGCCAGAAATAGACCAAGTGTAATAAAAGCTACCTATTCTGTTTCACATTATAACAGATTAGGAGCATGCATATGGTCATTCACTCATCTCAGCTACGGGGAGGGAGCTTCTGGTTGAGGGAGCAATAATTTCAACTGTTCACATTAGATCAGTGGTCGCACAAACTCCATACACAGATTTCATTTTATTTCACAGCACTGAGCATCTTTGAGGAATCTGTCCCTCTAAAGGTATTCTCAGTGACATATACAGTGAGAATAGAAAATAAATTTAGTGATATACCTGAAGTTTGTACTTGAGACTTCATGCTAAGAATGGTTTGGCTTCAGTGTACGTTTTTACATGTGTTTTTTTCTGTCATTCTGTGTCATCTTGTTAATTTGTTATCTTTTTTTTTTTTTTTACTTGCAATCAGCAGAGAGAAACTGTCATAAGAATGTCTAAAGCTTTGGTAGGAAGAAAGGGCTGTCTTTACATCCAGTATTTTGCAGCACTGAGAGCAATTGGGGTCTGATACAGAAAAGAGGCTTTCAAGCAGAACTGCCAAATAAATAGCAGAAAGGTTGTCCCATGAGCACTGCAACGAATGAAACCTCTGGCTCCATTTGCTGAGTTTCTTGTAGGCTTGTGTCCCTAAGCCCTTTTCCTTGTGTCAATAACCTCTGATCCCTACACATGCTTCTGAGTCACCACAGAGGACAAGTGACAGTGGTGCGGGCTGGGCTCAGACCCTGCTTACTGATGGGCAGGCAAGGACATGCTAGTTCCTTGACCAAGAAGCTGCTGCCAAGTGCAGGATGACAGCTCTACCGTGCCACAGTAATGGCAGAAATGTGTGTCAGTCTCACAGAATCACAGAATTGTAGAGGTTGGAAGGGACCCTCACCATCCTGCCAAAGCAGCTCCCTAGCCCACGTCGCACAGGTAGGCGTCCAGGTGGGTCTTGAACCTCTCCAGAGAAGGAGACTCCACCACCTCTCTGTGCAGCCTGTGCCAGTGCTCTGTCACTGCACTGTGAAGGAGTTACCATGCATATTCATGTGTATCTGTTTGTGGCCATTTCCCCTCGTCCTATCACCACATACTGCTAAGAAGAGTCCAGCCTCATCCCTTTGCCTCCCACTCCTTAGATATTTATAGGTGTGGGTCAGATTCCCTCTGAGTCTTCTTTTTTTTCAAGGCTGAACAGACCCAGGTCTATCAGCCTTTCCTCATAAAGGAGGTGTTCCGCCCCCTTTATCATCTTCATAGCTCTCTGCTGGATGCTTTCAAGGATATCCCTGTATTTCTGTATTGAGGAGCTCAGAAATGGACACAATACTCCAGGTGAGACCTCACCATGGCAGTGTAGAGGGGGAGGATCACTTTCCTCGACCTGCTGGCCACACTCATTTTAAGGCACCTCAGGATCCCATTGGCTTTCTTGTCCACCAGGGCACACTGCTGGCTCATGGCCAGCCTGTAATCCACCAGGACACCCAGGTCCCTCTCTTCAGAGCTCCTCTCCAGCAGGTCTTCCCCCAGCCTGTGCCAGTGCCTGTCGTTATTCCTCCCAAGGTGCAAGACTCTACACTTGTTCTTGGTAAATCTCATCTGATTCCTCTCTGCCCAACTCTCCATCCTGTTCAGGTCTCACTGAATGGCAGCACAACCTTCTAGCATGTCAGCCATTCCTCCATTTCATTTGCCACAATAATGACAGAAATTTGTGTCAGTTTCCTTCACCTGATTTTCATTTTCATGAAGTGTGTTAATTTTTGGTTTTCAGTATTTCAAATGTCACCGGGTCTGGCCAAGAACTTGTTTAGAATGTACTGGGGAAACTGTCAGACAGGACGATGGATGGATAGATTGGCAGTGCAACTGCATAACCAAGTTTCCTTGGGGAACAGAGAGCAATAACAGGCAGATGTTAATGTAAAGTAGTTTCTGCTAAAATATGGGTAGCATGCAAGTGTTCATATTGTGGATGGAAAAAATGATGCTATAAAATAATAAGTGTTCTCAGATAATATTTTTACATTCATATGGTGGAGTCCTTCTGCTTTTTCTTTCTAAACCAGAAAATAAAAGGACAAATGCTTAAGAAGAGAATTAACGTGAATATGGGTAGTCAAAGTAAGTTCTATATTTGTGGATGTGCAAAAGAAATCTGTAGCACTGACTACATAAGAGACAATTGAATTCTGCCTGAAGTACCCTAAACTTGGTTCTCAATTACATGTTGGAAAATTCATTAACCTTACTGAGATACTGAGTACAGGAGGACTTCTAACTGGTCTATTTGGTCCAATACAATTTCTTCATTCCTCAGCTATAGGTAGCAATGAAGTGAACCAGAAAAGGTTTACAAATGTTACTGATTTAAAATACTTTCTAAAAATAGCTTTTCCTGAAGCTCTGCACTGAGGAAATTCACAAAGAGTAAGTCAAAGATTCATCTGTTTCCTATGAACTTTTCAGAATCAACACATCACCTCCAAAACCCAAAGTATAACAGACTTCTTCAAAACATTAATTAAATCAAATGGAAAAATTCCAAAGCCTCATCAGATTTTGGAGTAGATGCTGTATTATGAGCTGAGACTTCTGTGAAAGAGGAAAATTATATATCTAGTTTTCCTTGACTAATTGTCTTTGAATTTGCAGAGGGAAAGAGAATTTCTACTGTGCTGGAACCAATCAGGAGACCCATGGGCCTCTGCAGCTCTCCTTCTAAACAGGCAGGCAATTGTCATATCTGACTCACATATTTTATCATAATTTCCATTGCATTTATCCAGGAAATTATACCTGTTGCAAAAGAATGAAATGTAAAAGCTGCTGATTTTTGTCATCTCTGTGAAGGATAATGGTAAATTTGGCATTTGACAAAATAAATCCTGCAGGAAATTCTTTTGTTTGTTTGTTTTGTTTTGTTTTGTTTCTGTTTCTGTTTTTTGTAAAGGGGAAATCCCTCAGTGGTGAGAGTCTGCAAGTTAGCCACTTCTGTATCAACTCAGAGCACACCATGGCACTTCCATGCTCTCAAAGAGTCCTCAAAATAATGCAATATTCAGCTGGATACATTGCCTGTGTCCTGATGGTGCTAGTGAAAATGGAAAACGTGAGAATAAGGATGCTGGTGAGGACTTCCTCTCCACAAGGTTTTTGCTAAAATACCTCATCTAGGCAAAGAAGAACCACAAAAAAAAAAAAAAAAGTTTTGATTCCATCCATGATAACTTTGACATAATCACATGCCTGGAGCTTGAAAATCCCTAGATCCATGAAGTCCCAGGGTAGGGTAGATGAGGCCACCAGAAAAAAAGCCAAACGTGATTTCTCTCTCTTACTGATCTTTATTTCCAGATTTCTTGTTAGGGTTATGAAGAGTGCTGGTAGTAGTTGTGTACGTGGACAGACACATGAGGTGTGAATTGCCCACCAAGTCCAGCATGATATCACCAGCTTCTCTTCCTGCTTCCTGGTCAAGTCACTGCTGGTCATCTGCCCTCCAAAACCCATGAATGATGTTTCATGCCTAGGTAAAGAGTGTGATCATATAGTCTCTGTTGATCAGTGGGTCAGTGCAGCATGGAAAGGGCCATCCAAGGCTGGTGTGCTCATAGTTTCTTGACCTAGCCAACTCCTGCTGGCACACAGCTCTAGAAAATTAGGTGGCTTGAGCTGAAATGTGGGACACATGAGAGATCACTGATTTTCATTATTATTATCCATACCCCCTTCCCCCAAAGAAATGCAATTTAGAGTTCTATCGGGGAATAGGAGTACTGTCAGCTCAACTCACTGCAGCATTTCCCTCTTGCAACACAGAGTTGCAGAACGGGATGAGATACAGCCTACACACACTGAAACAGTTTCTGTTCTAGTTGAGGATAAATTTAAAGATTTATCTGAGGGCCTGACAGCTAATAAAATGCATGTTTTCTGTGCTCTTACATCAACACATTTAATGAGGGGTTCTTATGGGAAGGTTTTATGAGTTAGGTTTAAAGTTATTTGCCTGACTTTATCTGATTTATTGGCTGGTAATGTATCCTTTGTTTTACGGTCCTTTTACGTTCTTGGGGTGCAAACCTTTGCATAATGGTCTGTTCTGTCTGCAACACATCAATAACAAAAAGACTCCAGGCTTATTGAGGTGAATTCAGAGTGGTACTGTGGAATCATATTTACTACTGGTCTACTCATTTGCTTTCACTCTTTTGCTTTAAAAAGCTACCATGCATAATGTGTCTGTCTTAAACTCTCTTAAAATAAAACATCTTTAAAAAAAGATCCTACCTTTATTGATTCTTGAACTGCAGATAGATATCTATTTTGATTGTTGAGAGGTGACTCATTAAAGAGCATTTTTCCATCTGTCTGCAGAAACAGTTCTCCGTTTCCCCGAAGTGTAGAGTCACTGGAATAATGGTCTTCTCTTGTATTAATAGGATTCTGATTGAACATGATGGTCTATTTTCCTTAGCTTAATAAAGTTGTTCTATCCATTTGGCAGCAGTCAGTGATTTGATGAAAATCCTCAAAATTTCAGAAGCATGACTGTTATGGCTTTTAGTAACAGTGAATGTGTGATCTCTTACCCTTTTAGAGGAAAAGTGCTGCACAAATTGAGTACAGTACAGTTCAGTGGATGAACTTTGCCCTTGCTCAATTCCAAGTTTAGAAAAGTCTTGAACATGCTTTGAAATTATTGTTTATTTTTCACAGAATGCTCTTGTCTTTTGGGGAGAGCATAACATCCCCCAGAACATATAGACACCAGAGGTGTTACACAAGAGAAAGGAAAGCTCCATTTTGAGAGGAAAGGGGACTGCTGTTTTGGAACCATATCCATGAGTATAAATACATCTCCAAAATTCTTGCTCAAACTGGGGGGAATGGGAAGTTCCTATGTGTCTATGCTGGTCATTAAAGTGTTTAGGAAAAAGATGGCATAAGATTTGTGGCTATTTCATGTCTCTGCAACAGTGATTCATGAGTAAGCATATCATGGAAAGGAGAGGAAATGGAGGGTTCCTGAATCTCAGAGGGAAGATAATGCCCCAGAACAGCTCAGATCATCGTGCCTGTGCTTTTGTCTACATCCTATTGTAGTCCAGTGGGATCAGATGTGGTTCACTCAGTGGTGGGGAGTTGGTAACCACTCTATGTGCATTTTGGAAGGCCTATGTGAGATTAATGAGTCTGTTCCCATGCACTGAATGCCATTAGCGTACAAGTACATGAAGTGCCTGCTTGGAGTCCAGCATCATGTGTATTCTGACTCTTCATATGGAGGCATGTCCACTGACCAGAGTGTGGCACTGGTACTCCTTTCCCCGTGGCTGATCACTAGTGAAACTAATTCAGGCCTGCAAGTTCCTTGGCTGGGGCAGGTACCTATAAGACAACCACAGAATGTTTCATCAGTACCTCTTGGCCAAGCTAGCCCTTGATTATCTCCTAACAATCATAAGCAGAAAGAGACACAGACTCATGGAAGGAACTGCATTTGCCTCCCATGGTTGGCCTGTCACAAAATGCAAGCTCAGTGTCAACAGTGGTTTTCTCAGAGTGAAGAACAAAAACTGAGGAACTCTAAGTAAAGCATCAGATGAGAGAAGAGTGGCAACCAAGCAGAGAGACCTCCAGAGTGGCCTTTACATTAAAATGTAAAAAGAGAAATAGAAATGGCATAGTACAACCAACTGCATCAAGCTGGTACTACCTTAGTCTGCCATTGGTGTCTCTGCCTAAAACCACAAGAAGATGATGCTAAATTACCCTGCCATTTCTGTGGGTGGCTGTGCTGTGAGGTGGCTTCTAATGCATTTTGTGCCTCAGTGGTACTTTTTATCATGAGTAAGCAAATGGGAAAAACATGTACGAATACAAAAAGTTGCCTTTAAAAATGTATTGTATGGCACTATATTTATTTAGATTGTCTTCCACAATTGCAGTACACTAGTTAGGGTTTTTGTTTTCTTTTTAGGGAGTTCACATCTCCCAAACCTAATTTAATCTCCTTTCAGTTAAAGCTTTACATTTTGTTGAAGCTGTGCGTCATGAGAAAAGTCTATGAAATTCTGCATTCGCTCATCTTAATAAAATAGGAAGACAGAACAAATAACCATCACAAGTGTTTTGTTGAGAGCAACTTCAGAAAACCATTTTCCTTAGATACTTCACTGAGCTTACTGAGAGTGAATGCAGATAAAGAATGTACCAAACAATTGAATATTTTAGGCTGGAGTTGTGAGGAGTGGTGAAATCCCTGAGTCTTTCACACCATCACAGTGCCTGTCAAGATCTTAGAGAAGCAGCAGTTCTCTGCAGGTGCATGTGTGAAGGAATCTGTCACATTTTTGCCATGTGCTTTGCCTCAATTGATTCTACAACAAGCAATTGGAACCACCATCAACACACTCTGGCTTCATGCCTTTAATGAAAATCTGTGTTAAATCTACTTCCTGATGAGCAAAAAATAACAAAGCCCAAACTTCCTCCAATCCAATTAAAATATAGTGCTATTTATTGTGAATACATTATGATCACTGTAACAGAGCTTCAGAAAAGTTGCAAATAGCAATGCACTGCTTTGAATGCACCCAATGAAAATAGAAAGGTACTTCAGGAATGATGCAAGAGAGACTTGAGTTAAATGTGCAATAAACATAAACGAACTGTTCATTACCTGTGCAAATGCTATACAATTTTAAATGTGTAAAAGAAGTATCTTTTTGTTCACTAACAAAGCCTCTATAAAGCCTCTGTTAGCAGAAACATACGTTTGAGGAGAATGTCATGTGCACAAAAGGTAACTTAAAAACATCCTTAATTCACACAAAAATAAATGGTTTGTAATATCTAAAGGGATAGCACAAATTGGGATCAATTTTGTTGAAGTGCATCAGGATTTAACCCAGCCTGATAAAAAAAATTATGTCATGTGCATAGACGAAAGTTTTGCATTGCTTTCATGCAGTAAAGTTTTTGCAGCGTTGAAAAAGAGCTTTGCCAACAACTGCTCTATCATTTTGATCTGACTTAGAAAATGAACAATGAACAGAAAGGAAACAACATTTTACGCAAGTTTTAAAATTAAAAAGGGGAGATTTAGATGATTTATTAGGGGAAAATACTTCAATGAGAAGTTGGTGAGACTGCCCAGAGAAGCTGTGGTGCCCTATCCCTGGAGGCACTGAAGGCAAGGCTGGATGGAGTCATGGGCAGGCCTGCCCACAGCAGGGTTTGGGGCTGGGTGGGCTTTGAGTTCCCTACCTACCAACCCAACCCAAAACGTTCTGTGATTATATGACTCTGTAATTCCGTGATTCTGTGATTCTATAAAAGCATCTTTCATATTCACTTACTCAAATGGCAGCCATTCAAACACCTGAGTGATGCTGGAAGATTTGTAACAAATGAGATTCAATGTAAGGGTAATTACCAGGAAGAGAATGATATCCTTTCCTTCCCCTGTGTTCTAAGCACTGATCAGACAGGTGAGAGAAGCTTTCTTCTACCCTAGCCCTAACTGCTATGAAAGACTCTGTAGGAAATTGTAGGAAGATAGCCCAGAAAGGATGTTTACTGTCTTTGACAGAGAGCAGAGAGCTGGTGGAGGAGTGATGGACAAGGGAAGCGGTAAACCATCACTTCAGATATCCATGCTGATGCAGTAGCAGCCCATGCACAGCCTGTGAAGGATAGACACCATTTTAACCAGTGTAGAGATGCCAGTGTTAGGCAAGGGGCTATGGAATCCCTCAGAACTGACAAGGATAGATTTCCAGATTAGGTAGACATTGGCCGTACCCTTCTGCTGTTTACAGAATGTCAATACAACAAACAAGCAGGTATTTCAAACAGTGAGTTGCTGCTAGAGAGATATGCAGCTATCAGGAATATCCATCTGGTAGTTGTTTTGTGTAAAATGTCCTTTTTGGGGTAGCTTTTGTTCTTCAAAAATGTTTCGTTGTGTGTATCTACACTTGATTTAGCTGCTTTCCAGTGCTGACACAGTGCAGGGAATCTTCATCATATACAGTCTCATTTGAAAACTGCATGCAGAGTTGCAGATACTTTCAACGTATTTATTTGTTTGTCTCTGCAGATAGAGCTCAGCACAAAAATCAATGTCCACATTAAAGTATCATATCCTCAAATTCTTCCAGTTCAAGAAGCTAAAAATATAAACTGCGAGTCACAAAGTAGGATTTAAAAAAGTTAACGCTAATGGAAATATTAAGGGTACAAATCCTTTGTATGCATTCATAGGCAACTTCCTTCTCCTGTCATCTGTCTAGAAGTCATACTACCATTTCTTCTTTTAGAAAAAAACTTTGAAAGATCAGCAAAAACTCAGAGGATAACTTTTAGGTAAGTCTGAAAAAGAAATAAATATATCCACTGGCAATAACGGAACTGCAAAGTTAAAATCTACAAAAGCTGGTATAACTGGGGCACGATAGCAATGAGTGGATCATGAAGAATTATGCTTCATAATATTCTCACACTCGCTTTAAGTATGGAGAAAAGCGGATTTTTGAACAGTAAATTCTCTTGAACCTGGGAATGCTGTAGTCTTGGAAAGCTAAAGTAGATTTGCCTGCATCGCATAAAAACTCTTATATTAATCCTCAGTCAAAACCTAAGCTTTTCTATGGATAGCTAATGTAGGTTTCACATAGTTTTCATGTAATCAAATATAGTATATGGTTCATAAAGAAATCTGAAGTTAGGTGTTGTGCTGGACTGTTTTATTAGAATGTAAACCGCACTGTCAGATTCATAAAACACTGGATTTAATTTGAGTAGTACCGCAACTTCTAAGGTATCTTCTTGTAGAGGTGATATATATTTAAATGTAGGAGTATATGTATACATACATATTTAAGGGATCAATTTTCAAAGACAAAGCATTGATTTGAATTTAGTGCAAGTCACTTACCTTCTGCCTTAGCAACACCATCTACAAAATTCAGATGTTAGCTCTTGGATGTTTTGGTGCCTAATGAGATAAGATCTTTGCATAAGTTTGGACATGTAAGGAGCTACATAGGTCTAAAGCAGGTGACCATTAGGATGCTACCCAGTACCATGAAGAGCTATAGTGGGACTTGGAGCCAGTGGGGACCCAGTTTGCTCCTTGCAAAGAACAAAGGACAGTTCATCTTTTGACCAATGTTTGTCTCACCTGTTCTTTCATCTTATAGTGAAGAACAGCCTACAGTACCATCATACCCTTATTGCACTCTACCACTTCCTGAAGGGGGGGTGTGGTGAGGAGGGGGTCGGCCTCTTCTTCCAGATAACTAATGACAGGATGAGAGGGAATGGCCACAAGTTGAGCCGGGGAAGATTTAGATTAGATTTGAGGAAATTTTTTTTCTCTGAAAGAGTGGTCAGGCACTGGAATGGCCTGCCTAGGGAGGTGGTTGAGGCACCGTCCCTAGCGCTGTTCAAGAAGCGTTTAGGTGAGGTGCTGAGGGATTTGATTTAGTAGCTTGGTGGGTAGGGATGGTGGTAGGAGGATGGTTGGACTAGATGATCTTGTTGGTCCTTTCCAACCTAATGAATCTATGAATCTATGAATCATTTGATCTCTTCCACTGCTTAGGTGTACTACCCTTAGATGTACTAGAGCATAGCACACTCTGAAATAGTGCTTTTTCCTAGCATAATTGCTGTGGCATAATAAGATCAAATGACCTATCATGGAGATTGGCTCCATGCTCTCTCATCTCCTGTGGTGTTCCCGGGGTGCGGTTCCTGAGGGTATATACCTTTTCATTGATTAAGTTTTGCCAGTACAGATAGAAAAAATCTTTTTCTTATAAAATCTTGTAGACAATAATCTTGTAAATGTGTGAGAGGAGATTTATTTTTTCAGAATCAGTGTCACTTAACTGACACATGAATGGTTGGTGATATTTTCCTGTAGGACTTCCTGTGTAGCCAGCTACTCCCCCTTATTTTATTATTATTTTCTGTGTGTGTGCATTTCACCTCTCTTTTCTAAATTCACGCACATGCTGATACTACAGGTTTCAGGCTCGTAAGCCAAAGCAGAATGGAACCAGGTGATATATAAAGAGGAATGTGCTTTGTTTTATTTCGGTGTTTCAGGAAGTCCTTTTATAAAAAAGTAATAAGGGGGAAATAAAAGCTGGCAAATAATTTTAAGTGAAAAATATCTGGTATTTGTAGAGCAGTAACTGATATTTTGTTTCTCGATCTCTTACTTAGTTGTCTATTTTTTCAGATCACAGGTGCACTTCGGGATTAGTATTTTTGAAAAGCTGTTAGCTTTGTGGTTGCAGTAGTATTTCAGAAAGCTTCAGATATTTTCATAGATTCGGTAAATCTTTGAAAATCTGCTTTCTCAACATCATTTGCAGTGCAATTACATTTTATTAATGCTTTGAGACAGGAGAGCTATACTGCCATGTTGAAAGTGAGTTAAATGTTATGTGAGTAATAGGACTTGTTTTTCTATAACGGTATTAGAAATGAGGTTTTTTCAGTCTTATTGCTCAGATATCACAAAGCTACATAATAGTTTTTGTCTCCTTTGGCTGCTTTAACATTATGTTAGCTTGGGTACTGTGGGCAGAAATAAAATGAAAATTGTTACTGTTGGTGAATAATCCTGGGGAACACGCTAAGTGAATTGAACTTCACATTTAGTAAACTTTTTTGCTCTCCCCTTTGAAAAAAAATAGAAGCCCTTTGAGATCCTTGGTGTGCTAAGCCCTGTGGACTTCAGCTAGTGCTGCTTCCCGATGGCAGTTGCACCCAGCAGCAAGAATAGACTGCAAAGAGTAGGCTGCAAAGAGTGGGCCACAAAGGAGATGCAGTGCAACGCTGCTGGAGGAAATGTGTCCTTGTCCTGCTGGTCAGGCCAGCTCTTGGCAGTAAAAATGACCATCTGATCACTACAAATTCTTCCGCTTATCTTAATGGACCTCAACTAGCTGCTGGCTCAGGCCACTGTTCTGACCTTATGGGATATTTTTTGGGACGTGCAGTAAAACCAAATGTACTTGCCAAACCATATGCTCGTTTTTTGTTTGTTTTCTTCTTGTTCTCTTTATGCAGGACCTGCATGGGTAAGTGCTATGTTTGCTAATGAAAAGGCACAGATAAATCACTGTAGCATTCTTTTTATCTCAAGTTGAAACATCTCACTTTTGTATCATTACATTTCTTTATGCTTTCAGAAGAAATAACAGCAGTACCTCAAAGCTCAAAGGTATGGTAAAGGTGAGATGGTGTCCAGGGTTTTGGTTGCCACATGAGCACTGCCTGTCATTCCAAGAGCTGAGCAGCCCTCGTAGTAACCTACCCACATTGAGAGTGACAGTACTGGAACAGGCTGCCCAGAGAGGCAGTGGAGTCTCCTCTGGAGGTACTCAATCTCACCTGGATGCTCTTTTGTGCAACCTACTTCAGTGAATCCACTTTAGCAGGAGGCTGGATTAGATGACCTCCAGAGCTCCTTTCCAACCCCTGCAATTCTTTGTGATTTCCCAACAACTAACCTGTAACCTTTAAGCCTTGTATTCATCTTATGGTGCTACTTGCTGCTGTAAAATCATCTTTGTTCACTCCTGGCTTTGTGAACACTATGTTGCACTTGTGGTCTACCTCCTTAACTCCTTTATTTTCCAACTTTCTTTCTTTCTCTCTTTTTTTTTCCTAGTGAGTCATGACTAGTTGCACCATTTGCCTTGAAGCTCCCTCGCTGATTGTACTAGAAGGAAAATACAAACTTTTATGTTAAAAGTAAACTTCTGATGTCCTGGTTAAAACTTAGCACATTACTGGAACTCAACAGAACAGCAAAAGAATGTGAATATCTAATCCTTTTTCAGATAAGCTGGTAGGATGAAACCTCAACACAATAATAATAATAATAGAAGCTTTTGAAGTACTTGGGATGGCTTGTATTCTTCCTCCATCTTTTCACATTTATATTTTGGCTTGCTTGTCTGCTTCCTTTGGGACATGCACTTCATTTAAAGTGAGCATTATCCTGGACCATGCTTACTTTGGGATTTATTTGAAGGCAAACTGTGTTAAATTACGGCTCTGTATTATTAACAGGCCATATGGGCATCAGGCTTGAGAGAGAGAAGCTTAACCAGAACACAGGAAAACAATCTTCCAGATCCTTCCTTCCTTTCCCTAATACATAATCCTGAGTGCTGGAAAGAGATAAAATATTTGAATACGGCAGCAGAGGACCATAAGGGACAGTGTATTGTTATACTTCTCTGGGAAAGCTCTGTGTACAGTCATCACCTCTTCAGGCTGGCCAGTGTCTTGCCCAGCTCTGTTTTAAAGTAACCTGGGTTGGACGTGATGCCAGGAGGCTTCTGTGGGGTGGAGTAGGCACTTTGTTTACTCCCAGCATATTATCTGGTGGCTGCTCTTCTACAGATGAATTTATAAGCTTTTTAAAAATACCTCTTACCTTCCAACCTTTTTCCTACCCCTGAAACATTCCCCACAGTTTAATCACAGGGCATGAGATATTAGAGATTTCACAGTGGATATAATGTGTTGTCTTCTGCAAGAATTAATTCCTTTAATTTAATTATTATATTTTCTTTGAGAAACAATTTAAAATCATGGCAAGGTAAAGTTTAAGAAATATTCTTGTATTTATTTCAGAAATTTTGCCTAGATTACAGGATATTACAAAGCAGCACATTTTTGTTGCCAACATGTTAAACAAAAGCCAGACTGCTGAGCTGATGGATGCTTATGGACTAGCAGCACTCACTCAGGTGCCAAATGAATGCTGACAAGAGTAGTCTTTTCAGACAGTAAGGGAATTATTTCTCCATTTTAGTTTATTCAGCTAGTTCAGGTCAGTGCCTGGTTCACTCACAAAGTGGGAACCAATAGGTATTATAAAAAGCATTGAAGTAATGGGTAGGAACTGGATCCTAACATCTAAGAGCTGCTGGCCTGAAAATCCTCAGAATGATGGTACTCATATCCTTTCCTTATGCCCTTAAGGAACTGATGCATTTTTTCTAATTTATCCAAAATGGGATGTAAAAGGCATAGCTGATCAACATAGAATCATGGAATCATAGAATGGTATGGGTTGGAAGGGACCTTAGAGATCACCTTGTTCCTATCCACTTGCCATGGGCAAGGATACCTCTCACTACACCAGATTGCTCATTGTCAACATGAATGATCACAACGTTTATGAGAACTTTCCTTTACTAATTTAAACGATCAGTTAGTGAAAAAAATACTAATACACCACTCTGAGTGCACTGAGAAGGTTATGGTATATAGATGTATGCATAGCTACAAAGATACAATGTTTTGCCAAATGGGAATGTCAAATTCAAATAGAAATATAAAATCTCAACAATGGTATAAAAATGTGTTTGCAGGTTATGACCCCTATTCCCAGTTATTTTATAGTTTATTCCCTCTTTCATATGAAATCACCTCTTTGGAAATGCCTAGGCCAGCATAAACCGTGCAGCAGATCAGTAAGTCCTTCTGTAATGCTGAACATGTGAGGCTGGGGAGGACTTTGCTCGTGATATTTGGTGACATGACTAGAAATTTCACTGCTTTGGGATGTGGATTCACATCCAGGAGACTAAAAAATCCCATCTCTTTACACACTTTTTTTTACATGCTGAGAGAATCCACAAGCATGTAATTAAGGGTGATTCATTTAATCGATCACTTTTCGAGATCCTTTTTACAAGGTCCCTCACCATCAGCTGCTGTAGCAGCAAGCAGCCTTGGGGAAAGAGGAAGGTCTTTGCATGGATAATTAAAAGGAAACACAAGGCAAAAACGAATGGTGAGCTTTCACAGTGGTAGAAGGTCATGAGTGGAATCCTGCAGGAATTTGTGTGTGGAGCTCATGCCATTTAACATGTTCATAATGATCTGAAAATGGAAAAAATGCATTGGCCGTATTCACTGATCATACTAAGCTATTCAGAGCTAATGCAAGGCTGACTGTGAGAACTGCAGAAAAGCATTATGAGAATAAATGATGGGATGATGAAGTGGTCTGTGAAATTCATTGTCAGGAAACATGAGATTGCGCACATGGGAAAAACAATAGAAATATCACGTAACAAATTTCACATACAAAATGATGTCCGTAAAGATGATTGCTGCCTCACAGGAATGAGCTCTCAGGTTTCTAATAATTTGTTGCATGAAAACACCATCACAGTGCTTGTTATTGATCACACAAGCAAACTGAAAATTAGGAGCTGTTAGGAAAAGTGTAAAGATCAAAAGAGAATGCAGCATGCAGGCGTCATGCCGTGCCCACATCCTAAATATGTGTTTGTGTCTGATCCTCTCAGTTCAGAGAGTATACAGCTGACACAGAAAATATACCAAGGAGGACAACAAGGATAATCGAGTGGACGGAACAGCTTCTGTTTGAGCAATGATTCTCCAGGTTGAGAAAGGAATGACAACAAAGGGATGCGAAAGAAGTGCGTGACATCACTAGTGACAAGAAGAGAGCAAAAAGGGAATGGCTGCTTGCTGGCTTTTCCAATAAGGGGCTAGAACAGGTCAAATGAGACAGCCACAGCCGTCCGTGCAGCTCACTGCAGTAGACCTTTACACAGAGCATAGTACAAGTGTGGAAATCTTGAGCTGCATAGCATAGCTGTTTACTTTGGTTCACTATGTTATCGGACAAATTATTAGGATCAAAATCCACTGAGGACAATTAAATGCAAAAATACTGGAAAGATTCTACACTGAATATTACTCAAGAGGGACTTGGGAATTTTTGGGGAGGAATGTAACTTGGTATACCAATACACAGTTGATTTTTGCACCTGGCTACTTTGGAAAAAGGGGTTGCCTAAGTGAACCTGAGGTCTGGTGGATTATGTATGCTGAAGAATGTAGTGTAGCTGAAGAGCACCTATTCTGGACAGACAAATGTGTCCCCAGAGACCTGCTTTCCTTTCTTCTTCTCCTACAGGAACCCCACTATGGAATTGCAGTGAAAATCAGTGCTAAACTTTAAAGTTCACAGCCAACTGCTTTTGTGTGCAGAGCAGCTGGTGATACTAAAAGAAAATCAAATCTGCTCACAATGAAAGCGATTAGATATTAAAAGCACTTGGGGAGAAATTCAGCTAAATATTTGGATGAATGTTCGAGTTCCACTGCTGCCCACGTATCAGCTGTGAGCAGGGAATTCAGTCAGCATCAGCAACCATGTATTGGTGGGCCTCAAGTGGCAAAGAACTTCCCTTGCAGCTGAGGAGTGGCTCCTAATTTCCCCTTCCCACACATACAATCACTCGGCACCACATACCCCTGGCTGGGATTGAGCAAAATCCTCAGCTGTATTCCCCTGTCCTCTTTCCACTTTGGTGCTTTCTGTCAGCCATTCATTAAGTTCGCTCTTTGCCATTATATTAAAAAGTCTGATCCTTCCTCCTCAGCTATTAAATGCAATTTCAGTCTATAATAATCCGTCGATGCTGGTATGACAGAGGAGAAGGTATGTAGTGTTAATACTGGGAGATAGGGTGTGGAAACCCCACTGGCTAACATGAATTAAAACACCACTTGACACCTTGTTTAAGACACACTTTCAGACCTTCTGCCTGGTCTCATTTCTCATTTTTCTGCTGCCCTAGTTACTGGTGAGAACAATAGCACTATAAATCTACCTCAGATGACGGGTATTAGGATGAATGTTTCTGCAGGTGCATGAAGATGATATGTAACTGATCAATACTAATAAACACATGGAGTGAGTCCAAGATGTCAGAGCAAGACTTGCAATGTTTATAACATTTTAGTGTGCCGCTCTCCTCTACCTCTCTGTGGGACTATTTTGCTGCTATCTTGGTCTTTCTGCTCTTCCCCTGAAGATTTATCCCACTCCTCTATTTCTCCCAGGCATTGCCTCCCCTCAATATCACTTTGCTCTCCATGCCGTAGGAACCCCAGCATTTCTAATTTTTCCCACCTGGTCAACCTATGGCATAGAGCAGCCATGTTGGACGTGATCCCCTTCCCCACCATGGCCCCTGAGGATTGGGCACTTCTGAGTCACTTCCATCCTTATGGAGGACTTGCAGGCACTCCACTGGAAGCACAGGGACAATGAATTTCTTTTAATTTTTACTTCCTGGGTGAGTGGAATGAATAGCTTTTGATTTGGTAGCACCACTCCGACTGAAGAAATACACGGTGACTAACTCTTAGCCCACACTTTGAATTGGCTGCATTGTTCCCTTCACTGATATTTTAATACATGTGTTTTTCATTCCACCATGCTGACTGGAGCTGACCATGGCCCCTTATATCCTTGGGATGATTAAATTGCACCCTGTATACCTTCTCCTTGGTTCCCTATTCATTACGAACTCACATTAGTTTCTACAGCCAGGCTTCCTTGGTAATTGCTATTTGGTATGAAAGAAACATCCATTTCCATTCTGTGCTAATTATTATATTTAATCTGGATCTTTCCATAATGCAGAGAGCCAATTGTCCATCTTTTATACAACTGAAGGCAATTCTTCCTGCCTCTGTGCCTTAGACTGCTGTCATTCTTTTCCCCTCTTGCTCTGTAAACTGAAGAACAGTACAATCTCACATCAGCCTATCTTCTTTTAACCACAGCTTGGCAATAGCACATCCTTCTGTTGTGTTTGCTTACCCTCCAATGACGACTGTCTATATAAAAGCAGAAAAGTGTTAAAAATGGATTGAACTTCCCAAGAGAGATGTGGAGTTTTTGTTTCACTTCACCTCTCCATTGTTGCTGCTTTGTAATGAATTTGTGCTCAGAGACATCTAGTCTGAAAAAAGCATTTAGAATTAGAGAGGGGAGCAATGCATCTCTTGTACCTTTTGTTTCACATTTCTGGGATATGTTAACAGCGAGCAATGGAATTATTTGTTTGTCAGATTTAGTACCTGAGACCACAGCAGGGTTTAGCAATCTTTTTGACTTGCTTTATTTTAGTCAATGGGTGGTAAGAAACCGATGAGCACAAACAGCACACTTTCCCTGGATTTGTGTCATCTCCAGGTCACCGCTAAAACAGTCATTAGGCCTGGAGCTGTTCTTAACTTACCAGTGCACACAGCTTTATTCCACCCCCACAACTGCTCCTAGTAAGACAACCTCTCCTGGCAGCATTCTAGGCAGTGTTTCAAGCACAATGGTGTGTGTCGTATGGCCAGGTGGATGCTCCTGTGCTGCTCTGTAGGGAGGTGTTTACTTAGTCATAGTCTCAGTGTTCATGGTCTAAAAGAAAATCTTCTGATTTGTGAAGCTCGTGTCCTCCCCATCCCACTATTAGTTATGGTAGATGCTCATGGGGTGGACACAAGTTGGCACTGTCTTCAGTGCTGTTGGTCCCACAGGTGTAGGATGAAGCTGGAGAAGGGACTATCCCACTTCTCCTTGTCCCCAAGGCCTGCATAAGCTTTAGTCACCAAGACTGGTTCAGGTTGGATATTAGGAAGAATTTTTCTTCAGAAAGAGTGGTGAGGCAGTGGCACAGGCTTCCCAGGGAGGTGGTGGAGTCACTGTCCCTGGAGGTGTTCAGTAACTGTGTGGATGTGCCACTGTGGGACATGGTCAGTGGGCATGGTGGGGATGAGATGAAGGTTGGACTAGATAATCTTAAAGGTCTTTTCCAGCCTTAATGACCCAATGATTCTATGATTCTATGACTGTCTCCCAGGACCTGCAGGCTGCAGGTGTCAGAGGAACAGGCAGGGAGGCTGCTTTCAAAGGGGCTGCTCTTTCTTGCTGTCCCCTTGTCTGGCTGCTGGCTTTTATGCAGAGTAGGTGTGAAATGATGACAGAGCAGAACTGACATGTAGTTGGCACAGATATCTGTGAGAGCTGAAAATGCAAAGCACTGGAGACAGTCTGAAATAATGGATAGTTTGTTCCTGGCACTAGTTTATTGAAACGGCTTTTATTAAAAAATTTAAAGTACTGACCAGAAGAACATCAGTAATTATGTACCTATTTTCCATTATGTTACGCTAAAATGAAATCAATACAAATTGAAGCTAGCATGATGCAGTACCACAGTCAGGCATCAAGCTTCCATGAGACTCTTTGATAAAACTTGTGGAATACATGGATGAAGACTAACCTAAAATTCTTTTACTCAGAAGTCACTTAGGGAGCCACACCTGGGCTGATATCCTGGGACTCTGCTGTTCTTACCTTAAATTTCTGATCTTTGAGTGAGCTAAAAAAGTTATTATGAAGTCAAAGCTAATTTAAAGACAATGCATAACAAGTGATCATTAGAAAAATAACTGTAGTAAGTACACAGAGTAATACAGTGATGATGGTAGCAAAAGATGCTCATTGAGCTGTGATCTCTGTGGGTGGGAGTTCCAAGTGCAGCCCTTTTAGGAAACAGATAGGCATCTATAAATGTCTAAGGGGTGGGAGGCAAAGGGACAAGGCAATAGGATGAGGGAAATGGCCACAAACTGATGCATAGGAAGTTCCACACAAATGTGCATGGGAACTTCTTCACAGTGCAGTGATGGAGCACTGGCACAGGCTGCACAGAGAGGTGGTGGAGTCTCCTTCTCTGCAGACATTCAAAGAAGACCCGCCTGGACACCTACCTGTGCAACCTGGGCTAGGGAGCTGCTTTGGCAGGGGTTTGGACTCGATGATCTCTAGATGTCCCTTCCAACCCCTACAATTCTGTGATTCTGATTTCACCTTCGCTTCCTGAACCCCTCTACAGAACAAACTAGGGAGTAGGTGATGCTGTTCAGTGCAGTAGAAGGAAGACAAGAAGTGCACTGGGAAACTAGGAGCACTGCCAGTGCTATAATCAGAAGACAGCTGGACTCCCTGCAGGACATTTCCCCAAGGAACCAAACCAGGAGAAGCCAAAACAAATAAACAAACAGCATGACTCTTCAGGGATGGATTTACAGAATCTTCTATCTTCCTGGGAAAGGTTAGCTTTCAGAAAACTTTCCAAAAGCAACACACATTTGGGAATGACAGAGCAACAAAGCAACAAGGACTGCAGAGGGTGATTCAGAGAAACTTGAGGCCATTTAGAAGACAAAGTCAGCGATGAGCAAAAGGAACAGTCCCTGAATGTAGGCTCTCCTGCACAGACTGACCAGGAAGAGCACTGCTGTGTGGTTGACTCATCTATTCTTTTCACTGCCAGGCAATGGGGCAAGATTTCTTCATACTCATAAGAAAACAGTCTTGCACTCCAGCCCTGATGAGCAGCCATATATTTTAAATACAAACTGGTAAAAATAACTATGCTAATAAATCTAAAGAAGAGATGTTAAATCCTACAAGCCATATTTGACAAGATGAAAATCTGCTTGTTAAAGCAGACTATTCATGCAGCTTCTCTATTTTTGGGACTTTCATATTCATTTTTTCATACAAGAAAGGAAAACAAAGGTAAATGTTATTCAAGTGCCAAGCTATTACATATTTTTTGAAAAGCAACCACAGAAGTCACAAGAATGTGATTCACCATGTCACCTTGACTGTTCTTGATGCTTTCTTCCACATTAGCTGTGTGTTTGTGTTCTCTCTCCAGAAGCACAGAGCTTCAGCAGTTCAAAGAGACCCTGGAAAAACAGCAATAGATTTAATCACATTTAAAGGAAAAAAAAAAAAAAGATATTATCACCTTAACTCGGGCGTTCACCATTTCACTTTGATGCAGGAAACAATGAGATATCCTGTGGCTGTTTTTGTCTCCTTTAAAACCTGGACGATGAGCACAGCACCGCAAACTCAGCAGGGCTCAATTTGTGGAGCTTTCAGCTAATTAAACCCTGCAGTCTGCATTGGTTGGAAGCAAACATTCTGTGTGGGTTTGTTTGGGTATTTAACAAGAAGAAAATTAATAAATATCCAGGCTGAGTTCATTACAGAAGATTTTTTGTTGTCTTTTCTCTCAGCCATGACTGACCCTAGTGTCTCCATTTGTTATATGAATTTAGAAAAGTTCAGACAGTGCGGTATGAGGATGCCTAAGTAGGAAGAGGTTTCTGTTATAATTATGAAACCAGTAAACCTAAGGCCAAGTTCTTGGAAACATAAGCCTAAAGACTCATCACTCGTAAATATTCTGCACAGCTTTTGTTGATAACTGCACAATAATTGCCATAGCTACACAAATAGAAATGTCATTATAGCACAGGGGCACAACCCAATTTTTAATTAGTAAAAAAATGGCAGTTATGACCTGTCAGTAGCTCAGACAGAACTTGAGATCCTTACATGTCCCATTTTGAAGTCAGTCATTGAAATCTTTCTGTTTATTATTTATTTATCCCATTCCCTGCTCTGAAATATGTGAGGAAAATAAATGCTGATACTGTATGCAGGCTGTCTTAGCAATGGTCTTACTGCAGAGAGGGTAAATGATGAGGGCCAGGTCTCTGGTTTTGCTCTGAAAAGCACAGAGCTGAATTACTATCAGGTTCAAACTACAGTTCTTAAAAGGTGTACCTTGTCTAACAGAAGAAACTCAAGTGGCAATAGAAAATATAAAGTCATTATTATCTTATGAGGAATTTATGATTGAATGCACATTCTATGGTATTTTGGGAGAATGAGAATTAATATTCATAGATAATCTTAAATGAGAATTTGTAACCAGAAAAAAAAAAGTATGTTTGAGTTCTGTAATGATAATGTTCGTTCACAGCTGCTTTTGTGAGCTGGGAATAATTTTGCAGCACTATAGCTGATCTTGCCTTTCTAGTTTGTGGTAAAATGATAAAGTAAATGTTTCCTCCATAGAACTGCAGAGCTGTTTATGGGAGCTGGAGGCGCACTCCTGAGACATGAGTTTGGAGTTTTGATGTGTTGTAGTATTGTAGACTGGTGTAATTTCATTGCAATGCCTTCAGTGTGCTTTCATCCTATAGAAGATACCATTATAAGGAAAAAATGATGTGGCTTAAGTTTTAGGAAAATGAGTGCTTGCAATATCTTTTTTTCTGGCCATATCTTTTTTCCACATTTATCATTAAATCCTATGTGCTTATTTACCCACAGACATAGTCATAATTTTTCTACTCTAATGGGAAATTTCTGCTAAAAGAAAATCCTTGAATGTGAAAAGGCCAGAGGCTGGTACAAAATAAACAGAAGAAGATTAAGATCAAATACAAAACCATGGTTTAAGAAGATAAGAGACAACATAGTTTCAGAATAAAGTATTTAGATAAGGATTATTTGGGATGCTGAAGGGAAAGGAAGAGAAGAGATTAGCTAAAATGACATGCTTGTCTTCACACTGAATTCTTACCCATATTTCTCATCCCCCCTCATCTGTCTATATCACATTTGTGTTTTCTGTCTCCTTATCTCTATACATGGTGCCTACCACTTAGTGAGCAAAGTGCTGTAGAAGTACCATTACAAAGAATTCTCACTGGCTTGTTTTTTAACAAGAAGGATGTCTTAGCAGAACACCCATACCTATAGTGGGCAAACTCTGGATTAAAAACTTTTATTGTAGAAATCCAATAAAAAGGACACGAGATCTTGTCATCCAGGCAACTGGAAACAGACAGGTTTTGGGTACTTTTTAAGCCATCACATATTCCATCTTTAATTTCTGAATGGAAACCAAGACTGTTCATTCTGTGAAAGGTTTTATGGTCAAAAGGTACATAATCCTTTCTAAACTGTTTAAAAAAGTGATGTTTGGAGTAGTGCTTTTTAATATTTTGAGTGAAATTTGTTAGTCAGTGTCACCAGAAGAAGTAACCTTATAATTTTTATTTTATAGTAAATTGCTGTAATATTTGAGATGTAACATTTCAAGATATAGTAGCTGTTATTTGTAATATACTGAGCTGATGGTCCAATTTAAAAGCTAACAGTAATTTTTATAGCTGCAGGAAAACTTCTGCTGATAGCCCAGTAAGAGATCTGATACTAGATTTATCTTCATTAAATGTTTCTGTGTATATATATATGTACATATTATATGATATGAATTGGCACACTTAGTAGAGATAGTAGAGCCAATCATCTAGAACAGATTCAAAAACTTGACTCAGAAGTCTTGTTTAAACAATCAGACATAAGTACAGTGTAGTTCAGTGGTCATAGAAATATTTACTTATGTTTTAAGCTGGACTTTCTCAAAGCTGTATTGTCTGAACCTAGCAATTTGGCGGCCTTAAGCTGGAGAAGCAGCTCATTGCAGCAGCACCTTGCTTCACCTGGCCCCTAACTCCTGTGACAAGAACAATGAAGCTCATGAAAGGACTAGAAATCAAGACATATGAAGAGCAACTGAAGGAACTGGGGTTGTTCAGTCTGGAGAAGAGGAGGACTGGAAGAGACCTCAATCACTCTCTACAACCACCTGAAAGGAGATTGTAGCAAGGTGGGGGGGGTTGTTCTCTTTTTTCAGGTGATGAGGGATAGAACATGAAAAAAAGAACTCAAGTCGCACTAGAGGAGGTCTAGATTGGATCTTAGGTAGAATTTTTTCATGGATAGGTTCATCAAACATTGGAAGGGGCTGCCCAGGAAAGTGGTGGAGCTGCTACCCCAGAAGGTATTTAAGAGGTATGTGGTTATGGTGCTTCAGGACGTGGTTTATTTTTAGCCTTCGTAGTGTTAAGTGAACTTGGTGGTCTTGAAGGTCTTTCCCAACCTAAATGATTCTATGATTCTATTTTGCAAGGCCTATCAGCTCAGCCAAGCTAGTACATCCTTCATCTGATCAAATCCCAGGATACCTGCCTGCCATGCACCTGGGCAAAGGGTAGGGATATCTGTGGGGAAACTCACAGCCCAGTACTGCTGTTGATGCCTGCCTATGCAAGGAAAAGTGCTGGAGGTTTTGTCTGGAAGACAGATCTTGTCAGTTAGATCTTTGGGGGCCACCAGCAGGCAGTGGAATGGCCAAATTCCTCTTGGTGACCCCAGTGATGCCAAGTCTAGAGCTGGAGGGAGCCGCTGAGGGAGCAGGAGCAGGCAGCTCACTCTCCAGAGTTTTCCTCTCAGTTCTGCCCTTCATCTCACCCTCACCCTTGCTTGGCAGAGGCTGCTCAACACTGTCCTTCCATGCTCCAGCTATCTCAGCTCTCTTGGTAGGGGAAGCACACACCACAGCAGGATGCTGGGAACAGCTGTAAGTGACTGCAGGAGCCTGTCCAGGCTCTTTCAGAACAAAGTCAAAAGGTTGCTTTAAATCACTGCTGCAGACATGCTTTTGAGCTTCCTATCTTTGGGATTATAAGGAAACACTATTCTGTTTTAGATAGAAGTAAAGTCTTAGCTCTTTTAAATGTTGCCATCTCCAAATGGTCCAACATGTAACCCTGAATTGTCCTGAAGTTGCTGGGATATTTGCAACAATCAGGGGGAGTATTTAAAATCTGGAGATATTTCAGCCCGATTCCTAAGCATTTTTTATTCCCCTTTACCCTCCAGAAATCCAAAACAATGAAAACAAACAAAAAACAGCTTCCATCAATACTTTTGTGCAGAGAGGCAAGAATCAAGTGATACCTCTGAACCTACTCTGAATGGTTCAGGTTCCTTGATGCATGGACTTGAGTACCTTATTCAAGAAGAACCTGGCTGCTATGAAGTGCATGTCCCAGCAGAACACACAGCATGTGTACTGGCTGACCTGCCGCAGACCTTTTGGCCTGTTAGTGTTTTTAGGAGATGCTAGCTGTTGCCTATAGATGTGCACTCCTGCTCTTCCATGTGCACCCCGTGACCCAGCTCATCAGGAAGGAGCTCAGCAGTAACTGACTGATTTAGAGTCAACTCTGGCATTGTGAACCTAGGTTAGCAGGAGTTGCAAAGTGTACCAGGGCCCTGCTCTTTACCCTGTGCAGATGCCTGGAAGTCTCTTTCACCAATATGTTCATATAGCAGGCAGCCAGTAAGCAAGTTTTATATCCTAATGATTTCTAAATTACTGATGAATTAATGGAAAGGGAAAACAAGCTGGAAATGCTAACAGTGCAGGTATGTATTATTTCATGAGAACATGGAAGAAAAGAGTTTTCTTCCATCCTAGAATGGATTATATCCATCATGTAACAGAATATTGAAATTCTGAGGCATGAACCACATATATTTTCTGATCAGTGGAGAGCTGCAATCACATTAGTGTCTTCTTGTCAACAGACAAAAATAACCATACTGTTCTTAACAACCTACAACTGATGACTATCACCAGGTTTAATTAGTGTTACGTGCTGACAAGCTGAAGAGAACTGTTAACAAGTGTTAGGTATTGTCACACTTCATTGATGTGTGCACAACACTAGGGCTATAAAATGGGAGAAGCTCAGATACTACTGAGATGAGAATGGCATGAAACAGCTAGATAGGATGCATCATTTAAGTATTTCTGAACTACATATTTAAGGGAGTTTTGTGTCTATAAAGTGCATATTGCTGTTTTAACTGGTTGTGAGTGCCCCATCACTGGAGATGCTCAAGGCCAGGTTAGATGGGGCCCTGAGCAGCCTGAGCTGGTGGGGCAGTCCTGCCCATGGCAGTGGGTTGGGGCTGTGTGGGCTTTGAGCTCTTTTCCAACCCAAGACATTCTGTGATTCTATGAAACTTGCTAATACATGTTCATTCTATCAAAATTATGTTGGTTTGGGATGTATTTTACCCTTCACTCTCTATGCCAGCATGAGTGCCTGAACATCAGTGATCTGGGGCTGAAGAAGCTTCACGGGCATCTGCAAAGCTATGAGTGAATGAATGCTCAGGGGCTGCAGTGGCTTGGGGTTGCTGAAACCAAGCACAGATTCTGTTTGTGGCTTCTTCACAGCCCTGTTCTAGGGGCGTGACACAGATGAATGCTGAATTTTCATCTTCTTATAACCCAGGACATGCAAATACATACATGAGGCTCAGTATTATGTAAATAGTCCATAGTTTCAGACCCAACTCCATTGCTTTCTCAGCCAGATCTGCTACCCAAGGCTCTGTCACTGTCATTGTTTTCCTTTTCCTGTAGCAGATGTAACCAGAAGATAACAGTCTGCACTTCTAAAGGACAAAAAGTGTGTGCATGTGTGAAATGGGAGAACACAGTATATTGAACAAACTGAATTTATTCTAACCTCTTTGGAAAATGACTTCTGGGAAATGGATGAAGTAATATATATTTTTAAGTTTTCTTTTGATTTCTTTTTGTTTGTTTTTGTTTTTATTTCATAGGTATTTTCATATGAATTTATATTCAGTTATCATTCTCAGTATGCAGAAATGAAGTTTTTTGCTTTTAAATAGATGATACGGAGAAACTTGTAAGTTTTTATTTTACAAATTATTTTTTTAACTTACTTCCATTGATTAGATTTCAAAATTACGTATTTAGAATTTCTGTCGTTGCTAAAATATTTCATTTGGAAATTTCATCTGAAAATGAGTAACATCAACAGAGAAGAACATTTGCTGCAGCATATGTTGCTGTTAAAAGCCAAACTCTGCTTGGACTGAAAAAGACTGTCCTTGGAAGAATTGCACCCAGCTCTTTTTCATTCCATTTGTGTGTCCAAATCTCACACTCCAACAGAACAGGTCATAGAGCCAAACAAAGAAATGCTTGGAAAAATTGAACATTTTCCCAATGAGTATACATTGAACTTATATAAGGATGCATTGTGTCGTAGCACAGGTAATGCTTCAGGATGATTGCTATATCACTGAAAAATGTTTCTGTTCAGTACTTTGATGAAAGTAATAGTGCAACATGCCAGCTGAAGATGTGCCAGCTGATGGTTTACATTTTAATAGACCAAATTCAAATGTGAATTCACTTCAATAGCTTTGAGTATAAATCTGGGAGAAGGTGGTCATCTAAAAGGCACAACTGGGAGGGCTGCAAACAAATAGAAAATCCATCACCAAATCTACAGACACATCTTGCATTGCTAAAATGTAGTTAATAGATCTTGCACTAGGAGGACACAAAGATGAATTTGAGCACAGACCTCCCCTTGGTAAGTGGAGATTGGCCAGATCATGGAATAGGAGAGATGGGAAGCAGTCAGCATGCATATGTGGCATACAGGGGGTACAGTTTTGTATTGAAGCTGAGTGATAGTTTGGATACGTATCTGTAGTTTTCTCAGAAAGAGAGAAGAGTTTGGACAGGCAAGGATAGAAACCCAAGGGGACATATTCCCCAGGAGCCAGGGCTTTTAAGCAGTCACAGTTTCCCACTTTGGATCAAGTAAGAAAACAAACAACTCAGTGTACTTCAGCTTCTTTAGTTTGCTGTCCTCCTTCTCTTACCTGTCCTACTTTTAGTCTGTTCTGCTAGCCCAAAACTGCATCTTGCATCTCTCCTTTTTGCCTTTAAACCTTCTGTTGAGAAAACAACTTAGTTTTGGAAATGATGAACACTGTCTGACATCCTTTAAGCAACTTCTTGCACTTTCGCTCAAATACTATGAATAATACCGATCTGTCAAGAAAGTTCTTCCTTTTTCTTGCCTCCACTCATCTGTTTCATCAAGAAGTTGTTCCATTTAGTCATGTAGGTATTTCTTGGAGTATCTGTAAAGATTTATAGTGCAGCACCCCAACTAATTTAATAGGATATTGATCTGTGAATAACATTGCAGCTGGTATACCTCATCTCAATCTTGATGTGTTTTAACATCACAAGAGTACTGGTGCTGCTGTTCAGATCTCCAATGGGCTTCAGGTAGGGTCCTGCATGGGGAATCCTGATTTGCACAAATGTAGGCCACCTCTGACACGTG